>JAUIMM010000053.1:6427500-7047187 GCA_031769625.1 Taudactylus pleione
TGTAGTATCTTTTGAATATCTTTATGTGCACTTTTCCCCTCCCTGGATTCGACTAGATCCGCAGGAGCACATGGTAATTCTTTTACCATGCCTGTACTGCCCTGAGCCCCTATTATGGGTTACCGCTCCTAGTCTTTCCTGAATCCCGAGGAATCTTTATTTTATTCAAAAGAACATTTACTTATTCCTGCGTTCCTACTGGGTAACTATACAACAAAACCTGTGTTATCAGCTTCAAATGCCTATGAGCTGGCAACCCCCTAATAACTGCACAAGCTACTACTGAACTATCCCTGCACAAATTACTGGGTAGCTAATTTATTAGTCCAACCCAGTCATTATCTATCCTGGTAGCCAAATATGTTGACACCCTATGAGGCAAGCATATACCACAGGGATCCTCTGATTTATTACAGCTATTAGATCAGGACTTATAAATGATCTGGTTTACTGTAATATCACTACACAAGTACACCCCTCACACTTTAGCTATATGTGGTTCATATATCGGACTCTAGAGACCTGTTATCCCTGTCCTTAAAAAGACAATACAGTATTCCCAATGTCACTATAACACTCCCACAGATTATGACCCACTGTTCTAATCCTTCTGGCATGCTACACAGATAAATAACATGTACATCCCTCCAGCCCCAGGCGCCCCTAGGGGTACCAATGAGGAAACGTGAAGGACCTTATCCCGAATCAATGGGCAACTTTCTCTGCACTCCTAAACACTTTTGCTGTGTTTAGGCGCTAGGTGTCACTTATTACAGCTACTATGAGAGCAAGGAGATCAGTGAATGTCTCAACCCAGG
Source organism: Taudactylus pleione (assembly GCA_031769625.1). NCBI lineage: Eukaryota > Metazoa > Chordata > Amphibia > Anura > Myobatrachidae > Taudactylus > Taudactylus pleione. The sequence continues at coordinate 6,428,319 of JAUIMM010000053.1, forward strand.
GATCACACGTCTCAAACGACAGGACAAGCCTCTAATAGCAGGTGAGAGGTGCAGTCTTTGGTTGACCATTTAAAGATCTGGTTCCTTTATATACATCTCACAGTTAGCACACATACAATCACACTCCTTTTACTCACTTCAAGACAAGACAACTTATACTTTATAAGAGCAGGTTTGGCATACAATATATTCATAGATCCCCGATTAGCCCATCCATACTGAACCCCACAATACTAATTAGGAAGCGCAGAAGAGAGCATTGAAAAGCGCAAATGCGCATTTATTTTTCAATACTCACCGATCGGAATTTGCTTCTGCAGTTCCAAATTTTCAAGTGGACATCCGTCAGTACAGACAGGCAGTTGGGGATCCCGGACGAGCACCCAGAAATGTTGGGGTGACGAGGCTTCCTACCCCTGGATCACGATATGCAAAACACTACTCCTGTGCTCTACCAATTCTCCTTACAGCCGGCTGGGAAGATAAGAAAAATCAACACATTCTGTGATGAATCCACTTAGCTCTCAGAGGTACATCCTCTTTGAGCTGTCTTTTATAAGTTCAGAAAACTGCTGTCTCAAACATTTGCCAAAAATGGTTTGACAGATAAGAATACATATGATTGATTTCACAAGTACATAGTATGTGTCAATGCATCTTTCAGTTTGTCGTTTTTTCAGTGTCCAGACTTAGTATCCTATTCTGGGATCCTTCAGCTGCTGTTGTCTTGTAACTGCTCGTTCAGTATACCGTAATGTGCTTCCATCTCATGATATTTGTGTAAAGGAAAATGGCTTTTTCTGATAAATCATACAGTATGTTTTAAATAAACACTATAAATTATTATAGACTCTCACAACACCTTAAGTCGCACTGCGTACAGTATATTACCGTAGTCACTTGTGACTTTTTACTTGCAGTGTGATTGACAGTCAGGGAATATTTGGGGGAGGTAACATCGAATGGAGGCAAATAACGCAGGAATGCGGAAAACATTTCGGAGGCGTGTCACATCCTGCACATGCGATCCCATATGCAAGAAAAGTGACTCTTGCTTCTAAATGCATCCATTCTGTGCGACCAAATCTCCAGCACATGTATTATGAGCAATTCTAATATTTGTCACAGCATGTTGTGGTGCAAGTAAGGTGGTATGGCGTGCCAATATTAATACTTCCAGCGCCATTATCTGCACTGATGAGTGAGTCACAGCACTCTGCGTTGAAGTGGACCCCAGACAGTCAGTGACAAGGAGCAGCCCATCAGCTCCCGGAGTGCTGGACATGCCCCAGAGTGACAAGAAAAAGGGCATATCGTGGGGACACAACCACGTTTTGAGTAACCACATCCCTCCTGATGTGTGGCCAAGCCCATATTCGTGCACGCACCTTCGACGCACACACAGAGTACAATAAATTCAAACTACTTGAACATCTATCTATCTTTCCAAAAGTTCTGCACTCTCATCTCAGTTCAGAGACAAACGCTGGGGTGCACCTCCAAGGTGTATTCAAAGATAAGCCATACGTATAGTAATAGTTCCGAGATGAGGATACAAAGCCCTCAACAGACCTGAAATAAATCAGTACGTCAGGATTTATTAGTACCAGCCCATACCATCTCTGGTCATCGACGTTTTGGTCCTTCAAGAACCATTATCAAGACTCTATTAGGTGCAGCACTACAACAAATATACAGCAGATCTGGCAAAGATTATATCATTATCTTCCTGGGCCCCATTTTATACCTATGAAGATGTATTAAAAAACAGCACCTAACAAATTGCGTTACATCGTGGAACGCATACCAAAAATTACATCACATCCTCTGTTTTATTCATATAAAGTCTGCAAATAAGATAACAAATATGTGTTAACACCATTAGATACTAAAGGTGTGCGCATGCCCAATCTGCATTTCATTGTGGGATGCAATGACGGGTACATGCGTGGTAGCCATCTTGGATTGAGTTTTGTCTAGTGCACATAGTGAGCAAGCCCAGCCTTGCGTTACAAGGAGAAATGCAAGGGTCTGCGCAAGTGCAGCCATTTGTGTAAGTTTTGTCGATTGTGGCTTGATGTTTGGTCTATAGTGACCCCTAGTTGTATTATGTATACATTTAAATGTTAACACGCTGCCATGTTTGATATCCTATTTGAAGACTTTATACGAATAAAACGGAGGAATGAAACCTTACTTCTGGATGCATTCTATGCTGGAACGCACTTTGGCGCTACGTTTTGAATACTTATTTGAAAATATTTTTTCTATGGGGCCCGGGGGGGTTGGGTATGAAATAACGGCAGAAGCCCGACCCCTAACCTCCCCCCTGTGGTGCCTAACCCTTCCTGTTAATCCAGCACTGGGTACACCTGTGCCGGGCCCCGAGGTTGTGCGGAGCCCCGAGGTTCTGAGGGCTCAGGGGCATAAAATGCATTGCCGTGGGTATTAGAAATAATAAATTGACCGCCCCGCTGGATGCCAGTCTGTGATGTGTGGAAGCAAAAAAATAATAATTATTAGCCTCCACCCCCAAGTAACCCTGGTGGCCCTGTCAACAGGTCCGTACTGCGGTGCATATCACATCATGGCCATGGCATCACTGTGCATGACGCTGTGCGGCTATGCTGGCCCTTTCCTGCATGCCTGGGTTGACCTACTGAAGAGCCGCTGGGTTGGTGACGTCTATCCACCGAGGACCAGGGAGCGATGAAGTGGAGGTGGAACCGAACGCCGCAGACAGCACACACGTTCACTTCAAGCTGTGCCGCCCTGCAGCTCTGCAACTTTTACTGCACTGTCCCAGCGGCTGTTTTTGGGGTAAGGAGGTAAGTCACAGTTAAGTCACAGTTACACCCAGGGCCGGTTCTAGACATTGTGGAACTCAGGGCGAAAGTTCCCAGTTGTGCCCCCCCCAAAGAAAAAATAAAGAAATAACTCTTTTTAGATGGCGTTCCTCTGTGCGCACTTTCAGAAATGGGGCGTGTCCTTGCAGAACACCCCCAATTCATCACACTGTGGGGCATGCCCAGCGCTTACGAAGGTGATGGGCTTTCCGCCAAGCTCTCCCCTCGTGGCGAATAATTGCCATGTGCAGTACACAGTATGTCTTACACAGTAATGCCCTTTATAACACATTATGCCACACGCAGTAATGCCCTTTATAACACATTATGCCACACGCAGTAATGCCCTTTATAACACTTTATGCCACACACAGTAATGCCCTTTATAACACATTATGCCACACAAAGTAATGGCCTTTATAACACATTATGCCACACGCAGTAATGCCCAGTATAACACATTATGCCACAGACAGTAATGGCCCCACACACAGTAATGGCCCCCTATAGCCATGCCCCCAGTAGTAATCCCCTCTATAGCCATGCCCCCAGTGCTGGTGCTTCTGAAACAAAAATACAATTAAAATACAAACACAATACTTACCTTAAGCCCCGCTCCTGCGCCCGCTGCTGTCCGGTCCGACCGATACTCCACCACGGATCTATGGGCAAGACGTCATGACGTCCCTCCCATAGTGCTCTCTGCGGGAGCTCAGGAGTGAGCTCCAACTCCTCGGATCTATGGGAGAAACGTCATGACGTCCCTCCCATAGTGCTCTCTGCGGGAGCCGGAGCTTTCTGCTGCCGCTGCAGGGGGGGGAGCCGGGTGCCCGCTGGTAACAAATATCAGTGGGCTCCCGGCAAATGGAGCCTCCCTGCAGAGGCTAGTAGTGGAAGGGTACCAGCGCTGTTTTTTTTTTTTCCTGGGAATTTTTTTTTCTCTCCAGGGGACTCAGTAGCGCCCTCCAGGGGCCGGCGCCCCGGACGATGGCCCTGTTAGCTCACCCCTAGAACCGCCACTGGTTACACCCCTGACAGGGTGTTTTTACTTAAAGAAAGTGCCCCTTATCCTAATTTTACATATAGCTCCAGCTATATGTAGATATCTGCAAAAGCATATATCAGGGGTTGGCAATAAGTGGCCCTCCAACTATTGTTGAACCACAAATCCCAAAATGCCTTGCAACAGTTGTAGCATGGCCATATAGCAAAACTGTGGCAGGGCATGCTGGAATATGTAGTACTACAACAGCTGGGGGAAAGCTTATTGCCCAGCCCTAATCTATATCTATATCTATATATAAATATATATTCAAATAAGGAGAACGATGCGCACCACAGTTAGTAGATAAAAAGATTTATTGAGTACAGCACACATAGACAACTTACATTGAAGTTTCCAGCAAGCAGCATACACGTATGGTAAATTATCGTGGGATTCGCAAAGACCTCAGAGCGGCACCAAAAGCCTGGATGTAAACAACAGCGCTTTTGATCTTAACTGGTGTTAGCAGTGCTCGCGTCTCGGCTTGCTCTCCCTCAAACAGGCTCTACCAAGGAACCGGCGGCGTCACAACGTCGTGACGACACCAAGCCACGCCCCAAACGCGTTTCGTCACGGAGACTTCTTCAGTGGGTGTGGCTGGCTAGTGCCTTCAGCCTATTTTATAGTGCTGGCACTTAACATAATACTAATTGCATAGTACTATAGTTGCTAAAAAATTCAAGAATTCATATTTCCTATCTTCCTAAAACCACATATACACGTACATTTATTCATACTTTTATCTTTCACATGTTTTATATGCTGTGCCATAATCCTATTTAGTTTCTGGTCACCCGGACGCCATTTTTATGAAGTCCATTCTATCATTCCTAACTAGTTCATTTTATAGTAATTTGTCTCTTGACCTAGGAGACACCATTTTGTCATAGATCTTATTCTTTAGTTACTAACCATACTAAATAGGAGAACAGCAACCTGCACAGTATATTAATCATATCGTAAATAGATTGGTCACTTTACATTTGATAATTACATCTGTTATGTACATTAGATGATGTAATACATCCCAATAATATTTTAATAAGACACAACCATAAATCATCCTAAATACAGAAAAAAATATGTATAACATAGACAATATCAGATAATAAGCGATATCGGGATTATCAAAATATTAGTACAAGTACACAAAACTCATATTAGTTTCAAGTCTACAAAATATATTCTCAAATGGGGATACAGGATTTTCATAATTAAAAATCATATATAAAAAAATTTTTAGAATTTTTTTTTTATATAAAACAAAAAATAAATAAAATGTACCAGTAAATACACATATATAATATTGAATAAAAATCCAATTTCATTGAATAGAAATCCAATTTCATTATATCTAAAACATTTAGGCCCTGATTCAGAGCCGGACGCTCTGACCAGAGCGCTCGCTCTGATCAGGGCCCACCTCCATTAATATGGAGCGTCCTCCTGGACGCTCGTATAGCTGTGGGTCACCACCCACAGCATATACGAGTGTGCAAAATGATGGTCGTGATGGTCTTGACCATCGCGACCATCGGAACTGCGAGTAAAAGCCTGCGGTTGGGTTTTTCAACTGCAAGGCCAGGAGTGATTTTGGCTATATCAGAGCCAAAATCACTCCCACTGACATCACTAGTAATGTCAGTGGGGCCGGCTTCAGACGGTAGGCGTTCCTTTGGGATCCACTAAAGCCACTAAAAACGAATCCACTAAAAACGGTACTATGTCGCATCCCTCATTTAGCCCATGAGGACTCAATGTATTCAAGGAAAATATCCAATAAGTCTCCCTCCTTGCTAACTTCTTTCCTAAGTCACCCCCCATTTCATCTAATGTCACATGTTCTATATATATATATATAGAGAGAGAGAGAGAGAGAGAGAGAGAGAGAGAGAAAGATATTTAGAGATATCTATATACATATTCGGAGATATTTATATATATATATATATATATATATATATACAGTAGATATCTATAAATTTTTATAGCTAGATAGATAGATAGATAGATAGGGGCAGATATATCAGTGTAACGGGCCCCAAGATCATAGGCAAACGCAGGGGGGGTTTCCGTCTGCCTGGAAACCCCTCCCTCCCCAGCCCACACCATGACCACAATAGAAATAGCAATATAATGGCATTTTACTAGCGCTGCATGTTCTTCTCAGTATCATAAATTAAATAAATAGCATCACCTGTGGATCTTTTAACATGTATCTGCCAGGAATAAATACACCTGTGCACCAATTAGGGGATTTGGAAAACATACACTGTTAGGGATGCACTGCTATAGAGCCCAATATTTACATATATGTCCAGGGCAGTGCTAGGTTCTTCTGCTGCTCCCCCAGACTCCCGGACTTGCTCCCATGCCCTGGAATGGTGCCTACATCTAAAATAAAAACATTCAGCTCAGGCAGGATGGCTCTACTGCTGCACCTAATGGCTTACTGTGATCGCTGGTCCTGTACATGCTGCAATTATGACACATTATACACTTTGTATGACGCATATTGAAGCTGGGTAAGTGGTAATTATGCCCTCTTCATGGACTGGTCACACTCACTCTAAAATCAAACATTTGGAAAACCCCCACTAGAAATCCTGCGTTTGCCACTGAAGATTTCTATTGCTGGCCCTTGTGGAAGGTAAGTGAAGGCTCCAGAGGTAGGGCTGCAGCACAGTCCAAAATTCAAATAAGGGAGCCACACCAAACGCTGCCAAACATCGCCGGCCGGGACTCATCAGCAATTGGTGCAGCTCCCCTATTTGAATTTTGGATTGCACTGCAGCCCCACCTCTGGAGCCACCACTAAAGGTAACTGATTCGGGCACATGTATTTGCTTGCAACTGCGAATTCGTATGCAGTGGTTATGGATGGACATTCTGAGCAACCATAGGGTTGCTCAGATCAATGCTGCGATCAATGGGCTTGATTCAGCCAGGAACGCAGTTTCTAATACGCACGAAATCGGTTGATTAATTTGCATTGCGCATGCGTATGCATCGCAGTGTGTGTGCTCGAACTAGCAATTGCGATGGGAACTGCATTTGCAGAGGCTACGCAGACCCAGAGCAGAGTGATTGACAGGAAGTGCCATTTGTGAGTGGTGATGGGGGGTTGTTGGGCAAAAGTAGGCGCGCCAGTGCGTTTCAACGCCATTGCATGGGCATGCATAAATTAGCAACTGCGGTACCGGACTCCGCCTGAGGTCTCATAGCATGCGCAGAAGTAAGCAATTCCTGAGTGAGGTCTGACCTGCCTTCACTGTGCGTATGGGTCCGATGTTACTCGATGTTACCGATTGTTTCACTATGTTCCCCTAGTATACAGATGTGAGTAAGGGGAAGTGGGCGTCCTTATGTCAGGCTGCGTTCGCAATGTGAATGCACACATTTAAACAGCACCGCTGATATTAGCAACTGCGGTGCGTGCGTATAAGCAGTATTGCGATCCTTGCTGAATTATGCCCAATGTGCGACTGATGGTGCATCCTCGTATGTAAGTGGTGGATTTGAAACATGACTCGTGGGGGTCCCAATACCACTCCCAACCGCTGCTACATTTGCATATTTTCACATAATGACTACGTACGGGATTGCAACCGCGACAGGTTTTCCGAGTACCTCTGAATCAGGCCCATAGTAACTAGACCTCTAAAGGCACTTTGCAGTAGTCCAACTAAACCTCCTTACGTTGCAATGTCTCTTTACTCAGCAATGATCACAGCCACAGAAACTCTTTTACTCTCACAAATGCAACATAAATGAATAAAACACAATATATCGATCTGTCGGTGGGTACCATAGGCATTGACGTGCATGCAATCTTAATATACAATTATAGACTCTTTCAAACAATCAGCCTGATTCAAAGGTGGAAGCAGTGCCGGTGTTTCCACAGTTATGTGCTCCTGCGCATGTACGAAAACTCCTGGAAACCATTATTGCGCATGCACAAACCAATGCGATGGTGTATGCATTTGGTATGACGTCACTATGACTTGAGATTGTGTCTGTGATCCATGGGCGTTTCAGGGTGGGAACTGGGAGGTGACCCAAAGTGATAGCAAAAAGAGGAGGTGGCATGGGAGTGTTATAGGGGTGTCATTGGTGTGTTTCGGCATGCGGCTGCGTTCTCTTTCGCCGCACACTGGCCATAATTTGAGAAATTTACAAGGGAGGGTATGCGCCAGGCAAGGGCCGCTCGAGGAGTAGATGTGGCGTCAATGGTGGAGTGATCGGATCCACTAGTGCAGTTGAGCACAGCTCCGATATGCAAAGTGGGCGTCGCAAGGTTAGCTCCGTCCATCGCATTGGAAGTACACAAGGAATGCTCAAACTGACATTTGCATATTTCCACATATTTTTTTCTGAGAAATCGCAGCAGCTGACCTGCGTGCACCTTTGAATCAAGCCAAATGTTTTTAAAAGAAAGTCTGCACACTGGGCTTGATTCATGCATGTGCACGTGTCCTGCGTGCTTGCTTGCAGACCCCCTTAGTCGCAGCATGATTTGGGGGCCGGCGACCGGAACCATTCTCCAAAACGTGGGCGTCTCACCCCAAGTCTCAGCTTGCGCAGCCTGGACAAAGCAGCAACCATCGCTTGTTGCAATGGTGATCCGAGGTAGCGTCTATAGACAATGCCCAAATCTAGCCTCCCCCCTCACCGCACTCTAAACCTAACCCTCCCCCTACTGCCTAACCCTAACCATCTTCCTAACCCCACTACTTATTTTCAAGATTCCGGTGATCAGGATGCTGGCGCCGGCATTCTGAGTCCCGGAATCCCTGCATCTCGCCGAGACAACTGTGCCTGCAATGCATTGACTTCCCGATTTTTGACCTGGGAGTCCTTCCCTCTTTGGACTATGATACTTCTATAGTCAAATCCATTCATTATTAAAAAGAACTCCTGCAGTGGGGGCATATTCCGGAGGCTTCTCTCAGGTAGCGCAGAAGCTCTCCCAGCAGCTTCCAGACCCCTGTAGGCTTTGACAGAGTCAGGAGGCCCAACAGCTATATGGTGCAATCTGGCGGTGCCTGGTATAAGCGCAACAGGCACCTCCTCCTAGGGGTGAGCCAATAAATTCACCTCACCTGACACTGACTTAGGGCGTCAGAACACCCATCATCATGAACAATGAGTCCCCTGAAGAATCACCTATGGGGCTGCAGGACAGTCATATGCCCTTGTCCATTAGTGAGCCCATTCAGACACTGGCCACACCACTAGCCCCTTTCTTTGTCAACAGGTCTGGAAGAATTTCCAGGCCTAATGAAAAATTCTAGGACTATGTTACTTAATATCCTATTTCCCAGTTTATGTTGTTCTTTGTTTTATTTGATCAATAATTGACATACAGTATGTGTAGCATCTAACACCTGTTACACCCAGACACCTGTTTATTGTTTCTTTATGTTTCCAAATGGGTATGTAGATCTAAGCTGTGTTGCTTTAATATGGATAGCGGAAGTTACATCACTGCCATCCACGTCTTATTCAGGAAGAGCCTCTGCAGCCACTGTTCAGCATGCGGCTAGTCAAGATATACTGCTGCTGTTTTCCAGAGTACTGTGGTGATTTGCACACAGACCACCTTACTACACCCACCTACGCTCCCACAGTATGAGTGCTGCTGTCTCTTGAATGGCTGCAAATCATATTTTCCGACATTGAGGGTGCAGCCAGGTCGGCATAGTGGGGGGCGTGTCGCTGCATATTATCCAGCATTAGGAGAGGGACAGGGGGTGTGATCACGTAATTTTGGCCCCGCCTCCACTACACAATGTCGAGATTACCGGCATTGTGAAACAGGAAGCAGGGCCACAATGACACGATTCAGCATGAAATGCGCCATCGCCCCCTCCCCCGCTGCGGGGGTATGTGTAGTAGTTGCAAGGTGGTCCGGGGGTGTCGGTGGCCAGTAGGAGACTTGCCTGCTTTTCGGGAGGCTACCGCCCAAATCGGGAGAGTAGGAAAGTATGCTGCATATACTTCTGTATTCTTGATGTCCTTTCTTGCCAAATGAGCCTTAGGACATGGATATATATTGGTACTGCTCTCCAAGTTGAGGGATACATCAACTCACAGTTCAATAAAATATGTTATTGTACACAACACAAGACCAGTGGTGTTTATAGTAGCAACAGTGCCACCCTCATTACCCAACATGGCCACAGGTGACTTCCCAAAGCACCCCTATTATAATCCTCTGCTGTTCCAGATATACTCATGTGGAATGTTATATTGCTGTACTATAGTTTTTTTTATTGCATTTTATTTATAAATTAATTCCTATTTTAGAAATGCATAAAGTTATCACATACTGTATAGAAAATTGGATATGTTTTAGAATATCAGAATACATTACATTTTGCAACTTGCTTTGATTTTCTATGGCTTTATTTGTCATTTTGTTTGTTCTTTGAGTATTTCCAGATATTACAGTTTCCAAGTAATATAAATAAAACTTTTCTAATCCACTGAAAAAAACGTAAAATGGGGACACAAGTGTAAATTTATTGCACACTGGAAGCATGAATTTGCAAAAAAATGCAAAGTGCGGAAAAGCCCAAATACAATTATGTAAATATCTGTATACTTTGTTGTGTTTATTATTTGCCAAGTCTACTTTTTTGTTATTTTAGCACTTGCAGAATAGGTGGAGAATTGACATTTTATTGACTTAAAGAGACAATAGAGCATTGTTACAATATCCCATGTCATAAAGAGACAAATATTTAACTTATCAGATGAGTTGCCTACTTACTTAAATTTTTTGTTTTGTTGTAGAGATTTCATTATGCATTTAAAAGTACTGGAGTGTAGTAGTTTAATCCATGCCTGAAATATTGACAAAAATAAGAACAGAGAATTTTATTTTAAAACATTTAAAAAAACATGCCTATAATCTGCACTGTGTGGGTTAAACATGCATTTAGACACATTTGCAAGTGTATTCAATCTGCGTTTTTAAGATGCCACAATATTTCTGTAGCGCCATGCAAGAAATATACATAATAGCTGTAGGCCTGATTCAGAGATGCACGTATATGACTGCGTAGCTGTGATTCTGTACGCAGCGTCTCTGCAAAAAAATATGCTAATAGCTTAGCTGATGTCTTGCGCTTGGACACCCCAACCTCTAAAGTCTTACATCCGCTACTTGCATATAAAAGACAAAACATTGGCAGAATCTATTGTCCATTGAACCTCTGAGCAATCTATGTTGTCTCAGAGTGAGAGGATGCTTCAAGATGCCGGGGTCTCTCCAGCTGTGAAGAATTTGCAGCGGCTGACTAGGGGACGCCCAGAAAATGGTCCCGACACGCCTGTGTTTTTATAACACGGTAAGTCGCAGGGCGGGGAAGTACAGTAGTTCGGCACATGATAAGCCTGTATACAAGGTTGGGGTGAGCATTTAGGAATCAGAGTCGTTACATGGACATGGAGACATAAGACAAGGAACACAGATGGAAAGGGAGGATCAAAAGGAAAGAGGGCCCTGCACACGAGAGCCTTCATACTAACATAACTAATTAAATGCCACACGTGTGCCAATCACAGTCAAAATTGTTACTCCTATGCTCATCAGTAGGGAAATGCATCTCATATGCTGTTACCAATAAAATCCCACACATATGCCCATCACTAGTAAAATACTAGTAGTGAAAATAAAATTGCCACTGATCTGATCTTTAGTAAAAAGCTACAAAGATGCCCATCATGAGTGGAATGCATTATATATGCCATCACTAGTAAAATTACACAAAGGGGTAGATTTACTAAAGTGCGGGTTTTAAGAAGTGGAGATGTTGCCCATAGCAACCAATCAGATTCCAGCTATTATCTTCTAAAAGGTGCTAGATAAATGTTAAGTAGAATCTGATTGGTTGCTATGGGCAACATCCCCACTTCTAAAAACCCGCACTTTAGTAAATATATGCCAAAATACCTATTACTAGTAATAAGGCACTCACATTCCCACCCATATGACACTCATAGCCACACATATACTCATCAATAGTGAAATGTCACTCAACTGACCATCACCAGTAAAATAGTATTTACTTGCCCACCAGTAGTGAAATGCTCAATGATGGACATATGTTTGATATGTCCATTATTGATCAAATGAAACACACATGCCCATTAGAAGTGGATTGAAACATATATTACTGTCACTGTCATGTCCATGATTAGTGGTGAACTAACACTCACATGCCTGTCAGTAGTGAAGTGACATACACATGCATAACACTATTATTCTCATCAGTAGTGAAAAGCCACCCTTATGACCATTAATAGTGAAATGCCACTCATATACCCATCAGTGGTGAAATGACAGTAATATGCCCATCAGTGGTGAAATGCCACCCATGCTGTATGCCCAGTAGTGTTGAAATGCCACTGAAATGCCCTCCATAATAGTTTACCACTTTAATGCCAACTAGTATTCATTTTGCATCAAAACAGGATACTCAAGCTGATGTGGCTGCCCCCTTTTTCTTAGTTATGGCCATTATATCTTAGCTACCTATGAGCCACAAAGGTGGACATCAAATCAAATACTGATAAGTTGGTCTGATACAAATGCTATCCAATAACCAAAATTATCAATAGAAATAATTGATGTATGTTTTTTGATTAAGGTTTTACTCTGATGTAAAAATATGTGTAGTCTTTAATGTGAACATACCTAGACATATTTATTATGATGTGTTAGGGTATATATATTAAGAGCCTGATTTAGAGTTAGACACATATTTTCGCAAATAGGCAATGTTTTTTTTTACTGGGCATGCATCTGAGCCGCATTGCAAATGAGCTGTGTTGGTCTTATGACGGCGGTCGTAATATGGATGAGGATGCAGAGTGATTGACAGACAGTGACTATTTGGGGGAGGTAATGGGGGAGTGGCAAAAAGTTTTGATCATATCAGGGGCATGTCGTAGCGAGCATTGGTTCTGGCCCCAGCGTCTTAATTGCGGCTGACATTCTGAGCAACCATAGGGTTTCTTAGAGGTCCGATGGTGTGACTTATGTTCGTCCAGTGCTGTGTCTTCGTGTGCAAATGGTGGATCTGAGAAGCCGGCGGTGGGCCTTTCTTTACAAAAGACGGCAGCTGTGACATGATTAGCGTCCACCTCTGAATCAGGCCCTAAGGCATTAACCCTGAAATACTTACAGATATGTCCACATACATCTATCTTCCGTGTGTTACACATAAGTACCGTGTGACTTGGTAGCGCAGAGCGTCTTTTTGTGCAACATTTTACTTTCAGTGGTGAGAATAGAATGCACAAGCAGCTTCTACTGATTAAAATGATATGCAGCGTGCCTATGTTCTGTGTGTGACTGTGGGTGTATCTACATGCAAAATGCTAAGTTACAGTGTCAGTGGCTGTAACACTGTAACGGAGCGATTTGCATGCAGATACACCCACAGTTGCACACATACATGCCACATATAATTTTAATCAGCAGAAGTTGCTTGTGCTAAGGGCAGGATAGAGGCATGTTTGACCAGTGCGGTCGAACAGGGGCGCCACCCAATAGAGGGCGCACCCCTCCCAACCATTCCCGATTTCAGCGAGATAGTCCTATTTTTGGCGCATTGCCCTGCTGTTCTACCCACGGAATGAAGTATCCCGTAGGCGGTCGGGATGTTGGGTACCGCGGTGCTGGCCCCGTAGAAGAGGGCTGGGGGCAGCCCACCTGCTGACGTAGTGCTGGGTTCGCCCCCAGTCTAATGTTAATGAGAAGCGTGCCATATGGGTACGTCCCAAATAGCATCATTTAGGGGGCGTGTTGTATGGTAATTCGACCATGCCCCCAATTTCAGTCACGTGCGGGTAAGTGGAGACGGCACTGTGCGCACCTCCCCCTGGAGCCGCCCTTGCGCGGGAATAAGACGCATTTGTAGGTTAAAAGTTGCACCAAATGCCACAGCATGGCGCGACTAGAAGGGCTGCATGTGAATAATGGTTAAATCTTAATTTATTAATTTTTAAAAGCTTCATACTGTATATTGAGTAGTACAAACAATGTAGGAGAAACCTCAAAACTTATAGAACATATCAAGCAAATAGCTGCACGTGTCAACAAAAATCAGGATATAGACCTGGTGAGAAAAAAATAGTAGGAAATACTTAACAGAGCATGAGGTAGTAAACAAATTAGAGATAAATGTATTTTGCAATATTGCTAAGAAAGGAGGGAAGGCAGTGAGACATTTTGCTGGGGGAGAATATAGGAGAGAGGGGCGGGGGAGAGCAGAATGCCAAAATCAATAAAAGGAGCTTTCCTTTCATTTCGCTTTGTTAAGTTTCAGGACATGAGAGCAATAAGAGGGGTAAATGGAAATAACAAGTCCATGGATTGCATGTTTTGGAGAAGGATATGGATTTGTTATGGGGAATACTAGATCGAGGACATCCTCCATTTTGCAGCAATTTGATACATGGTGGCTGAAATAATGTGACATATTTTAGATAGAGGATGTGAGGTCCATGGGTCTCAGTCAGCAGGACAGAGAAGTGGCTTCACTGGGGTTCATGACACCCGGCTAATAGACCCCATGAGCACGATGGAGAGGCAGCATTATTACAGATCTCCTTCCAACCACCATCATCCAACTTCTCCACCAGGTCCACCATCCAGGAAATCTCATGAGGGTCCCTAGGGATTGTCAATTAGGACTGATGGCTCTGAATATAAAATAGACACCAGCACCTTAGTTGAAGCCCAAAATCAAGGATTCTCAGGTAGTGAGGGGTCTGTGGGCTCTATTTATCAATATGTTTTTACACTCTTTTCACATTATTTTAGTTTCACTGAAATGTATTAAAGGGTCTTGGAGCAGTTTTCGTGCTCCCCCGTTTCCAGGAACGCAGCCTGGCGACGCCCCCTCCTTGCCCCCAAAACTGATTGACAGGCTGCTGCTGAGGCGGCACTGCGAGTATGATCACAGGACCCATTCTGCACATACACAGTATGTCGTCCTACATATGCGTAGATGTCCTACCACTGGATGTGTATATAAACTATAGGGTTTATGTACATTTGAATCAGGCCAACAGTTTTGTAATTTGAATGCCTAAGTATTTACTCTTATGTTGGTTACACTCTAGACGATATGTCATCCGATTTCGGGGATCGGAGCAACATAATGGGTACATTGTCTGGTGCAGGGGTGTCAAACTCACGGCTCTCCAGCTGTTGTGGGACTACATATACAAGCATGCCCTGCAAATTTTAGCATGCCCTAAAAGCAAAACGGTGGCAGTGCATGCTGGGGTGTGTAGTTCCACTGCAGCTGGAGGGCCGCAAGTTTGACACCCCTGGCCTCTAGTGTATACACATGATATGCGCACTCCCGCGGGTTGTTATTGACATCGTACGTCAGCAGAATGCAGCATGACAAGTCCCTCCTGCCGTATGCAGGGTCCCATCGCTAGCAATGTTGCGCTGGGTACAGATCGTCTAAGGTGTACTTAAGATCAATGCCACTGGAATCCATTTTTGTTTGTGTATGTGGACTGTATTTAATCTGAAATATAGAAGTCCAGGACCTCAGTTTTATTTGAGTTAATTTTATAACCAGACTGCCTATTATACCAATTATACCATAGGGCAGTGGTTCCCACCTGGCCCCCGCTTTACCCTGGGGTGCCTCGGGACACTTGCAGGGGTGCCTCAGGTTGGTGGTCCAGCACCAAATCAAATTCTTTATGGTCAATATAATGTAAATATGTGCACAAACAGAAGCGCAAACCTGTCCCCATCACTTAACTGAGCCTAAGGATGACAGGAAAGCACAATCTACACTTCACTACATTTTTTTTCTGAATTTCTTAATAACAAAAGTCTGGCTGGGGGGTGCCGTGAAAACAATGCTGTTACTCTATGGGGCCGTGGTTCAAAAAAGTTTGTGAACCTCTGCCATAGGGAAAGTTAACTGTCTGGATCAGTGATAGTCAACAGAACGTAGTCAGCGTGTAAAGCAATTTTAATTATTGGTATGATTATCAGCAGAGATCCCTAAAATCCTAAAATTTTTAATGAAACAAACACAATAGTTGATCACAAAAGTTTTTAATCACAAATTTTCATTCATCTATAGGGAGAACCAGCCAGTGAATGTGAACACTACCAGTGAATGAACATTTTCACGTTTAAAGTATTAAAATAAGCGTTAATTTTCTCAGATAATCATAACAAGTGTCTCAGTTTATGCTTTGAAGCCTTCTGGTGTTAGATGGATTCTGATTGGATCATGAAGTCCCATGACTAGGTTGCAAGTGGTTTGTTTTGTGTTTCTGGTTTGAAGTTGAATAAGTCTGAGCTGCTTTGCTCTCAAAATACAAAGGTAATGTACTGCATAATGTATACTAATAACTTTATACAATAACAAGGTACTATACAGTGTTTATACCTCAATGCATATGTGTAAAGGCTTTAAAAGGGTTTGAAATACCAAATGGAAAAATCATAACAGAGCATTTAATGTAGCCAGTAATTCAACACAGTTTTTTATTGTGTTCAATGACTGGTTAATATCTTTTCATTTACTGGGTTATACAGTAGGTTCCCAGAGGTTTTAAATTCAAGTAGGCCTATATCTTTTTTACAAACATATGGATTTTGGGGACCAATACTTTAGTCTATAAGTGGTAACCATCGGGACACATGGAGGCTGTAAACATCAGCCTACAGCATAGAGTGCAGCTGCTTTAAAAGCTATTATCAGTGGCACTCTAATGACACGTATACTCTACGTGATTAAACAGAGCGATTGAACGATAACGACATCGTTATCGTTCAATCGCTTGTTAATCGGCCGCAAATCTGGCAGTTTAATGTAAAAAATGACCAGCGATGCGTGCGCCCACTGGTCGTTTTTTACATCTATCATCGCCCGAACATGCTGGTCAACCTGACGACGTCGGGGATGATTGATGTGCCTACACTGAACGACTGAGCATTCAGTGTAGGCACATCACAGACTGTGAAATGACTGCACGACTACAATGTCTTAATCGTGCTCTCATTTCACAGTCGCCTAGTGGATGTGCAGCATTATGCTGGATACACACATGGGAGTATATTTACTAAAGGTCGATTTAAATCGATTTTGAACAATTGTAAATTGATCTAAATTTATGTTCTTTTTTGGGGCTAAATAACACATTTACTAATTAATATTTAAAAAACCAAATCAATAGTTGTCTGTGTGATTTAGCCCACAAAACACAACATCGATTTAGATCAATTTAAAATTGATCGACATCGATTAAAGTCGACATTTAGTAAGTATACCCCTACGCGGTCTATTTGGATGTGACATGCGCACAAAAATGAACAACTGAATATTGCGCCTTCAATTTGGATGGGTGCTTGGGCACACAAAAACAATTGAATTCCCCCATGAGAATTCAAGCGTGAACTCTAATAAAGAGAATGTAGAGGCCAACACATAGTCAAAACTTTATATATTAATTACCACGTTATTGTAGAATATGAGGGAGAGTTTTATGCAGGAATAGTGAAAGATAAAATCCATAACCAAGTTGAAGTAAGCACCATGACCGTATCAGGTCTGACTTCTTGGAAAAAGCCAGAGATAGATGACAGGACATGTAACGACAGTAACATGGTGAAGAAAAAAAGAATTGCTCCAAGTATACTCATCGAAGTAAGTTGACCTGTTGGCTTTGTTTTATTGCAGTAAGTTACATTGTTCATTCACTGGTCTTGTACAGTATTTCCATTTACTGGCTTTGTGCGTTCCATCACTGGCAATTTCTACACTCGCCTGTTTTTTGGTTGTAAAATTCAAATTATTACTACAATCTTTAAACCATAATTTCTTCAAAAAGTAGATAAAGTAATGATGATGGTACTGTACATATCTCAAAATGTAATTTATGTTGTATCTGCTACATACACTTACACAAGAGAATTCCTTTAACTTTTCATTTACTGGACGATTCACCCTACATTCGTTGTCTGATTTTATTTTGTTTTAATTTTAATATACTACATAATCAGTTCTTAAAAATGCATAATAAAAGTTATGTTTTACAACAGAAGTATACTACAATTAGCCAATTTTCCTTCTTTTCTCTTTTTTTATAGTAGTTCTGGCAAGGTTGAGTTCGGGATGCTGGCACTCAGGATCCTGGCAGTCAGAATCCCGATACCGTCATCCCAACAGGGTTAGGATACGACACTTGTTGGTCGGTATCCTAAACCTTCACTTCTCTCTGCCCTAACCCTTCCTCCCCAGTGCCTAAAACTAACCCGTCCCCTAGTGCCTGAACCTAACCTCCCCCTCCCCACACCCTAAAGCTAACCCTCCCCCCTTAGTGACTAGCCCTAACCTTCCCCCTAGTGCCTAACCCCTAACCCTAATGCTAATCCTCCCGCTAACCCCTTTACTTACCCTTGGGGTTCGGGCGGTCAGGATGCCGGCACCGGGATTCTGACAGGTGTTGAAATTCCGGTGCCGGCATTCTGAGCGCCAGAATTCCCACGGTCAGGATTATAATTGTATCCCGCTCAGGCAACCTCAGCAACCTCCCAATTCCAGTATGGTGGCAGCACTATCTAGGTGCCATTCAGTTTCACTAAATGTGACCTGATACTGTATGTTGTAGAGAAAACTTTATTAAATGTTTTTTTGTACTGGCTCCTAGTTGCAGCAGTGGTCATGCTTGCTGATAGGAAGTTTTTCAATATTTTTGTATCATGTAGGGCCTCTTCTAGTGGACCCTGCTGCAAATGATCAGGGCTTTCTTTATTTCACATATAACATTTGTACATTTTATTTACATGGGATTAAGGGCCTGTTTCAGATGTGGACACAAATGCCATCTCATTGATCGCAATTGGATGCTGAAGCTTAGTGTAGTAAGGGGAGAGTAATGGTGCGTACACACTGGGCGATAAAGTGGACGACTGAACAATAATGACATCGTTATCGTTCAGTCGTCTACTTTATCGTCCATTTTTAACACCAAAAAGATGAACGATGACGACGACGCGCGTTCCCGCAGGTCGTTCGTCATCATCGTTCATCGGGCTGACATGCAGGCCAACCTGACGATCTCGTCAGGTTGCTGCATGTCAGTGAATGATATCGTTCAGCGGCTGTGCTCAATGTCATGAACGACATTGAGCACAGCCTGCCGGGGACAACACTACACGATATCGCTCAGGGAGCATATCGTGTAGTGTGTACCCACCATTACAGTGAGTAGGGGCTGAGACAGGCTCCCAGCACTCAGACCCATCTCCATGTGTGCCTCCCCAGCCATTGACCTCACCGCACGTCACTGGACAGCAGTATACAGACTTCTAAAATGCAGCTATCACACTCTCAGCAGTGTTCCCATCAGCTGCAGCCCAACCCTCTCCTACAGGAATGGCTCATATAACCACACTGCTCCAACAGTGACTCCCCTCTAATGGCTGCTGGGGGCTTTTATGCAGCCATTAGAGGGGGGGTCATAGGCCACCTGGACCACACACTTTACTAGGGAAGTGGGCAGCGCAACGCAGATCTGGTGCAGGACAGGGAGACTTGAATGCTCTTCAAGGCAGCCAGGAGCAGCACCCAAGAGCCGGGAGCCTCCCAGCCGTTCCGGGAGAGTAAGCCGGTATGGTCTTAAATGTTGTTTCTAAATACTGAACATGCATGGTCAAATTTAACCATTATACAGTGTCAGTCTATCAAAATGACCTACAATTCTGGATCCATAAAGGCTGAGCTATAGGCTACAGTGTGTTTCAGGAGCAAACACAGGATTTTTAAGGGGGGTTATCTATCTATTTATATCATACTTGCCTACTATTTCAAAAGCATTTCAGAGAGATTGTGAAAGCAACACCTATGAGCGCGGCGGTAAAGTGGACATGCCATAAAATTGATTTAAATCCAATTGTAAATGAGCTCCAAAGTGAGTGGACGGGACTTAATAAACATGGTGCCCGCTCTGTCGTCTGTCGCGAGGGGTGGTTCTGGGTACTCGGAAACCTCCCTGCGTGCACTGCTGCTTTTTGATCTCAAAAAAATCCTTGCTGCTAAGTAATAGAGACACACTTTCAGATGGTGATTAAATCACTTGATACTGATATATGATGGATATATTTTATTAAGGAACTTACCCTCAGCAGAATAAACTAGCAGTTTTTGTCTGTCTGTGCTTCCATGTAAATCTATCTGTGTTCCCCGTGTGTGAATGCACATTTGTGTCTCATCTGACTGTGGGCTTGTTTCAGAAATGTACGCTGTCTCCAAAGCTTACCCGAGCATAGGGACACCCGCTGCTACCTTCTCATATCTGTCCGATGATGTGCAACAGCATGAACATCGGGAACATCGACGCAGATCTGGCAGCCACGCAGCTTCTGAGTAAAGGGTAAATTTACTAAAGTGAGAGTTTTTAGAAGTGGAGATGTTGCCCATAGCAACCAATCAGATTCTAGCTATTATCTTCTAGAAGGTGATTTTTAAATGTTAAGTAGAATCTGATTGGTTGCTATGGGCAACATCTCCACTTCTGAAAACTCTCACTTAGAAAATATACCCCTACGTCTGACCTGTCTCAAACACTGCAGTTCTCCTGAAACGCTGAGAGCTTTCATGCTACAAAGGTGATTGCAATGGCTAATTTATGCACTCCAATGATAAGGGAATTTAAACGGTCTCGATCAGTGGCGTAACTAGGGCATGGCGAGCGGGGTTCGTGCCATGGGCGCCGTTGGACCGGCGGCGCGGAGGGGCCCGCCCGCCCTAGATAGCCAGTGTAGCGCCAACCGCAATGAGTGCGGTCAGCGCTACACATTTGCACAGGACCGGCGCTAGGCTTCCAGCGCCGGTCCTGTGCTGCACGCCTGAGCCCGTTCCCTCCCCCTGAGCGCTTGCCCAATAGCGCCAGGAGGCGGGCTCAGGCTGTGCATAACACACGCATCGCCGCCAGCGCTGGCGGCGATGCGTGTGTTAAACAGCAGCCAATGAGAGTCAGATAGACTCTCATTGACTGCTGCAGCACCCTCTGCCCTCCGTCCGGCTCCTGCAGTGGGTAATGGGACTGACGTCATGACGTCAGACCCATAATGCTGAGCGCGCCAGCCCGAATGGACTGGAGGGCGGGAGCGGCATCGGCATCGCGGACAGGAGCAGCGTGGAATCAGGTAAGTATATTTTTATATATATTTATTTATTTTTAAACCTTACCTATCTGCACAACGGGGGAGGGGTTGGCTACTACTGGGGGGGACATCTACTGGGGGGGGACATCTACTGGGGGTGCCATTGGGAGGACCTCTACTGGGGGGGGGCCTACTCTACTGGGGACTACTACTTGGGGGGGGGACTACCACTGGGGGCATTCTAAAAGGGGCCTAGTATTACTATCGGCACTGCACTCGGGGGACCACTGATGGGGGCAATAATAGGAAGGGCCACTACAGGGACCACTGGATAGGGGGGCGTCAGTACTGGGAGCCTGCATCAGGGGGACCACTACTGGGGGCACTGCATGGGAGGGGGGGACACTACTGCTGGGGGCACTATATAAGGGGCTTACTGCTAGGGGCACTGCGGGGACCACTACAGGGGGCACTAGATAGGGGGGATCACTACAGGGTGCCTGCATAAGGGGACCACTACTGGGAAAACTGCATGGGGGGGACTACTGCTGGGGGCACTATATAAAAGGGCACTGCATAAGGGGATACTGCTACTGGGTGCACTGCATTGTGGGGACTGCTACTGGGGGCACTGCATAAGGGGGAACACTACGTGGGGCACTGCATTTGGGGGGGCCACTACTGGGGGTACTGAGTAAGGGGAACTAATTGGGGGCTGTATAAGAGGGACCACTACTGGGGATACTGTATAAGGGGCACTACTATGGGCCTGCATGAGAGGGACCACAACTGCATACTGGGGGTACTACTGGGGTTAAGGTGCATATGGATAGGAATGTTCAGTTTGAAAATAAAGGGGTGTGTCATGTTGACACACCCCATTTTTAAGTGACCACGCCCATTTTTGCCGCACGCGCCTTCGGCGCGCGCACATGGGGGGGCGGGTGCTCCCTTTTCAAATTTGCCCTGGGCTCCAAATACACTAGTTACGCCACTGGTCTCGATACTCCTGTTTACCTAGCCACCCCCCTTTTCCTCCCCCAAATGCTGACTAACAATCAAATAGCAACTAACAATCACTGAATCTGCGTAAACATCAGCATTTGTGTGCGGATCTGAATCAGGCCCATTGTGACTTTGCAAATCCAAGCGACTGTGTAGACAGATTCAGCTCAGTCACAGATCAATCGATTACCAGATTTCTGAGTAACTCTGTGGTCAAGCAGTATGGCTGAAGGAACTGAGGGCCTGATTCAGAGCCGGACGCAATTAGCGCTCGCTCGTCCTGAAAATAGGGGTGGCTATTCAAATGAACCATTCGCTGTTTGCGGTCTGTTCACTCCTCTAGGTCTGAACGAGCGAACAAAACTTGCGGTCGTTTTTTGGGAAACTACGCCCCCTGGCCGCTAGCATCCTACGTCATGTCCGCTATTTATTAGATTAATCGAGTACATCGAACAGGGTATGAGCTGCTCGCTATTCTTGTGGTTGGTTTTTGCTACCACAATTTTGCGAGCAGATCTGGCTTAAAAAAAAAACAGTGACGTGGTCAATGACACTGCTGTTTTAAATATGCACACCCATAAAACGCCCGTTTTGACCTTTAAGCACGCCTGCGATCGGATCTCCACTCCCCGTTTTCAAGCACCTTCCCCTGTTACCACCCACATACGCCTCATCCTGTCACTCAAATTAGCAGGCATTCGCTATTTTGCGAGCACATGAATTTCGGCCGCACTGACTGGTTCGCGCATGCGTATAACGATCCGTACGCATGCGCAGTTGGGCAAACATCGCTCGGAGCGAACGAGCTGCCACTTACGAGTGGCTCTGAATCAGGCCCTGAGACGCCAGAGCTATTTTCACTGTGTACGAGAACACAGTCGCAGGCAACGTGACACGCCCACAAACGCCCCCTCCCTGTCAGTCACTTTGCGAATAAATCCTCTCTGCAAGCGACAACAAAAATAAAACTTGACACATGTGCAGTGTGACCCATGCGCAGATTACCGATAATCGCTGAAACTGTGTAAACATCGGCTTTGCATCAATCTCTGAATCAGGCCCTGTGTCTGCATCGTATGTCTGCTGTTTGAGTGTCCTATTTGTGATGGTGACATAAGAGGGGCAGGGGACACTGAACCAGAGACACCCGGTGACACCCGGTGTGGCTGGATTCAGTTCTTTTGTGTGCCGTAGGCGCGCACTCTCTTGAAAGGGGGTGTGGCTTTGTGGAAAGTACGTGGCCTCAACCTGTGAAACCACGCCCATTATGTGTGCAGAACTTGGGGGCGTTACCGCCTCCCGTCCTCAGCACATAGTGGGCTTCCCCAGCGCTCCTGCAGCTGCTAGGGCAGCCCACAGTCTCTCCCCTGCCTCTCTCCGTGTCCTGGCTTCACGGTGACATCATTCGACGGGGTGACACCAAAATAGCAGAGCAGCTCTGCTATTTTGGTGTCACCCCCTCGGATGGTGTCACCAAGTGTGGCCCACACCCCATAGCGACGCCAGTGCACTGAACTACTGCAGATCGTTTTAACTTTATTTTAGTGAAATACAAAAACATTAAGTTCTATTACTTAATATGTTTTTGTATTTTATTAGTGTTAAAAAGGTTCTAAAATTAGGTGTCAAATTAATTTAATCAAAATTACCAAAGCTAGACCCATGCCATTCTGTACATTTATCATATTGCCACTTCTAAATCCACAATAAACTATTGTACAGTATATAAATGTAATACTCCCTCTGTAATTATTAGGCCATGCCTATAGTGACTGCGGTGGGATCAACGGAAACACTAGGGTATGGTGCAGACACATGGGGCTCAGGAAAGAATGGCAGCAACATGGATAAGTTGGATCTCTAAAAGAAGGCTGGGGGGGGCGTGGCCTGGAGTAGCTAGGAGTAGGCAGCATCTTCTCTGCTCTCCCGCTGAAATCCTGATAAAATATCCTGTATTTGGTTGTCTTCGCTCCAGATTGCCTCCTACTGTGGGGTAATCTCTCCTGCCTGCTTTGTGCTTCGTGGGAGACTCTCTGCTGGATATATTACGACATTATCATATGTTATCGGTGAAGCCGGGCCTTCCTCTATACCCTGTCCTGGTGATTCTATTCTGACTCCTGCAACTACCTTCTGGAGTGTGTATAGCTTACTGGATTATACTAGGGATGTGCACCGGACCATTTTTGCCGGACTGGATTTGGTTCTAATTCGTCGTCCGGCTTTGGATTTGGATTTGCCAAACTGCGGTGACTGGCTTTGGATTTGGATTTCTTTTACAAAAATTGACAAAAAAAGCTAAAATCACATAAATTGGTCCTTTTTTTCTTCTTAGAGTATCATTAACCTCAATAACATTAATTTCCAGTCCTTTATAGTCAATTTAGGCTACCCCACAACATTATTGGCCAAAGGTTGCAGTGAGCTGACTGGTTACTAAGCGACAAAGCAGCGGCGCAGCGTCACAGACACCACAATTTAAAGTACATCTATGATATATTGCCACACAGCAGTGGCAGAAATGAAAAGTAGTGCACCCACCAAGTGGGGTACGGCCAGCAGAATCACAGTACTTGTTACATAGTGGGCTATGGCCCAAGGAGTCAAAGTGCACAATCTTATTCACATTACACCGCACATAGGCCCTGATTCGCATTTCACCATAAAGTAGTGTCTCTTATTTATGTTACGACACACAGCAGTACCCCTTTTACACAATGCCCACAGTAGTGCCCCTTTTACACAATGCCCACAGTAGTGACCCTTTTACACAATGCCTACAGTAGTGACCCTTTTACACAATGCCCACAGTAGTGACCCTTTTACACAATGCCCACAGTAGTGCCCCTTTTACACAATGCCCTCAGTAGTGACCCTTATACACAAAGCCCACAGCAGTAATGCCCCTTATACAATGCCCACAGTAGTAGTGCCAGTTATACAATGCCCCCAGCAGTGGTGTCCCTTACACAATGGCCCCAGTAGTGGTGCCCCCTATGCAGTCCCCTTAGTAGTAGGGCCCCCTATGCAGTGCCGCAGTAGTAGTATGCCCCCCATTAGCATGCCCCCCAGTAGTATGCCCCCCAGTAGCAGTGCCCCCATTAGCAGGCCCCCAGTAGTAGTGCCCCCATTAGCAGGCCCCTATTAGCATGTCACAAGTAGTATGCCCCCCAGTAGCAGTGCACCCAGTAGTAGTGCCCCAGTAGTAGTGCCCCCATTATCATGCCCCCAGTAGTAGTGCCCCCAGTAGTGGTATGCCCCCCATTAGCAGGCCCCCAGAAGTAGTATGCCCCCCTTAGCAGGCCCCAGTAGTAGTAGTGCCCCCATTAGCAGGCCCCCAGTAGTAATATGCCCCCCCTTAGCAGGCCCCCAGTAGCAATATGCCCCCACTAGCAGGCCCCAAGTAGTAATATGCCCCCCCCCTTAGCATGCCCCCAGTAGTAATATGCCCTCCAACTGGCTCCCCCCGTACAGCAGCCAATGAGAGTCTGCCTGACTCTCATTGGCTGCTATTACAAACACACAGCTGCCGCTGGCGGCTGTGTGTTTGTGTCTGTGTAGGGCACACCGCTATCACAGCAGTCTGCCCTACACTAGAGGAGCCCTGACATCGGATTCTCTCACGAGAATCCGACGTCAGGATTAATAAACCACGAAAAGTGCAGTTTTTTCACCCCCGCAATGGCGAGAACACATAGGTCTGTGATCTTATCACGAATCCTATGTGTTTTCACCCGAAATATTCTATTTTTTTGTTCGAAATAATAAGATATGGGAGGGGAATTTTTTTTGCAGATAATCCCCATTTTACTCCCCCAACATCGCTTGGTTAAAATGCTGTAAGTTGCATTTTAAGTTAGCCATGTCGAGATCCTAGCGCCGGCTTTCTGGTGTCTACACATTCACTGTTGACATAGTGACTGGACCAGGGGCGTCTTAAGAGAGGAGGTGCCCGTGTGCATTCCCCGCTGAGACCCCCGACACGGGACCTCGAAGAGGTAAGTTTTAGATAATATGGGTGCAGGATGTGCAGTGCGGGCCCCACCTGGACCCGAGGGCCCGTGTGCACCTCACACCCTGCCCCAATTATAGATACGCCCTGGACTGGAGACATTCTATACTGAGCCAAGAGACAGGAGATGAGGGAGTCTCCTCACAAGGCTAGAGGGTAAGAGACGCACACTAAAAGTGAGGGAAATCCCCATACAAAAGCTGCCAGCAGCTAGTAAGGAGATGATTATTGCAGGAATGTAGTGGCTACCATGGGGACTGGATGAGGGAGTAAGCTCCTAAACAGGAGCACAGCCCCAGAAAGAGATAGCAAATTGGAGAGCTGTGACATCTGTGGGCAGCAGGGGCGCCGATAGGGGGGGGGGGGGGGTGGTACAGATTACCCGGGCCCGGGCTTCCTGAGGGGCCCGGGTCCGACGCCGCCCCCCCTCCCTCACAGCAGCCCAGCTCAGAAAAACTGCACTGAAAAAATTGTGCTGATGTAAATGATGCAATCCATTTACAGTGGATTGCATCATTTACATCAGCACAATTTTTTCAGTCTGATATCCAACATCTACCAGCGCCTTCTTTGCATATGTATAATATATATATATATATATAAATTTTTTTCAATTCTTGATGGTTTGGTAGGATATACATTTGTGTGCATGTGCAGTTTTTCTGATTTTTATGGTTTAGCCCTTTTGGTATTAAATTTACTTTTAAAATACATTATTTGCAGTGTTTTGGTGGGGCTTTGCAGATCATTGTTTTATACAATATCTGGGTAGAGGTGGGTTTAGCCAACTAGTTTTCATATCGTATACTATATAGACATTGCTACGTGCTAGCTGAGCGTAGTTTATTCTCCTTCTAAGGCACCATTTTACCCGAGAAGAGATAGGTGTGGGCAGAGGTACCAATTTACATATATATATATATATGTATATTACATATATTTATTTATAGTTTGATAACAATGTACTGTACATACGTATGTTTTAATTTCAAGAGGACAAAAATGGCATAGGTAGTTTGTTTATATGAGATGCCTCCTGAATATTAAGTCTGCATATTCTGTCCTTCAGTCTTAAATGTTTGCAATGCAAATAGAGGGTGTTAATCCCAGAGTTCTATAACCATGGAAATGAAAATAAAGAAGTTTAGGCTACTTCTCCAGCCAAGCGCAGTAACTTCCTTTGTGGCCCTGCCAACTTGTAAAAAGAGCAGTACACAGCTAGAGAGAGTGAATGAATTATCTGACCCTGATAATTTGTTTTCTTCCTTTGGTCTATCGTTCAATCAATCATTGTACATTCCTGCTTGCATCACTCAGACTGTGAGAATCTCAGTTGTATAACTGAAACATTAACACAGTAAAAGGCTATTACGGTACAAGCCACAGTAAGAAGAGTCAACAGTAATGTCTTATGTTTTGAAATCACAACCATTGTAAGGACGCTGTAGTTTCCTAGCTAAAATTAACTGTTACAGATGCTGCAGTCAGGTACCATTAGCAGGTAAGCAGTTTTTTATTTACTACCTTAGTAAGTTATTTAAAACCATAAAAATATAATAATCTACTTTAGGCTCTTACGTTTCCAGTGTTTCAATTATCTTTATGAATTTTTTTGCATCATTTGACTATCCTGTAAATTAGATATAAACCTTTATCAAAAACAAACAAATTTATATCACATTTTTAGGAAGAAGATTTTCTGTTTGGCAGGGAAAACAATGTGCATAAGTAGTGAAAGGTTTATCTCACATGTAAGAAAATAATTGCCTTCTTTTTCTTTGCATAAATTATACTGATCAACACTCATTTTATTGTCAATTATATAAGAGCGATTTTGGGGTAACTTTGTGGTGCTGACTCTCAAGACATTGGCTTTTACTAGATTGGCTCTGATTTTTGAGATACACGGACGAGAAACAAGAAAAACAAAATACACAACTGTCAACTAACTGCTGGTTGTGTGGCCGATCACTTATATACAGAGGTGGAATATTCTAGACGATCGTAGTGTGGACACCTAGAATATTCTCGTGTCCACTTTCTCGAATGTTCCGATAGATTCACATATGCGCGCGTTATGGCTGAGTTCCCTATTACTTGATTGTACCCACTACTAGAGCCAATTAGAAAAAACTACATTCATTTCTGAATTCAGGAACCCCAAAAATACTCTAAATTTGTTCAAATATCCATGGCAAGTAAACAGTTTTTTTTGTTGGGCTGTGTTATATGGAATTGTTGCCTAGATAAAATATTACTTTGCCCATCCTGTCCATTACCATGGGTTTTAGTGCTTGCTAATATTTTCTTCTTTTTATACTAAGATGTGTTTTTTGGTTAATGTATGGGCAAAAAGTTTGTCATGGAATGTGTTATAGCTAGACTTAAGCACTTTGTTATTTGACTTTTTTGGCACTGAAATCGGACCTTGCTACAACTCACTAACAATATATTACACTGGACTCATAGCTAGTGATGTATATTGACTATCAATATGATGAATATATATATATATATGTGTGTGCTTATGTTAGTGTATGTATATACATAACTATATATATATATATATATATATATATATATAACTATTTACACTATGTTTTAGCTGACACTCCTATGCTCTTTAAAATATACCTTGCGCCGGTGCCCTACTTAATTACCATCTCCCAAGATGGATTAGAGACATTATGTACATTCCAGTGAAGGCGTCACTCTGGCAACGATGATATATCACACAAGACCACAGGGTGCTTTCAGCGTTTCACAAAATCTTTACCTAGTTTCTTTCGCTCTGACGAAAGAACCTAAGTAAAGATGTTCTGAAATGTTGAAAGCACCCTGTGGTCTTGTGTGATATATCATCGTCGCTAGAGTGCCGTCTTCACTGGAAAGTATAAATATATATTACAAGCAACTCGCCCCGGCTTCGCACAGGAGCAATTTTTAATTTATGCCTATAGTCTTTTTATAACCACGGTCTTATAAGATTGCCTAGTAGACGATATAATTCTTTTTCCTCCTGACGTCAACAGGAAAAGATTTTGTTTTGACATGACACGTAAAAGGGCCACATAAAGTTGTCCATGAGAAAAACAGTCTCCACTTAGGTCATCTCCAGCCACGTTAAATGTCTGTCCCTGAGCTTTATTTATTCATGCTAAAGCAGACTTTTACCAGGAAATGGACTAGTTTGAAATTAAAGAATCATTGAACGGTAAAAAAAAAAAGGAAAAACTGTAATTTTGTATCAGTAAACTGGGCTTACATAAATTTTTCTGAAGAAACCAAATAATATGTATCAATCTCTACATGGTATAAAATAAAGTCCATCATTATATATCTTTAACGGTTTAGGCAGCGTAAGCCAAGCAATCATTCGAACATCCGTTTTTTCATTAACTTGCTTCACTAAAATCGTCACTGCTCGGCTCCCTTTTTTTCATACATTAATGCTTCATACACAGAAACCTTCCTCGACAAATGCTTTATAGAATAGTGAAAACTGCATCAAAAGTGGTTCTCGAGATTAGCCCACACAAACAGACAGATTAATGCGAGGTACTTTATTTTATACTATGTATAAATATATATATAGACACAACACTGAATCGTAATCTGATATATCTGTTGTATCGATTATTGAGCCCTGATTCATCAAGTGATCAATGTACATTAGACAAAATTAGCAAACTGTATATTAATGCACCATTAACAGGTGGATGAGCAAAACATTTGATTTTTATTGCTCTGGTAACCAGGAGCAAGGGATCCCTGGAATACAAATACCCCTTTCACACATAGAGGAAAAACAAGTTTTTGCACATGAACACGCATCAGCCCAGGTTTTTGCTATGTGTGAATGCTCTGTACCAGGGTCGGGGACTCAGCCTCATTCACCCTGTGTCTCTTCATAGTGCGTGTTGCAGGTTTGGGGCATTAGACTTTGTGTGGACAGTGGGCACCAGCTCCAAGCACTAACAGGTGCAGCTCTGTAATACACAGATGCTAGGCAGAGCCGGATTTAGACCTCATGGGGCCCTAGGCAAGATACCGGTTTGGGGCCCACCACCCGCAAACAATCCTGTGCATATATTACAGTAGGTTTTTGTGCAGAAAACTACACACATCAAATTATATACTATGCACACATCATCGTTTTTCCAGTCCCACGATGTGTATATAATATATATATATATATATTTACACATTTATACACATATACATATGTTTAACTTGCTCCATTGACATTACTGTAATATATGCAGTTCTTACAGTAGGTGTAATCAAATACACACTGGAAACACTAATTTAAAAAACATGTGAGCAAGACAAAACATCAAATATAACACAAATTAATACCACTAATGGTGCATACACACAAGACGATCATCAATCTCCTTGCACCTTTCCGGTGTTCTGGATGATCGCTATCGATCATCCAGCACACCACCAACCCATCAACGACGGGCCATCGACCTGCGGGGTCCCTATAGTAACCTGGTCGATATCGTCCATATGTGCCCGCGAATCGTTGGTGGGTTGGAAGGCACCTAAAAATGCACGATATGAACAATAACGATATGATTGATATTGTTATCGTTCATATCGTGCATTTTTATCGTACCGTATGTACACAACTTTACGCACACACATATACACAAGCAGTTGTAGAATGTAAATTTTACGTGAATGGCCAAGGCCCTCCTGTTGCAAGCCTGCAATGTAGAGTGGGAGAAATGGGGGACAAGAGGGAGAAATGGGGGACAAGAGGGAGGAATGGGGACAAACAGAGAGAGATGGGAGGAATTCAGGGACAAACAGAGGGAGACATGAGTAACGGGGCATAAACAGAGATAGACGGGAGTAAAGAGGAAGAACATGGAGAAGGAAAGGGTGACAAACAGAGGTAGACTCAGCGAATATATATATATACACACACACATTGCCAGTATTTATATATATATATAGCTATATATATATAGTATGTGTGTGTGTGTGTGTGTGTATATATATATATATATATATATATATATAATATGTATGTGTGTGTGTATATATATATATATATATATAGTGTGTGTGTATATATATATATATATATATATATATATATACACACAGTATGTGTGTGTGTATGTATATATACATAGGAATTATTTTTCACTTACTCAGTGTCATCATGTTGCTGCTCCTGGCAGAACACCAGTGGCCAGAGCTGGGGGGGGGGGGGGGGCAGGTGCTTGAAGCTGGAGGAGGCTGCTTGCTTCATTGCGGGGGGGAGGGGGAGGTGGTTGGAGACTTGGAACCAGAGGGGGCTACTTGCCATACAGCTGAGGGGGTTGGGGGGACAAGTGGACGGAGCCGGAGTAGGATGCTTGCTGCACTGAGAGTGGAGTGGGGGAGGTGGTCGGATGCTCGGACCCGGAGGACATACTGCGGAGTGGAGGGGTAATGGAGGAGGAAGATAGCTGTGGAGGGGAGGGGGACGCTGGCTACGCTACACAGTGGGGGTGGGCAGGTGCGGAGGAGAGGAGAGAGGTGTGTGAATGCACTGCACCAGTTCACACTGACTGAGTTTCGGAGCTGGTTCTTCCTCCCCCTGCACAGTAGGGGCAGGGCCCCGTTCTGTGCTGCTGCTGTGTGTGTCAGCTATCCGGCCCGGTGCCAGCAGCAGCAGTTCACTTCATCTCCGGATTTCGAGAGCTGTGGGCCCTGTGCCACGGGCCCCTTGGAACCTGACGGGCCCTAGGCGGACGCCTAGTGTGCCTTATGGTAAATCCGGCCCTGATGCTAGGTACATGTCCTGTAGTATTACAGTATGTAATTGATTATACTGGGGAACAATCAATCTGTTGCCAGGGATTTAAGAGTCGATTTTTCGATTCATTTTGTGCTCCTGATCATGACTATGCCATGCTAATTTTTCAATTGGCTCTAGTTTTTGAGATATGCGTATGTCTTTAATATTTATGAATAATTACATTAAACAATGTTAAAAATAAATAAAAGATATTTTTTTTATTCTGATTAAATTTGTTTCGGAAAATGTTATAAAAAGACACAGGATAATTAACAGTAATCGGCCATCATGTGACGATTCCCATCCTCCTTGATATCTTTCTTCCATTACCTGAATATCCTGGTGGAACCGTTCACCCTGTTTTTTGTTTAAATCTCCTAGATTGGATGGGAAGTGATCTAAATGGCTGTACAAAATATTTACTTTAATACTCATGTTGGCACTTACTTTCTCGAAACATTTTATCATGTTGTGGACTAATTCGTGATAGTTGTCTGCCTTGTGATTGCCTAAAAAATTTTGAGTGACAGACACATAACTTAGCCATGCTTCAGATTCGGTTTCAGTCATAGATGTGGTAAAATTTGGATCCTTCACAAGTTTCCGTATCTGTGGGCCGTCAAAAATTCCTGCCTGTAATTTTTTAATACTAAGAGATGGAAATGTTCAACAAATATACGTGAAACAGTCGCCTGTCTTGCCCAATGCTTTTACAAATTGTTTAATTAAACCCAGTTTGATATGGAGAGGCGGCAGAATGATTTTTTTCCTGCCAATTAACCACTTGCCTGGCACGGTCGTATCAGATACGACCACACCAAGCTGGGCTTTCCCTGACATGGTCGTATCTGATACGACCAGTCAGAAATGCCCACTAGGCTGCTGTGGGAAGCTAATCTTCCCGCAGCCGCCTACATCAGAGGGACCTTCTGGTCCCTCTGCAAGCATGGCTGCCTCTCCAGCATTTCCTGATCACTGCTGGCCACAGTGATCGGGCACCGTCGGCAACCCCCTCCCGGCGTACTGGCATTGACGCAGCAGCCATGGCTCATGTAGCCGCAGCTACATGTTGCTGTGACCCGATCACTGTGGCCAGCAGTGATCGGGCAGCCGGCCCCAGCAGCTGCACCTCTGGTAGCCGCCACTGCTGCTCTGTATATCCGGGCCGCCTGCGGGAGACCCTCCCGCTGCGGCTCCGGCACTACAGTGCTGTGTGGTGGAGGAGCAGCAGCAGCGGCTCTGGCAGCCGCCGCTGCTGCTCTGTATCCGGGCCGCCAGCGGAACACCCTGCCGTTGCAGCTCCAGCAGTACAGTGATCACTAGGTGATCATTGTGTGGAGGAGCAGCAGCAGCGGCTCTGGTAGCCGCCGCAGCTGCTCTGTATCCGGGCCGCCAGCAGTACACGCTCCCGCTGCAGCTCTGGAACTACAGTGATCACTAGCTGATCACTGTGTAGAAGAAGCAGCAGCGCCGGCTCTGGTAGCCGCCGCTGCTGCTATATATCCGGGCCACTAGTGGGACACGCTCCCGCTGTGACTCCGGAACTACAATGTACAGGAAGCAGCAGCCGCGACTCTGGCTGCTGCTTCTTCTAAGTACCCACTGCCCAGACAGTCCCGCACACCCCCTCCTCGGCCTCAGCTCCTTCTCCTCCCCCATGATTCCTGTTTTGATAAGGGCCACAATAGTATATATATATATGCGTGTGTATATATATATATATATATATATATACTGTATATATATATGTATATATATATATATGTGTATATATATTAGGGGTGTGCACCGGCCACTTTTCGTGTTTTGTGTTTTGGTTTTGGATCTGGATCTTTCTTCGTGTTTTGGATCTGGATTGGTTTTGCCAAAACCACCCTTCCGTGTTTTGGGTTCTGGGTTTTGTGTTTTGGATCTGTATTTTTTTGAAAAAAAGCATAAAAACAGCTAAAATCACAGAATTTGTAGGTTTTTCTGCTCCTATGCTATTATTAACCTCAATAACCTTAATTTCCACTCATTTCCAGTCTATTCTGAACACCTCACACCTCACAATAGTGTTTTTATGTCCAAAAGGTTGCACCGAGGTAGCTGGATGACTATGCTAAGCGACACGAGTGGGCGGCACAAACACGTGACCCATCTAGGAGTGACACTGCAGTGGCAGGCAGGATGGCAGTTAGAAAAACTAGGCCCCAAACTGTACATAATGCAAAGAAAAAAAGAGGTGCAAGATGGAATTGTCCTTGGGCCCTCCCACCCACCCTTATGTTGTATAAACAGGACATGCACACTTTAACAAATCAATCATTTCAGCGCCAGGGTCTGCCACACAACTATGGCTGAAATGATTGGTTCGTTTGGGCCCCCACAAAACAAGCTGGCAATTAATGTGTCCCTGCACAAACTGGCTCTACGGAGGCAAGATGTCATCCTCATCCTCCTCATCCACCGATTCCTCACCCTCTTCAGTGTGTACATCCTCATCCTCACAAAGTATTAACTCGTCCCCACTTGAATCCACCACCACAGGTCCCTCTGTACCTTCTGGAGGCTGGTCTCCCTGGAAGAGCTGATAATTCATTTTGATGAACATCATCTTCTCCACATTCTGTGGAAGCAACCTCCTACGCCTTTCGCTGACAAGGTTCCCGGCTGCACTAAACACTCTTTCGGAGTACACACTGGAGGGGGGGCAACTCAGGTAAAATAGAGCCAGTTTGTACAGGGGCCTCCAAATTGCCTCTTTTTCCTGCCAGTACAGGTATGGACTGTCTGACATGCCTACTTGGATGCTGTCACCGATGTAATCCTCCACCATTCTGTCAATGGTGACAGTATCATATGCAGTGACAGTAGACATGTCAGAAATTGTTGCCAGGTCCTTCAGTCCGGACCAGATGTCCAAACTTGGTCCTGCCTGCCCTGCATCACCGCCAGCGGGTTGCTTAGGATACCTAAGTTTTTTCCTGGCAGCCCCAGTTGCGGGAGAAAATGAAGAAGGAGCCGTTGACGTGTCACGTTCCGCTTCAGCTGACAGTGTGTTCACCAGCAGGTCTTTGCACCTCTGCAGGCTTGTGTCGGCCGGAAAGAGAGACACCACATAGGCTTTAAACCTAGGATCGAGCACGGTGGCCAAAATGTAGTGGTCTGATTTCAACAGATTGACCACCCTGGAATCCTGGCAAAGCGAATGAAGGGCTTCATCCACAAGTCCCACATGCCGAGCGGAATCGCTCCGTCTTAGCTCCTCCTTCACTTTCTCCAGCTGCTTCTGCAAAAGCCTGATGAGGGGAATGACCTGACTCAAGCTGGCAGTGTCTGAACTGACTTCACGTGTGGCAAGTTCGAAGGGCTGAAGAACCTTGCACAACACGGAAATCATTCTCCACTGCGCTTGAGTCAGGTGCATACCCCCTCCTTTGCCTATGTCATAGGTGGATGTATAGGCTTGTATGGCCTTTTGCTGCTCCTCCATCCTCTGAAGCATATAGAGGGTTGAGTTCCACCGCGTCACAACCTCTTGCTTCAGGTGATGGCGGGGCAGGTTCAAGAGTGTTTGCTGGCGCTCCAGTCTTCGGCACGCAGTCGCTGAATGGCGAAAGTGGCCAGAAATTTTTCGGGCCACCCAAAGCGTCTCCTGCACGCCCCTGTCGCTTTTCAGAAAATTCTGCACCACCAAGTTTATTGTGTGAGCAAAACATGGGACGTGCTGGAATTTGCCCAGATGTAATGCCCGCACAATATTGGTGGCGTTGTCAGATATCACAAATCCCCAGGAGAGTCTAAGTGGGGTAAGCCACTGGGCGATGATTTCCCTCAGTTTCTCTAAGAGGTTGTCGGCGGTGTGCCTCTTACTGAAACCGGTGATACACAGCGTAGCCTGCCTTGTAACGAGCTGGCGTTTCTGAGATGCTGCTACTGGTGACGCTGCTGCTGTTGCTGCGTAAGGTGATACATCTACCCAGTGGGCTGTCACAGTCATATAGTCCTTAGTCTGCCCTGTTCCACTTGTCCACATGTCCGTGGTTAAGTGGACATTGTGTACAACGGCATTTTTCAGGACACTGAGGACACTTTTTCTGACGTTTCTGTACAGTCTCGGTATCGCCTGCCTAGTGAAGTGGAATCTAGACGGGATTTGGAACCGGGGACACACTACCTCCATCAATTGTCTAAATCCCACTGCACTAATGGCGGATACCGGACGCACGTCTAACACCAACATAGCAGTCAAGGCCTCAGTTATACGTTTTGCTTCAGGATGACTGCTGTCGTACTTCATCCTCCTCGCTAAGGACTGTTGGAGGGTCAATTGTTTAGTAAAAGTAGTGGTGTTCCTACTTCCTCTCTGGGATGATGAACGACTCCCAGCAGCAGCAGCAACAGCAGCAGCGGCAGCAGTAGGCGTAGCAATGCAGGATCCTCCGGAGGAATCCCGGATAGGAGAGTCAGTCATGCCAGTGATATGGCCTGCAGGACTACTTCCGATCCTGACTAAGGAGGAAATTGACGAGGAGGGAGTTGACGGTGTGGTTTGCAGGCGCTTGGATACAACAGGACAACGGGATTTAGGTGTCCCTGGACTGCTTACGGTCTGAGCCAAAGTTTCTGAACTTGACAGTAACTTTTTATGAACGCGCTGCAGGTGCCGTATAAGGGAGGATGTTCCTAGGTGGTTGACGTCCCTACCCCTACTTATTTCACCTTTACATATGGTACATATGGCAAGACAGTTGTTGTCCGGATTTGGATAGAAATATTGCCAGACCAAAGAGGTGGAATGTTTGGTCTTCTGCCCAGGCATGACCGTGATGGGCTTTTTCATCCCACGGACAACAACTGTCTCCCCCGGAGCCTGATTTAAACAAACCACATCACCATCAGAATCCTCCTCGCCAACTTCCTCCTCAGCGCCAGCTACACCAGTATCCTCATCCTGTTGTACTTCAACAGTGACATCTTCAATTTGCATATCAGCAAGTGGACTGTGGGTGCTCCTTTCAGCACTTGCAGGGGGCGTGCAAATGGTGGAAAGAGCCACCTCTTCCCGTCCAGTGCTGGGAAGGTCAGGCATCGCAACCACCACCACACTTGGACTCTCTTTGGGGATTTGTGATATCTTCTTAGAAAGCACAGTTCTTCGCTGTGCTTTTGCCAGCTTAACTCTTTTGATTTTTTTAGTGGGAGGAGTGCTTCCATCGTCATGTGAAGCTGAACCACTAGTCATGAACATACTAGGGATCGACCTTAGCCGTTCCTTGCCACTCCGTGTCGTAAATGGCATATTGGCAAGTTTACGTTTCTCTTCAGCTGATTTAAATGTCTTTTTCAAGGTCATTTTCCTGAACTTTGCCATTTGGGATTGTATGTGCCCTCTACTATGACATTGGGCATCGGCCTTGGCAGACGACGTTGATGGCATGTTATCGTCTATGTCATGACTAGTGGCAGCAGCTTCAGCACTAGGAGGAAGTGGTTCTTGATCTTTCTCTATTTTATTTTTATCGGAGAAAGTTTGGTCCTCCATTTATGTTATATCGATTTGATATATACGTGCGGCTAAACACAGAAAATAAATTTTTTTTTGGTTCGGACTGGAGTGTACTTTGTGGGTTACAGCACCCTTTAACGGTCAAGCCAGCCGGCCCTTTACTTATGACACAGGCGCACTCTTGGCACTACTTTGTTGATGCACGTGCGGCTACTGCGCACACAATTCACAAACACAGAAAATAATTTTTTTTTTGGTTTGGACTGGAGTGTACTTTCGGGGGTTACAGCACCCTTAACGGTCAAGCCAGCCGGCCCTTTACTTATGACACAGGCGCACGCTTGGCACTACTTTGTTGATGCACGTGCGGCTACTGCGCACACAATTCACAAACACAGAAAATAATTTTTTTTTTGGTTTGGACTGGAGTGTACTTTCGGGAGTTACAGCACCCTTAACGGTCAAGCCAGCCGGCCCTTTACTTATGACACAGGCGCACGCTTGGCACTACTTTGTTGATGCACGTGCGGCTACTGCGCACACAATTCACAAACACAGAAAATAATTTTTTTTTGGTTTGGACTGGAGTGTACTTTCAGGGGTTACAGCACCCTTTAACGGTCAAGCCAGCCGGCCCTTTACTTATGACACAGGCGCACGCTTGGCACTACTTTGTTGATGCACGTGCGGCTACTGCGCACACAATTCACAAACACAGAAAATAATTTTTTTTTGGTTTGGACTGGAGTGTACTTTCGGGGGTTACAGCACCCTTTAACGGTCAAGCCAGCCGGCCCTTTACTTATGACACAGGGGCACTCTTGGCACTACTTTGTTGATGCACGTGCGGCTACTGCGCACACAATTCACAAACACAGAAAATAATTTTTTTTTAGGTTTGGACTGGAGTGTACTTTCGGGGGTTACAGCACCCTTAACGGTCAAGCCAGCCGGCCCTTTACTTATGACACAGGCGCACGCTTGGCACTACTTTGTTGATGCACGTGCGGCTACTGCGCACACAATTCACAAACACAGAAAATATTTTTTTTTTGGTTTGGACTGGAGTGTACTTTCGGGGGTTACAGCACCCTTTAACGGTCAAGCCAGCCGGCCCTTTACTTATGACACAGGCGCACGCTTGGCACTACTTTGTTGATGCACGTGCGGCTACTGCGCACACAATTCACAAACACAGAAAATAATTTTTTTTTAGGTTTGGACTGGAGTGTACTTTCGGGGGTTACAGCACCCTTAACGGTCAAGCCAGCCGGCCCTTTACTTATGACACAGGCGCACGCTTGGCACTACTTTGTTGATGCACGTGCGGCTACTGCGCACACAATTCACAAACACAGAAAATAATTTTTTTTTTGGTTTGGACTGGAGTGTACTTTCGGGGGTTACAGCACCCTTAACGGTCAAGCCAGCCGGCCCTTTACTTATGACACAGGCGCACGCTTGGCACTACTTTGTTGATGCACGTGCGGCTACTGCGCACACAATTCACAAACACAGAAAATAATTTTTTTTTTAGTTTGGACTGGAGTGTACTTTCGGGGGTTACAGCACCCTTAACGGTCAAGCCAGCCGGCCCTTTACTTATGACACAGGCGAACGCTTGACACTACTTTGTTGATGCACGTGCGGCTACTGCGCACACAATTCACAAACACAGAAAATAATTTTTTTTTGGTTTGGACTGGAGTGTACTTTCAGGGGTTACAGCACCCTTTAACGGTCAAGCCAGCCTGCCCTTTACTTATGACACAGGCGCACGCTTGGCACTACTTTGTTGATGCACGTGCGGCTACTGCGCACACAATTCACAAACACAGAAAATAATTTTTTTTTGGTTTGGACTGGAGTGTACTTTCGGGGGTTACAGCACCCTTTAACGGTCAAGCCAGCCGGCCCTTTACTTATGACACAGGGGCACTCTTGGCACTACTTTGTTGATGCACGTGCGGCTACTGCGCACACAATTCACAAACACAGAAAATAATTTTTTTTTAGGTTTGGACTGGAGTGTACTTTCGGGGGTTACAGCACCCTTAACGGTCAAGCCAGCCGGCCCTTTACTTATGACACAGGCGCACGCTTGGCACTACTTTGTTGATGCACGTGCGGCTACTGCGCACACAATTCACAAACACAGAAAATAATTTTTTTTTGGTTTGGACTGGAGTGTACTTTCGGGGGTTACAGCACCCTTTAACGGTCAAGCCAGCCGGCCCTTTACTTATGACACAGGCGCACGCTTGGCACTACTTTGTTGATGCACGTGCGGCTACTGCGCACACAATTCACAAACACAGAAAATAATTTTTTTTTAGGTTTGGACTGGAGTGTACTTTCGGGGGTTACAGCACCCTTAACGGTCAAGCCAGCCGGCCCTTTACTTATGACACAGGCGCACGCTTGGCACTACTTTGTTGATGCACGTGCGGCTACTGCGCACACAATTCACAAACACAGAAAATAATTTTTTTTTTGGTTTGGACTGGAGTGTACTTTCGGGGGTTACAGCACCCTTAACGGTCAAGCCAGCCGGCCCTTTACTTATGACACAGGCGCACGCTTGGCACTACTTTGTTGATGCACGTGCGGCTACTGCGCACACAATTCACAAACACAGAAAATATATTATTTTTTTAGCACTTGGGGGGAGCACCCCTGATGGACAGAGCACCCCCTGGACAACACTACAGCACCCCTTTAGGACTGGGACACTGCACAGGACTTTGGAACTGACTGCACAACACAGTCCAGCCAGCCCCTATGGACTTTGAAGTAGTGGACACAGCCCCTATTAACAACAGCAGCACAGCACAACACAGCCAGCCCCTATGGACTTTGAAGTAGTGGACAACAGCAGCACTACACTACACTACACTACACAGCACTAACTCCCACCCTCCCTCTTCACTGTCCACAGCCGAGTGAGAAAATGGCGCCGACGCGGGTACCTTATATAGGATCCAAAACCCGCGAGACTCGGAAGGCGGGATGATGACGTTTTGCCTCGATGTCAGATCCGAGTCAGGCGGGAAAAGTCGAGCCTGACTCGGATCGGACTCGGATCGGGGGGGCTCGGGGGGGTTCGGATTTCAGAAATCCGAACCCGCTCACCCCTAATATATATATGCGTATATATGTATGTGTGTATATATATATATATATATATATATGTGTGTATGTCTATATATGTGTATATATATATAAATGCGTGTGTGTGTATATATATCTATATTTATATATATATGTATATATATGCGTATATGTATATATATATCGCAGAGCCTCTGATTAGGGATGGCAACCGACCATCGATGGTTTGCAAACCATCGATGGTCTGACTGAAAGCAAGTGGTTTGCCATTGCTGGTGGCCATCAATGTTACACTATCGATGGCAACCCTCAATCGATGTTTAGAAAAGATCGGCAGTTGTGGTCTACACAGATCTCGACCAATCGCTAAACAATTGATGGCTATTAACGATGGTTGAACCATCGATGGTACAGCTGTCAATCGCCATCACTACAGTATAACATAAAAATTGCTATTTTTATGGTATGCTGTGTTTTAAAAAAATATTTTTTTTCAAATAAAATAGTGATGGATAAGTTTAAAATTATGTTCTTGACCTAATTCAATAATAAAAGAAACCGACAATTTTGGAGCAGTTTTTGGAAAAATAATTCGTCAGTTAAGTGGTTAAGGGCTCATGATTGATGTTGGCTTCTCCGACAGTTATAACTTCTCTTGGAGGCCATGCTGCCAGTGCTTTTGTTTTGCACGACTATCCTATAAGCAAATATGACAAGGATACTTAGTATATCCACTTTGCTGCCCAAGAAGAAAGTTTACCATTTTTAAATCGACACAAACAGACCACTGATGCTGAGAATAAGTAGGGGTGTGCACCGGCCACTTTTCGTGTTTTGTGTTTTGGTTTTGGATCTGGATCTTTCTTCGTGTTTTGGATCTGGATTGTTTTGCCAAAACAACCCTTCCGTGTTTTGGGTTCTGGGTTTTGTGTTTAGAATCTGTATTTTTTTTTTAAAAAAAGCATAAAAACAGCTAAAAGAATTTGTGGGTTTTTCTGCTCCTATGCTATTATTAACCTCAATAACCTTAATTTCCACTCATTTCCAGTCTATTCTGAACACCTCACAATAGTGTTTTTATGTCCAAAAAGTTGCACCGAGGTAGCTGGATGACTATGCTAAGCGACACGAGTGGGCGGCACAAACAAGTGGCCCATCTAGGAGTGACACTGCAGTGGCAGACAGGATGACAGTTTGAAAAACTAGGCCCCAAACAGTACATAATGCAAAGAAAAAAAAGATGGAATTGTCCTTGGGCCCTCCCACCCACCCTTATGTTGTATAAACAGGACATGCACACTTTAATAAACCAATCATTTCAGCGCCAGGGTCTGCCACACGACTGTGGCTGAAATGATTGGTTCGTTTGGGCCCGAACAAAACAAGGAGGCAAGATGTTGTCCTCATCCTCCTCATCCACCGATTCCTCACCCTCTTCTGTGTTGTGTACATCCTCATCCTCACAGAGTATTAATTCATCCCTGCTGGAATCCACCACCACAGGTCCCTCTGTACGTTCTGGAGGCTGGTCTCCCTGGAAGAGTTGATAATTCATTTTTATGAACATCATCTTCTCCACATTTTGTGGAAGCAACCTCCTACGCCTTTCGCTGACAAGGTTCCCGGCTGCACTAAACACTCTTTCGGAGTACACACTGGAGGGGGGGCAACGCAGGTAAAATAGAGCCAGTTTGTACAGGGGCCTCCAAATTGCCTCTTTTTCGTGCCAGTACAGGTACGGACTGTCTGACATGCCTACTTGGATGCTGTCACCGATGTAATCCTCCACCATTCTGTCAATGGTAACAGTATCATATGCAGTGACAGTAGACATGTCAGAAATTGTTGACACGTCCTTCAGTCCGGACCAGATGTCCAAACCGGCCCTTGATTTATGACACAGGCGCACGCTTGGCGCTGCTGCTG
Source organism: Taudactylus pleione (assembly GCA_031769625.1). Taxonomy (NCBI): domain Eukaryota; kingdom Metazoa; phylum Chordata; class Amphibia; order Anura; family Myobatrachidae; genus Taudactylus; species Taudactylus pleione. The sequence continues at coordinate 6,470,722 of JAUIMM010000053.1, forward strand.
TGTTGATGCACCTGCGGCTACTGCGCATACATTTCGCACACAGAGAAAAAAAAGAATTGTTTATTTTTTGTGGAGTGCACTTTGGGGATTACACCACCCTTTAACAGACTTATGGGACACAGGCGCACGCTTGGCGCTGCTCCTTTGTTGATGCACATACAGTGCACACAATTCACAAACACAGAAGAAAATGTTTTATTTTTGTTGGAGTGCACTTTGGGGGTTACACCACACTTTAACAGACAGACGCACGCTTGTCGCTGCTGCTTTGAGGATGCAGGTGCGGCTACTGCGCATACATTTCACACACAAACAGAAAAAAAGATTATTATTTTATTTTGGTTGGAGCGCACATTGTGGGTTACACCACCCTTTAACAGACAGATGCACGCTTGTCGCTGCTGCTTTGAGGATGCAGGTGTGGCTACAGCCCACACAATTCACAAAGACAGAAAAAAAAAAGAAGAATTTTTTATTTTTTGTGGAGCGCACTTTGAGGGTTACACCACCCTTTAACAGACGGACGCACGCTTGTCGCTGCTGCTTTGAGAATGCAGGTGCGGCTACAACCTACACAATTCACAAAGACAGAAAAAAAAAGAATTTTTTATTTTTTGTGGAGCACACTTTGAGGGTTACACCACCCTTTAACAGACGGACGCACGCTTGTCGCTGCTGCTTTGAGGATGCAGGTGCGGCTACAGCCTACACAATTCACAAAGACAGAAAAAAAAGATTTTTTTATTTTTTTTGGAGTGCACTTTAGGGGTTACACCCTTTAACGGACAATCCATCCGGCCCTTTACTTATGACACAGGCGCACGCTTGGCACTGCTCCTTTGTTGATGCACGTGCAGCCACAGTGCACACAATTCACAAACACAGAAAATAATTCCTCCACCATTCTGTCAGTGGTGACAGTATCATATGCAGTGACAGTAGACATGTCAGAGATTGACATTGTTGGCACGTCCTTCAGTCCGGACCAGATGTCCAAACCGGCCCTTGACTTATGACACAGTCGCACGCTTGGCGCTGCTGCTGTGTTGATGCACGTGCGGCTACTGCGCATACATTTCGCACACAAACACAGAAAAAAAATTATTGTTTATTTTTTGTGGAGTGCACTTTGGCGGTTACACCACCCTTTAACAGACTTATGGGACACAGGTGCACGCTTGGCGCTGCTCCTTTGTTGATACACGTGCAGCCACAGTGCACACAATTCACAAACGCAGAAAATATTTTTTTATTTTGTTTGGAGTGCACTTTGGGGGCTACAGCACCCTTTAACGGTCAAGGCAGCTGGCCCTTTACTTATGACACAGGCGCACGCTTGGCGTTACTTTGTTGATGCACATGCGGCTACTGCACACACAATTCACAAACACAGAAAAAAAAATTATTGTTTTTTTGGAGTGCACTTTGGGGGAGCACCCCTGATGCACAGATCACCCCCTGGACAACACTACAGCACCCCTCTAGGACTACAGCCTTTATGGGACACTGCACAACACAGTCCAGCCAGCCCCTATAGACTTTGGAGTGGACACAGCCCCTATGGACAACTGACTGCACAAAACAGCCCAGCCAGCCCCTATGATAGCAGCACAACACAGCCCAGCCAGCCCCCATAGACAACAGCAGCACAACACAGCCCAGTCAGCCCCTATGGACTGAGTGGTCACAGCCCCTATAGACAACAGCAGCACAACACAGCCGAGCCAGCCCTAGCTCCCACCCTCCCTCTTCACTGTCCACAGCCGGAGTGAGAACTGGTGCTGACGCGGGGACCTTTTATAGAATCCAAAACCCGCGAGATCCGGAAGGCGGGATGATGACTGTTTGCCTCGATTTCAGTTCCGAGTCAGGCGGGAAAAGTCGAGCCTGACTCGGATACGACTCGGATTGGGGGGGTTCGGATTTCAGAAATCCGAACCCGCTCATCCCTAAGAATAAGCTATTTTTTCTAAGACTAACTTGATAATTTCATACTGTTCTTTAAGTTTTGTTGAATGACCGATAGGAATCGACACAGATGTATTCCCATTGTGCAGTAATATGCATTTTAAGCTCCTTTTAGAACTATCCCAAAAGAGCCACCAGTCTTCTGCTTAATATTCTGGTAAGCCCATCACCTGGAGAAGTTCCGGAAAATTGTTGCAATACACAAGATTGTTATCTTGGCTAAAGAATGGCAGTATGGCTTGCTCTCTATTTCGATACAACGTTATAGTAACATCCGTCTCAAGACAGTTCTTTTCTTGAAGTCTGGATGCTAAAAGCTCAGCTCCTTTTTTTGATAAATTCAAGTCACGAATTAAATCGCTTTCATCTGTGTTGTCACTTGCACTGGATGAAATTAACATTTCCACATCCTCACATTCAACTTTGCACAAAGAACTGAATGATGGTACAGGTAAATCTTCGGTTGTTTTGCAGAATTCATACTTGGGTATTCCCATTTGTGTTTCTTAAATCATTTCATACCCTTCACATTTACAGCACAAAATAGCAGTCACTCAAGTGATCTTTTGGCTCACATCACATCATTGTTATGCCGAAATGAAGTCCTTTTTGATCACCTTTAGTCCAATTGCGGAGTGATTCCACGCAGGTTTCACAAACTTTGTAAGGCACCCAAATCTTGTCTTGCTGGTTTATGTGACGTCCAAAATAAGCCTGATATGCTTGTTTTACATATACAGATATATTTTTTATTTATTTTGCAATACTATATTTGCCACAAATATAACAAAAAATATCAGGGTTGTTAGTACACTGTCTCCAAGAAGAACTCATTTTTATGGCGAAAACATTTTGTTTAACACATTCAATGCTAACTCCCAACAAAAGCTGAGGACATACTGAACAAAACAAGCCCAAACGGCGGGAACTTGGTTGTGGTGGGACAGAGAGAGGGCCAAACAAATGAACAGGAGGTGTGCTAACTGCGTCACTAGGTCCTCTCCGTTGCTCCTCTCTGTATGCTGGGAGGAGGAGGTGTGGCTATGGTCTGAGGATGTCCCAGCAGGCTCAGCAGTGCACTGCCACGCCTCCTCCCAGTGTTAGTGAGGAGATATGAATGTGTTGTGTTGCTCCTCTATGTATGCTGGGAGGAGGTGTGGCTATGGTCTGAGGATGTCCCAGCAGGCTCAGCAGTGCACTGCCACATCTCCTCCCAGTGTTAGTGAGGAGATATGAATGTGTTGTGTTGCTCCTTTCTGTATGCTGGGAGGAGGCGTGGCTATGGTTTGAGGATGTCCCAGCAGGCTCAGCAGTGCACTGCCACGTCTCCTCCCAGTGGTAGTGAGGAGATATGAATGTGTTGTGTTGCTCCTCTCTGTATGCTGGGAGGAGGCGTGGCTGTGGTCTGAGGATGTCCCAGCAGGCTCAGCAGTGCACTGCCACATCTCCTCCCAGTGTTAGTGAGGAGATATGAATGTGTTGTGTTGCTCCTCTCTGTATGCTGGGAGGAGGTGTGGCTGTGGTCTGAGGATGTCCTAGCAGGCTCAGCAGTGCACTGCCACGTCTCCTCCCAGCATTAGTGAGGAGATATGAATGTGTTGTGTTGCTCCTCTCTGTATGCTGGGAGGAGGTGTGGCTGTGGTCTGAGGATGTCCCAGCAGGCTCAGCAGTGCACTGCCACGTCTCCTCCCAGTGTTAGTGAGGAGATATGAATGTGTTGTGTTGCTCCTCTCTGTATGCTGGGAGGAGGTGTGGCTGTGGTCTGAGGATATCCCAGCAGGCTCAGCAGTGCGCTGCCACATCTCCTCCCAGTGTTAGTGAGGAGATTTGAATGTGTTATGTGTCTCAAATGTGACTACCAGCTACGTTATCACAAATAAAACAAATTCTTGTTATTGTTGAAAGAGGGTAGTTGTTAAAAGAGCAAAACTACAGTAAGTCGATTCTGTTAAGTAAAGCAGGCATAGACTAGTAAGGTACTTCAAATGGAGAAAATAATTGAATGTTATAATTTTCATTAATTTGAAAACTGGAGCCAATTCAGCTATAGCGAAAATCTAATGCGAAAATAGGACCTGCAAGTACTCTCACACCGATCTTAAATCCTTGGCAAGAAAAAATATATTTTTTTTTGTTCCCCAATGTTATAAATTAATAAAGAAGCTATCATAAGAAAACAAATTCAGTTTGACTCAACAGTTGTGGAACCTGAGAATTATTTATACGCCCACTCGTAAGCCTGAGTCATCCTTTTCTAAACAATCCTTTTGATTAACATTTCTTTAGAATTAAAAAAACAAATAAATGATGAAGCCTGTGTACCTGCTTAACTCCTGCTCTTTGTATTTTTCAAGTCCACTTGATTTTCTAAATTGATTTTCTTATTTCAGTTTGTTTTTCACATAGATTTTGAGTCACGGGAAATAATGTATTCAGCATAGTCCTAAATAAGTCACTCATTTACTCTGCATTCAACTCTGCTTAATAAAATTTACAGACAGCACAAAATGACCAGCACAAGTGTGGCTTCTTGTCCACACTTAACGTTGCATGCTGACATCATGGTCTTGGACACCCCCTTTCCCAGAAAAGTCTTTGCCTATCTGGTTGCAGAGCTTGCAGATACACCAATAAATCCTTATGGTGTACACTGCTCCACAAGGTCATGCCTGAAGTGCAGTAAGGGGCTGATATTGAGTTTCTATATGTAACTGCTGTGTGATCATACATAATGGAATCACTGTTTAAATTAGAGATGATGTGCCGACCCCAGTGTTTTGGTTTTGGCTTTGGATCAGGATTTGGTTTTGACAAAACCACCCTTGCGTGTTTTGGTATTGGATCTGTATTTTTTTTTCAAATTGATAAAAACTGCTTAAATCACATAATTTGGGCTTATTTTTGTTCCTACAGTATTATTAACCTGAATAACATTAATTTCCACTAATTTCCAGTCAATTTTGACCACCTCACAGCTCACAATATGGTGTTCATCCAGTTTAGGCCCAACATTTGCATCAAGCTAGCTGGCTCACTAAGCTAAGCGGTAGCAGTAGGCAGCACAAGCACGTGATAGTTCAGCTCCCAACATGGCACATAAGGAAACATGTGTTTTCATTACTCAAGAGGCCTGAGGGAGTTGGAGTATGAATGTAGTTGAAGGCAGGGACAGGAAGGGTTGACCGTTAGTAAATTTAATTTACATTTTTGATTCCGAAGCAAATTTATGAAGGAGGAGGGGAGAGTATGGCTGAACAATACTGTATGTCCCAAGTTTTGCCCACAAAATCAACTTGGTGTTTCAGAATTTTTTTAAAAATTAAGGGGCATGCAGGAGATGCTGTCTGTGGCCATTAACATTTGTGGACATCTTTGGCATTCAGCCACCACATGTCAAAGATTGTAGCAGCTGCGACAGTTCAACTTCCAACATGGCACATCAGGAAACAAATATTTTTATTATTCAAGAGGTTTGAGGGAGTTGGAGTATGTATGTAGTTGAAGGCAGGGAAAGAAAAAAAACGGACACAGATCTGAAGAGATGCAAAGACCTGCTGGTAAGCAAATTGTCAGCTCCAGTGGCATGTGATGCAGCGATGGCTCCTCCTTCAGTTATGGTCACCATTCACAGAATGGTTAAGGACTATTTTTAATGATAGCATCCAAATAGACATGTCAGGCAGTCCGTTTGACTACTAGCAGGAAAAAAAGGCAATTTGGAGGCCCTTGCACAAACTGGCTTTGCTTTACTTGAGCTGCCCACCCTCCAGTGTGTACTCTGAAAGATTTTTCAGTACAGCTGGGAACCTTGTCAGCGATCGGCGTAGGAGGCTACTTCCTCATAATGTAGAAAAGAGGATGTTCATCAAAATTAACTACAAATTTCACCAATTACGTCCAAAAATTACAGAGGCACCTGTTCTGGTAGATTCCAGCATGGACGAATTAATATTGGGTGAAGTAAGATGATGTAGACACTGATGAGGGTGAGGAATCAGATGATGATGGCATAAACATCTTGCCTCTGTAAAGCCAGTTTGTGCATGCACGTACAGATCATTGCCAGCAATGTCAGCTGCCCATTGGCAGCTTGTCTTCTGGGGGATGAAAAAAAACCAATTGCTTCATGATTGAGGATATTGTTGATGAAGATGTTGGTGGTGAAGATAGCAGGTGCTTGGATCTAGCAGAGAGAAGGGAGCTAGCTGACACTGGACTGTTTGTTGTTACTTGCTTAGCCAAAGTTTCTGAATGTTACAAAAACTTTTTTGATGGATGCTGTTATGTTCTGGGTTGTTTGTGGACTCGGGGTGGTAGCAGGAGCGATCACAGAAGCAGATTTTAATAAGTGCTTGAGTAGACATATAATGTGGCAGTAAATAAAAGTCCAGGAATATATAAATGTGCACAAGAGTTCTGTGGTGGAAGTAAAAAGGGTTAATGTCCAAGTAGAAACAATTAAAGCTGTCCAGGTGTGCAGGTAGTGAAACTGAAAATAATCAAGCCAGGTATGCAGGTAGTGAACTGAAAATAAACAAGCCAGGTATGCAGGTAGTGAACTGAAGCTCAGGATGTCAGCAGGCTCAGGCACTCAGGTATGGGCAAGGGTGATGGAGGAATCGGGGTAGTCCAGTGGGAGCTAGGAGCTGACAGGCAGACTGGCAGACAACGAATTCACAGGAACAGGATAAGCACAGAGAACTCCCTCTCAGCTAGGCTGAGATACACGTTGCACTGGCAAAGAAGGAAGGCACTGACCCTTCCTAAATACCCCATGCCGTGCTGTTACTGGCCGGAGGGAACATGTGCCTCACCAGGATTGGCCAGCCGCATCACATGGCCAGAAGGCAAAATGGCGGCGCCCATGCCAAACGGAATGGAGACGCCGCCAGGCCTTACCAGCGCAGAGTGACAACAGGCCTGCACAACAACACGCGCAGCCAAAGCCCCCCACCAGACACCAGCTCCGCCACCAGACAGCCCGCGCCACAATGACCTCACAGGTAACACTCGCCTAGCGCCATGCTGAAATACCCTGGTCGTGACAGATGCGCTGCAGATGACGTAACAGGGAGGAGGTCCCTAGATGTTTAAGATCCCTACCTCTGCTTACTCTAGCTTTACAAATGGTAGAGTTGGCTTGACAATTGTTGTCCGGATTTGGGTAGAAATAATTCTAAACATTAGAAGTGGATTTTTTTGTCTTATGCCCAGACATGACAAGGGGCTGTTCCTTATCATGGGAAACAACTGTTTCTTCCACTGGTGCCTGATTTACACAAACAACAATCCTCATCATCATTAACATCCTCATCATCAACTTCCTTATTAGAGTCAGCTACACAAATATCCTCCTCATCCTGGTGCACTTCCACAGAAGCATCCTCTATTTCTATGTCAGCATGTTCACTTGTGCTTACGTCATCATGAGGCAGAACCACCAGTGATAAATAAAGACCAAGGCCTTAGCCTTTCCTTGCGATTTCATGTGGTGAAAGGCATATTGCCAATTTTATGTCTTTCTGCAGCTAACTTTCCCTTTGATGTTTTTTCTTTACCACTGTAAAAGATTGGTTCTTTGATTTTAGATGCCCTGACTTAAACACTGTATGCCCTTGGGCATCGACTTTAGTAGATGACGAAAATGGACTAATATCGTCATGACTGGTGGCACTGGCAGCAGCTCCAGCACTAGTATGTGGTTCCTGCTCTACTCTCAGCTGATCATTCTCCAAATCAACAAACACGAGGAAGTGGGGTACATCACACATGTCAATTTGTACCAATTTTAAATATTACACTATGGTATCAATGCCCTACAGTGTCACAATATTTTGTATGAAAAGAATAACACACTCCGCTACCACTTTTATTTTTTTTACACTTGAGAAGAGCACTCCTGATTGCCAGAGCACCCTCCCTGGACAACACAGCACCGCTTTATGAACTGCAGTCCTAGCCCCTTGATGGACAGGACATCAACACAGCCTTCAGCCCCAGACCCCTACAGGACAAGTTGGACAACACACTGACACAGACAGTGACAGCAACACGTCTGTTCAGTTCACTCTCCACAAACAGAGTGAAAATGGCGCCAATCACCGGGACCTTTATAGAATCCAAAACCGGCTTCTAACAGCGTTATCTGACAGCGGGAGGATAACGTTTTGCCTCATTTTGAGATTATAGTCAAGCGGGAAAACCCGAGCCGGACTCAGATCTCTGCTCGGATCTGAAAGTTTGGGTGGGTCCGGTTCTCTGAGAACTGGACCCGTTCATCACTAGTTAAATTAGTAGTGACCATTAAATATAGTGGGAATTATATAATATATATTAATAAGGAAAATACAGTGACAAAAGAAAGTCAAATCCAATTATATTTCACAATATTCAATATTGCCTTCAATAAATGTACCATGATAAATGATAAATGAACTTTTACTGTGATATGTAACTTTGACTACCTTAACTTCTCTTTTTGATTATGTATATATTATAGTAAATAGACAGGTATGGGTTGATTGCAGCCAGAGGCATAACCAGAACTTTGTGGGCCCCATAGCAACATTTTAAAGGGGGCTTTCTCTAATGCTTCTAGAGAGACACCTATCTCTACAGTGTTTATTCATTTTATGCCTCATAATATTGATCTAGTTCATTTAATGCACCGTACAGTAATAGTGCCCTAGTTTATTTTATGCCCCATAGAAGTGCCCTATTTCTCATTTTACCATACATGCCACCAGTACATTTTATTCCTCCAGTTCATAATATGCCACATTATAGTGTTGCCAGTATATATTATGGCACACCGTGCTTCACGTTCACATTATGCCACACAGGGGGCAGGGACCAACTAGCTTCTACCTGAGGGGACACTTCCTAATGCAGGAAATTCTACTTAGAAATCTTCTTAATGTATGCACACTATCACACTGTCCCTTCTGGCACCATCCTAATCTCGGAGATTAGTTCCCGTCCCCTAGATTCATAAAGGCAGTAAAAAGCCTTCTCTTTACGCATTAGATCAGCTGTGTCTGTGTACACGAAACAGGAGTGTGCAGATGGATCATATCAGTGTGGAGCTTTACTGAGAGACAGATTGTAACTGACTTTTCCCTCTTTTCAGGCCCGGTAATTTCAGGAACTTGGTAGACCAGTATATGAGCTCGGTCCAGGGCCACCTAAGCTTCTAGGCCCCAAAGCAATGACAACATTTACACCCCATGATTGCAGCTGATCAGTCACTGTGTTCTGGGTCTGTGAATAATAGGTCAGGGTACATGCAGCTCATTGCCCATGATAATTTTTATTAGGTGTGCTGGTATTTTTTAATGTCTTTTTATTTGGTTCTCTGGTCTTTCGGCCCTGCCTGCCTCCTTATCTTGCCTGTTGACCGCCTGCCCTGACCTCAGCTTTGGATTTGGACTACTCTTCCTGATGCTGATTTGTTGCTGCATATTTGCGAAAGCTGGCCTGAGGGGATGCAGTCAGGAAGCTGATGGTCGAAATATTTGTTTATGTTTATTTGATTACTGTTTTATTTCAGTGGTTTTCTAGGTCTGGTACCTGGTATCCCTTATCATTAAACATCTCAGATTCACGCATAAGTCCTGGTTGCAGCTGACTACTAATAAGCACAACTAGTTTTAAGAGAAAGGGAATTCTGGTATAGGTTAAGATTAGGCTCTTCTGGTTACTATTGTTTGACGATAGAGAGTCTGCCTAGATTGCAGGTGCTAAGGGGATAATTATGGGCGAAATGATTTGATTCTCCAAAATGTTGAAAATAAAGACATTTTATTGGACTGTCAAATCTGGGCAGGGGTCTAATGATAGGCGTTGAAACCCCCCTGGGAGGGTTAGGCTAGGGGAAGGGTGGGTTAGGGTTATGCACCTTCGAGGGGAGGTTAGGTTAGGCACCTCCCCAGGAGATTTAGGTGTAGGCTGCGGGGATGGGGGGTTAGGGTTAGGCACTAGGGGGAGAGGTTAGGGTTAGGCACCCCTAAGAGAGGGTTAGGGGGAAAGTAGGGTTAGTTTTACTTACCTTAATCCCCTGTTGGGATCTTCACTCCTGTTGGTCTTATGGCATCGGGATTTGAACTGCCGGCCATAGGGCCGGCGGTCATTCATACTGAGTCCGGCCTGAGATTGCGTATTTGTGTATGTTTATTTGTGCTAAGTGGATAATTATGGGCGACATGATTTGATTCTCCAAAATGTTGAAAATAAAGAAATTTTATTGGACTGTCATTCATACTGAGTCCGGCCTGAGATTGCGTATTTGTGTATGTTTATTTGATTACTGTTTTATTTCAGTGGTTTTCTAGGTCTGGTACCTGGTATCCCTTATCATTAAACATCTCAGATTCACGCATAAGTCCTGGTTGCAGCTGACTACTAATAAGCACAACTAGTTTTAAGGGAAAGGAAATTCTGCTATAGGTTAAGATTAGGCTCTTCTGGTTACTGTTGTTTGACGGTAGAGAGTCTGCCTAGATTGCAGGTGCTAAGGGGATAATTATGGGCGACATGATTTGATTCTCCAAAATGTTGAAAATAAAGAAATTTTGTAAGCATTAGTTCCATGTCTATCCCTGCCTTTCACATACCTTCCACCTTTTAAGCTGGAGAAATCGGGACAAACACTTAGCTGCGTGTGCATGAGAAATGTTATGGTCATGCATCATGGGGCATGTCCAGCACTTCAAACATGTTTTTTTTTTTTTTTTTTTTACTGAATCAACATTAGACGTGGACAGGGCAATATTCATAGTACAAAAGTTGATAATGCATTCAAATTGCAACAGCAACATAGTCTGAATACAGTATGGGCAGGATGTACTAAAATGTACAGGATGTACTACATTCCGCCACTTGTCGGTTCCATACTACGTATCACGTTATGTATCAAGAAATGCGATTTAAATCGCAAATGACAGCTCTACCGGTAAGAGCTGTTTTTTGCGATAGAGAGACCCAGAAATCCCTCTGGCGTCCTGCGCATTCACAGCATGACAAGTGCGCCGTGGGCGGTTGCTGGGTGGGATCCGATTGGATTCCTCTCAGGGGGAAACGTGAAAAGAAGCCCATAGGCTTCTATTGAGATGGCGTTACCCACTGGGTCCAAGCTTCATACATACGGAAATGCGGCCAAAACTCAGAAAACAGGGGTTTTCTGAGTTTTTGACTGCATTTCGGCCTTTAGTACATCTACCTATATGTTTTAAGTATATCTTCATTAGAGATGTGAGCGGACCCCCATGTATTGGTTTTGCAAAACCACCCTCAAATGTTTCGGTTTTGAATTCGGATAAAAATCGATTAAAAATCGATAAAAACAGCTAATTTGTCCGAATCCAAAACCCGTTTCCGGCAACAGACCCGAACCGGGACTCTGGGCCTGATTCAGAGCCGGACGCTCTGACCAGAGCGCTCGCTCTGAATCAGGGCCCTCCTACCTAAAAATGGAGAGGCCTCCTGGCCGCTCGCATAGCTGTGGGTGACCACCAACAGCTTATGCGAGCGGCCAAAAAGATGGTCGCGATGGTCAAAACCATCGCGACCATCGGGCTTGCGACGAGACCCTGCGGTAGGGTCTCGCTGCCGCAAGTGCTTTTGGCTCTATCAGAGCCAAAAGCACTCCCACTGACATCACTAGTGATGTCAGTGGGGCCGGACCCAGACGGTAGGTGTTCCTATGGGAACGCCTCCGTCTGGGCAGCAACGCCCCCGGCACGCCCACCAAAGGGGGCGTGCTGTCACTCACCATCGACAGCACACCCCCTTTGGTGCGAGACCCATAGCGACAGCTTGGCTGTCGCTATGCGGGTCTCGCGCATGCGCACGACGGAGCTACCTCTGTCGTGCACATGCGCATTAGGGCACCATCGACCCGCTTGCGAGAACTCAGCGCTCGCGAGCGGGTCTGAATTAGGCCCTCTGTTCGGATCAGGACACAAAAGTGAATCCGAACCTTAATCCGATTCTACTTGGAACCCCTAAATTTCGGGTGTGTTTGGATTTCAGATATCCAGACCCGCACATCTCGAATCTTCATATGTTCGTGCAGCAAAAGTTGTTAAAATATTGTCAGAAACATTTTTACAGATGCTTTCAATGGAATAAACAGACATGTCTATAGGTAATGCTATCTTCTCAATAAGAATGGATCTGGTCCCAAATCTGACCTCACTATGGTTGTAGGCACTCCTATATGCAATGCTCACACAGCATAATATTACAGTATAAGGTAAAGCGAGGAAATTATTTGTTACTATAACTAGATCGGTGTTGGAGAATACAACAGTTTAATGAGTCATCTAAAATCAATAAAAACAATTGTTAAGAATGCATAGAAAAAGAAAATTGTTGGATATTGGGAAACATGAAAAGTCAGGGCAAATAAAAAAAATAGAAATTTTACTTTAAAGTTCAATTATGGTATGATTATTTGTTCAATGGTTTGTTCTGCATAAAGGTAAACTTTTTTGCCTTGTTTTGCACAGCTCTATGGTGACAGCGGATAAACTAATTTTACTACTGATGTCACTACTACAGTTTGTAGTTGCTTCATTTGAATTAAACAAAACAACTGAACGTTAACTCTTGAAATACATGTTGTAATGTCAGCATTTTCAAATGTAGAATACAGAATCAAGAACAATTTTTTACTTAATTTTGCTTGTTTTTTTTCATTTGACAACTCCTAATTATATAGACAAATCTCAAGACAACTATGCAGCAGCCTAACAATCCCTGTAATGCTATACATGTACAGCTATTAAATGATAATAGTGTTCACGGAATGTGTGCATATTAAGTACTAGCTGGGATAACTTGTGTTGCCCGGGTTGAAGACTGGACCCTGAGGTACACCTGTAGCCTTTATTTGTTTACATTGTCATCGCCTATAACCCTATTGCATTGATCCTGTAAAGGGCCCCACTGTTTGTTAACATGCATGCCAGCTGATTACAGTTGGTACACTGACAGGCAGTCATGGAGAGACAGCTCTGCCAGTCGCAAGACAATCAGAGCTTGTGGACCGGCAGCCAATCAACAGTGTTGGCTCCTGACTGGCTGCCGATCCGCGAGCTCTGATCGGCTCGCAAATGGTGCCAGATTCAAACTGCGCTGGTGCTGTCTGTCTATGTCTGCCACTGCCAGTTGGTGTGCCAGCTGTAATTAGGTGGCAGCCCGGCCCCAAATCCACATCTGATGGCAGCTGATGACACACAGAGGGAGGAAAGTGGCTGCTGGAGGGACACGGGGAGGTAAGTTGCTGGGGGGCATAATGTGTAAGGGGCACTACTATTGTGGAATAATGTGTTTTATGGGGCACTACTACTATGTGGCATAATATGTAAAGGAAACAATGTGGTATAATGTGTTAGGGGGCATTACTGTGTAGTGTAAGGGGCATTACTGTGTGACATAATGTATAAGAGCACTACTACTGCATACCATAATGTGTATAGGGGATACTACTGCGTGGCATAACCTAAATGGGGTCTCTGTGGCATAACAATATGGGCTCTTTGTGGGGGCAAATGTATGTGTCTTTTTACCTCTGGGGTGGGGCCTTTTAATATCTTGCAATGTGGCCCACAAAGTTCTAGTTACGCCCTTGCATGCAAACATAGAAACTCTGGATTTCATATGAACTTGCATGAGTCATCAAGTTTGCTCAGGTAGAATCAGGATAGGACTGCCAGGATTAGAGTCCCGGCCCTCCGCTGGATCCTTTTGGCACTTGCCGGAGGCTGCCTATTACAATGAATAAAGTTTAGTGTTTTTTTTTTTTTAGACAAGGTGCGGTCATGATGTCATGCGCACCACACACACACTGAGGAGCCGGTCACAGCATGATGAGCACAGCCGCTGGGTAACATCTAGATGCCCAGTGATGGTGAGTATCTGTGGACTGTGGGGGCTGTATGCGGTGGGGCCAGGGGCTGGAGAGACAGAAGGGGGTTGGATCTGGAGAGACAGAGGGGGGTTGGCTGGTGAAACATACGGGGGCTGGCTGATGAGACAGAAGGGGTTGCTGGCTGGGTTGACTGAAAGGGGATCTATACACAACTGAGACAGGAGGGTGGCTGGTAATAGAGAAGGAGGCTGGCTGGTGAGAGAGAAGGGGACTGGCTGGTGAAAGAGGAGGGCTGGTTGGTGAAAGAGAAGGGGGGCTGGCTCGTAAGAGAGAAGGGGCTGGCTGGTGAGAGAAGGGGGGCTAACTGGTGAGAGAGAAGGAGGGCTGGCTGGTCAGAGAGAAGGGGGGGTGGCTGATCAGACAGTAGTGGGTGCTTGAATAAACAAGTGTGTGATGGCTCTAGAGACAGAAGGATGTGCTGGCTGAGAAGACAGACTGGTGATAGAGAACGGGGTACTGGCTGATGGAGACAGAAGGGGGTGCTGGCTGTAGAAACAGCAAGGGGGTTATTATATCCATCATAATTTTATTATATTCTGTACGTTATAAGTACAGAATGTAATTAGAAAATATGGAGGGGCGCCAGTCCATTACTTTGCCAGGGGCGCTTGGACCCCTAGATACACCCCTGGCAGTAGAGTATCTATAATGGGTTCAGGGGGGCCCACACCGCACACCCTGCACCCATATAGTCTTTATATCCAGAGTGCTGCTCTGCGGAGCAGCAAAGATCACTGGGAAAATGGTGGTGGCCATTTTCCCGGTGACTTGTGCATGCGCAGTACTGCTGTCAAACGGCATGGCATTTCCCAGGACACCCGCGCATGCGCAGGATCTACTGCATTGCGCATTGCTAGAGAGAGGAGTGGAGAGAAGTGCGGGCCCCCTCCTCTCTCTTAAAACGTCCCTGACGCCTGGTCAATTGATAACACTAGTTATTTTATAATGAATGATGACTTGAAGGAAGAAAGTGTCCTCCCCTAAAAATGTGACAAACTTTGTGTAAGCCAAAGCAGTGGTTATTTCAAATATGAGTCAAACATGACTAACTGCAAGCCTTATTCACAACAGACTGTAATACTGTGGTGTACAGTGATAATAAGGATGAACATTTGCACAAAGAGGTAAAAACATACAGCCACTTGATATGCCTATCTCTGGTGTAGACGTAAAAATGCTCAGACAACCAAACTACACATTGAAACTAGGGGGTATATTTACTAAAGTGCGGGTCTATAGAAGTGTAAATGGTTTTGCCATAGCAACCAATCAGATTCTAGCTATTATGTTCTAGATGGTGCTAGATAAATTCTGATTAGTTGCTATGGGCAACATCTCCACTTCTAAAACCTGCACTTTAGTAAATATATCCTTGGAGTTGCTCTTATCCTTTTTTCCAGTGCCGCTATATGTTAAACCTTCATGCACAAGATCGGAGGCATATTGACAGGAAGTGCCACGTTGCACCCAGAACAGAGCTCAGGGTTGCGACTGATATTGATCATTCACCGGTACTCACCCCAATGCGGCCATTAACAACGGAGCTAGCGGAACAGTCGATGGTGAGTCCAGGTTACCCAGCCCTTCATCTGCTGGCAGGAGCAGTGGTCCCACTGTGCTGTCGGTGTCCACCCCGTTGCAGCTCGGTCATTGGATTCTACCAAACCTGTGCACATCATTGTGCATTACCATCTGGCCTTCTGTGTTTTCTCCCCCTGGCTACAGATTCACCTTAGCTGCCTAGTTTAGTGAGCTTATTTACACCTGCTTCCATTAAGGAACAGTCACTGTGATATGCCAGGTGCTCTCTACACCTTGCCGAGCATCTAATACATTCTATGGTGATTTCCAGCTTGGATATCCAGTTCCCTTTATTGGTGTGGAGTTCTTTGTGCACTTGGCCTATTTCATCTGAGGATATTTATTAATTACTATTAAGAATTCTTGTGGACTGAATTATTTATTATGCACGGTGAGCACTCTCTAGTATTCATGAAAAATATTTTTATGTATTTGTGTAATAGGGATCTTATTTCCTATTTTATCCTTTTATTGTGCTATTTATAGTGATTGATCCCTAGGTATCTATAAGTATGTATTATTACATTATTTCATTATTTGTAGTAAATTTTGTGATTTATTATATCTAATATTTAGTGTATTTGTGTTTGCAACGCCAACCCACCTTTTCTTTATTCTAACTGCACAATGGTAACAGAGCCAGTTCTAGACCAAGTGGAGCCCAGGGCAGACATTTCCTTTGTTCCCCCCCTACCATGACAAAAATTAACATAGCTGGGGACAATGTTGTCAACATATCAGCCCCAGAGCCACTTTATTCCCCTTTATGCTAGCCCAGAGTCCCCTCATTCCGCATTCATTATATATCTCATGGCCCCTTTCCGGATTGCAAAATCTCTCTTCCGAGTTTCGACTGAAATCCACAACAACAACATTACATTGCATTTACATCATACTGTACTTGCCAACTGTCCCTCATTGTCAGGGAGACTCCCTGAAATAGTAGTAATCTCCCTGTCTCCCTGAAGAGTCTAGCAATCTCCCTCATTTCATCCTTACCCCCATTATGAGGCTGTTATATTTAAAAAAAACAGATATCTGTACATTCATATGGGATCATTAGTATAATTTCCCTGCATTGGTTATATAAGGCACAATGATGCCTATGGCTACATGTATTTTCTGGAAAGTATTAGTGTGTTTTCATTAGAGATGTGCCCCTTGTTTTGGTTTTGGTTTTGGATCTGGATCTACCCTGGTTTTGGAGCTGGATTGGTTTTGCCAAAACCTCACCTCCGTGTTTTGTTTTCGTGTTTTGGTTTTGGATCTGGATTTTTCTTAAAAAATCATAAAAACAGCTAAAATCACATAAAATGGGCCTGTTTTTGTTCCTACAGTATAATTAACCTCAATAACATTTATTTCCAGTAATTTCCAATCAATTTTGACCACCTCACAATATTATTTGCTTAATCTAGTTAAGGCCAAAAGGTTGCTGCCAGCTAGCTGGCTGACTAAGCTAAGTAACACAGTGAGTGGCACTAACATGTGGCAGTTCAGTTTCTAATTTCCAATACGGATACAGTGTGTTGGATACACCAATAGTTCACTTACTGTTACAGCAGTGTCGGCAGAGCGGGGTTGCTGACGGTGTCCTCAGTACATGGAATGGCAGTGCTGCGGTACTGGCAGTGTCCTCAGTGAAGGGTACTGGTGATTTCGGCAGTGCGGGGGTGCCAGCAGTGTCTTTAGTGCAGGTTTGCTGGCTGTGTCGGCAGTGCGGGGGTGCAGCGGTGTCTTAGTGCAGGTTTGCTGGCTGTGTCGGCAGTGTGGAGGTGCAGCGGTGTCTTAGTGTAGGTTGGCTGGCTGTATCGGCAGTGCAGGGGTGCCAGCGGTGTCTTTAGTGCAGGTTTTCTGGCTGTGTCGGCATTGCGAGGGTGCCAGCGGTGTCTTTAGTGCAGGTTTGCTGAGCTGTGTCGGCAGTGCGGGGGTGCCAGCGGTGTCTTAGTGCAGGTTTGCTGGCTGTGTCGGCAGTGCGGGGATCCAGCGGTGTCTTAGTACAGGTTTGCTGGCTGTGTCGGCAGTGCGGGGGTTGCTGGCGGTGTCCTCAGTACATAGAATGGCAGTGCTGGCAGTGTTCTCAGTAAAGGGTACCGGCGGTGTTGGCAGAGCGGGGGTGCCAGCAGTATCCTCATTGCAGGTTTGCTTACTGTGTCGGCAGTGCAGGGGTGCTCTCAATGCAAGGTTCCGGCGGTGTCGGCAGAGCAGGGGTGCCAACGGTGTCCTCAGTGCAGGTTTGCTGACTGTGTCGGCAGTGCAGGGGTGTTCTCAATGCAGGGTGTCGGCGGTGTTGGCAGAGTGGGGGTGCCAGCGGTGTCCTCAGTGCAGGTTTGCTGACTATATCGGCAGTGCAGGGGTGCTGGTGGTGTCCTCACTGTGGGAGTGTCGGCACTGTCAGCAGTGTGGGGGTCTTTGACGGTGTCCTCAGTACGTTGGGCAGCAGTGCAGGAGTGTCGGCAGCGGTGGTGTCGGCAGCGGGGGATGCTGCCAGTGGGGGTGCCAGCGGTGTCGGCAGCGGAGGGTGCCAGCAGTGTCAGGTGGTGTCAGGTGGCGGGGGATTTCTCCTTTTTTCTCCTATTTTCTCATTTTTTCTCCTTTGTAGTGTTTTCAATGGGCTTAATGCTGATTGGCTGAGAGCCGTGACAGACGGCTCTCTCAGCCAATCAGCGTTAAGCCTGCTGAAAACAAAACCTCGCAACTCGACAGAGGGGTCGAGAGGTCTTGCCTCGGGTCAGGGATCCGGGGCAGACAGGGAGATCCGAGCTGCGCTCGGATCACAATCGGATCCCCGAAATTCGGGTGGGTCCGGTTCTCAGGGAACTGGACCCGCTCATCTCTAGTTTTCATCAACAAATAGATCTTACTAACTGCTTTGGGGTGTTTACATTTGGATGTAAGGCAATGTTATGACACACCTCTCAGATGTAGCAGTACACGCCCACTTTAAATCGCGCTCATTGGTGCTACTTTAACAGTCTCCCTGAAATGTTTTTTCAAAAGTAGGCAAGTATGATCTACATTTACTTCACAGTTTGGAAAATCAAATACAGTAGAATTAACATTTAGTTTACATAGGGGAGAAGGGTAGTAAATCATATAGACATGTACCAGAGCTGTAGCAATTCAATTTCTATTTATATCACCTTTCAAATGCAAACCAAAAGAAGCATCAAATTATACACACGCAACCACTATATCACATAAGTACGATCACTGACACATTATGTAGCAGTGCTCTGTTACACACAACTGCATGCATTAAAATAATAATGATGTGGGTTTTTTAATGTCAGTCAGTTGGGTTCAATGCAAAGCAATCTGTGGATGTTATTTAAGGAAGTGTTAAATGGTTGTTACACAATGTAAATATATTTTTTTACTTTATTTGCAACTCGATTTGCACAAAAGTGCTTACAACTTCAAAGGAATGCCTAGGTTTGCGGAGCAATAATAGTCACAGAAATTTGCACAGGCAGTGTGGAGGAGATAGGTGGAGTGAAGTCATTCCCAATCGAAAGGATTTTATTTTAGGTAGCTAGACTCCAACAAGATAAATGGGAGGATTGAGAGCTTTTTCAGTGGTGTTCATTGCCATGCACAACCATTCCCCCTCTGAAAAAAGGGCTCTACACTAGCTAAGACTTTTTGACCTATACTTCTAATGTCCCATTCACAGCTCACTGCAGTAACGATAAATGAATAGATATAAAGTTATAAAAACGGCATGCAGTTCCCAAATCAACAGCCATCAGCTTATACTGGTTTCCACTATACCAAGGAGACCATGAGATAGGGGGTCCCTTTACTATAGTAAAACTAGCTCCAGGCACTGCTCATTCTTTTATGGAGTGTTGGTAAAAAAAAACAGTGTGATACCTCCCAGAGGCTCCCATCACCACACTAACATGTTTTGTGGCTCTTTTAGGTATGGGCAGATGGGATTGTGAGGGTAATTAATGAGACACACATTTAGTAGCCACTTAGACAACCAAGTGGTCCCAATAAAATGGACAAAGGTCCCTAATACCCCAGCTCATCTTTTCAAAAGAGTAAAAAGAATATAGGCGGACATAGACAATTTTCAAGTAGACTGTAAATAAATATAAAACCCTCTCTCACCACTGTATTAAATAAAATAAATTCTTTATTCATTATCCGTTGTCCAAATGACAAATCCAACCTTATTTTACTTTGTCATCCAAACTGGAAAACAAACAACATAAAAATCCCCATGAAAAATGAGCACAGTACAGACGACACAGAGCCTGACTATAAGTTATTCTGTGTTTCGATGGTCATGCAGATTTCTAATGGTTGGAGGACTGTGCATGCTTCAGAAAGGCAGTGCACATGTGCCTCCATACTGCTGCGACGTCGATCACAGAGCCCCGTAAGCCACAGCATGATTGACATCCTGTTGGCGTTTAGGGGCGCCATTCTAGGACACAGTTTCACAGGCCCCGGCAGCGTTGTTTAGCCAAGAATCCTGAGTAACCTGATGGGCCGCAGTGGTTACGATGCTGCATCTTCAGAGATACAGCGGTGGTGCCTTTACAGTACAACACTGAATCAGGCCCAAAAAACTATAAAAGCTGAGATTCCCAAAGACTCAACCAATCACCCTAGCCACTCGAATTGGCCTGCGGTGAAGGGGAGTCCTAATTATAGTAATTTCACATCAGTCATTTGTTGTGATTGGTTGGTATTATTTTATGGTGATTTTTGTGGGATTTTTTGAGGGGGAATTCCAGTTGTACTACATTGCATTTTCTATTTGGTTTACACAGGATCAATATCTATATCTATATATTAAATGGATGTGAATGCTCTGGAATGTGTGATGGATAAAAGGATTGTGGGATCCGATGGGCGGACGATAGCTAGGGCTAGTGGGGCATAGCTAGTGTCAGGTATCCATCTCATGTATTCAAATGTGCTATAACAACATTTTGTGATAAGTAAAGAAACCATCTGACATAACCGGCCAGTGTGAAGAGTCCTTCTTTTGTAAGCAGATTCTTACAATGTCTATATGATAAGCGTGACAGCGTGTCTGCCTGTCTGTTTGTCCTTTATGCATGGCCAGAATTTTGGACCACCAAATTTGGCATGGTGGTGTACTTGCTTTGAAGAGGAATACGAGGAGCAGGCTGCCAGGTAGGCAGCAAAATCTCACAATATATATATATATATATATATATATTATATATATATATAATATTTAGAGGGCGCACAAAACCAATAATTATATTATGGATAAGAATCCTTCAGCAATGTAAACATTGCACCATTAAATGTCCAATTAAGATGTATGATCTGATTCTTAGGTAACTTCTCTGTATTTAGAAGTAAACTTCCAAGTTTTTGATAGATGAATCTATAGATCCAGGATGAAATTTCTCAAAAAGACCCTCTTACCAGAAAACATCCAAAGAATGGCACAACGGCCAACCGTTAGATGAAGTAGACAAACATTTTATTTAATAAGTAATTTGTCTTATGACCTAAAATTGATAACATTAAAATGCTTACACAAGTAGTTCCCCATTGTCTTAACATGGGAGGATGATGGTACATTTCTGCCTTTACCCTTAATGGGCCAGATCTTAATCAAAGCAGGTTCCTCCCTTCTGACAAATGGATCACACCCGACGCTTTTCGTCCCTTAGGACTTCTTCAGGGGCTTAACAATCCAAAACTTGAAGGTTATATAAGACCCATAAAGGAACTTGCAAACTGTATTCCTTATAATGGAAAAGCTGCACTCTCAATTTGTGGTGTGCTCTGGTCCAGGTCCAATATCCTACTGGTACTATAGAGGCACTCTTTTCTTTGATAAGGTTGCTGACCGTGGAATTCTGAGAATTGGGGAGAAAATAGGGTATCATTTGAAATTAAGGCGTTTTCCAGCGTGAAGCTCCCGGGTTACCATGAAAGACTAACCTGATACGCTTAACCAACAAGCGTACTAACGATACACATATATATTGAGCACATACTTCTGAATAAATATTTTAAAATCACTACACTATCAGGTGCTTGTCCTTGTCCCCCTTTTCTTGTATATGTTGTAACACGACCGGATTAGGGGTCCCTCTCCTGGGGTAGATGAACTCCTTCTTCACACACACAGCAACCGGAAAAATAGTACACCAGTCTGGGGTCTCGTACTAGCTGGTCGGTACCAGCCTTTATTGTGCAAAAAGGAAAACAAAACATAAAAGTAAACGCTAGCCCGTCTGGGTGCTACCTAGATAAGAGGTTCCCTCTCTACAGAAATAGTGGGGCCTACTGCCTCCACCATCAACACAAGCATATGCACAAGACTTACAGGTAGTTTTCACCAAGTGTCTCTGAGCAAGCCAGTCTGCTTGCTCTCCCAGGTATGAGACACTATCTTACAATCACAGACAGCCTATATCAGCCAGTTCCAGGTGCAGACCATAATGAGCCTGCTAACAGGCTAAAAAAGCCCAAAACCTGGAGTGGCCTGTGGATGGAGGCCACCCTCTCCTCACATCCACACCCCCAAGACCCAAACCGGCTTTTCAAAAATCCGACACTCAAATCTGCTTCACTGCAGACTTTTCTCCTGGGGTTTTTTAGAACACATAGGTCAAAAACATAGTACAAATGTATCTACCACTGACCACTTTACCAGTGTTCCTATCACATATCCCCCCCTTTGTTTCGACCGGTGAGGCGGAACAACTGAAGCCCCCAAGCAATGAACGCGTGACAATGTGTCTGCATTGGCCAGCTGGCTTCCTGACCTGTGTTCTACCGAAAATGTAAAGGTTTGTAGTGCCAAGAACCAACTCGTTATTCTTGCGTTACTGTCCTTGCTTTCTGACATCCATTTCAGAGGGGCATGGTCAGTAATCAGTTTGAACTTTCTTCCCACCAAATAGTACCTGAGAGTTTCTAACGCCCATTTTATGGCCAAAGCTACCTTCTCCACTGTGGCATACTTTCTCTCATGTATATTCAATTTCCTGCTTAGGTAAAAAATAGGGTGTTCCTCACCCTCTTTGCTTTGGGACAGGTCCGCTCCGATGCCTACACCGGACGCATCGGTTTGTACCACAAACTCTTTGTCAAAATTAGGGGTCCCCAGAACAGGTTGGGTACATAAGGCTATTTTTAATTCTTGGAAAGTTTCTCCGCTTCAGGACCCCATTCTACCATTATTTTTTTGTTTGCCCTTGGTAAGGTCAGTAAGTGGGACCGCAATGGTGGCAAAACTGGGTATGAACCTCCTATAGTATCCAGTGATCCCTAAGAAGCCTCTCACCTGCTTCTTATTGAGGGGTCGTGGCCAGTTCTGTATTGCCTCAATCTTATTGAGCTGTGGTTTTATCAAACCTCTGCCAATGGTGTATCCTAGATGTTTTACTTCCTCCATCCCTAGACAACACTTTTTCGGGTTGGCTGTCAAACCTGCCTTAAAGATGGAGTCTAACACTGCTTGTACTCTAGGTAAGTGAGACTGCCAATCAGGACTATGTATGACCACATCATCCAGATAAGTCGCAGCATATCGTCTATGGGGTCTTAGAATCCTATCCATCATTCTTTGAAAGGTAGCAGGCGCCCCATGTAGCCCAAAGAGTAACATCTTATAATGAAACTACCCCTTCTGGTGCACAAAAAGCTGTTTTTTCTTTGGCACTTTCAGTTAATGGCACTTGCCAATACCCTTTGGTTAGGTCCAGAGTGGTTAAATATCTTGCTGTCCCAAGCCTTTCAATTAGTTCATCCACCCTTGGCATCGGGTAGACATTGAAGTTTGAAACACTGTTCAGCTTTCGGAAGTCATTACAAAAACGCACACTCCCATCAGGCTTTGGAATCAGCACAATGGGACTGGACCACTCACTATGTGATTCTTCAATTACCCCCAATTCTAAAAAATGTTTAATTTCCTTTGACACAGACTCTCTTTGGGCTTCGGGCAACCTATAGAGCTTTAGGTTAACTTTAACCCCCGGGTCAGTGACTATGTTATGTTTGATGACCGTGGTTTTTCCTGGTAGGTCATAAAACAGTACCCTATTTCTGACCAAAAATTCATTGACCTCCTGCTGTTGACTGGCTGACAGGGTTTTTGCCGCTGTCACTTCGGGTACCACGAGACCTAGGTTTACTGGAGGGGCTTGGATGGCTGACAGTTCTGCTCTATCCTTCCAGGATTTTATCAGGTTCACATGATATATCTGTTCTGGTTTTCTTTTCCCTGGCTGGTAAGCTTTATAGTTGACCTTTCCTACTTTTTCTAAGATCTCAAAGGGCTCTTGCCACTTAGCCAACAGTTTACTTTCTACCGTGGGAACCAACACCAACACTCTGTCCCCAGCAGCAAAAGTTTCTTAACTGTGCATTGTGGTTATATACCCTCTGCTGTGCTAGTTGGGCCTGTTCCAAGTGCTCCTTAACTATCGGCACTACAGCCACAATTCTCTCTTGCATCTGGGAAACATGTTCAATCACTGTTTTATAAGGACTGGACTTGCCTTCCCACGTTTCCTTGGCAACGTCTAATAACCCTCTTGGATGTCTCCCATATAACAAGTCGAAAGGTGAAAACCCAGTGGAGGATTGGGGAACCTCTCTTATGGCCAACAGCAGATAAGGCAACAAATAAGCCCTATCTTTACCATCTTTTTCGACTACTTTCCGTAACATATGTTTTAAGGTCTTGTTAAACCTCTCAACCAAACCATCAGTTTGGGGGTGATAAACCGAGGTCCTTAACTGGTTAATCTTAAACAGGTGGCACAAGTCCTTCATAACTTTTGACATAAACAGGGTACCTTCTGGTCAGTATCTCCTTAGGTATTCCCAACCTGCTAAAAACATGGACCAGCTCTCTAGTATCTGGTAGTGTAGACCAGAATTACCAAAATATATTGATGTCCCCAGGCAGACTTCAACAAGGGTCCCACCAAGTCCATAGCTATTCTTTCAAATGGTACCTCTATAATTGGTAGTGGGACTAGAGGACTTTTGAAATGTGGTCTGGGAGCATGATACTGGCATTCAGGGAAGGAGGCGCAAAAGTCAGATACGTCTTTATGGACACTGGGCCAAAAAAACCTCTGCATGATTCGCTCAGTGGTTTTCTCTACCCCTAGGTGGCCTGCCGTTATATGACCATGGGCCAGATCTACAACCGTTCTCCTCTAAGCTTTGGGGACTATTAATTGTTCCACAATCTCCTCCCCTTTCTTAGTCATCTGATACACCAGATCCTGACATATTACCAAGTGAGGATACGTCAAGGGACTAACGGGATCTACGGGTTTACCACTGACCACCTTTACATTCTCCCTGGCTTTCACCAGAGTAGGGTCATTTAACTGCTCTACGGCAAAGGCCTCTCTTCCGACCTCTAAATCCGTCAAACGATCAATGGGCCCTACAACACTTGGTGAGCCACCAACCCGCTCCGCATTCTCTAGTTCGCCTATCATACTAGAAAATGGGAACATCTCTGACTCTGCCACTACATCAGTCACCCTTTCAGATGAAGCAGGGTGATTTACCACTGTGCAAAACCGGCTTTCCCACAACTTCCACAAGTGAGCAAAGTCACTTCCCAATATCACATCATACATTAAGCCCAGTACCAAACCCACAGAGACTACCGCGGAACCACATGGCGTCTCGATGTTCACTTCGGCAGTAATATAATACTGAGTATCCCCATGTATGCATGTCACACCAACAGTTTTTCCCTTATGCTTCAAAGGGTTCGCCAGCTCAGTTCTCAAAAGTGTAACCAGGCTACCAGAGTCTAACAGAGCCTCTACTCGGTTGCCTTCCACAGTGAGTACACACATGTGTTTATCTGTCTCAGCCTGCAGGTCAACAGTACAGGCTGGCTGTGCAAAGAAAGACCCCCTGCGGTTGAGAGATGCAGTATCACATTGCATGGGCTATGGGGTGTGAGGTTCTGATTTTGTTGTAGACCCGGGGTGGTATTAGGAGTAGACACTGAAGCATACTTAAAGGAAATGTGGAACTTTTAATGAGTGGTTTAGTATACATGAATATGGCAACACAAAAGTCCAGATAGTACTAAGGTGCTCTTGGAACTGTAGTGAGGCAATGGGAAAAAGTTCAGGTAGTGACAGACAGGAGACAGTCCAGTATTCCAGGTTTTGAGGTTGAAGTGAAGTGCAGGCTGAAGAAATAATATCCAGTGGTAATGCAAGTGGATGCAAGGTGCAGGGTACAGGATACTCAGGTACTCAGGCAAGGGAGAGGTAAATGGAGGAGGCAGGGGAATCCAGCAGGGTTGGAGCAGGCAAGGTGAAGCAGGCTTAGGCAGGGATTCCAAAGACAGGTGTATGAGCACAGGAACTCTCGTTGTACTGGCAGTGAAGGGAAGCTCTGAACTCCCTTAAATACCAAGTGCTCTGCCGTGACAGGTCAGAGAGAGAGCACGTGACACACCAGGATAGGGCGATTAGGTCACATGACCAGAGGCAAGATGGCAGCGCCCATGCCGAAACGGAACGGAAGCACTGCCAGGCCTAACCAGCCCAGAATGACAACATGCCCACATAGGACCACGCACAGCCAATGCTCCCCGCCAGGCACCAGCACCACCGCCAGATGCCCCTCGCCATAGCGTCCTCACAGGTATCACCCACCGACCACCATGCCGAGAAACCCTGGTTGTGACAGTACCCCCCCCTTTATGGGTGACCTCAGGACACTCACCAGTCTTTTCAGGATGGGTGGCATGGAATTTCCTGATGAGTGCGGGAGCATGGATGTCCCGGGCATCGGTCCAACAATGTTCTTCTGGGCAGTAACCCCTCCAATCCAGGAGGTACTGTAGTCGACCCCTGCGGACACGAGAATCCAGAACCTGGGAGACCTCAAATTCCACACCTCTTTCTGTCTCGATACGAGGAGGAACAGGGAGAACCTTGAGGAATTTGTTCAGGATTAGAGGTTTGAGTGGGGAAATGTGGAAGGAATTTGGGACTTTTAAGTATGAGGGCAGCTGAAGGTGATAAGCCACAGGGTTGATTACTTCAGTGATGGAGAAGGGTCCGATGAAACGTGGGGCAAACTTCATCGATGGTACTCTGAGACGTAGGTTCTGGGTGGATAACCAGACCTGGTCTCCAACTTACATGCAAGGCATCTTCCTACACTTCTTGTCTGCCTGAAGTTTATAGCCAGAGGATGCCTTCTCCAAGTCAGCACACACCTAAGCCCATATTGATGCAAATCTCCGTACAGTATCATCCACGGCTGGCATATCAAAGACAGGCAGGCTTTGGAACTCAGGTACTCGAGGGTGGACACCATAAACAATCTGGAACGGAGTTTGATTTCTGGAAGAGTGATAGGAGGCATTATGCGCAAATTCAGCCCAGGGCAGCAAATCAGACCAATTGTCTTGAGATGATGACATAAAGATTCTTAGGAAAGTCTCAAGGTCCTGGTTAACTCTCTCTGTAGATCCATTGCTTTGTGGATGATAGGCTGTGGAGAAGTTTAGCTTCACATGCAGAACAGAACACAGAGCTCTCCAGAATCTTGCCACAAATTGAGCACCATGATCTAAGACTATTTCGGCAGGAAGTCCGTGAAGACGAAATATGTGTTGGACGAACAGAAGAGCCAAATCCGAAGCAGTAGGCAGTTTCTTTAGAGGTACATAATGGACCATTTTTAAAAATCTGTCTACCACAACCCAGATGGTGGTGTAACCCTGAAAACTCGGCAAATCTGTTACAAAGTCCATGGAGAGATGCATCCACGGACATGATGGAATAGGCAGGGGCAACAACTCACCAACTGGGGCTTGACGTGAAGATTTATGCTGAGCACATATTGTACACGAAGAGATAAACTCCAACACATCAGCTTTCATCGATGGCCACCAGTAGGCTTTTTTTAAAAGTTCCAGAGTCTTCCGAGTACCAGAATGACCTGCATTGCGTGAGAAGTGAGCCCAGGTCAGGAGCTGCTTCCTTAACTCTGGGGCCACAAAGGTTTTCCCAGTAGGAGGCTGCATTTGTATGGTGGCAAACACCCTTGACTCCAGCACGGGGGTACTGCGTAGAATCTCAGAATTGTTATCACAGTAGAAAAATCTAGACAGAGCATCTGCTTTCTGATTAAGGGCTCCAGAACAGAAGGTCAGAGTAAATTGGAAACGGGCAAAAAATTATTGCTCATCGGGCCAGACGAGGACTCACACACTGGATATTTTTGAGGAAGAGGAGGTTCTTATGGTCGGTGAAGACAGTGAAAGGAAACTTAGCCCCCTCCAGCAGGTATCTCCACTCTTTTAGCGCCAACTTTACTGCCAAGAGTTCCTGTTTTCCTATAGCATAGTTCTCAGCAGGAGAAAATTTCTTGGAAAAGTACCCACATGGATGAACTCAGTTGTCTTCATAACGCTGGGACAGGATGGCTCCCACTGCCTCTGATGATGCATCAACCTCCAATAAAAAGGGTCTATCCAGGTCTGGTTGTCTTAGAACTGGGGCTGTAATAAAAACTTGTTTCAAAAGCTGGAAGGCTGTCTCTGCCTCAGGTGACCATAGAGCAGGATTAGCACCTTTACGGGTGAGAGCCATGATGGGGGACATCAAAGACGAAAATCCCTTGATAAAGCGTCTGTAGTAGTTGGCAAATCCGAGCAGTCTCTGGATGGCTTTCAAAGTTTGAGGTCGAGACCAATCCAGAATCGCCTGAACCTTTTTGGGGTCCATTTCTAGACTGGAGCCAGAGATGACATAACCAAGGAATGGCACACTGGGAACACCAAAGACACATTTCTCCAGTTTGCAGTAGATGTGATTCTCCCTCAGTCGGGACAGCACTTCCTTCACATGTTTATGATGTTCTTCTAGAGAAGACGAGAAAATTAATATATCATCCAAATAGACGACTACTGAAACATATAATAAATCCCGGAAAATTTCATTAACAAAGCCTTGAAAGACAGCAGGGGCATTGCACAATCCAAAGGGCATCACAAGGTATTAAAAATGTCCATCTCTGGTATTAAAAGCGGTCTTCCATTCATCACCTACGCGGACACGAATGAGATTATAGGCCCCTCGTAGATCTAATTTAGAGAATATGACGGATCCTTTGACTCTGACGAATAACTCTGTGATTAATGGAAGCGGGTAACGATTCTTGACCGTTATATCGTTATGGCCCCGGTAGTCTATGCATGGTCTTAACCCACCATCCTTCTTGGCAACGAAAAAGAACCCAGCTCCGGCAGGAGAGGTGGAAGGATGAATGAACCCTTTCTCCAAATTCTCCTGGTTGTATTCAGACATGGCTTTGGTCTCTGGCAAGGATAGAGGATAGGTGCGACCACGAGGAGGCCTCTTGTCAGGCAACAAATCGATTGGACAATCCCATTCTCTGTGAGGAGGTAAGACATTTGCCTGTTGTTCAGAAAAGACGTCAGTAAACATTTGATACTCCTTGGGCATTGCTGGAGATACTAATGAGACTGTTTTCCTCACAGGTCGTATCTTGGGAAGACAGGATTTCTGACAGTCAGCCCCCCATGAAAGAATTTGCATTAAGCACCAATCTGTCCTGGGATTGTGCTGGCATAACCAGGGTAGCCCTAAAATGATTTCTTGGGAGGCCTCAGGTATCACTAAGAATTTTAGAGACTCAGAATTCAGTGCTCCAATACGGACCAGTACTGGCTGAGCTTCCTTGGTGACAAGTCCGTTAGCCAGAGGCCGTCCATCTACAGCGGTCAGGGATATTGAGTGATCGAGGGAAGAACAAGGCATCCATATCTTGTCAACTAAGCTGGAAGTCATGAAGTTTCCGGCTGCTCCAGAATCCAGTAAAGCAGCAACAAAGATAGGTTTTGACTTGAAATCTATGGCTAAGGTCAACACAAAATCTTTAGAATTCGGGAACGGGCTCATTACTCCTAACTTGATGTCCCCAGGGTCAGTTAGGAATAGGCGT
The DNA here is from genome assembly GCA_031769625.1 of Taudactylus pleione. NCBI lineage: Eukaryota > Metazoa > Chordata > Amphibia > Anura > Myobatrachidae > Taudactylus > Taudactylus pleione. Next base: position 6,500,186 of record JAUIMM010000053.1, read on the forward strand.
TTCCCGATTTACGAGAACAGGAGGCCATCAGGTGACCCGAGTCTCCACAGTACAGGCAGAGGTATTTTAATTTTCTTCTCTGATGTTCCTCTTTGGAGAGATGGGTATGATTCACCTGCATTGGCTCTTCATCTGTAGAAAGAGGGGATGGACGGGTAGTAGAGGGAGGAGTAAATGACCTTTGCCGGTCGGTTCTATGCTTCTCAGCCTGACGTTCTCTGAACCATAGATCGATCTTGTTACAGAGAGAAATCATATCGTCCAGATTAGTAGAAAGCTCACGGGTGACCAGATCATCCTTCAGTCGATCAGAAAGCCCGTGCCAAAAGGCTGAGGTGAGGGCTTCTATATTCCACTTGAGCTCTGATGCTAAAATCTGAAACTGTACGGCATACTGGCTAACAGGACGGGTTCCTTGTTTCAGTGTCATAATACTAGATGAGGCTGATACAGTACGTCCAGGCTCATCAAAAATCCTCCTGAATGATGTTACAAAGTTGGTATAGTTATCCAGTAGAGAATCTGAATGCTCCCAGAGTGGGGAAGCCCAATCCAAGGCTGGGCCGGACAACAGCGACACGATGTAGGCCACTTTAGTTCTTGCAGTGGGGAAATGATGAGGCTGTAAGGTGAAGTGTATGTCATACTGATTCAGGAACCCCCGACAAAGCTTGGGGTTGCTGTCAAAATTTACTTGGCATAGGCAGGTGTAACCAGGGGGATGTCCTGTAACCTGTATTTTCAGACACAGAAGCAGGTGTAACTACTGTTACACTAGGAGTGAATAAAGAGGTTTGCAGATTATCCTGTCGTTTAGTCATTTCTTGCAGGAACTGAGCCATTTGGTGCTGCATAGCTTGCAGGTTTTCCAAATGGCCTGCGATGCACTGGAATAAATCCGCTCCAGACTCCTGTTCTGTGGCCGAGTCCATGTGGCCAGTGCAAACTGTGAGGTTCTGGTTTTGTTGTGGACCCAGGGTGGTATTAGGAGCAGACACTGAAGCAGACTTAAAGGAAATGTGGAACTTTTAATGAGTGGTTTAGTATACATGAATATGGCAACACAAAAGTCCAGATAGTACTAATGTGCTCTTGGAACTGTAGTGAGGCAATGGGAAAAAGTTCAGGTAGTGACAGACAGGAGACAGTCCAGGATTCCAGGTTTTGAGGTTGAAGTGAAGTGCAGGCTGAAGAAATAATATCCAGTGGTAATGCAAGTGGATGCAAGGTGCAGGGTACAGGATACTCAGGTACTCAGGCAAGGGAGAGGTAAATGGAGGAGGCAGGGGAATTCAGCAGGGTTGGAGCAGGCAAGGTGAAGCAGGCTTAGGCAGGGATTCCAAAGACAGGTGTACGAGCACAGGAACTCTCTCTCAGCTTCCACTGAGAAACACATTGTACTGGCAATTATGGGAAGCTCTGAACTCCCTTAAATACCAAGTGCTCTGCTGTGACAGGTCAGAGAGAGAGCACATGACACACCAGGATAGGGCGATTAGGTCACATGGCCAGAGGCAAGATGGCAGCGCCCATGCCAAAACGGAACGGAAGCACCGCCAGGCCTAACCAGCCCAGAATGACAACACGCCCGCATATGACCATGCACAGCCAATGTTCCCCGCCAGGCACCAGCGCCACCGCCCCTCGCCATAGCGTCCTCACAGGTATCACCCGCTGACCGCCATGCCGAGAAACCCTGGTTGTGACAAGAGGTAAGTGAACAATTAGCTGCTATAGGGCCAAAGCCACCACATCGGAAACATTGAGTCACATTATTGTCTAGTCTTTTGCGGGGTAAGAACCTTCCTGGCCTGTCTTCAGGTTCCCCACCCTCAGTCTCAGGCACATTCCACCGCCCAGCACCCTTCTCCCCAGGAACAGTCTTACCATTGTTGATGGGAGTTTGCCGGTGCGCCATCGGGGCTCGGTGGGGTAGACTCATCAACTCCTCAGCCGCCACGTACCTCTCCACCAGTTCAACCAACTGGTCTGCGGACTTAGGGCCGGCATGGCTCACCCACTTGCGCAAGGATGCAGGTAGGGATCGCAGATACTGGTCCATCACGACTCGTTCGACGATTTGTGGTCCTGTCAGCGTCTCAGGCTGTAGCCACTTGGTGGATAGATGGAAGAGGTCGTGCATTTGTGAGCGTGGAGGTCTGTCCATTTGGAACTCCCAGCAGTGGACTCATTGAGCACAAACAACGGTTGTGACTGCTAAGCGAGTTAGGATCTCCCGTTTTAATTTCACATAGTCCTTAGCATTGGCCAGGCATAAATCGTACAGTATATACTCGAGTATAAGCCGACCCGAATATAAGCCGAGGTACCTACTTTTACCCCAAAAAACTGGGAAAACTTATTGACTCGAGTATAAGCCTAGTGTGGGAAATGGCAGCAGCTGGTAGTGCCCCCAGTAGTAATTCCCCCTGGTTGTGCCCCCAGTAGTAATCCCTCCTGGTAGTGCACCCAGTGGTAATCCCCCCTTTCAGTGCCTCCAGTGGTAATCCCCCCTTTCAGTGCCTCCAGTAGTAACCCCCCCTGGTAGTACCCCCAGTGGTGATCCCCCCTTTTAGTGCCCCCTGTAGTAGTCCCCCCCTGGTAGTGCCCCCTGTAGTAATCCTCCCCTGGTAGTTCCCCCAGTGGTAATCCCTCCTTTTAGTGCCCCTGGTAGTGCCCCCTGTAGTAATCGCCCCCTGGTAGTGCCCCCTGTAGTCCCCCCCCAGTAGAGAGAGATGTGATAAGAATTAAAAAAAAAAAATCAGTTACCTGAAACTCCCGCTCCTGGTCCCGCCGCTATCCGCTCCTCCGGCTGGTTTGCATGGGAGAGACGTCGTCATGACGACGTGTCTCCCATTACCCACAGCGGGAGCTGGAAGATGGCTCCCGCAGTGGGAGCAGCAGCAGCCGCTGAGAGTCAGACTCTCAGCGGCTGCTGATTACAGCAAACACAGCTGCCGGCTCCGGCGGCTGTGTGTTTGTGCTGTGTAGCGCTGACCGAACTCCGTCCGGTCAGCTACACTTCACTTGAGTATAAGCCGAGGGGGTACTTTTTCAGCACAAAAAATGTGCTGAAAAAGTCGGCTTATACTCGAGTATATACGGTAATAGGCCTTTTGTGGCTCCCCAGACAGGAAAGGTGCCAACAGACTTGCCCATTGCTCCTTGGGCGAACTCTCCCTTTCGGCTGTTCTCTCAAATGCAGTGAGATATGCCTCCACATCATCGCCTGAAGTCATCTTTTGTAGGAAGTGTCTGGCTCGTATGGAGTGAGTGGTGGTGGGACCAGTAGTAGCATCTCCAGGCCGGGCGACCAGGTGCTGTACCACCTCCTTAATAGCCTGGCGGGTTTCCTCAAGGGTGACTTTTTGCTGCCTCTGGGCTGCCTCCAAGTCCATCAGTTGTACATTAGTAGCTTCCTGCTGAGCCCGGATAGCTTCCTGCTGTACTCGGATAGCTTCCTGCTGAACTTTATTAGTCTCCTGCTGAGCTGCCGTAGCCTGAAGCAGGGCCTTTACAACGTCCTCCATTTTACCTCCAGGTGCTGGTTGGAAGCTGAACCTTGCCTCTTTGAGCATTGGCTGACGCCACCTTCAGGGATTCAATAATCACGTGTCCCTTTAAATTTTAAAGGACAAATTTTCCTTGCTGCACTTTTCAGTGTGTGCGTGCCCGCATTCTCCACCAATTGTAACACGACCGGATTAGGGGTCCCTCTCCTGGGGTAGATGGACTCCCTCTTCACACACACAGCAGCCGGAAAAATAGTACACCAGTCTGGGGTCTCGTACTGGCTGGTTTGTACCAGTCTTTATTGTGCAGAAAGGAAAAGAAAACATAAATGTAAGCGCTAGCCCGTCTGGGCGCTAACTAGACAAGAGTTTCTCTCTCTACAGAAATAGTGGGGCCTACTGCCTCCACCATCAACACAAGCGTATGCACAAGACTTACAGGTAGTTTTCACCAAGTGTCTCTGAGCCAACCAGTCTGCTTGCTCTCCCAGGTATGAGACACTAGCTTACAATCACACACAGCCTATATCAGTCAGTTCCAGGTGCAGACCCTAATGAGCCTGCTAACAGGCCAAAAAAGCCCAAAACCTGGAGTGGCCTGTGGCCCTCTCTATCCTCACATCCACACCCCCAAGACCCAAACCGGCTTTTCAAAAATCCGACACTCAAATCGCTTCACTGCAGACTTTTCTCCTGGGGGTTTTTAGAACACATAGGTCAAAAACCTAGGACAAATGTATCTACCACTGACCACTTTACCAGTGTTCCTATCGCAATGTATATACATATATATATACACACACACACACACACACACATACATATAGTGCATATATATATATATATATATAAATATATATATATATATACACAAATAAATCTGCGCTGCTTCCTTTCGTTTATGTTGATGTTATGTAAGTGACTAATTTATAGCTCCCAGCGCATTAAATATATAAATCATATGTGTAGGACTAGGGATCAATTAATCATCAGGTAGGCATCAAAACCGTTCACATATGTATATCTATATATAGTGCCGGCGAATTGGACAACATATTGGGCGATGTGTGTGTGTACCCACCATGTCCCTGACGATGTGCTCCACGTCATTAGCGACATAGCCTGTCAGACCTGCATGCACATCCGATGGGCAATATCATCAGCGGGGGCCATGCTGCCGAATGCCTCAGGATCGCCATGGGCAAGTGTATGAACTTGCCGATGTCGGCACCCCGCCAGGACCTGTCATTAACTAGGTCGGTACACACTAGACATCATCTAGTGTGTACCAGACTTTAGAGACATCCTTGTACTCAAAGCAGGTGGTGGCTGTTGACCCAATAAGACGCCACCTTCACACATTCACCAGACGGGCTTGGTAGTGGTTAGTGGTAATGGTGGAGGGGGGCGGGCAGTGTGATAAAGATTTTCCTAGGGTGCCGAGATTAATTGCACTTGCCCTGGCCACACAGTAATGTCCCTTACACTGCACAGTAATGCCCTTTACACATTATTCCATACAGTAATGTCCTTTACAGATTATTCCAAATATTATTTGTGCCCCATTATTATACACAATGTGTCTACATTATACACAATGTGCCTACATTATTATACACAATTGTAGTACCCCTTACACATTATGCCACCCCAGCAACTCACCTCCCCGCATCCCTCCAGCAGCCTCTTGCCTCCTCCCTGTGTGCCATCAGCAGCCAGCAGGTGTGGATTTGGGGCCAGGCCGCCAGCTAATTACAGCAGGCGCACCAGCAGGCAGTGGCAAACATGGACAGACAGCGACGGCGCAATTTGAATCTGGCGCCGGTAGCGAGCCAATCAGGCTCGTGGACTGGCATTCAATCAGGAGCCACCACTATCTCCATGTTTGCCTGCCGGTGCGCCAGCTGTAATCAGCTGGCGGGCTGGCACCAAATCAAAATCGCTGCCACACGGGTCCCACTTGGCGGCCATGAGTGGACTAGCCCACCTTGCGTGTGTGACTAGGTGCAGAGGGAGTGGCGCAGGGGGAGTGGCAGACCACAGAGGCAGTTGGGGCACCATAACAGCCACACCCCTTGAGCCCACGGTAGTTACGTCACTGTTTGCATGCATGTTAGCAAACAGTGAGGTCCTTTTCAGGATTAATGGAATGGGGTTATAGGCGAGGACAATGTAAACAAATAAAGGTTGCAGGTGTACTTCAGAGTCCAGTCTTCAACCCGGGCAACTCCGGGTATCCCAGAATGTATTATATATTTATATATATATATCCCAAGGGGGCAGCACCCAGGCTCCATAAAAAAATCTCCAAACAATGATGATATTATATTTATATATTTATATATTTATATATTAATGTATACGTTTATAAAAGCTCTGAACAAGACCATGGTAGAGTCATTTTTTTTTTCATGTACATGTATGTGTTTTTCTGTTTAGATTTTCTCACTCTGTTGGTATAATGTATAATATTAAGGAGATTTACCATGACAAGGATACCAGTCTTGTTAGCCCTACAGTCCCAAGGGATGGGAAGAGCTTAGGCATTTTTCATGCCGGTATTGGTAGTCTCTGGGGGTGGTAGGACATGCTATTTGTACCCCTACCACCATAAATGCACGAGCCCTTCACTCACTAGACTAGGGACACACTGCTGCTTTTTTTAAATTATTATTTTATTTGTTTTTTTCTTTTTTTTTTATAAAGAGTCAAGAGTGGTTCTGCAAAAGTACAAATGAATCTCATTAAAATTAAAAAGCACATTTCTAGATGCACTCCTACCAATTGTATAACAAGCATCAGACCTACTAAATTAGATCATGTCGACCAGTGGTAGCCAACCCCGGTCCTCGAGAGCTACTAACAGTAAATGTTTTCCAGACTACCTAGCTGGTGCACAGGTGTATTCATTACTCACAGGTGGAGCTAATTATTTCACTGGTGATTCTGTGAGGAGACCTGGAAAAAATGCACTGTTGGTAGCTCTCGAGGACCAGGGTTGGCTACCCCTGATGTAGACCCTTTTGGAATTTAAGCTTCATGTAGCAAATTGCACACTATTGGCTTCACTACGGTAACGAAATTGGAAGATCACCACATGCACAATCCAATCTCATCTTCTGATCCCAATTCCCAACATGAATGATAATTATCCCATTAAAATGTATTTACTCATATTCAAGCATCAGTCATGTTTTGGGTTTGACAGTGCTGGGATATTAGGCCATTTGTTCAGTATCACAAGCAATATTGCAATATGTACAGTATGACCAGCACAAGTCAAAATGTAATGAAGGAAGAATTGGTTGGTTTGCATTGTTGGGCATATCTGTGTTTGCACCCCTATAGTAATTCACAATATGGTTTTTTGTTTATCTGAGACATACAGATGTCAGCTTGATATATTTTCTTAATACAGTATGTTGAGTCATAAGATGCGACCACAGGCAAATCTATAATGGGTGCAGGGTGTGCGGTGCACACAGGCCCACACCGCACATCCTACATCCATACATTATGTTTACCTCTCCGCCATCAATAATCATGGGGAAAATGGCAGAGCCACCATTTTACCTAAGTTTTGCACATGTGCAGTAGGCTCTGGCACAGTGCCAAAGTTTACTCGCCAACTGTGCTGGCAAGAGGAGACCTGTACGGAGACTGCACATGGGTCCCCTCACCTCCTCAGCCGTCCCTGGATGTGACAAATGGATCTGCGATTTTCTTTATCTTTAACAAAGTGTGTTGGTAGAATAGATATTTTAGCACGTTGTTCTTTGCCATTGAAAATGTTAATATCACAATGTGTGATGTATAAATCCTGTTTTCTGTTGGTTTTGAGCTGATTGTTAGCAAGCCATTCTTTCCTTGTTAATATTGTACTATGCTGCGGAGTGTGGGTGATGGAGAGGGCGCGGCTATGCCTCCTTGTTGTATACGATATTATGAGGGGCACCACCACTTCATGCATCAGCGGGTATGAATGCTGCGTTGCAGAGTGGCATGGATTCCTGGGTAATCATTCCCTGCCCTCATCCATTCTTAGCACCCCTGAATGTACTCTTTTTTTATGTACATTACTGTATACTAGTATTACTATTGATGTTTGTAGATGATACAGTTATATCAGCTGGTGGGCCGGCACCAAATCAAAACCACTGCCACCCAGGTCCCCCTCAGTGGCCCTGACTGTACTAGCCACCTTGTGTGCGTGACTAGGTGCAATGTGGAGTGGCGGGCCACAGAGGCAGTTCGGGCACCATAACAGCCGCACCCCTTGAACCCACTGTAGTTTTGCCACTGTTTGCAATTGCAGGTTAGCAAACAGTGGGGTCCTTTTCAGCATCAACGGAATGGGGTTATAGGCGAGGACAATGTAAACCAATAAAGGCGGCAGGGGTACTTCTGGGTCCAGTCTTCAACCCGGGCAGCTCCGGGTATCCCAGCAAGTATTTATATATATATATATATATATATATATATATTCATATCCAAAGTCCAGCACTCACATCAACTAAAGTCCATACCCATCAAAGGGGTGCACATCAGCTGTATTACCGTACTCCCAGGTTCTCCAGCAATTCATATGTTGTAAAGGATGGCACTCACCAGTAATTTGCAGTATTTAATATTCAAGAGAGAGGGCTTACATACAAAGCGAAGTTTCGGTCCACCACACGGACCTTTCTCAAGCAGTCATGCCTCAAATATAACGGATACCAGGTACAGGTCCCCAACAAGACCTCATACATACAGTCCCAGTAGGCGGCACTCTGAATTAATGCAGGCAACACAGGTATAAAGTGAAAAGATCACCGACGTTTCAGAGCCTCTTTATTACTCCTTCATTGATGAAGGAGTAATAAAGAGGCTCCGAAACGGGTGATCTTTTCACTTTATACCTGTGTTGCCTGCATTAATTCAGAGTGCCGCCTACTGGGACTGTAAATATATATATGTGTGTGTGTGTTAATCATTTAAGGATAAAGTGAGACCCTACTTATAAATAGGTCATATTGTCCATTTTAAACTGAAATTAAATGTCTTATTTTTACCTGTGAATGTTACTAATAATTTTTTTCAATATGGAATAGTTTGTATTTTAGAGTATACTGCTCTCTTCAAAAATACAGTGAAACTTAACATTTTGCTTGTGAATATCACAAGTAAATTTTAAATCTAGGAACGGGTTGTATTTTAGTAGTTATTTCCTGGATTTGTGGAAAGGTCACAGCATTGCCTGCCAGCATACATAAACATACAAACAATCATTGATTATGTTAATTACTGGTAATGTATATTTATTTGATTTATTTACATGGTTTATGGAATTTGGTGAAGTTTCTAAGTGCTACAGTAAAGAATTATGGGTATGGGAGTGTAGGAACGGGTGTGGTGGCGTAACAATGAGTTTGCCTCTCTGCTTAATTGATTTGGGATCACTGTGCGTGCATGCCTATTGTTTTTTTTTAATGCCTTTAAGTAATAGGATTTGTACCTGCATGGTATATTTTCCATAACTCTCAAATATCCTGAATTTGGTAGGGCATTCACCAATCACAGACTTTGTAAGCAGCTTGGTTTTCTCGAAAACTGGTGTAGTTTCATCCCAAAGGGTGTATTGGAGCAGGGATTGGCAGATCAGCGTCAGGGCTTATTTTGTCACAATTTCTCATGTTTGAATATTATGAGGAATGAATTGCTTGCTTTAACTGGGTGGCAAATTCAGTTTTGACAGTCCTTAGCTTAGTAACTTATAAAAAGTTACATACCATACACCTACTAATAAAACTGGTGGGAAGGGGGAGGAGACTGCACAATAATGTGGTAGTGGCAGTGTTGATTTAGTAGCGGCCCGCCAGCACGATTACAGTTGGCGCACCGGAAGGCAGACATGGAGAGAGAGCGCCGTCGGTCACGAGGCAATCAGGGCTTGCAGACCGGCGGCCAATCAGCAGTGGTAACTCCTGATTGGCTGCCGGTCCGTAAGCTACGATTGGCACGTGACCAGCACCAGATTCACATTGCGCTGGAGCTGTCTGTCCATGTCTGCCGCTGCCTGTCGGTGTACCAGCTGTAATTAGCAGCCCCAAATCCATACCTGCTGGCTGCTGATGGCACAAAGGGTGCAGGAGACAGGGTGGTGAGGCCCTGGGGGGGGGCGTATTGTGTAAGGGGCATTACTGTGTGTCATAATGTGTAAGGGGCACTACTATTGTGCGGAATAATGTGTTATATGGGGCACTACTAAATGTGGCATAATCTGTAGAGGGCATTACTGTGTGGAATAATGTATAAGGGGCACTACTACTGCGTGGCATAATGTGTTTGAGGGGGGGCAAATGTATGTGTTTTTTTACCTCTGGGAGGGCCCTTTTAAGAACTTGCTATGTGGCCCGCAAAATTTTAGTTACGCCCACACAGACGCAAACACAGAGGGCCGATTAATATATATGGTCACTTTAAAAAGGACTAACGGGCCCAACACACGTATCAATATAGCGGTCGATCCGACGGATTGGAACGATATCGCTGCTATATCATTCCGTGTGTGGGTATATGTGGGTATGAGATCATCCGCCGTGCGCTCCCATGGGATCATTCTCTCTCCTTGAAGACAGCCAGGTCGTTAGTTTGAGTGACAGGATGAGGCGTTTGTGGGTGGTAACATGGGAAGGTGCTTGTGAACGGGGGAGTGGAGATCCGAACATAGGCGTGCCTGACTATGCAAACGGCGTTTTATGGGAGTGCATAATTAACTAAGTAGTGTCATGGCACATGTGACATGGGAGGTTTTTACACTGACTTGATCGTAGTGCTTAAGAGAGGGTATGGTCAACCTTAAGCTCTACGGCCAGCTCCGATGGTTCCTGATGGTCTTGATTAATCCTTATATGCCCGGAGATAACGTGTAATGCGAACGAGAAGGGGGCGTATTTATATTCTTATGGCCGCATCCTCCCCTCGCTCGTCCAGCTAACGATCCCATCTTAACGTCGCAACTTGCGAGTGCTTCATTTGCATATCCGGCCCCTTTTACCTTACGACCGTGCAGCCGCAACGACCGACTCTGAATGAGGTCCCAAGTTCTTCAATTCACCAACATCGGTCCCAACCGATCAAGTTCACCAATTCATCAACATCGGATTTCAAGATTTAAATCCATCAAGTTCTTTAATTCATCGAAATTGGTCTCAAACCAATCCAGCTCTCAATCCAGTATCATCGGTCCCAATCTGATTCTCCTAATTTCTTCAGTATTATATATCCAGTCCCATTCCAACCTGCTGTTCAATAAAGACTATTCCGGTTCTCGCCTTCGGGCCCATCATCCACTGCTGTATCTCCACCTCCTCACATCTATACATGAGGAGGTCCTGGCTCAAACCACCTAAGTTCCTTTACGCCTCTCAAATCTACTCTTCAGCCTCCCACGCCTGTTCCAACCCAAACCAACTCTCAGATGTGACACATAACATTTGAGGGTGGTTTTGCCAAAACCACAATATGGGGGTATGTGCACATCCCTATGTTTGCTCTCAAATACAGCTCAACACAATATAATTGTCCATTTGCTACACAACTACCCAGGTACTTATTGCAGATACTTAATAGATATGGCTATATCTCCACACTTAGGATGTTGGACTAACCCCCCACTACTCCACGTTAAACCCCCTGTGTCATAATGTAAGAGCTGTATCAATGTTTGCAAGTACAGACAGAAACATTACTGCATTGCTGATGGAGAGATAGCGCTAGAGCTGTGGGATTCTCGGCTGGGAACAGGGGCGCAGAGAGGGGGTGAGCGGGCCCGGCGGGGGCTCGGTGCCCTCCCTCCCTCCCTCCCTCACAGCAGCCCAGCAGGCACAGCAGTCTCCTATGCCTGTGTGGGGGAGCGATCACACTGATCACGGCTCCCCTGGTTTTGAGCAGGGCTGAGGGGGCTCAGAGCACCCCCCCCCCACCCCATCGGGAGGCGGCGCTGCAAAGCTTATTTTTTGTGTTTTTCGGGAAGGGGGCATGGCCACGCCTCCCGCGATTAGGTCACGCCCCCTGTTGCCCGGGCTCGCCTCGGCTCTTGGCCTGCCTGGCTGGGAATTTCATGCAAGAAGAGGGGGCCAGCATTATCCTCCTCATGACTATTATCAGTGAAAGATAAGAGCCTTTTCTCTGGGATAAATTCACCTATTGATATTAGTGATCACTGTGGGGCTAATTTAGCATTGCACATAAGTGCAGTGCTGAACGCAGATTCCCGATTATCGGGAATCTGCGCATGCGCAGAACCCATTCTGCCTGATTGACAGGCAGAGGCATTTAAGGGGTGGGGACAGCCAGCATTCCCGGAAACGGGGGAGCAGGGCCGGACTGGCCATCGGGCACTTCTGGCATATGCCAGAAGGGCCAATGGCCTAAGGACCGGCTTGAGGAGGGGGAAAGGAAAAGCCCCCCACCCTCCACCCCATGGCTCCGGAATGACTATATTTTCACGGAGACGGAAGGGGTGGAGGCATGGATGGGCCGGCGGCTGTTGTGCTGGGCCGGGGAGAGACCATGCCCCCCTTTACACACAAATGCAGGGCGGACTGCCAGGGTTGAAATACAGCCCCAGTCCGTCCCTGCGGGGGAGTGTCTGTCGGTCCCGTTTTCCAGGAGTGGCAAGGACGGGGCTGCATCCATGGACGCAGTTTCCTGGCCTCGCAAGCCAGCCAGTCTGAGTAAGTTAAGGCTTACTCAGCTGGTGCTGTATTTACATATTAGCATGGACGGAATTGCAAAGCTGCCTGTGTGCAGCTTTGCAATTCCGTCATAAGCTGAATCACCCCGTGTCTCTTGCACCTACATGTACCCCCAGTTCTCCAGATAGATGCTCCGGAGGCTTTTTACATGCCATGTAGTGTCTGTGCACCTGTTTAAAGGCCAGCATTCCCCAACAGCTCAGCTGATCAGACTGAGGGTGGGTGCCATGTGCTGTTCATTATGTGACAACAATCATTATTGGTGCAGACAAGTTACTAAGCCAGAGGTATGTGTGCTTTACAGCCATTTCATCTAGGTTTCAGCCTCTCCTTCATATCACAACTGCTGGGTGATGTCAGCCAAGCTCATAGGGTACATCCTCCCTGACTTCAGGTACGTACCGCGGTTCATTACCGTGGTATGTACCAAGAATATCGCAAAGGACATCTGTCCCGATAAGAGCTGTCCTTTGCGATGGCTCCAAACAAAGTGATGTCCGGGTTTAACACCCAGAAGTCACTCTGGTGTCCTTCTGCGCATGCGCTGAAGTTGCGGCCGCTCTCCCAGCCTGGAGCATCCGGGTAAGAAGCCTATAGGCTTCTATTGGGTAACGCCACCTGAAGGTGGAGTTACCCATCAGGACAAACCACTGGAATGCATCGCAATCCGGTGCTTAGTACATTTTAAGGTATTTTACTGCATTTTCCCCGTTAGTATTATTATCCTGACCTTAGTGTGAAGAAGAGTATACCCAACAATTGCACCAGTATGGCATTGATCAGTACCTCTTTCCTGCCGGGAACAATGACTGAGATACAACAACAGCCCAAAGTAACACATAATGGAGGGAGGGATAGTGGATCAACAGCAAAAAGGCCTAAATCATCAAAAACTGCCTCATAAAACTGTCCCATAGCCACCTCCACCGCTATTGGCCCAAACCAACGGCCAAGTATCCCATCAAATAAACACACTCCCTAATGCAATCAATAGTCATCATATGCTAAGGTTTGACCACCTTCAGGCCTATTGGATGCATTCTGAAATGTCTTCAGTTCATGCAATAATTGTCCAGTTAGGCTCTGAATTTTTCTAACAAATAAAATACCTTGCTTAGGTTTAAAGTGTTCTAATAGAGGGCCTGATTCAGAGATGTACGTTAACCCGATGGTTAGTGCAAATTTCCAATGGAGGGAGGACTGTGCATGCGCAGGAGGTCTACTGCGCATGTGCAGCCCTCTGTCTGCGAGTTTGCTCACAGAGCCTCACAGCCACAGCCTGATTGACCAGCTGTGGCGTTTAGGAGGCCAAGTGTTAGCGTTCCTGGGCAGCGTTCCCGGAAACGGGGGCATGTCTCCCACGTTTTCCGGGAGGGACCAGGCCATGGTCTGCGTGGGTGCACGCAGACTTCCAGGCCTCGCAAGCTGCCAGGACCCGGTCAGACTGCGGTAAGCTACAGCTACTGCAGCCTGGCTGAAGGGACAGCAATTGCGACCGATGGTGATCCCAGTCTGCGACCTCGGTTGCAGCGCTGTGATCATGCAGATGCATAAGGGTTCTGTCTATCTCTGAATTAGGCCCTGAGGACCCAGATTATAAATTTTGTCATAAAATCTTCTGTCTATGATTCTAATAACATTACCAGCCTTACAAATTAAGCTTTGTTTTAATTGATCTCTAAGTGCAAGATTTATTATCTAAATTAGCTTTGTGCAAGTTTTCTTTGCTTTAGATGCTGTCAAGTGGCCAAAGTGATGAATCATTTGGCCTCATTCAGAGACGCTCGCAAAAAGCGAGCGCTCGCTCTGAATGAGGGTGGCTGCTTTTGTTTAGAAAGGCGGCCTCCTGGCCGCTTGCTAAGCTGTGGGTTACCACCCACAGCTTTAGTGAGTGACCAGGTGATGGTCACGATGGTCTCGACGAGTAGGGTAGGGTCTCGTCTACCGCAAGCCCCAGGCAGCTTCCTGCTCTAACAGTAGGGCCGCCTACAAACGGCAGGCGTCCCTTCAGGAACGCCTCAGTTTGTCCGGCCACCCCCCCACCCCGCCTACAAAACGGGGCGAGCTGTCGACCAACTTTGACAGCTGCCCCTAAAATTTCCATTTGCTGCTGAGTTGTGGGATTAACATTAAGAAAAGTAACTTTCTGCTGATTGAGCAGGCTTAAAACCAGGGGTTAAAGTGGGGCGGAACTGCATTCCATCACTTCTATTTGGAGACAAAAACAGTTCCGCCTCCTCCGACCCACCTTAGCCCGGCGCCGCAGGGAGGCTCCATTTGCCGGCTGCCCGCTGAGATTTTGTTACCAGCAGGCATCCGGCTCCCTCCCTGCAGCATCAGCCGGAGGCTGGAGCTCACACCTGAGCTCCGGTGCTGGCGGTGCACTATGGGAGATACGTCATGATGTCTCTCCCATAGTTTCAAGGAGTGGCCAGCCAGAAGGACGTGGGAGCGGGGCTTAAGGTAAGTATTTTTTTTTGTGTGTGTAAGCGGCTTCATATTGGGGGCATAACTTCTGGGGGCATTTACTCAGGGGAATTACTATTGGGAGCACTACTACTGGGGGCATTTACTTGGGGGCACTACTACTGGGGGCATTTACGCAGGAGCATTACTATTGGGTGCACTACTACTGGGGCCATTGCTACAGGGGGCATTAATATTGGCACTACTACAGGGGGCATTATTACTGGGGCATTACTTCTATAGGGGGTATTACTGGGGGAACTACATAAGGGTCACCACTACTGGGGTCACTGCATAAGTGGCACTACCACTACTGTGGGCACTGAATAAGGGGCACTACCACTCTTGGGGGCACTGCATAAGGGGCACTACCACTCCTGGGGGCACTGCATAAGGGGCACCACTACTGGGATCACTGCATAAGGGGCACTACCACTACTGTGGGCACTGCATAAGTGGCACTACCACTACTGTGGGCACTGCATAGGGGGCACTGCTACAATGGGTATTGCATAAGGGGCACTACTGCTGTGGGCATTATGTGTAAGGGGCACTACTGCTGTGGACATTGCATAAAGGGCACTGCTAATGAGGGCATTATGTGTATTAGGGGCACTACTACTGTGGGCATTGTGTATAAGGAGCACAAATGTGGGCATTGTGTAAAAGAAGCACTGCTGTGTATCATACATGAATAAGGGGACACTACTATGTGGTGTAATGTGAATCGGGTGAATCAAGATTGTGCTACTGTGTGGCGTAATTTGATTTGGGAATACTATTGTGTGACCACAAACCATTTTTAAGACCACGGCCCTTTTTCCGGCGAGCGCCTACGCCGCAGGGGTTGAGTTCCACCACTTCTCTAGGACCACTTTAAGCACTGCTTAAAACAATCTGAAAACACAATGGATAATCAGTTGAAAAACACCTTTACATTTATGAGTTTAAAGAAGTGGAAAGAATTTGCACTGATCCTTATGTTCAGATTATTTCTAATATCACCCTTCCTATTTATTTTCTATTTTTGGTGTAAGTATTCACCAATCGATAATCATGCTTATCTTCCCATTATTAATGGGAAAGAATAAAGGAAATGGTGCTACACTGCTCACAAGGTATATACTGGTTACAGAAAAGAAAAAAATGTGTGAGACTCGTGGGTGCACTCTCGGGTGATGATGGGAAAGTGCTGGGCTCTATTTATGTTAGTATTACAATAGCAGCATGGTTAATTAAAAAATAACTTTTATTTGTTTATTAACAATCAAAATGTGTATCATAACATTGGGCCTGATTCAGAGCCGCTCGTAAGCGGCAGCTCGTTCGTTCCGAGCGATGTTAGCCCAACTGCGCATGCGTACGGATCATTATACGCATGCGCTAACCAGTCAGTGCGGCCGAAATTCATGTGCTCGCAAAATAGCGAATGCCTGCTATTTTGAGTGACAGGAGGAGGCGTATGTGGGTGGTAACAGGGGAAGGTGCTTGAAAACGGGGAGTGGAAATCCGAACGCAGGCGTGCTTAAAGGTCAAAACGGGCGTTTTATGGGTGTGCATATTTAAAACAGCAGCGTCATTGACCACGTCACTGGGTTATTTTATAGCCAGAACTGCTCGCAAAATTGTGGTAGCAAACACCAACCACAAGAATAGCGAGCAGTTCATACCCTTGTCGATGTACTCGATTAATCTAATAAATAGCGGACATGACGTAGGATGCGAGCGGCCAGGGGGCGTATTTTTCCAAAAAACGAACGCAAGTTTTGCTCGCTCGTTCAGACATAGAGGCGTGAACAGACCGCAAACAGCGAACGGTTCATTTGAATAGCCACCCCTTGTTTTAGAACGAACGACCGCAAATAGCGAGTGGCTCTGAATGAGGGCCATAGTGAGTTAAAATAAAAGAATTAGGTGTATAAAGTAGGAAAAGTGTTAGGTTAAAATATTCCTGATAAGGCCGATGGGTCACTTACTAGTGATCTCAATATTTTTTCTGAGTTAAATACAGCACAGAGTATATGTCTCTGCTTACTTGTTCTAAAGCTTCGGTATTGCTATTTATCAGAGCAGAGCTGATTCACTGTATCATGAGTCAGTGGCAACATTTGTTGACTTGTTGATACAATGTGGTTATTCTTTCATGGTGAATGCTGTTATTTTATCAAAATTCTTTTCTCAGTAGTAATTATATCCTGCCTTTGAGTTTATTAAACAGTCAATATATATTAAAGTTGGCTTCACCATTTATTTGGTCTTCTATTCACTGTTATTAGTATTATCATACAGTTAACCCTGTGCTGAATATATTCACTTAATGCTTTTCTTTATTGCTAGAAGTTTATTTATTCTTAATGAGTAGATCCCTTATAGTCCATTTATTATGCATGTGATGCTGGTATTTAGTTGAAACACTCTGATTGCTGTAGCGTCTGATATATTAGTCAAATCTATTGCACAACGGCAGTGTTTTGTGTCTAATATCTGTAATTGGTACACAGTGTTCGTCACCAGAGTGTAAATCATATATATCTAACATTAGTCATATTCAGTTGTGATAAAGCTGTGCCTGTATTTATAATGTCTGTCTGTAATGCTGGTCATTATATAACTTAATTATTAATCCTCTGCTAATACATTATTGTAGATATATAGCAGACCTTTAATAACACTGCTTAATATGGAGCTGTAGATATTAGCAATAAATATGGATAAGTGGGCGCGTTAATGCGCTTATATTAAACAATGTGTAATTTCTACACAGTGTATATCACCACAGTATTGATCAAATATACCCAACGTTAATACCCTTTGGTTAGGGTGAGGCTGAGCCTATGGGCCTGATTCAGAGCCGCTCGTAAGCGGGCGCTTGTTCATTCCGAGCGATGTTTGCACAACTGCGCATGCGTACGGATCGTAATATGCATACGTGAACCAGTCAGTGCGGCCGAAAATCGTTTGTTCGCTAAATAGCGAATGCCTGCTATTTTGAGTGACATGAGGAGGCGTATGTGGGTGGTAACAGGGGAAGGTGCTTGAAAACGGGGAGTGGAGATCCGAACGCAGGCGTGCTTAAAGGTCAAAACGGGCATTTTATGGGTGTGCATAATTAATACAGCAGCGTCATTGACCACGTCACTGGGTTATTTTATAGTCAGAACTGCTCGCAAGATTGTGGTAGGAAAAACCAACCACAAGAATAGCGAGCAGTTCATACGCTGGTCGATGTACTCGATTCATCTAATAAATAGCGGACATGACGTAGGATGCGAGCGGCCAGGGGGCGTAGTTTTCCAAAAAACGACCGCAAGTTTTGTTCGCTCATTCAGACCTAGAGGCGTGAACAGACCGCAAAGAGCGAACGGTTCATTTGAATAGCCACGCCTTTTTTCTGAACGAGCGAGCGCAAATAGCGTCCAGCTCTGAATCAAGCCCTATGTCTCTAATGTCTGTCTATTATGCTGATCATTTTGTAGTCTGATTATTTTTCCCTGTTAATGCATTATTGCAGACATATAGCAGATCTTTCTTAACACAGCTCGATGTGGGACTGTTAATATTATTATAATTTCCCTGTTAGTGATTATTGCAGACATATAACAGATCTTTCTTAACACAGCTCGATGTAGGACTGTTAATAACAGCAAAGTGTTTAATGTTGGTAGGCGCGTTAGGGCGCTTGTGTCATGCAATATTGATTGGACACATTTCTTCTAGTGCACTGGTAATCTCTGGCGTTTATTATAAATGGCACTAATTGCTGCGGCTTTAATGCAGCTCGCTCCCAGAGTTCATGTCAGTGCAGTATTGTAATGTGCAGCGGATCTTTATTATAGCATTTTAATTAAAGTGTCTCAGAGTGGACATATGCATCCTTCTGACCCAGCGGTCTCAGATGCCAATGCGCATTTCGCCATATGTCCGGCTTCCTCAGGGCAAGCCGAGCGCTCTGACTAGTTTAAATAGCCGTTTCTAGGCAACCATAGTTAAGGGGCGTGTATGCCCTGTCTTCAGTAGCCATTGTTTGTGACTATGTATTTTAGCTTCATTCTGAGGTATAATCATATTGTTAACCTCTTGTGCATTATTACTAGGAAATAATACACCAGATCCTTAACCTTTATATTACTGTCCGGTACGTAATTCATTCCTTAGTTGGTGAATATCTAATCCCAGTTTGAATCATAAATAATTGAACTTTTCTACAGCATTTAGATATGGTAAATAATATGGTCTCCCTTTGATATATAAATTAGATAAAATTAATTAGTTTGACATTTTTTACGTCCTTATATTTATCATATATAATTCAATATCAAATGTGAAATATATCCAAACAAGGTGTAGAATCACTATTTGATTCTAATTTTATTTTATATAATACATCAACAAATGTATTACTGTATTTATCTATTATAAGTTGATACATTTTAGATACAAATGGTTGGTAGTGAAAAATATACGTATACTTTTGTGTATTGTGTCATTTGTGTTGTAATAGTTGGATACATATTTTATTATTAATAATAATAATACATCCTGAGATACTGTATATTACTATGTCAATCTATTATATATAAATTAATAACTAAAAAAGTGATTGATTATAGTGAATAAGTGAGAAATGATTATAAATAATGTAATTAGTGTTGTGATTTATATTTATTAATTTTAAAAAATTTTAAAGAAAAAACTGAGAATAAGAAGTGTAACATCAGACAAATAAACAAAAAAAATTAAAAAATGTGAAGTGAGTTTAGGAAGGAATGATAAAGAGGAGACAGAGAGGGGGAGCAAATTTAATTAGGAGTGGCATAGTTTTACATATATACAGTGCTGGTGGTACTCAGCAGTACCTAGCACCAGCACCATTTTTTTTGGTGTAAATTCTAATTCTGATAACTACAGTAGTACAGAAACTAGAAAAAAAACCACACATGCTGAATTTGGCAGGTAAGTCAGCGCTATAGGGGGCATGGTAGCGGCAATGGTTGGCAGCGCAGAGGTGTGGTGGCACGATTGCAGCCCCGACCCCCGCTATAGAATGCCGAGATTTCCGTCATTGTATAGCAGGTGACGGGGCTATGATGACGGGATTCAGTGCGTAGCACGTCATCGACCCCCTCCGGACCGCCCATTTTCACCAGGTAAGTGGGGTAGGTGCGGGTGGTATGGTAGACTTGCCCTCTCTTGTGGGTGACCGGAGTGTCGCCTGATTTTCGGGAGCCTCCCGGCCATTGCTGGAGAGTTGGCATGTATGGGTAAAAGAATGTCGAAATTGCAGATGTTGACAACTGTAATTCAACAACCAATTTGAGGGTTAGGTTTAGGGTTAGGCGTAAAATAGAATTCTATAGGAAATTAGTCAATTACATTGTAGTCCTACCGACTTTGATCATCACTATATCGACATTCTGGCACTATGTCGACATTATGAATGTCAACATTGGGGATGTTAACATCCCGGTACTGGTTGACATCCAGAATGCTGACAATCAGAACCTGTCGACATTTTGAATGTTGACACTCTGGACAAAATATATAATTCGCCTATATATACACTGTACAGTGTGTGTGTGTGTACATATAGAGTTTCAGTTGTAGTTCGCAGGAGATTGACAAGGGAGCGTTACAATAAACCAGAAATAGATTTTTACAAGGATGTTTGGATTTTCACATATATCACTTTCTATTTATATATTAAATTCCAAATGAAGCCGCACATGGAAAGGTATGTCAAGTATGCATTAATCTATATGGATGCGCCTTGTCTTACTGTATATAAACATCACAGCAACACTACACCTAGGAGCTCATTCAGACCTGTTCGCAAGATGCGGGCGCTCGCTAGCAAAAAGGGGCTGGATATTTAAATGAAGCGCTCGCTCTGCATCGTGTAAGGAAGCCCTCTATGTCTTAGCAAGCTACGGCCAAGTGTGCTCGCAAGTGTATGAAGACGCCCCCTTGCCACTCGCAACACACGTCATCTCCGGGAACTGTAGGATTAATCAGTAACATCGAGAACCATCGAAGCTGGTTGCAGCCCTTGAGGTTGCCTTTCCCTCTCTACGATCAGTGCGGGATGAAATACATGCAGGTGACGTGTACAATGACGCTACTTTTCTAATTATGCACGCCCTTTAAATGGCGTTTTGGCGGCCTGACACGCCTGCGTCCTCCACACCACTCCCCCGTTTACAAGCACCTTCCCCTGTTACCATCCACAAACAGCACTATCTGTCACTCAAAGTAGCAACCTGATAGTGGCTTACGAGCAACCAAAATCTGCGAATTATATGCATGCGTAGATGGGCGAAAATCGCTCAGAGCGAGCGAGCGCAACTTAGCAACCGGGTCTGAATCAGGTCCCTAATCACCATTCTCCGCAGCATTACTAAGTAATAATGAACCATAATAAATGTTTAAAATAGGGAAGAAGACTTGTTATTTCCTGAAGGTAACCTATAATACTAAACAAACAAGTGAAATTAGCTGAGACACATGAATGCTTTTAAAAGAAGATTTTTATTATAAAGAGCTGATACAGAAATTGGTAAAATCATAAACTACTTTGTTTGCTGCATTTATTTACTAACTCAACCAAAGCTCTGCATGCTTCTTTCAAATTTGTAATGTTTTTACTCCCCATTACATACTGTTTAAATGCATACCATTGCAGTGCTATACTGTATATCAAGTGAACTTATACTATAGGCTGGGATAGGCAGGCTATTGTATATAGGGATACAGCCCTCCAGCTGATGTTGAACTATAGATCACGGTTGCCGATTTTTAGCTCAATCCTTCCGAGGGGAACTGTCGGGCTTCCTCAGCGGTGGGGTGTGGCATGGCAAAAGGGGGTGTGGCACAGCAGATTATGCATCAATGGGGGCGAAGCATGGGCGTGACAGCGTGATCATGTCATCGCAGCCCCGCCCCCTCCTCACAATGCCAAGAATAATGACATTGTGTAGCAGGGGGCGAGGCCACGATGACGAGATTCAGCGCGAATCGCGGCACCGCCATCCCCCGCTGCCGGGGTTTATACTATAATCGTTGGTGGGGCCAGACGGGTTGCCGGGGAGGGTAGGCAAGTATGCTACAGATGTGTATCGGGAGGGTAGGCAAGTATGCTACAGATGTGTCCATACACTGTTACTCAAGTCACAGCAAATAGTCCCTCTTGTGCACCAGTTCCCGTGTGACTCTGCTTGCGCCGAGCGTTTTCTTTGCTTATTTTTTGGATGAAATAGTTTTTTTAGTCGCAATGTGATGCTACTAGGATACACAAAGAGACAGCACTGTTAATTTTATTTGTGACACTTGTATACCATATCTGTGTGCGACTGAGTCTGAATCTGTGGGCCTGATTCAGACCCGGTCGCAAGCGCTGAGCGCTCGCAACCGGGTCAATGGCATGCGCAAGACCCGGCTAGCGACGGGCAATCCGTCGCTCCGGGTCTCGCACCAAAGGGGCGAGCTGTCGATGTTGAGTGACAGCTCGCCCCCTTTGGTGGGCGGGCCGGGGGGGTGGCTGCCCAAATTGAGGCGTTCCCTAGCAGGTCAGTGCAATGTTCTTTAGCTTCTATGGGATATGGGAGCAGAAGATCCACCAGAGAGCCCCTGTCAACATTACAACACCGGACACAGCTCCCCACCTGGGCCCGTGATGTTGTTAATTGGACCCTAGAAACTGACAACTTTTGTGGCATGGCCCGATTAGTCAAGTTTCCAGTTGTTTCCAGCTGATGGTAGGGTTCGGGTATAGTGCAGACCCTATGAGACCATGGACTTCAGTTGTCAACAAAGTGCCGTGCAGGCTTGTTGTGGTTTCACAATGGTGTGGGGTGTGATTGCGTGGCATGGTTTGGGTCCACTGGTACACCTGAACATGTCATTGACCGGTAACCACTGTGTTGCATTGCATGATGACCATTTTCAGCCCTTCATGGACTTCATGTAGCCTCACAATGAAGGAACAATCCAACAGGATAATGCACCGTGTCATCGGAACCAAGTTGTCCAGAATTAGTTCAGGAAGCATCCTGGAGAGTTCCGATGAATGATGTGGCCATCTAGTTTGCCTGACATGTACCCAATCAAGCATTTATGGGATGTGGTGGATTGATCCATTCTCACCCAAGATCATACCCTACAGTACAAATATTAGGGAGCCATGCAAAGCTATCCAGACGGTATGGATCAACATCTCTCCAGAGGTCTTCCGTTCACTTGTGGAATCAATGCCACGTCAAGGTGTTGTCATTCGCCGAACTAGAGGGGCATCTATCCCATGACTACTAGGCATCTATCCCATGACTTTTGGCACTTCAGTGTATAGTACTTGCCTACTTTTGGCATTGGTGTGGGGGCGCAGAGCCGGTAAATTGCATTAGGTAAGTGACGTGATCTTGGAGAACACTGTGAGATTCAGGACACCTGAATGACACCTGTTTGGGGTTGATGTTCTTCTTGATCATTAGATAAAAAGTGAAAGCTATACAATTAATAATCTATGGGGCCTATTTATTATTAAAAATGTGTGGAATATTCACAAATATTAAGTATAACGCAGATGTACTATGGTGGGGTCTATTCATTTCCGACAGCAGTCGCACCTGCCTGTCTGTGTGCAGATCTCTGGTGCTCATTAATTAATCATCTGTCTCTGTGCAGAGCTCAGGTGCACACTAGCCTTTGATTAGGAAAAGCTCTCTGAAGGAAATGGCTGTGATTGGACCCTGCATCTTTTAAGTTACAGCCAGCCCTTCTTTCCATGCCGCTTATACTGTCTGACTACCAGTGTATGTGGCTATGTTCACAGTTACCTGAGTTCCTGCCGGTCTACCTAGTTCAACTGTTCTTGTATCCTGTTCTTGTATTCGACCCTGCTGTATTATTACCACAGTTCTGTCTAGTCGTGTCAGTTTGCATTCAGCTAAAGTTACCTGCAGTGTTCTCCACCTCGCTGCTTCCAGTTTGTGTTCCTGCCGCATCTGAGTACACCTGTCTGCTGTTTTGTTCCTGCACCCTGGCCGGCTAGGCCGCATCTAGCCATGTCAGTTAACTTCCAGCCATTCTACCAGCAGTGTTCTCCATGTCGCTGCCTCCAGTTTGTGTTTCTGCTGCGTCTGAGTACACCTGTCTGCCGTGTGGTCCTGCTCCACGGCCTGCTAGGCCTCGAACTCTGTCTGTACCTTCACGGACCTCAAGGCCACACCCCTGCTTTCTCTGTCGCATCACCTAGTTGCAGTCACACCATGGTCCTCAAGGCCGCTCCGTCCTGTCTCAGTTGCATCCCCTTATTCCAGTCACGCCACGGCTCTCAAGGCCACTCCGTCCTGTCTCAGTCGCATCAACTTGTTCGAGTTACGCCATGGCCCTCAAGGCCGCACCATCCTGTCTCAGTCTCATCACCTTGTTCCAGTCACGTGACGGCCATCAAGGCCGCACCATCCTGACTCAGTCGCATCCCCTAATTCCAGTCACGCCTCAAGGCCACACTGTCCTGTCTCAGTTGCATCACCTAGTTTCAGTCACGCCACAGCTCTCAAGGCCGCTCTGTCCTGTCTCAGTCGTACTCAGCCCTCAAGACTGCACTGTCTATTTCTTGTCTCACCACGGCCCTCAAGGCCACTCCATCCACTCTCAAGTCGTACTTCAGCCCTTCAGGCTGCACCGTCTAGTCCCTGTCTGTATCCAGTTTGTCCAGTCTTATGAGTATCTTGTACTGTAATAGTACCAAGCAAGATTTGATAAATAAATGAAAATGTTGAACAATATGTAATATGCCAGTGCTAATATATGAGCAGTATAAAATATGCCATTGATAATGCCACGAAAGATGAAATATACCAGTTACAATGCCTAGGTTAATTGAATATGCAAGTAATAATGTCCTCTAAGTTCAGCAGCAAATTTAGGGGCCAGACTACCTAGTCAGACCACCCCTAAATATCAGGTTCCAAGCAATTTGACCAGGTCATTGATAGACTTTGAACAGGTGCAGCATAGTTGTTACACTGACATCCATGGACATAGCTAGGGTGGGTTCAGCTGGTGCCATTGCCATGAGGCCTAGAGGCTTAGGGGGCACTAGACAAAGATCACATAGTTATCTATCAAGTTCCCGGAAATTTCCTGCAAAGCTATTGGGACCAGCCTGTTGCCCAGGGCACTGTAATGTGGCATAATCTGAGTTGGCACTGTAATAATGCACAATATGAACTTGGGGCACTATAATGTGATATAATACAACCAGTCATTGTAATGTTGCACAGTATTGACTGGGGCACTACAGTATGGCATAATATGAACTGGATACACTACAGTCTGATATAATATGAACTGTGGGCACTACAACGTGACATAATATGAACTTGGGGCACTACGATGTGATATAATATGTACCTGGGACACTGTGTGGCATAATATGAATTAGAGGCACTGGGCTCTATTTACTACAATCCGCATATTGAATGCAGATTGTAGTTTTGATATTACCGACTGAATTAGCATTGCGAATTTAGCTAATATCACAGCGATAAAGCTCTGTCTCTGCGAATCCCCTCCGCACACTTATCACAGTATTTTCGCAAAAAATACCATGACAAGTGCCTGCGCAAGCGCCGCCAGCCACCACTAAGCCCCACTCCATCACTAAGCCCCGCCCCCATGAGAGTGACCCCCCTTCACTTAATTGCACTTACCTCCGGTGATTGGGCTCCGGTGATGTCCTCCATGGCTCCAGGCAGCTGATCTCCCATCGGACCCGGTCACCTGGATGGGAGACCAGCTGACCGGAGGGAGGACATCATTGGAGCACCGATCTCCGGTCCCTGGACTGGGGCCGGCTCCGGGCTCTGCTCTGCCTGTTAGAGTGGAACAGGAGTCCAGTAACCGTGGGAGACCCTGGATAAGCCACCTCCTAGGTGGCGTTATTATCACAGGGCTTCCCCCTGGTATTTTTTTCACAATTTATTTTTAGTAACTACCAGGCAGATCGCATTTCCCATTACAATGATGGGAAATGCGATCTGATTACTAAGAATAAGTGATAATTAGGGGTTGGAGTAGAATTTTCTGAATTCTACTCCAATTGCCCTTTAGTAACTTTAGGTGAAACTAAAATAATGTGAAAAGGGTGTGAAAAGGGTGTGAAAACACCCTTTTTCACTTTATTTTAGTAAAAATAATGTTAATAAATAGAGCCCACTGTGTGGTATAATGTATACTGGCAGCACTATAATGTGGCATATTGTGAACTAGGAGCACTAAAATGTGGTATAATGTGAACTTCACTATGCTATAATGTGAACTAGGGTATGACTATATACATAAAATGAAGTAGGGCACTACTTTGGAGCATAAAATGAACAACTGCTGTGGAGAGAGCTGTCTCTCAAGAAGCATTGGAATAAGGGACCCTTCAAAATGTTGCTATGGGACCACAACATTTTGGTTATGCCCCTGTTGACCTGAGCACTCTATTTCCAGTCAGTCAGCAGCATGGTATACAACATGACCTTCACCTGCTCTGATCACTACTTGTATATTAAGTAATTAGCGCCACATGGGGAGGGATAAGGACTGGATAGTAGTGACAGCCAACGTGCAGGAATTCAGATATCACAAACAACAGGAGCTATCCCCTTTCTTATCAACATATGATCCTATTATTATTATTTTATTATAGCAGTAAAGAAGCACTTGTTTTAATTTGCCTAACAGGTTGATTTTAAACTGATATCTTTACTAAGTTGATATTTTATTGTATTCTTTACAGGGTTTTAGTATGACATGGCTTCACAGCCTTTTTATCATGGGATAGACCGACATTTGAGTCTCAACAGTAAAGAACTGTCAATAAATTGTGAACAGCAATGGAACTTTCTGAAATCAGTTACCCCGAAGACACAAAAAGGTAAATGGCCAGTATGTTATTATGATATTTAAGAATTTTATGTAAGAATAATGTGTTAACTGGGATGTGAATAAGGATCCTGGAGCACAAATGCCTACTACTACCCTTACTTTCCACTATAACTCCTTCTAGCCCTCCCTAATATACTATGATGCACTGTATTGCAAACGCCCAACTTTATGCTTATGCTGCAGCCTATGCTGGCTGCATTAGAGCTGCCGCAGAGTCGTGATATGTGTAAAGTCCCCTACATTCCTACAGGATCCTTAAAAACAACAAAATGATGACACTAGAACTCAGAGTATAAATGATGACATAACAACTCACCATCTATGAACATTATATTTACAGGAGTTTATGGGGTTGGACAGAATGCTGGCAGTCAGAATCCCTAACCCACCTTTCCTGCAGCCTAACCCTCCCAACCCGCAGCCTAACCCTAACCCTTCCTCCCCACAGCCTAACCCTAATCATTCTCCTAGTGCATAACGCTAACCCCTAACCATAAACCTTTCCCTAACCCTCATACTTACTCGTCGGGATTGCAGGCGCCAGGATGCTGACGCCGGCATTCTCATCCCTGTTGGGATTCCAGCTACATCCCTTTTTATGCATATATTGGGATCCCAGCTACATCCCTTTTTATGCATATATTGCCATCACTGTATTATGAAATTGAATTAAACTAAAATACATACAAAAGGTTAGATCTTTAATAATTTTCCATTAGACATGGGGTATATTTACTAAAGGTCGATTTCAATCGATTTTAATCTTAAACTGGGTATCCACTATACAATTTTCTGTCAGATATCTGTCCAATCTGGCTGGTTGGAATGAAAACCTGGTAATGTATGGGAGCAAATTACAGTCGATCATATGGTTTTAAACACTGAAAAAACAATTGTTCAAATTGATTACATTTGTGTGTTCAACCAATTTGTCTGAACGACCATTTTTGGCTATTTTCCAGTGTTTGTAAGTAAGACCAATTACAAGCACATTATGACATCCCATACATTTAAATACACAGATTACTTTGCATGAGGGTGAATGCAGATTTGAGTGTAATAATCATGCGGGATGGAAATCACATACCTTTTGATTAACTGTTATGCATATCACACTTAGGGCTCTATTTACTACAATCCGCATAATGGTAATGCATAATGGTAACGGTAATGCAGATTGTAGTGTGATACTACCGAGTGAATTCGCATTGCGAATTCAGGCAATATCACAGGGATTTACTTCAAATCCCTTGCAGGGACAGAGCTTGCGAGAAAGCTCTGTCCCTGCGAATCCCTTCCGCACTCTAGTCACGATATTTTTGCGAAAAAATACCGTGACTAGTGCCCCGCGCATGCGCCGACCAGCCGCCGCTGCCACCCCCCAGTGCTAAGCCCCATCAGTAAGCCCTGCCCCCCATGACCCCCCTCCCTTAATAGCACTTACCTGCAGTCATTGGTGCTCCAGTGATGTCTTCCATGCCTCCGGTCAGCAGATATTCCATACTCCAGTGTATCAGCTTGCAGTCTATTTAGAGCACACAGCTGATCACTGGGACCGGCTCCGGGCTCTGCTCTGCCTTTTAGAGCAGAGTAGGAGTCCGGTAACCGGGGGAGACCCTGAATAACGCCACCTCCAGGTGGTGTTATTATCACAGGGCTTTCCACGGTATTTTTTTACGATTTATTTTTAGCAACTTTGGTCGGATCACATTTCCCATTACAATTATGGGAAATGCGATCTGCTTACTAAAAATAAGTTATACTTAGGGGTTGGAGTAGAATTTTACGAATTCTACTCCAATTGCCCTGTAATAACTATAGGTGATACTAAAATAATGTGAAAAGGGTGTGAAAACACCCTTTTTCACTTTATTTTAGTAAAAATAATGTTAATAAATAGAGCCCACAATACTTGCCACACTTTGTATCTTTACACATGCAGCTGACCCAAGGGCCACAGCTGACCCTTCTAATGACAAACTTTATTTAACTTGTGAAAGTCATTACAGAATCGTAAAGCCCCTCAGGCTTAGGCACTAAGACAATGGGGTTATTCCATTCACTGTTTGACTCCTCTATCTCTATAACCCCTAAGTGCAGCATCTCCTCCACCTCTCATTTTACCGCTGCCTGTTTTGCCTCAGGTATGCGATAACAATTCTCGGAATAGCAGTGAAAACATCTTGATTTCGTGCTACTAAGCTCACCACTTCCTGTTTTTGGCTAAGACTGAGGGTGACCTTCATGGTTACCTGACAGTCTGGGGTCTTTTTTGCCACTAAAGAGGGCTGACTGGCACTTTCTTTCCAAGGTTTTAATAGATTTATATGGTAAATTTGTGTCTCCTTCCTTCTACCCTCCTGTCTTACTCTGTAGTTTACAGATCCCACCGCTTCTATGATCTCATAAGGACCTCGCCATTGAGCATACAATTTGCTCTCAGTAGTAGGCACAAGCACTAGTACCTTGTCTCCTGGCTTGAAAGACCGGTTGACTGTGGTAAAGTCATAATTGCGTCTCTCCATATGTTCGGTCCTTATGTTCATTTAGCAGTGGCGCAATCTGCCATAACCAGCCATATAATTGGGACACAAACTGAACAATATTAGGATTTTGGTATTACTGTTGCTCCCACCCTTCTTTTAACACAACTAAAATCCCTTTAGGTTGCCGCTCATAGAGGAGGTTTCGAAGGGACTGAACCCCATGGAGGATTGGGGCACCTCACAAACTGCAAACATCAAATAAGGCAGGAGTAGATCCCAATCTAATTTTTCTTGTGACACCGCCCTCATTATCATCTGTTTAAGGGTCTGGTTAAAGCATTCCACTAAGCCATCCATTTGCGGGTGATAACCCTATCTACCCTTAACAGTCGGCACAAATCTTTCATTGCAAAAGCGGTACCTTGATCTGTCAGAACCTCTCTGGTATTCCCAGATGGGTATATAGCATCAATAACTACCGGGCAATAGTGCTAGATTTCATGTTACGTAGGGGGATGGCCTCCGGGTACCTTGTGGCATAATCTACTAATAGGTATTGATGACCACGAGCAGATTTTTCCACCGGCCCTATCAGATCCATACCATTTCTCTCAGAAATGACAAGGAGGGGAACCACTGGACATTCATGGCAATACTTTTTTACTGCTGCATGAATGCCGGGCCAGAAGAATCTTAACTGAACATGCTGGAGAGTTTTCTCCTCCCCCAAATGGCCACCCCATAGGTGTGTATGAGCTGCCCTCAACACCAACTGCACGTGTTTCCAGGGAACCAACAATTGGTCTACTCTCTTACTCTACACATATGTTACAGGATACAACAAATAATTTTTATATGCAAAGTATGGTACACCTTCTGTTGGTAAAGCCATGATTACTTTACCATTTATCTCTACAACATTTTCAAATGCATGTATCAAGTTCCCATCATTCTGTTTGTCTTGGCCAAAGTCCTGCAAAGACACTTCCTTGCCAATGGGAACCCACTGTGCCTCGGTCTCGCTCCCCTCCTGCTGCTCACTGGCTAAGGAGGGTGTTATAGCCACCAATCTTTGGGACACAGCAGAGCTTGGCTCTTGGGACACCTCTGGCTTTGACAGTCTGCTGTCATCATGCCAAGTAACCACCTCTTGTAATAATGGAAAGTCCTGACCTAGGATCAATGGGTAGGGTGGTCTGGCGGCTACTGCAGCAACCACCTTCAGAGATCACCCTTTTATCACTATCGGGAGGTGCACTCGGGGGTATTCTTCTACATCCCCATGTACACATATAACCTTTACCGGGGGTAGCACCTGATCAGCCCCAGGTGGATCCAGTTTGGCAGAGACGATGGCTAATTATACTGCCAGTATCCACTAAGGCCCAGACCTCCCAGCCTTCCACTCACACCATCAAATGAAACAAGGTGGTTTGTGCTAGAGAAGTGCTTCCAGCAGCCATGCTGACCACTGGTCAAGTTGTTTTTCCAGCACTGAAGTCCATCGACTCTTCCTGCTTTGGGCAGTCCTGGCACAAATGACCGGGCTCGCTGCAGTCAAAACACACAGCTGGAGGTGGGTTGTTGGCTTTAACAACTGAGACCTGGGTTCTAGGCTTGGGTACTGGCTGAAACTTCTCCTTGGCTTTATTCAACTTTCCAAGAGTCAGATACCATTCAATCACCACCGCTAACTCCTCAAATGTGTGAGGATCAGCCTGTAAGGTCCACTATTGCACCACATGGTCTAGTAATTGCACAGCATGGTCCAAAGCCACCAGCTCTACTATACACTGAGCAGAGTTTTTATCCAGCGGCAACCATGCCTTACTCAGCCTGGCTAATTTGGCCAGCTGGACCCTTGGAGGCTCAGATGAGTTCAGCCACAACTCCTGAAACTCCTGACTTTGCTAGGGCCAGTCACTCCAACCCTGCTGTGTATTGCCCTTTTCAAGCATGGATAGGAGTTTTCCTCAGTCACATTTAAATCAACATATGCTCTCTGAGGTTCCCCTGTGAGACAGGGAGCAAGTCTGGCAGCCCACTCCTCCTCAGGCCTATTTAACCGTGCAGCAGTACGCTCAAAGGTGCACAGAAAAGCTTCAATGTCATCAGATGGGGTAAGCTTCTGTAACACCTCTCGTCCATGCACACCTTTCCTCATTTCAGTTAACTCTGCATGTAATAACTGAATTTCAGTTTGTTGCCCAGCAGCCAGAGCCTGCTGCCCTGCAACCAATTCAGCAAACACTTTCATAATTTCCTTCATATTACTCTGCTTTTCCACTTTGTCGAAAAAAATAGCAGGCTTAATTAACTCTCTTACAAGCCAGATTCCCAGCAATCTATATCAGCTGGCTTCCCTTAAAACTGCACTACATTCCCTGGGCTTCGAGCCCCATACACAGGAATTAAGCAGTTTTATATTGTGCACAATTTGCATATATACATGGACAGATTATCACTGCCATACTCACCTACCCAGCTGCTAGTAATGCGCTCAGACTCACCATGCCACTGCACAGCGGGGAGCATCCTGCAATGCATTTCACTGCCGCTGTGGGTGGATCCGGTCACTGTATCTGGGTCTTGCTGCGTAGTAGTATACAGAAGGTCCCCGTTTGAGTGCCAAATGTGACAAGAATCACATAGACCGGGTAAAATCCAACATATGTTTATTTTCTCACCACAGACAGGAATACAGGACGGTGCAGAGTTCCCAGGCAAGATGTTACAATCTGCTACACAGAATCTTCAAAACAGTAATACAGTTCTTTTAGAGGACTCACAGGTCCAGGATCCGTAACACTAGTCACCCCCGGGCCTATAACCTGGGCGGCTACTGTACTTCACCATCAGGATCATTATTCCTGTGCACAAACACCATTTTTAAAGCTAGCTAACAGGTGCTACTAACCAGCCTAGCTGCAGTTCAACTCTGACTTTAAAGAAAACCTGGTACTGGATCAATGTTCAACTATTGTTCCACATTATTAAACCAATGAAGCCCTGCTGTCCCTGTCACTATATATATATATATATATATATATATATATATATATATATGCATATGTGTCCAAATCTAGTACCATTTACATGAATGTGCCCTTATTGTAATCTGCCTATACATGCCTACCCACTCAGAGCAGTAGGTATGCTAAATCAAGCACTAAGCCATAAAGGGGGAATGCTCTTACTTTCATTTGCTATGGGAGGCTCTATGAGGATGAAGAACTATCAGTTTAAGCTATGATGAGAATCTGGGAAAGGCAAAATCAGTCAGCATGTCAAGAAGAAGGCTGCTGATATAGAGCCGCCATCAACTTACATATTGTCGCTCCTGCCCCTCATGGATCAGATCTCTGCCTACCAGAACAGTCTGTGAGGTATTTGTAAAAAAGGAGAAACAGCACTCAAAGGTATTGAGAAGGGCAGGGAGAACCTAAATTGTGTAGGGAAAAGCGTGACGCATATGGAACATTTCCACTGTATACTGGAACAAATCATTCACATCTTACTAAAGATAGTAGAGACGTTGAACATCTCTACCCCATCTTGCAGCTTCAAATAGATAATTTAGACAATATAATTAAATGTAATAAAACCTCCCATAAGCAACAGATCGAGCTAAATCTTACAGAGATGAATTTTACTTTAAACCCATATTGCAGCAGCCTGGAATTGTAAAAAGGATACGTTCAGTATCCCGACACAGGGGATTCCAGAGCTTACAATACTGGTGCCAGAATCCCAACAACCTGTCAGAATCCCAGTGCCAGGATCCCGACCACCGGCATCCCGAAAGTAAGTAGCCGGGTTGGGGGGGGTTTAGGGTTAGGCACTAGGGGGAGGGTTATAGTTAGACACTAGGGGGAAAGGGTTAGGTTTAGGGTGCGGGGATGGGGGAAGTTAGGTTTAGGCAACAGGTAGGGAGAGGGGGGTGGTTAGGATACCTACCGACAGGTGTCGGTATCCTAACCCTGTTGGGATGCCAGGGTCTGGATTTTGACCGCCGGGATCCCGAGCGCCGGCATCCTGTACCCATCCCATTGTAAACAATGGAAATAGAACAAGATAGGATTTACAGGGCACTCGCCCTAAAATGCACAGACCCTTACAAACCAAGATATGTGATATGTCCCCCCACATAATGTCCATTAGATTACGATGGAGTCATGATTTTATTCCTAGAAGAATTTTAGAGATATAACAGCACTGTGGGTGTATTTAACCAATCAATAGATTGCAAACGTGCTAAATAGACATAAAAATTATGACCATTTATTTTAATAGCAACAATATAAACAACCTTCAACACAAAAGATATATACTATTAAAAGTACTTATTATAACAATAATTCATGCTGATAAAATGGTTCCAGTACCATGAATTAATACATTAAAAACTTAACTTATGTGTCAGCCAATTATCATAATCCTTCTGGGAAGGGAAATTATTTCAAGTATCCTTTAATGTGTTGCACAAAGTCTCTGCTAAAAAGAGAAAATATAGCAGCCTTAGTTGTACACTTGAAGTCCCAAGACAATGTGGTTAATTGTGCAGAGTGATGTGCTTATAGTAATATGCTGAACAGCCGTGTCCGGTTGCTGAGGATACAGAAATATTCTCACCTCATTGCTTTCAAAATTAAGAATTAGATGCCATTTAGAGGTGTGTATATATACTCATACCCACTGTGTGCTATGGGCATAAACAGATTACCGTCAATGCGGTTTACTCTAGACACTGCCCATTCCCAATTCTGTGGATGCCGGCTCATGGATCCTCTGCTGTCTTTAACTACTGCAGTTAGTGCATGCAGTGTCTTGTCTGAGGGTACTGGTTTACAGGATTCCAGAAGCACAGTGGCCGGGTGCAGGTGGGAGGAGAACACTGCTTGCTGGTAACGTGAATTCAGTTCAGGTAGGTATGTTAGTAATCTTCATAACGCGTTTCTACCTCAAAAGGGATTTCTTCAGAGGGGTACGTCCAAATTGAGGTGTTCTATCTTTAAAATATCTGACTTGATTTATCCAATAAACCACCTGTCTTGATTCTTTCAATAAAATACTTGTGAGCTTCTTGTGTTGTCTGCGGGCTTGTTATTTTAAGACCATTGGCACATATACAAAACCATTGTTTATGACTATTGGCACAAACACAGAAGAAAAAATTAAAATAAATAAATATATACATACAAATAAATACAAAATGCATATAATAAGGAAGGCTTATGCAATGTATTGTATTAATTCATGGTACTAGAACGTTTTTATCAGCGTTAATTATTGTTACAATAAGTACTTTAAATAGTATATATATTTTGAGTTTAAGGTTGTTTATATTTCTGCTATTAAAATGGGATGCAGTCCGGATACCGATGGGTGCTATCCCGCCCACCGATATCCCGACACTTACATCATGACATGGGACTAAAGATAGGTGTCGAAATCCCGATGCCTATTATTAGCCCCACTACGGAATCCCGACACCCGGAATACTGAACGAAGGTATGCCGGGTGTCTTAGCGTCTAGTCGCTGGGTGGGGAGGGTTAGGTTTATGGACCCCCGGGGCGACTTAGGGTTAGGCGCGCCCAAGGAAGGTTAGGGTAGGGGAAAGGCACCACTGGGGAAGGTTAGGGTTAGGCACCCTCCTGGGAGGGTTAGGTTTAGGGTGCGGGGAGGGAGGATTAAATTTAGGCACTAATGGGGGGGAGGTTGGGGTTAGGCACTAGGGGGGGAGGTTAGGGTTAGGGACCCCTAAGAGAGGGTTAGGGTTATGGGGGGGAGAGGGGAGGGTTAGGGTACTTACCTTCAGTTGTCGGGATTTTGACCCCCCGGGCTGACGCATTCTGTATTTGATCCGGTGGATAAACAGCCACCAGCATTACATACCGATTCCATTAAAATAAATGATCATTATTTTTATGTTTATTTGGCACACTTGCAATCAATTGATTGGTTAAATACACCCACAGCATTGTTATAGCTCTAAAATTCTTCTTATTCTTGTTGGCTAGAAACCATTTTTTAACAGCAACAGGGTGTTATCTATTTATTTTATTAAAATTTTGGCGATCACTGGAATTATTGTTTTGTATATATATATATATATATATATATATATTTTTTTTTTTTTTTTTTTTTGACACATTTATTTTTATTTTTATTTTCATTGGGACCCTTTCCAAGTGACTGTGGCTATTTAATTTCCATGATTCTATTCCTACCTGACCTTTACAGGTGCACAGGGTTTTGAAACTAGTGCTATATATACTTATAAGGGCATATGATACATACCACTGGGCATATACGTTCCATCTTTTAATGTATATCGATGGCCATTCAGCAACATGCCCCCAACATTGACATTTCAAATTACTTTTCTGTAGCTTTGTCAACTCCTGTAAGTCTCCCTCAGTGCCTGAAAAACCAAAGGCTGACGAAAGGTGACCTGCTTCTGTCACAGTCTCTCTGGATCTCTCAGAACTTGCAGTAACGGTTTCTAGAACCTGCAACGTTCCCAAGTTGTTCACAGTCTTACAGTATCTCTAAGTCTAGTCTAAGTTAGAACTATACCAAAGAACATATAATGTAATACTAGTCAAGTAAGAACATCCCCTTTTTAGAAAAGTATTTCTACTGTATAGTATGTGTGCCTGCATAGGTGAAGCTAGGCATAATGTCACCTGGCGCAAAGACTTAGCTCGGCTTCCACCAAGTAGATAGAAGTCATCCTCTGCCTATTTAACCACCATAAAATGCAGAGAACATCACAGTGGCCCCCATACAATACAGAGAGCATTACAGTGACTGCAGTATAATGTAGAGTACATCACAGTGACTACAATATAATACAGAGGTTTCAGTTACCGCTATATAATACAGAGAGCATCAGTGACCGCCATATAGTGCAGAGAACATCACAGTAACCACCATATAATGCAGAGCATCAGTGATTGCCATATAAAACAAAGAATATTTTTGATTGCCTTACAATATCATTCCCTCATAAATAACTAACCCTTCCTTAAAAACGATTTACTCTTTCAACATAATTGTAACAACCCCATTCAATGTAATATCATAATGCCTTTACAATTAATTACCTATGTAATCCCCATCATTAATTTGTCTCATGATCATCAAACAAGTACATTTCTGGACATTAACCACCTAATTACCCCACACAGTCTCATTAAAAAAATCTTCATCTCTCCCCTCCCCCAATAATGCATTAACCCCTCATCCTGTAACTCTTAATATTACATACCATAAACTATATCCCCTTATTGTATTACTTACCTGTTGCAAATCTCATCTTTTTCAGCTACACAGCAGCGTTTAGGAAGCAACAGCCTGTCAGACACTGATCCCACCCAGGCTGCTGCTGTCAGGGTTGAGGAGGAAGGGCAATGCAGAGACAGGGGCTATTGCTGCAGCTCATAACCCCTGATTTAGAATAACTGTGTCCAGCTGACTGCCCTCTCTGCAACTTTGTCTCCCCATCTGCCCCCACCCAGATGCACCCCTTATGCTTATATCCAATTTGAGATGGATATTTATTAACTAAAGTTCTACTTGATGTTCAATCCTATAGTTTTGTTCTATATGTTACTTTTCCTACTCGATGGGGCACAGGGTACACACTGCAATTTAATGAACAACGGAACAATATCTTGTTCAGTCCTTCATTAAACTGCACCACCTCGTACATGATATCTTCTGATTGGCCGTGCAGCATGGCCAACCAAAATATATTGTGTATGGCCCACGATGGTGCACAATTGCGCATACACACTAAACGATATGCATGATTTGTCACTCCAATTTGCCTGTAAAATACAAATTGTGCAGATATCGTTGCAGTGTGTACTTACCCTACATCTCTTATAACTGACATGTAAGCACTGAAGTTAAGGGGCAAGAAGGGAAGGAGCAAGGCTGGGGAGGCATCAAATATAAGCGTACACATTTAATGAAACACTTTAGGTGTAAATGTTACAGAGTTTGTCTCGCAGCAATTTATGCATACCAAACGTGGGTCAATACATATTTTTTGGGTTAAGCCAGTTTGTTTTTTGGAATTAGATAGGAAGATAGAGTATAATGCATAGGTGAAAAGTAAAGTAAGGAGAAGGTAAAGAGGGCAGGGGAAGTGAGATAGTTACAGGGGCTGGAGGTTGATAGCGACACCCTGCCAGGCTTCCACAAGCAGATTTCATAGTAAGATAGGTCATTCATTTAATGAATTAGTGAGGGGAACCTATAGGGCCTGATTCAGAGGTGCACGCTATTGCAACCGCGACTGCATCTTTTGCCGAAGCACGATTACATCTTTATGCCAAATCCATGACTGATGTTTCTCATACTAAGATGCCCACCGGCTGCGGTGCAAATCTTCCGCTGTGCATATTAAGCCGTACCATCGGACTCACATTCAGAGATTGCACCAGCCTTTTGGAGGCACAGAATCTGTCTGAACAGCCTTCGATTTCAGCAAAACTGCATCTTAAGACGCAGTCACTGACCGCAACCCACCTGCATCTGGCTAGCAACCCCATTACCACCCAGACACGCCCACTGAAATTGCCTCTCTCTGCGTCCAAATTCGCTCTGTGTCTCCTGGCAGTAACCAGTGGGAAGCATAAGCTGTGCGACAACATTGGCCGACACTGCATGCACTTCTACATCAGGTCTATAGTGCACATTCCATTATGCTTGAAATGTGCCCTCCACAATGAGTTTGGCAAACTTAGGTAATAATAGAGAGGAGGGTAGACCTTTATTCTTCCAGTTGGTAGTGATTTGGTACTTAGTTGCAGTTAGGATGTGTCAGATTCATGTTTGTGTGTGCTTGGGCATTCCTAGTATGGTTTAAGGGAATTGTAGGAGGAAGGCAGCTATACCATTATTACTTCTTTCCAGAGTGGGCTATTTTGGGACAGTTGAACCAGATGTGTCTACAAAGTGCCTTCATGGACACATAGCAGCTCATGTAGAGATGAATACAAACCCAATTTGTTTTTTTTCCCGTGTAATTACGTCTTTCTTAACAGTACATGCACATAAAAACATTTTACATATCCGTTTCTATGCTGAGTGGGGTAATTCTGCGCTTACAACCCATTGCCCTTAGGGAGGCGGAACAGAGGCAGAAGATAGCGTGTTATCTCAGTAAGTACAAATTCACACAACATGCGTCCCATGTTGACCACAACAAAGACACATATGCACCTGTTAGGAGGCTAATCTCTTGTAGGTGCTCAACCTCAGTTGCAAAATGCGAACAGTTGATGATTACAATGAATGCCCATTTCTGATTGGATGAGTGTACATAAATCCCATTGTCAGCAGCAATAAAGCAGAGTCTCATTAATCTTTTAAAGTAGAAGATGATGGATGTGTGTGTTAATTTGAACTAAATACTTTAATTATGTATTTGCTTTTTTAATAATTTTGTTTTACATGATAAATACAACTATTTAAGCTATTAATAACACTCTCCAGACAAGTACTATATAGTGTATGAATTGTGTCATTTTAGCGCTGTGAAGCCACAATTCTTGGGGTTTGTGTGCTTGCAAATTAGTTGCACATTTAATTCAACTCAACATGAGCCCCATAATCACCAACAATGATGTGTGAAGATGGCTTGCAGGTGTATCAGCTCAGGATACCATCTGTAGAGAATTTTGTAGGTGTTTTCCTTCAGAGCCTTCTTCAGCTATGTCAGGTTTTCTGAAGGGTGGTTACAGAAGGCAATATCATGAATAACTCAGGTGACTTCTAACTACTATCCTTCTATGGCCTGTATTCAATATTGGGCGAAAAGTCCGAGGTCGGACTTTTCGCCCTCAACGCAGCTTTTTCTGGGATAAAGTATCGGGCACGTGCCCGCTTTATCCCAGTATTCAATTAGGATCCAGCGAAAACGGGCCGCGGCGGAAAGGTAAGTATCAAAAAGTCCATCAAATTTTCTGGAAATATTCCTGTCACCCCCATAAAGATGTCCTGACATGGGGGATCACTATGGGTACCCCCGATTTGGGCTGCTGAAGGTAGTCTGTGTTTTTAATAGCCACGGCAGGTGCATTATTGTGGCTTTAGAAGAGGGGTGAAGAATAGCACTTAGATTTTTTTGGGGAAAAAATAACTTGTCCCATCAAGTTTGTGGTACATGAAAATGGGTGGAAGCGTATTTTTAAATCCCTAAAGTCATTTAAAAAAATTATTTTTGCCCCCAAAATTAAAGTACATTTTTTGGGGTGGCCTGAGGATTTGTAAAAAATTTTTTAGACCCAGATTACTTTTAGGGGACCCTCACAGGACTGCAGGCTATATTTTTAAAGCCTGCACCCCTAAACCCCAATTCTGCACTTTTTTTCGCCATGCAATACATGGAGAAAAGTTAAACCCGTTTTTTAACAAAGATTTTTCGCACCGGCGAAAAGTCTTTGAAATTGATTATGGGGATAATTGAAATAGGTGAAAATTACGTCATCGGCGATAAATTCTCGTCGATAATGGACTTTTCGTCTCTAATTGAATATGGCCCTATATCTCTGTTGACCCATTTGTAGGAGATAAGTTAATATGTTAAAATTCTACCACCTCATTTCAAGATGTCCGGGAGACTTGCAAAGTGCAGAAAGCTATCCCTGATTCTGGGAGAGTAATCCCGCCTCCCTAGTGAAGATTGAAGCTTGGATTCTTAACAATGCAATTTACATTGGACTGCGTCATCGTGCCCCCATCCCCAGCTATAGAATACTGATCATCACTGTACTATGGGCCTGATATAGAGATGGACGTAATCACACTGTGGGCAAATACTTGCGGTGACTAATAATAGCTCAACTGCGTAACCATCGGCATCCATCTGTGAATCAGGCCTTATACAGTCAGGTGCATATATATTGGGACATTGACAGAATTTTCATATTTTTGCCTCTATTCACCACCACAATGGCTTTGAAATTAAACAAACAAGATGTGCTTTAACTGCAGACTTTCAGATTTAATTTGAGGGTAATTACATCCAAATCAGGTGAACGGTGTAGAAATTACAACGGTTTCTATATGTGCCTCCCACTTTTTAAGGGGCCAAAAGTAATGGGACAAACTAAACAATCCTAAATCTAACTTTCACTTTTTAATACTTTGTTGCAAATCCTTTGCAGGCAATTACAGCCTGAAGTCTGGAACGCATAGACATCACCAGACGCTGGGTTTCATCCCTGGTGATGCTCTGCCAGGCCTCTACTGCAAATGTTTTCAGTTCCTGCTTGTTCTTGGGGCATTTTCCCTTCAGTTTTGTCTTCAAGTGAAATGCATGCTCAATCGGATTCAGGTCAGGGGATTGACTTGGCCATTGCATAACATTCCACTTTTTAGCCTTAAAAAACTCTTTGGTTGCTTTTGCAGTATGCTTTGGGTCACTGTCCATCTGCACTGTGAAGCACCGTCCAATGAGTTCTGAAGCATTTGACCGAATATGAGCATATAATATTGCCCAAAACACTTCAGAATTCATTCTGCTGCTTTTGTCAGCAGTCACATCATCAATAAATACAAGGGAACCAGTTCCATTGGCAGCCATACATGCCCACGCCATGACACTACCACCACCATGCCTTACTGATGAGGTGGTATGTTTTGGATCATGAGCAGTTCCTTTCCTTCTCCATACTCTTCTCTTCCCACCACTCTGGTACAAGTTGATCTTTGTCTCATCTGTCCATAGGATGTTGTTCCAAAACTGTAATGGCTTTTTTAGATGTTGTTTGGCAAACTCTAATCTGGTCTTCCTGTTTTTGAGGCTCACCAATGGTTTACATCTTGTTGTGAACCATCTATATTCACTCTTGTGAAGTCTTCTCTTGATTGTTGACTTTGACACATATACCTACCTCCTGGAGAGTGTTCTTGATTTGGCCAACTGTTGTGAAGGGGTTTTTCTTCACCAGGGAAATAATTCTTCTGTCATCCACCACAGTTGTTTTCTGTGGTCTTCCGGGTCTTTTGGTGTTGCTGAGCTCTCCGGTGCGTTCTTTCTTTTTAAGGATGTTCCAAACAGTTGATTTGGCCACACCTAATGTTTTTGCTATCTCTCTGATGCGTTTGTTTTGATTTTTCAGCCTAATGATGGCTTGCTTCACTGATAGTGACAGCTCTTTAGATCTCATATTGAGAGTCGACAGCAACTGATTCCAAATGCAAATGTCACACCTAGAATCAACTCCAGACCTTTTACCTGCTTAATTAATAATAAAATAATGAGGGAATAGTCCACACCTGTCCATGAAATAACTTTTGAGTTGATAGTCCCATTACTTTTGGCCCCTTAAAAAGTGGGAGGCACATATAGAAACCTTTGTAATTCCTACACCGTTCACCTGATTTGGATGTAATTACCCTCAAATTAAATCTGAAAGTCTGCAGTTAAAGCACATCTTGTTTGTTTCATTTCAAAGCCATTGTGGTGGTGAATAGAGGCCAAAATATGAAAACTCTGTCAATGTCCCAATATTTATGCACCTGACTGTATAATGGTCAATGTTTTACATATCAACTATGAAGTATATTGCATGTATAATCTTCTGTTTCACATTAACAGACACAGTAAAATGTACAACAGATTGCCACATAAAGCTTATCGCACTGAACTCTTTCTGTTTGCAGCATACCAGGAACGCAGAGCACGAGGCAAACTGGTAAGATAAAAGATACTAGTAATAGCTAACGTGCAAACAGAAATATAGATTAATCAATGCATTTATCTGTGACAGGAAACAATAAATGGGAGTTTATGGGAATTATAATAGACACATGCATAGGTGGACAAATTTGCTATGCAAACACTAAATAAACTGTTGCTGGATCTTTTATAAATGTGTGTGCTGTAACCCATAGAAACCAGTTGGATATTAGCTTTGTTCAGTGTAGTGCAAGTTATACTAAACGAAGCAATATTTAATTGACTACTAAGGGTTACAGTAGGACATTGGTATCTGGAACATACGTACAGTATTCCTATTTATATTCTATGTACATTTAGCACACACTGAACTGATGAGACCTGTGAAGTTAAATTAGCTTACCACAAATAAGCCAGTCCTTCCACCTTGTCCCTAGTGCTGAGCAACAGAATCAGTTCTCATTTTGACAACTCATGAGTGTGGCTAAATTGGTCTGACCCAGGTGTGTATACCAAGATAGCCGTAGAGAAGACACACAATACCAAGGTGTGCTACTGATCAAACACTTGAAAGTCTAATTATATAAAATATTCATGATGAACCAGCGCTAAAACCGTTTAAAGGAATATGTTTAAAAGAAGCAAGTAGAAACAGTAGTGTAGTGTAATGTATAAGCAAGTAAAACAAGCACCCTCATTGTAATCTATATAATAAACAAGAAAGTGTGTGTCTTTGTCCTTTATGCATGGCCAGAATTTTGTACCTAGCTCCACCAACTTTGGCATGGTGGTGTAGTTTGACCAGGATTAGGTTATTGCCTACTGTAGGTTTGAACATCTTCAGGGTCACACACTGTCACACAATCCCATAAAATCGGGACCCTCATAATTACACAGGTTCTGGGGCTCTGGGGCTGGCTTCATACACACACTGTCACACTCTCATCTCTTCCAAAGTGCTGTGCTATAACAGTTTTCCAACAGCTGCATACATGAAATACGGAGTTAATCAGTCCTCTGTGTTTGCATGAAAAACTTTGACATTAAACGGTGCTTTATTAGCATTTCACTCTTGTCTCATTTTACAGCAGCCTCCCCAAGGATCTTAGCACAGTGCCTGACAGGCTCATGAGCAGCACAGCACTCAATACATTTAGACAGGATAATCAATCCACAATCTTTGATCATGGTAAAGCTTGGCATACAGAGATCACACACAACAGGGGAGATTGATCGCAGCCACACAATGCCACCGCGGGCGGGCCCCCTTCTGTCCGGGAACGGGACTCCAGTCCCAGCATAACCCCCCCCCCCCCCCCCCCCAGGCAGCCCTGCTAGACATTATCTTCAATGTTGGTCTGCAAAGAGATTTCAGGGGTTGATTCAGCGATCATCCCCAGTGATGAGTGCAAGGTGTGCAGCCCACACCGCACCCCCTGCACCCATACTTTCTAATACTTACCTCTCTGAAGTCACAGGATGCCTACACAGGATACCTGGATAATGGCCGCAGCAGCCATTTTCCCTGCTTTCTGTGCATGCGTAGTAGGGAAATCACCTGCACAGTAGACTCTGGGCACATACTAGTGCCCGGAGTCTACTGAACCTGTCAGTGCGCCGTGGCCGCCGCAAAGAGAGAGGAGGGGGCCCCAGACTGCCGCCCTGTTACGGCACTGTCCTATAAAATATCTCCGATATCTGCCGCGGCCCCTCCATTTTGACCGCAAAAGCAGCCCCCATATTTTCGATGGGGCTGCTAAGCTATCTGATTTATCAAGCTCCAGAATGCGTGGCATTTAGGAGCGCAGCCCCGGCCGCTATCCCATCATTATTTATTTATAGAAGTGCTGGGCAATTTTTAAATGGTTATTTATGAAGTATTTATTGAAAATATAACATGGTATATTATCACTATTAAGCTTTAAAAAATAAGCTTTTAATAAGTTAATAAGTTTACACAGAATTTATCCATACTGACGGGAATGCACATTGATAAAATAGGATGAAACACCTGGAATTTTGAATATGTGTAGCAATGGATACTAAGACAATTCTATACAGTTAAAAATACACATTAAAATATTTGATGTCAGATTTTCTTAAAATATATAGCATTTCATAATAATTTAAAGTTAAAATCCAAATCAAGATGAAAAAGACTGTAATTTTCAATAGCATTCAGATAGTAATTTTTTATGGTTGCTGATGTCAGCTATTGATCGATGTGCTGCATGGCTTATCACACTTTTTGTTGATTTAGTCACAGGTGTGTAGGCACCATGCAGGATCACATGAATTAAAAATTCCTTACTGTAATGCAATCACAATTTATAATACAGGAAATAAAAAATAAAAATTCCAGCCACACATAAAAATGTGTTATAACAACTTCAGCCTCTCAACTAACAAAATGGTTTGAGTCTGGTTTCCTGGTTCCCTACCATTCGTGAGATCATGAGACTACCTTCCCCATGGTGATCTTCTAATTGTCAGATTCTGATATAATATTGTGGAGGTAAATGGATGACAAACTGGGATAAAAAAAAACTTTTTTATTATTATATATTTGTATGTATATAAAACAGCATGGCATGTTTCCACTTTCTAACATCTGTCACTTTTCCTGTATAGGTTCCATATGCAAAATGGGGATGATT
This sequence comes from Taudactylus pleione, assembly GCA_031769625.1. NCBI lineage: Eukaryota > Metazoa > Chordata > Amphibia > Anura > Myobatrachidae > Taudactylus > Taudactylus pleione. The sequence goes on from JAUIMM010000053.1 coordinate 6,544,683, forward strand.
AAACTGTCTGTAAAAGATTATATGAGGTAAGTTATTTTCTGTCCACTCATGGCTATCAAGGTTGGATTGGTCAGGTGGGTGGCTGGGGTCAGGGCCACCATCAGGGGGGTACCGCCGGGCCTCGCGTCCCAGGTCCGGAGAGAATGCTGAGAGAGGGGGCCCGGGTGGCACCGGTGCTGCACTGTCAGCCAGGGAGAATTGAAACAATCGTTACACCGGTAGCATTTAAATTTTGGCACCGGCCGTTAGCCTGCCAGAGCTCACGGGACGCCAGCCAATCAGGAGCGGCCACAGCGGCCACTTCTGATTGGCTGCCGGTCCGCGAGCTCTGATTGGCTCTCGGCCCACGCCATATTTGAAATACCGTCTGCGTTGATTCTACCTTGCCCTGTGCTCCCCCCTCTAGTACAGCCAGCCTTCCCTGCCCTGTTCCCCTCCCTCGTTCCAGCAAGCCTTCCCTGCTCTGTTCCAGCCAGCCTTCTTTGCCCTGTGCCCCCCCCCAGTCCAGCCTGTCTTCCCTGTCTCCCCTCTAGTTCAGCCAGCCAGCCTTCCCTGTCTCCCCACTAGTCCAGCCAGCCTTCCCTGTCTCCCCTCTAGTCCAGCCAGCCATCCCTGCCCTGTGTCCTGCACGTTCCTGTCCTTCTGGCTTTTTATGTGGATCTGTCTTTTTCAATGTATTTTATGTGTATCTGGCTATCTCAATGTATTTTACGTGGATCTGGCTTTTTCAGTGGATTTGGCTATTTTAATGCATTTTATGTGGTTCTGGCTATATATATATATATATATATATATATATATATATATATGTATATAATATATATATATATATATATATATATATATATATATAGAAATCACAGGGGCTCTGCACTCACCATAATAACTAACAATAATAATAATAATAATAATAATAATAAACATAATAAACAGTGGGGTTTTGGTTCATGAATTGATCAATGCATTTAAGCTTGCAGCCCCCGTCACGGGACCCCACTTTACTGCAAGTCCCTACTCTATTGCTCAGAATTATAACATGGACATAGCCATCACATTAGTGTTAAACTCAGGGTATGCTATCAAGGTTTAAAGCTCACAGCAACTTTGCTTTTAAATGTGAGACAGTTACCAAGCACACCTGTTGCTAAGCACCTAGAAAAACAGCTGACACAAGTTAGATAACTAGTTAAAAAGGGTGCATGAGAAAATGTGATCTGCCCCATCCTCCCAGGTGGGGGGCCCGCCCCACAATTTCTGATGGCAGCCCTGGCTGGGGTGATCCTTGGTGGGACCCACTGACTTAAGGCCCTGCTCACTAGTCCGTCTGCAACCTTTACTTTAAATATTAATATATAACCAATTACAACTAGAGATGTGCGCCAGACCATTTTTGCAGGATTTGGATTTGGCTCTGATTCGTCAGCCGGCTTTTGATTTGGATTTGCCAAACAGCCGTGACTGGTTTTGGATTTGGATTTTTTACAAAAATTTACAAAAAAAAATCTAAAATCACATAATTTGGGCTTTTTTTTTTGTTCCTAGAGTATTATTAACCTCAATAACATTAATTTCCAGTCATTTACAGTCAATTTAGACCACCTCACAGCTCACAATATAGTGTCAAAGGTTGCAGTGAGCTGGATGGTTACTAAACGACAGAGCAGCGGCACAGACACCACAGTTTAAAGCACATCTATGAAACATTGCCACACAGCAGTAGCAGAAATGAAATGTAGTGCAAGATGGAATTGTCCTTGGGCCCTCCTACACAGTGGGATACGGCCCAAGGAGTCACAGTGCTTGTATACACAGTGGGATACGGCCCAAGGAGTCACAGTGCTTGCATACACAGTGTGGTACGGCCAACAGAGTCACAGTAATTGTATACACATGTGGGCTATGGCCCAAGGAGTCACAGTGCTTGTATACACAGTGGGATACGGCCCAAGGAGTCACAGTGCTTGTATACACAGTGGGGTACGACCCAAGGAGTCACAGTGCTTGTATACATAGTGGGGTACGGCCAACAGAGTCACAGTAATTGTATACACAGTGGGCTACGGCCAACAGAGTCACAGTGCTTGTATACACACTGGGCTATGGCCAAAGGAGTCACAGTGATTGTATACACAGTGGGCTATAGCACCATAAAAAGTTTATTTTTTTACTTTTTTTAACTTTTAACTTGAAAGTTCTTTAAAACATTTTTTTTTTTTTTTTTACTTGTTAAAGAAATATTATTTTACTTTTTTTTACACTGGAGCAGATGGGCATGAGTACAGCGCAGCATACATCAGCATGCTTTGTACACATAGCCACTTGTGAGTCTGGACACAGCCACTTTAATCAGCAGAGTATAGTGCTGCTTACATCAACGTGCAGTGTGCCTGCTATACACAGTGACTTTAACAGCACAGCCAACCACTTGTGACTCTGGACACAGCACAGCCAGCCAATACAGCAAAGTATAGTGAAGCATACAGCAGCGTGCCCCATAAACAGTCACTTAACAGCACAGCCAGCCACTTGTTGTGAGTCTGGACACAGCAGCTGCACAACCACTACAGCAGAGCAGTGCGCAGCATTCAGCAGCGTTCAAGTGAAATGGTGCCGGGTCCCGGTCGCTGCGCCTTATATAGAAGCCAACTATCGCGAGAATCCGACGTTGGGAAGATGACATTCGGCCTCGAAGTGGGATCCGAGTCAGGTGGGAACACCCAAGCAGCGGTGTTCGGAGCGGTCAAGATTCCACAGAATCCGAACCGCTCATCTCTAATTACCACGCACACATCAAGCAGTGAAAAAGTGGGGAAAAGGACCAGTGGAGAAGACGTCCCTAGCAACCAATCAGATTCTATAATTTTATACAAAACATATAAAACATAATACAGAGAGAAAGAAGCGCTTGTAATATGACATATATTTCTTTATATATAAAACATATTAGACATCAATACATATAAGGCCTAGGTGGGTGTGGTTCAGAAACCAGCCCTTGTCTGAATGTCACCCTCTGTACCTGAGAGGCGAGTGCATTTAACTGCAATTCAATGGTGTGTTGGGCATACAGGGTTGCTGACTTTCTGGCTGCCCCTTCCCGGGAGGGGACAGCCAGATCAGCAAATCAAGGGGGCGTGGCTGGCATTTGTGGGCGGAGCGGGGGCATGGCCACACGATAGCATAATTTTGGCCCCATCCCCACTACACAATGCCGAGATTCACCACGTCACCCCCCCCTGCTGTGGGGGATTCTCGTATAACCACAGGGGGGAAGGGTTGGCGGCTGCCTGGAGTCTTGCCTGTCTTTCTGGTAGGCCGGGAGCGGTACACGATTTTCGGGAAACTCCCGGCCGAATCGGGAGGATAGGCAAGTATGGTCATATATGCTAGCGTATAATTTGCAGAGATTTGGGGATTAAGGGGCATATGTATCAAAGCTTGATGTGAGATATATATCACCAACCAATCAGCTTCTAACTTACATTTTGCAGGCTGTGTTTAAGAAATTATAGTTTGGAGCTGATTGGTTGGTGATCTATATTTCACAATTTTATCTCACATCAAGCTTTGATACATATGCCCTTAATAGGGGTATTCAATATCGGAGCGAAAACATCGTTTTTGCGTTAATATCGCACTTTTGACGTCATTATCACAGGTTTGACTTTTACACCGTATTCAATTTCAGAGACTTATCGCAGGTTCGAAAAGTCTTTGCTAAAAAATGGGGATAACTTTTCACCATTGAACAGGTGGCGAAAAAAAGTGCAGAATTGGGGTTTATGGGTGCAGGCTTAAAAAAAATAGCCTGCACCCCTGGGAATGACATTTAAAAAGAACTGTCAAAAAAAGTTTAAAAAAAAAATAGGGACACCCCAAAAAATTATTTTAAAAATTGGGGTGAAAAAAAAAAAAGGGCAAAAATTGTTTAACAATAGGGAAATAGGTTCAGGGCTATTCTGCAAGTATGCGGCAGGTGTTTTCTAGAATAGAATTATAGCAGCAGGTGCACAAATGCAGAATTTTTAAAAACTTACTTTAGGGACATCAAAATATGCTAGTACCCATTTTCATGTACCCCAAATTTGATGGGACCACTTAAAAAAACGAAAAAAATAACCTAAGTGCTCTTCTGCATCACTTCTTCAATGTCGGGAAAAAACACCTGCTGTGGCTATTTAAATCCCAGACTTTCAATTACAGGCTAAAACGGGGGTACCCATAGTGATCCCCCATGTTTTTACAACTTTAGGGGGGTCCTACAATTTTTTTAAGGAAAAATTCGTAACTTTACGCAAATCCAACTTCGGAGTCTCCCGTTTTCGTTAATTTCATATTGAATACGGGGATAAGCGGGCGCGCGCCCGATACTTTAACACAGGTAAAAACTCCGATATGAAACGGAGACTTCGACAGCAAAGTTTACGTTTCATATTGAATACCCCTCTAAATGTTTTGAATATGAACAAAATCCCCATGCTTTTATTTGCTAGATACACGCAGACTTGCAGTATATTGTTGTTAGTGCTGATAACAAAAGTTTTTCTATTTGTATACATACTGTATATGGCATTCTATATTGCCACGCTGTTTGTGCCATGTGCAATATGGGCAACACTGTGCTTGGGGATATTACTTTTTTATTTTAATAAGTTGTAAAGCTGGAACACATTTGTTTGCAGCGACACGTCTTTAATAACATGAATTGTTCTGTTTAAAATAAATGCAGTCTTTTATCAGCAAATAAACATCTGTATAATAATCTCAGAAGGTCTGTCCCTTTTTCTCAATGCTTGCACAGTGCAAACCTGGGCGCACGTCCCAACAATTCCCACTGCTAGGGGAGATGGGACAGACATGGGGCCGGTAAGTATGAGAGTGGGAGGGGTTGGGGGGTGGAACAAGGCGAGTCATTAATACAGTACTAGTAACATTTTAATGTAAAAATTCATGCTGAATAGATGTCTATGTACTAATTTCATTCTGTTCTACATTCCACCATGCCAACATTTCCCATTAAAGTGTACATTTGTTCTGTGCAAACTGTACTGTACATAATTGTATACTTTTTATATAAATAAAAGACACAATACGTACTGCCCAGTATGATAATCTCCAGAATATTCTCCCTAAGTGCCATATATTTACATTTTCTTACACCCCAACTATCTTAATGTTGCTTCTCACAGAGTCCATTCCTACTTAGCAGTCCTAGTAAGGAGAAACATCTATAGCTTAACTTTCATTTCTTTTCCTACCCTTTCTTGAAACTGAGGCCTCATTAATCCAAACTAAGCTGTAAAGAGCATAGAGAATCTTTCTTGCATACATGGTAAGATATTTCGAAAACAAAATGATTGTGAGCAATATGTACAACATTGTACAGTGCATAAGGCGACAGCATTGCTTCTCTGTACTGTGTAACTGCAGTTTATATTCTGCACATGGCTTTCATTTAGATTCATGTTGTAATATTTTTCTTTTATGGCCAAGTCAAAGACAATTTTGTAGAATTACTTGTAAATGTAAGCCTGGATTAAGAAGAATGATGCGGATCTTTCTCTACTCTATTGGTGTCAGTCCCCGCACTAAGGGCCCCATTTATGAAGGAGACATACAGTAACCTTTTTAGCACTCGCTAATGGGTTATGTCCTCATCTCAGTATTTAACAAACAGCGGTAATCTGAGATCACTGATGTATGTCACTGTAGATGGCGAGAGCGATACGGATTCTATTGCCGGCAATGAGGACCCGGCAGCAGCATTTCTGACTTCAGCGAAGCCTTCCGGGCACTGCCTGGTCACCGCCAGGTGAAAGTGTCATGTGCATGCGTATGATACAGAAACCCGTCACTGCAGCAGAGCAGGAGACGCTGTTGAGGAGGGAGATGTCGCTGAACCACGCTGGAGAGATGAGTAATACTGAATAATACCAGTGTACCAGTGGCATATTTGCTAGTATCACTACAATACTAAATGAAATATGTTGCTGGTAATAAGGTACGTTCTTAAATGGGGCCCTAAGCAGACTATTTGTTTTCCTTAACTCCACCTGAAAATCTTGGGGACATGGCAGTTTCCACATGACTTAAGTAACTAGCTTATGTCTGAATGCAGGAGATATTAGTGTTAGGCAAGCTTATGCTGCAGACCACAGTCCCCATTTTTTTCAGCGGTGATTGCGGTGTGGCCCCACTAACCAAGCTCCAATAAGCTCAGCTTTTTGGATCTTTGTCCTATTAGCTAACACCATTTTCAGATACAGTAGCATTAGCCATTATAGCCTATGGGTTACAGTTTCACTGGAGAGGGACATTCGCATCTACAGTATATTTGTATAACTAGCAAGTGAAGTCTTTGACTGACAGACTTCATAGTAGGGAAAGTGCTTCGGTGGTGCAGCCTTGTTTCAGAAGCGCTGCCCGCCAAGCAAAGATCATTAAATACCTCAGAGCTAACCAATACAAAATTAACTGTTATTTATAAGGGTAAAATAGGCACTAATAGGCCACTAATAGTACAATAACTACAAGTGGAAATGCAAAACAATGCAAGTGGGAGTGCATGTGAAACCAGTCACCTCTGTTCACACCACCAGTTAGGTACTGATAATACAACTGATTGGTGTCACATTGTGCTGCCACCTGCATTTAGTTATTCTCAGAGCAGTGAGAAGGGTGCTCAGCTACCCACCGATACAGGATGGCAGTGGTAAGAGATTACTGCTTCACTGGGCAGTCCCGGTTCCCTGTGAGCATGCATGACCTAGTGTAGCTGGTTCACACATGCACACTGCACTGGAAGCTAGGAATTGGGCTCCTAGTTGCAGTTATACTTGAAAAAATATATATAGAAATACAAAATAAGTAAAATTGATTAAAAAAATAGAAAAATAATTATTGTAATACTTTTTGCAAAGGAAAAATGCTTCTATTTCCATAGAAATCCACTATTATTGCCATTCTGATGTTAGGAGAACAGTGGTGGTACTTGTTCTGCTAGTGTCCTTGTTACATAGGCTTACCCATGCTTTGCACCTGTAAATTGATCTCCTAATCTAAAATTACCCTCTTTGGTGGAGGAATTTCCTGGTGTCAGCTACCTTCAAGTACTGTATTTCTTCTTTTTCAAGTATCTGCTAACACTCCTATGTTCGAATTCATAAAAATTATTTTATGAGATAACAAAGGCTACATAAAATAAACTACAAAATTATATAAATAACTGTTCAAGCCACAAATAAAGTAATCTCTCATGGAAATCTTAATTCCATTTCTCTCACAGTTATCTTAGTTCCCTATAATTAAGATGTTAGGATGTTGAATGACAAGCAGGAAACGTAACCTTTTATAGTGTGTGCTTAAAAAAAAATTTTTTGGGATACTTTTCGTTTCGCTTGCTGTAACCATTTTATTTCATACTTGCCAACTTCTGAAAGTGCAACCCTCTCCAATGGGTGAGGCGCCTGGCACTGCATTCACGTCATTATGGCTTCACACCCACAGTTTAAAGCTGCAATCAGCAGCATTTTACAGCATGAGGTCTTTGTCTGCACATCATCTGCTGGTCAAAACTACAATTCGCTGCATTTTATAGTGAGGGTTGGAGTTGGCATGATGCAATTCAATGCGAACTGCATCACCAAACCTTTGGGCCGCCCATTTCAGGTGAGAAGTGGGTGGCAGCGAGAGACTGGCCAACTCTGTTGGGTGTGCAGAAAAGCTGGCAAGTATGGTATGTTTCCTGAGCACTTTCCATTCAAATATATGAACCAAAGTGGCGTCCTAACAATCTTTGACAGGATGTGTTTACTGAAGTTTTAATAATTTTCTAGTATACCAGTTCACCTACACACTATTGAGGAGGAGAAGTTGTGGTAATTCTGTGGAAGAAATATTTATCACAAAGCTGTTTCTTATCATAGTATTCTCTTCATGGTAGCAGAATAATATTACTGACAGTGTTCCGTTATAGAGATTTGATATATTTTGCCTTTAAGCCAGTGGTTCCCAAACTAGGTGACATGGCACCCTGAGTTGCCACGGTGCACTTGCAGGAGTGCCACGGTTTTGTGGTCCAGGACCAAATCAAATTATTTATGGTCAATGTGATAGGCAAAACTAATGCTGGTGGTTGCCAATCATGAAATCTGTGGACAAACAAGTGCAATCCTGTCCTCCACCACATATCTGACCCTAAGGATGACAGCTGAGCACGATTTACTTAATTTAAAAACTTTTACTTCATTTCTCAAAAAGAAACTTTCGGCCTATGGGTGCCATGAAAACAATGCTGATACGGCTCCGTGATTCAAAAAGTTTGAGAACCTCTGCTTTAAGATATAATTATAGCTGATTGCTTAAGGCGCTGTCGAACCCTTGTGGCACAATAAAATAAAGGATAATAATAATAATAATAATTGCTTTCTTCTCTCTGTGATAAAAAGTGGGGTTATTTCCATACTGCTTTACTATAGTAAATTTATCACAGTATTGACTATTTATCATTGTTATTTATGTCAGGGTTTTTGTATGTCCTGAGTGAGGAATTTTTAACATACAGATGTGTTGACATACATCTAGCCTCCTTGGGTGTTAAACAGCCCTTCTAGTTGCGCAATGCTATTACAGATGTGTCCTCATACACCTTTACCTTTTTTCTTCATTTGGCACAAGATGCACCACGACGAGTAGCAATTAGATAGATCACAAATTTTTTTTTCCTGCAAAAGTATTCATATAAAGTATCAGATTAAAGTAGCAAATTTTAAGAAAAATCACAAGGCGTGGATAATACAGAGATTCCAAGGCATGGCACATTTGGTGGCACGGCTCGATTTTTGGAAAGGTGTATGTGGACACATCTATAGCGCCAAACATCTTTTTGTGCGACTTTCTCCCTTAAAATACGTCTTATTCACAAAGTGATGCGTATAGGACGCACAAGAAGGTTATGCTGATTACATTGAATGTAGCACATAACACATCAGCGCCATGCGACTCGGTAGCACCAATCGTTCTATTCGCATCACTTTGCAAATAAGATCCATTTTAAGGGAAAAAGTTGCATGAAAAGATGCTAGGCGCTACCAAGTCGCATAGTACACATGTGTTATGTGTAATGCGACTTGTAGCGCATGGAGGATAGATGTATGTAGACACATCTGTATACTATATTAATAAAAGTTTAAATTTTAATATAAAACAACATTACACATATAATTCTATATATGTGTGCCCCCCAAAAACCCAGCTTTTCTTCTTTTTGTAAAAAAATGTGTATTCCTATACAAAAAAACACAGTGGGGGCACCACCAACAGATTACTATTCTTGTCATTTAACTTTTGTTACATTCTTTGTAAAATTGTTGGTCACTACTATATTACTTTATATCATCTTACTAATTTTTTTACTTCACCCCCATCTTGTGTAGAATCCTCCTCTTATTCTTTTTGCACAGGATGCATTATTCTCCCTGCAGTGTATGCTAATATAGTGGTCGTTATCATGAAATCAGCATAATTCTCATATATAATTCTCATACACTGTGTGTCATCACTCATCTCAGCTGCCGCTGCAACTTGCTTTTCCATAGTATTGCATGGTGCGAATGCTGCTGCAACCTGACGCATTGTAGTGTACGCTTGTGTGGCAAGTTGCAATCCATGATACATGCACATGTTTGCCACATCGGCGGCAAAGATGAGCGAGGACACATCTTTAAGTGAACATAAAAAACATTTCATCTAATTTATTAACCTAATTTACCTTACACGCTTTCAAGTTTGCTTTACTGTTCATGGGGCATGGTAAATGATTTAGCTCAATCATTGCCCCATACTGCACATGATCAGTAGAACTACTATCCCTCATATTGTACAAACCATCCGAAGATAACTCATGCCATAATATATTGGCTATAGACAAATTACATTCCTTTGAATTTGAAATAAATCCTAAGTTAAAACGCCATCCTTCAAACTAGTATAGTATCATTTCTTTCCCCCAATACTGATTTTAAAGAAGAATGAAAAAAAAATAAACATATAAAAAAAATTGCAAAAAATTCCCCCCAAAACAGTTTATTAAATGCAAATTTAATTAGTACAAAATATATTTACCAATATTGGAATTTTTAAATATTTATAATTCTATTAACATTACTGAATAAGGTTAAAAAAAACACACTCCTGTTTCAAATTGTGCCTTCACATCATTCCAATAATGACAGAATCCATGAGGCAAAAAAAATTAGGTAAGATTTTTATACATATGAAAATTAACGCAATTAAATTCATTTCTATGGTTCTGGAACTGTTCTGCATTATTACTAATGCAGACAATAAAACGTAACAAAATTTTGTGATAAAAATGTGATAACATATAATATATCCACCAAAAATAATAATTTGGATAAAAACACAAAAAGTCTTTAAATAGCATTTTATCGCAAAAACAGCTTTGATAAATATGCTAAAAAAAACATAAGATGATTATGCAAAGAGTACAAACACAGCACTGGCTGTAACTGAGGAAACAGGAAAATGAATTCTCATGAATGATTGTGAAACACAAACACAAAGCAAAGGGCTGGAACATACTTGTAGAGGCTTACCTAAAAGCTGAGAGAGAGTTTGCATTAGAAGTCTCTGCTTTTGTGACTTACTGTTGACCAGAAACTTTAGATAGCATATTAAACATACTGTATACAAGTTAAATTATTATATCACTTTCCAAGACCAATCTCAAGACAAATATTCTGAACATTTTCTCTAGGCAACACACAATTATTAATCAAAGTAGGTTAAGAGTTGCTTCAAAAACAATGTATTCTATAATCTGATCTTCTAAGTAGGTTGATCTCTGTCATACGTATTCGGAAAAGGAACACATTATTTCAGAAATGATATACAGTATTCTGAAAGTCATGGCTGTGTTCCCTGAAGGTTAGCATCTGATTCACCATCTGTCATAAAGCAAAATACCTTCTGTTTCATTTACAGTATAATTAGCATTTGCTAACACCTAGCACCTTTATTCTCACACCTACAATATGCTACCATATTTTGTTTTATAGAGTAAGATTACCTGGGTTACAGCAGATGCACATTGTTTTCCTCTTTTTTTCCTCTGGATATAGTTGATTTAAGAGTAAGCTAAAGCGAAATGAAAATGATTGCTCAGGAGAATTATTGTGATGTACAGTTAGAAAAAAAAATAACTGTATTTCTCCTATCCAGCTCGCTGCATACTTACATTGAAACATCTTCAGCAAGGTCGGATGGAACCACAAAAAATGCTCCAAGTGCTTGTAAAAGGTTAGTTGTAGCATACCTTCATTCCTCATCATATGGTACTATAACAATTGTGTGTGCATCCTGTGTAGCAATAACAACTACTCAGTAGTGGAACCTACAGTACATTCAGACACCAACCATTACCAGACACTGCTGCACAAAGCAGTCCGGTACAAAACGAAGCACATACCTTTCCAATCCATAGCATGAGAAAATTGCATATACTGTAGTCATTAGATCTTAACAGAGGATCATTAATGTGGCACTATCTCTGAATTGATCCAGACTAAAGGGTCCATTTATGAAGGTTAGAAATGCCCTTTCTTTTTGCTGCAGAAAGCGCTTGTTCTAGCTTCTTTTAACTTCTCAAAAGATATACACCAGAGAAATTAAATTTTTCCTGTGATAACTTTTTTTTATTAATAAAATTCTTTATAAAGAGAGAAGAAGCTGTAAGGCTATAACAACATCATCTGGAGACAAGCAACTGCCCCCCTGTGATCAGCTTTGTGGTCTAAATAGATATTTGCATATCATAATGACATATCTTGGGAATGGGACCCAAATCTAAACACAGAATGTATTTATGTGTTATATACACCTTATACACACTGGGCCTGATTCAGAGCCGGACGCTCCGACAGAGCGCTCGCTCTGAATCAGGGCCGGCCCTCTGGTTTTTCAGAACGGCCTCCTGGCCGCTCGCATAGCTGTGGGTGACCACCCACAGCTATAGCGAGCGGCCATGATGATGGTCGCGATGGTCAAGACCATCGCGACCATCGGCTTGCGACGAAACCCTTGCGGTAGGGTCTCGTTACCGCAAGCCCAAGAGTGCTTTCGGCTCAAACAGAGCCGAAAGCACTCCCACTGACCTCACTTGTGAGGTCAGTGGGGCCGGCCCCAGACGGTAGGCATTCCCATGGGAACGCCTCCGTCTGGGCAGTCATGCCCCCGACTCGCCCACCAAAGGGGGCGTGCTGTCAGTCAACATCGACAGAACGCCCCCTTTGGTATGAGACCCGGAGCGACGGTTTGCCCGTCGCTATCCGGGTCTCGCGCATGCGCACGACGGAGCCGGCTCCATCGTGCACATGCGCACTGGGCCACGATCGACCCGCTTGCGAGTGCATGGTGCTCGCGAGCGGGTCTGAATCAGGCCCGCAGCCTGAAGGTAATATTATACAATATTTTCAATCATTTTATAGCTCAAACACAGTTTGTGTACATACATGAAATTCATTTATGTTTCATATACATCTTATACACAAAGCCTGAAGGTAATTGTATACAATATCTTTAATACTTTTGTGCCTTAAACCAAGTTTGTGTACATTGAACCATCAAAAAGCAAAGGTGTCACTATCTCAGTCATGCTAAAAAAATTCCATATTTTGGAATATTCCATATTTCGGAATATTTGGGTATGGGAGATTCAACCTGTAGTATGCTTTTGGGCTGTAGAAGGAAACAAGAAAACCCAGAGGAAACCCGTGCAAACATGGGTGAACATACAAAAATACATAAAATAAAAAAATAGTTCAAGGTAATTCAAGCAGACAGGTTGCAACTTTCTTGCTGTATGGAACTGCAAAGCTTGCTGGGTGCTGGAAACCAAATAAAAGGCCAAATCACTAATGGCATGTTTAAGAAAATGTATTTGCTTTTTACTTTATTTTGTAAAAAGTTCTAATATTTTATATTAAAAATCATGTTAAACAAAGCTGTTTGCATATTTGTCAACCCTACCTGAATGTCAGGGAGACTCCTGGAAATAGTAGCAATCTCCCTGACTCCCTGAACAGTCCTGCAATCTCCCTGATTGCACCATTCCCCCATTACGTTACATACTTGAAAAAAGAAATCAATGATATATACATTGAAATTGCATCATTAGTGCCAGTTCCTGCATTGGTTATGGCACAATGACCCTATGGCTACATGCATTTTCAAATGACATTTCTCTTTGCCATTTATAGGAACCATTTGTGAGTATAACACAATACATGAGCAAGCCCTGAAAAGTACCAGTTTATTGTCATCAACATATAGATCTTACTGAGCAACAACTGCAACATATAAACTGCTTTGGGGCTCATATACATTTGGATGTAAATCAGTTTAATGACACGCCTCTCAGACGGAGCACTGCATGTCCACTTTACCACCACTTTCACAATCTCCCTAAAATGCTTTTTCAAAAGTAGACAAGTGTGGGTGTTTGTATTGATTTTATTTAGGGAAATTGACAGTAAACTTTTTTTCAAAAGAACATAGGGCCTGATTCAGAGCCGCTCGTAAGCGGCCGCTCGTTCGTTCCGAGCGATGTTTGCACAACTGCACATGCGTACGGATCGTAATACGCATGCGCGAACCAGTCAGTGCGGCCAAAAATCGTTTGTTCGCTAAATAGCGAATGCCTGCTATTTTGAGTGACAGAAGGGGGCGTATGTGGGTGGTAACAGGGGAAGGTGCTTGAAAACGGTGAGTGGAGATCCGAACGCAGGCGTGCTTAAAGGTCAAAACGGGCATTTTATGGGTGTGCATAATTAATACAGCAGCGTCATTGACCACGTCACTGGGTTATTTTATAGTCAGAACTGCTCGCAAGATTGCGGTAGGAAAAACCAACCACAAGAATAGCGAGCAGTTCATACGCTGGTCGATGTACTCGATTAATCTAATAAATAGCGGACATGACGTAGGATGCGAGCGGCCAAGGGGCGTAGTTTTCAAAAAAACGACCGCATGTTTGGTTCGCTCGCTCAGACCTAGAGGCGTGAACAGACTGCAAAGAGCGAACGGTTCATTTGAATAGCCACCCCTTTTTTCTGAACGAGCGAGCGCAAATAGCGTCCGGCTCTGAATGAGGTCCATAGTTTCTTATCCCTGGCTTTAGTTAACATACTTTTGTATGCTATAGTCATTGTTTTATGCACATGATTGGGCTAGTCACAATATACTAAAATAAAAAACAATCAAGAAGCCGTGAGACACCAATGTCATGTGTTTAGTTAAAAAAGTCATATGATGTTTCCTTTTTTATGCCAAATATTGTGAAGCATTTAATGGAGCGGTTTGTGTAGTACTCAGCATTGCACGCTTGTATGTTCTCCCCATGTTTGCATGGATTTGACCCAGTGTCCTCCTACACTCCAAAAACATTTGGTTAGGTTAAGTGGGCTCCGACAAAACATATAACCCTAGCGTATACATGTCTCCATGTGGTAGAGAATATAGGGCCTGATTCTTTGTGCACTGCTGATCGCAGATGACCAATTATCAGGAATCTGCAATCAGCAGTGCACACTGAATCAGGTCCTATATTCTCTACCACATGAATACATGTATACACTAAGGTTATATGTTATGTCAGAAGCCCATGTAACCTAGACAAATGTTTTTGGAGTGTGGGAGGAAACTGTATGTCTTGAAGGATGGGGGGAGCGGGTAGCATGCGGTATATATGTCACTGTGGCCGGGGTGGTAGTTTAGGTGTATGGGGTCGAGGGGGGGGGGGGTTTGTGTGGATAATGTACAGTATGTCCCTGGGGCTGCGGCATAGGGGTGTGTGGTAAAATGGGTAGTTTATGTTCCTGGACTGAGGGGGATACTGTATGTCTTTGGGGCCATGGAGAGGGTGCAGATTGCAGGTCTTTGGGGCCGGGGGATAGGGTTGAGAATTTATGTCTCTGGGGCCGCGTGGTAAGGTGGAGTAGTGTTTGTCTCTGGGGCCAGGGAGTAGGGCGGAGAGTGTATGTCTCTGGTAGGATGGGAAGTGAATGTCTCTCTGGGGCTGAGGGTGGGTGGGTTGGATGGGGAGTTTATGTCTCTGGTGCCAGGGGTAGTGTATGTCCCTGAGGCCGGGATAGGGTGACAACTGGGGAGGAGACAAGGCTGAGATAGGATGGAAGCTGGGGAAGGGACAGTGCTCAGATGGTTTGAGAGCTGGGGAAGAGATCATGCTGAGATAGGATGAGAACAGTGATGAGATAAGAGTTGGGGAGGGTGGGGACAGTGCTGCGATAGGAGGGGACAGTGTTGAGATGAGGTGAAGACTGGGGAAGGGACAGTGCTGACATGGGATGAGAACAGTGCTGGATGTACTGCTGCTCCAGGCTAATGGCACCCAGAAGTGCATAGTTTGGAAGGCGGAGAAATGCAGGGATGGCGTCCGCAGCTTACAAGATCCACGGCCACAACAAGGCCTAAGCAAGAACTTTGTAGAAGCGCCAGCCCTGGGTCCATCTCCCGAGTCCTGGCTGAAGGCACCCGGATGTGCCCACTAGCCAGAACATGACAATTTCCGATTTGTGTTCCACAGTGGAACGCAAATCTCGGAAGCGCGGCAGCCAGCAGACAGTGTGAGTTGGTCCGGGCTGACACACAGTGTGGGGGGAGCATGGGACCGGCCCATCGGGAACTTTCCCAGTGGCCCAATTCGCTCCTGGGCGCATGTATATAGAACACTAGATTGCATGTAACGGTTGTGGTTGTGGTTTAAGAGAGGAGTGGGCCCGTGTGCAGTCTTTGTGCAGACCCCCTCCTCTTTGCATTGTGGAAGAGTCTACTGCGCATACACAGATTTCCATTAACATGGAGCCTGGGTCATTACTGGAGACTTCTCTACTGCTCATGTGCAAATCTTAAGAAAAATGGCTTCCGCAAGGTTTATGCTGCTGCTGCAGCACCGACGCAGGTCTACAGAGAAGTAAGTATTAAACATGGGTGCAGGGTGTACAGTGTGGGCACCTCACACCCTGCACCCATTATAGATACGCCAGTAAACATATTGTAGCATCGAAATGTCTAAATATAACTTAAGAAATGCTGTATTTCAAATGTATACTTTTAATGCATACCTACAGCATAAATATTACAGTATTCTTCTGTATAAGGAACACACGCTAGAGAAAAAGACAGTTTAAATTTTTAGTTTTGTAGTATTACCTTTTACTTTAAGAAATGACACTGATTATATATATATTTTGTTTCTCAAAGCATCTCGGAAATGCTCAAATTATGTGAAGCCGACCCAGTTGATCTTCTTATTGACTTAGGATTTGGGATTGAAGAACCTGATCTATGTACTAAAATTCCATCCCGTTTCATCATGACACCTTCTGAAGCAAGAGGAATCAACACCCGAGTCTTCTTAGAGGCCCAGAAAAAGCGGATGGAAATTGAGAATCCTAATTTGTGTGGTGAGTTTTTATACGGTTATGTATAATTATAACATGGTGTCTCATCCATAACCATTGCATGGGAATCAAAGTTTATTCATAATAAACTGTCCTTCACTGCTAAAAAATGGCCCTAAGTCATTTTAAGTTTATAGGAAAATTTATATTTACACCATAGCAATATTCTTCACCAAATGTACATGAAAACACCACATCACTCCCAGAAAAAAAATAATAATTGCCACATAATGTCTAATAGATGATGTACACTAATTGGAAACATGCCTCAAAAATTAATTGCCAGTATCTGTCTTGCCGAATAGTGTTATTTTTACATGTACTTGTGTATCACTGCCAATTATATCCAATATCTAATTAATTTTGATTATAAGCTAGGATTAAGTCACAAAAAAGTAAAAAAAAGTTGTGCACAATTTTAATCACAATAGGAAACCGTCCTGTGTTCTGACTGCAGCTCCATACAAATCACAACCATCAGTCACATGGTCGTACTTCCCAGCATGCTCTTGGATTCTATCACCATAGGGAACAGCAAGCACTTCAAGGCACTGCTACTTTCAATAGCATCTCCTGTTTTTCTTTCTCATTTGCTCTTGTGCTCTTATGCTTGTTGGGGATGTCATAAGCTTCAGTGTACACAATACAGATACAACTGCCAGATGCTTATTAGCGGATTAATTTTGAGAACTATTTCCTTTAATATACTTATTGGGACTGATGCAGACTTGGCCAAAATTGTGACACAAATCGTAGGCATAACATCAGTACATTAAAAAAGCCACAGGCATGTGTATATGCAAGGTTGCAACTATCACAAGATGTGTACATGTCCGCAGCAGTAGCATGCGCCTATTTTACATCAGACATACATTACATATACTGTACTTACGCCCATGTTTTTAAGTCTTTGCATTGATTTTGAAGTACACATTTACTATTGGGCTTTAATAAAACTTAAAAAACACTTATCTTATACAGCAGGTACAACAAAAACAATAAAGCAAAAACCTACACAAAATGTAATTGTAATGTATGCACAAGCAATGAAGAAAGCACAGATAAATGTCAGCGGCACATTTGCAATCAGCCAAACAGAAGCGTTTCTCTAGTATTGGCAACTGTTCTCATCATCATCTTCATCATTGAGTAATTGCACCTGCTCTCAACCAATGCGCGAATAATACAGTGTTCATAGGCACATATGTGTCTGTATGTCGGTCTTTATCTGTTTGCAATTGCGCAAACATACCCTAAAGCTGGCCACACACTAGACCAACTTACAGCCAACCAGCCAACTTGTTGATTGGTTGGAATTAAAATCTGGTAAGGAATGGGAGTAAATGATGATCAGCAATTTGCTCCTAAATGCCAGAAAACAGATGAAAATGGTCGTCAGACAAGTTTGTTAAATGTGTGATCTAAACAATTTGTTCAAACAATAGTTTTTGTTCATTTTCCAGCGTTTGGGAGCAAATTGCTGATTGTCATTTGCTTTCATTCCTTACCAGATTTTCATTCCAACTAATCAACAAGTTGGCTGGTTGGATGTAAGTTGGTCTAGTGTGTGGCCAGCTTTACTGTTGTCTGCCTACAGTAGAACACACCTTCCCTCCCAGTCCTGCCTCTCCAGTCAAATATGGTCGCAATTGCCAGAATTTACCAAATCTGAATAGACGCATATAGGAAAAGCAGCTTTTCTGGCATGCCCAGGCTAATTTTATGTAAGTAAACTGGCGTAGGTCTCATTTTTGGCCCATTTCCCTGATTACACCATGCCAATTATCCATATGCAGACTTTTGTACTGACAAGCTGCTATATACAGTATTCATTTTTTATTGTCATTTTGCCATGTAGAGTAGAACACAATAATTCATATATCAGTAAATCAAAAGTTACGAACTTACTCTACATGTAATTTATATTGCTGGATGTATTTTCTCAGATAAAGATAGGATTGTTTTCTACCATCAAATTAACATTTTATGTTGTTGTACAGAAAATGTTTCATAGAAAGGTTACTATAGGCCTGATCATGAGTCTCTGGCAATACATTTAAGTTGCACTGTGCATGCGTCCATATAGTGCATGCACAGTCTGAGTTGCGATTGAGGTGCACGAGAGACGCGCCGTCTCAGAAACATCTTGAAAGTCTATTAGGCATTCCAGAGAGGTGGCTTAACACACAGAGATGGCCTTAAGGGAATGTTATAGGAGTGTTGCGGGCATGTCGCTGAAGGTAGGTTACATATAGGGAGTAGGGACAGACATAGGTTGGGACGGACACAGAATTACCGCAGCTATAGTCAGTGCTGCACATGTGCCACTTTTGCGAATGTAACAGCGCATCTGCAGCACTGATTACAACTGCGGTAAGTTAGAGCAGGTAGGGAAAATTACAGCTTTTCAGAATAGATACTTACGGAGAAGAGGAATGATGAATTCCTTCGGTAATTAGATAGAACTCCATGGAGTTCTAAACCTAATTACCTCCATCCATTTTTTAGTTATGATGAATAGGCCCCTTTGACATGACTAGCAAATGGCCCAAAAAGGGGATATTATTCTGATCATCAGGAGAGCATGGGAAAGCTGCGAGGGCCACCAGTTGCTCTCCAGTTTCTTGAAGGGAATAAATCCTATTTGTAAACATATATTTCTTTGTATTCTTTAGGTCGTTTCCGTCAGCTGGAGGTCCTAGAGCAGGTGACAAGTGCCTTCTCCTCTTTACTAAGAGACGTTCACACCATTAAAAATGGTGGAGATCAGAAGGAAAATTTAGTGAAAACATCTACTCTGACACAGGAAAGAAGAAAAAGAATAAGACAACTTCTCTGGAAATTTTCCAAACAGGTGAAAATAGTTGATGAAAACCCAAGTCCATGTATAAGCAAAGCAGAACCAAAAGAAAACCAAGACCACCAAGAGCCTTTAAAAGACACAAGTAACTTGAAGGTTTGCAGTAACATAATGCATTGTACGAAGGACAGCTCTGTGACAGCCTTGTCAAAGGACCAATTGCCAGCTGGAGATAATGGAGATGAACTTCCCCCAAGGCAAGAAACCCAACTCTGTATACTTTCTACACCTGTGAAACAATACAGTCTTCCTGACATGCCAGGCAAAGTCAGAACACTTGCTGTTTCTAGAGTTCTCTCTAAAACATTCAAGAAAAAAAATGCTCCACACGGACTCCAGACTCCAGAATCATTTGAAATTGAGGAGGTAATGTTTATGGCATGTTCATACCAATACACCAGGGGTTCTTATACTGCTTAAGCCTGGGAACCAGAATAATAGAAACTCAAGAGTTTAGGCCACACAACCTTAATAAACTTTCTGTCTTCAGATGATAGATGTCACCCATAACTTAAAGTATACTTAACTAAAGTAAGCACACGAGACCAAGTTATGCCGTTGAAAAAATAAGTGGTCAGCTTTATTTTGTTACAATGGTAGGTTTGGTGGCAGAAGAAAGAACGGCAGGCAACCAGCGTCCACTCGTCTTAGGCAAAAGGATATCACAACTAACGAGGGCCAACTATCCCATACATGGGCGAGTGTGATCTTAAAACTTGCAAGGGCAAACTATCCCTTTCAAAGCAAGTGATGCGGCCTCCGACTCCCATGCCAATGCACCATTCAGCCCGCTCGGTTGAGAGGTGCCGCTGACTCCAGTAGGGTGAAATCAGCCTAACCAGCGCACCGCTTATACTGCCGCAAGATAGGCACTTCAATATTGCCAGTTTTTCCCTGCTATGAATTAAAGCCGACACAAAACACAATAGGGGACGGTGGGTGGGAGATCAAATTCAAAGAGGCAGAGTTAAGACTGTAGATTTACCACACCCTCTCACATAACACGCCCCCTAACCTCTCATCCTATCGCTGCTGCCAACCAACTGTCAAAATAAGCACCAACACCCTTAACTTTATTAACCCTTCTATCCCTCACTAGAAGTTTATGTGCCCTAGTTTGTAGCCCAAACCTCCATTATCTTTCATGTAATCTGCAGAAAGGTGCTACATGGCCGTGACTATACCATGGTGCAGACGCAGACTTTAAGTTCTAAAACTATGCGAAGCACAACATGAAATATCTGTATTTTAATAATAATCATAAACCCAGGTAAATTGGTATGTTGTATAATATATGGAATAACAATTATTCTTAACTCTTGATACTACCCATTATGATATTGTATTACATACAAACTGTGCACTATGTTTATATTTAGTACTAAGAACATACTATAGCATTATAAGATATGTGTGTATATTTGTGTGTGTATATAAAGTATATAAACTCTCAGTGGCCACTTTATTAGGTAATTTTTTTAGTACTGGGTAGGAACCTCCTTTGTCCCTGAAAAGGGTTAATTTTTTTTTTGATCCAATAGTGGGAGAAATAGTCCTTAGAAATTCTGATCCATGCTGACATGATAACATCACACAGCTATGCATGCGATTTGTTGGCAGTACATTCATGCTAAGAATCTCCTATTCCACCACATCCCAAAGCTAATTTGATGGAATTACATCTAGTAACTGTAGAGGCCATTGGAGGGCATTGAACCAGGGGCGTATTAATAATGGTGCAGGGTGTGCGGTGCACACGGGCCTCCAGGAGGGCCCGCACTGCACACCCTGCACCCATATTATACTTACCTCTCTGGAGTCCCACGTCAGCGCTGTTGTCTGCGCTGTAAAAAACGGGTGGAAGATGGCCACCACACCATTTTCCCGTAGTTTGTGAATGCGCAGTACAGGGAAAATGGCCGCCGAGGCCATTTTCCCGGTGACCTGCGCATGCGCTATAGACTCTGGGCACACTCTAGTACCCAGAGTCTATAAGTGCAGCGCTGGCCACGCACCGCTCAGTGCACTGCCGGCCGCCGAACGGAGAGGTGGGGGCCCCGTGACAGAGACTGCACACGGGCCCCCTCCTCTCTAGAAACGCCCCTGCATTAACTCATTGTCATGTTTGTGGAATCAGCATGATATGACATGTTGCGTTATCCTGCTGGAATTAGTCATTAGAAGTCACGCTGTCACGCCAAAGGGGCAGAATCATCAGGTCCACCGGCGGCTCTGGTAAGTAGAGCATTGCGGATGCTCCGGGCAGCTCTATTGGCTGCAAGGAGCCTGCAGTAGTGCTAGTGGCTTCAGGGTGCCATTCCAGGCACCCTGCAGGCAACATGCAAGTTCTGTGGGGCAGCGAAGGTGCCGCCCACAGGGCCCTGCGCTCTGTACTGCGGCACCACTTGCACACTAGGGATGGGATTCGAATGGTTTGTTCCTAATGTTCGATGTTTATGCCATCAATGGCGATGTTACAATAATGTTTTTTTTCTCACCATCAATGCTTTCCTTCCGATGTATATAGGCCAGCCCTGAACACTTCTAGATCTTCAGTCTAAACTAATGGTCTTTCTGCACAGCGCACAGGCAGCCTATTACAGCTACTTCTAATTTCTTTACTGCATTTTTTAAACGTGTATGCTGGGAGTTGTTTGTTTTACATGATCAAGGGATCATTGGGAAGCACCTCCTCTCCCTTCTCCGCATAAGTGAGGAGGCTTCAGAGAAAATCAACCTATTTACAGTATGCTGTAATAACAGCAACAGTAACAGTCTCTTTATATGTGCGCCATCAGCTGCTTTACAACAGTAACAGTCTCTTTATATGTGCGCCATCAGCTGCTTTACAACAGTAACAGTCTCTTTATATGTGCGCCATCAGCTGCTTTACAACAGTAACAGTCTCTTTATATGTGCGCCATCAGCTGCTTTACAACAGTAACAGTCTCTTTATATGTGCGCCATCAGCTGCTTTACACCAGTAACAGTCCCTTTATATGTGCGCCATCAGCTTCTTTACAACAGTAACAGTCCCTTTATATGTGCGCCATCAGCTGTTTTACAACAGTAACAGTCCCTTTATATGTGCGCCATCAGCTGCTTTACAACAGTAACAGTCCCTTTATATGTGCGCCATGAGCTGCTTTACAACAGTAACAGTCCCTTTATATGTGCGCCATCAGCTTCTTTACAACAGTAACAGTCCCTTTATATGTGCGCCATCAGCTGTTTTACAACAGTAACAGTCCCTTTATATGTGCGCCATCAGCTTCTTTACAACAGTAACAGTCCCTTTATATGTGCACCATCAGCTGCTTTACAACAGTAACAGTCCCTTTATATGTGCACCATCAGCTGCTTTACAACAGTAACAGTCCCTTTATATGTGCGCCATCAGCTGTTTTACAACAGTAACAGTCCCTTTATATGTGCGCCATCAGCTTCTTTACAACAGTAACAGTCCCTTTATATGTGCACCATCAGCTGCTTTACAACAGTAACAGTCCCTTTATATGTGCGCCATCAGCTGCTTTACAACTTCCTCGTGCTCTTCTCAAAAGCGGTTGTTGAAGGGAGCACTTAGCAGTAGCCTGGTGCCCTGTAGTAATATTTTTATTATTTTTAATTTATTTTTGTGGCTAAGGCAGGACTATTTAACCACTTAACTGATTAAAAAATTTTTTTTAAAAAAGCTCAGAAATTGTTTTTTTTTTTTTTTTTTTTAATGACCGAAGTAGGTCAAAACATATATTTAAAACTTAACCAACATGATTTTATTTAAAAAATATATATATTTTTTAAATATATAAGAATGAATATCGATATTTTTGCAAATCATGCACCGATATAGAAGACCATTGATGATCGGGCTATCGTGACCATCACGACTATGCATTTTCCCAGTGACTGTTCCTCGCTGCAGCCACCAGGCATACACTAGGGATGCTGAGGGCTGCTCCTCTTTGCAGCGGAAAGGTAATGTCAATGGGGACATGCAGATAGCAGTATATACAGTGGAGGCAGTGCTGACTTCCCCGGCGGCTGCTCTCTCTGCAGCCGCTGGGTATACACAGTGAGGGCAGAGCAGGATTTACCGGTGGCTGCTCCTCTCTGCAGGGACCAGGTAACATCATTTGGGATAGACGGGCAGCGCTGACTTCCTCAGCATCTGCTACTCTCTGCAGCTGCTGGGTATACACAGGATTTACCAGTGGTTGCTACTCTCTGCAGCCACCAGGAGGGTAGTACCACAGGCTGCCCGATCAATGCTGGCCACAGTGATTGGGACATACTAGGGGAGAAGCCATGAGTGCAGATGTGCCGAGAGGACCCCCTGAGATTTGCGGCTGCTGGAAGATTATCTTCCAGCAGCTGCCTCATAAATTTGACAGGGCCGAAACTAGGATTTTTGTCACCCGGGGCAAGACAGTAATTTGGCGCCCCCCAGCCCATCATAAGATGGCCTTTTCTGTAATAAATTTAATATATATCCCTTAAAAATATTAGTTAAGGTTTCTTAAATAAAACCATCAAATGTCCAAATTATTTTATAAAAATTACAAATATCGATAGAACAAACATAATGCGACATATTATAATGCCCTTTACACATAATGCCACATATTGTAATGCCCTTTACACATAATGCTACATATTGTAATGCCCTTTACACATAATGCTACATATTGTAATGCCCTTTACACATAATGCCACATATTATAATGCCATTTACACATAATGCCCCCCCTGCAGCAATGCCCCTATAGTAATGCCCGCTGTAGTAGTGCCCCTATAGTAATGCCCCCTGCAGCAGTGCCCCTATAGTAATGCCCTCTGCAGCAGTGCCTCTATAGTAATGCCCCTGCAGCAGTGCCCCTGTAGCAATGCCCCCTGTAGTAGTACCCCTATAGTAATGCCCCTGCAGCAGTACCCCTATAGTAATGCCCCCATAGTAATGCCCCCTTCAGCAGTGCCCCTATAGTAATGCCCCCTGAGGTAATGCCCCCATAGTAATGCCTCCTGCAGCAGTGCCCCTATAGTAATGCCCCCTGAGGTAATGCCCCATGGTAATGCTCCCTGTAGTACCGATTACACAGGAACGTAATGACGTCTCTCCCATAGTGCCCATGAGGGGAGTCGGAAGCTGGAGTTCAGGAGAGAACTCCAGCCACTGTTGCAGATCATTCGATAGCGGCTATTTGAGTAGCCCTATGGTCATGCATTATGGCAACCTGTACTGGGACATCAGAACTACTTTATCAGCATACAGGATCGCAGACGCCGGCTCGACACGTCCTGAAAACGTCTGGGACACGCCTATGTTTTGTTACTTCCCCTAAATGATTGCTGACTGTCACTTTGCAATTAAATCCTCACTTTGCAGTATTGAAAAGTTACTTTAACACGTTGGCAGTATGACTGCGATGTATGCGCAGTTGATCGATAATTGCGTAAATATCGGAATAGAGTACATATCTGAATCAGACCCACACAGGGCCGGTGCTTCCATTAAAGTGCGTACAAGCTGGACGATTCGCAGGGGTGTACGCACACACACTGAACGATATAATGAACGATATTGTTCAGTGCCGGGCACCCTCCCTCATTCCCGAACATGCTACAACCTGACAAGATCATCAGGTTTGCCTGCATGTTCGGGCAATGAACAGCAATGACCAACGACTCGCATTAGTGCGCATCGTTGGTTGTTCGGTGTTATCGTTCATCGTTTTAGCATACACACTGGCCGATACAGTGAACGACTGAAAGATAACGATATCATTATCGTTCATTCATTTAAAATATTGGCAAGTTTAGGCGGCTGCCTCCACCGGAGGGCGCCGCTGGGTCCACAAAAAAAAAAAGGTTGTCTCTTTCAGTCCCAGACAGGTTGGTTTTGTGCGTGTGGGGTTGGTTTTATTGAGTGCTGACAGAATTAGTTGTAACCCTGGTTATAAGTTAAAAGAAGAACTGTACTCATAAATGTATGCAATATTCATAAATGTAAAATTTGTGAGGTAAAACTACGGTTGGAGAGAGGTATATAACAGCTGTCAGCAGCAGCTGGCAGTTAGTCTGGAGTTCCCTTCCTTGGGTGCTCAACCCCTGTGCCCTACCAGGCCCAGGGGTGTGGAGCCGGAGCGAAGCCTTTCACAGCGGGAGCTGTGAGAGCAACTGCAGCTGACAAGCGGTCAGCAGCTCTCAGGGAAGAAGTTAGTGGTAGCCGCTTCAGGAAGCTTTCCCTGGGGCGAGAGCAGCATTGGGCAGACGGTAGTAAGCAACAACATGCGCTGATACAGTGTAAGTGTGACAAACATTCAAACATATATCTAGCTACACAAACACATATCTATCCCAGTATAGAGACCTTATTATGCAGCATACGGTTTCACATATATCTATATGAAATAAGCAGTCACAGAGGCAGAGCCCCTCCTATATTTAGAACAGCGTCACTTATTTATAAGAGGGTTGAAAGGAGGAAACTGAGCAGTTGATTAGGACAGGCACTACTATATTGGGACCTGCAGTGACATTTACACAGACATTATTTAAGCCTTCGCACTAACCTGCCCAGAGACTATAATGCTACCATTGAAACCCTCTAACTATATACCAGTCATACAAAGTACTGTGGGATCTGTTTATCAAGCAGTGAAAAGTGTGGAGAAGTGAACCAGTGGAGAAGTCGCCCATAGCAACCAATGAGCTTTGAAATAGCATTTACTGTATCAAGTACAGTCTATAAAATAATAGGTAGGAGCTGATTGGTTGCAATGGGCCACTTCTCCAATTGGCCACTTCTCCATACTTTTCACTGCTAGATAAATAGACACCTGTATTACTGCTGATGAGAGAGATACTGTTAGTGTCTGAGCTCTAGTAGATACAGTATCACTAAAGAAAGGACAGTATCTGTGCATTTTGCAGCTTACCTAATATTTGTAGAGGAGTACAGAAGAGAAATACATATCAAAAGGATACAAGTCATCTCTCTAGGGGAGCAGGATTAACAAAACTAAGCTAAGGAGTTGTGTTCTAATCAGCAACAGACTCTACAACCAATACTTGGGTGGAGGCACTGATATAACTAAAGGAATTTAAATAATTAGTGGGAGGATGTAAGTGGGTACACTAAACCACAAGGAAGTTAGTGGTAAAAGGGGGGTTAAATAGTGTATGCGTGTGTGGGTTTAATGAGTGCTGGCAGGGCGTGTGTGTGTTTGTAGGTGTGTGTATATATATGTGGGGGGTAATGGGTACTGACATATTGGAGCACAGATGTGTGGCATAAATATATTGGAGCATGGATATGTGGCATAATGTATTGGGAGCACAACTTTATGACATATAAAGAATTTGGGGCACATGTGTTACATATGTACTAGGGGTGTTGTTTGGCATAATACATGGCTATGTGGCTTACAATAACATTGGTGCACAGCTGTGTGGCATGTATTGGGAGCACAAATGTGTGGCATATTATGTATTGGGGCACAAATGTGTGGCCAAATATGTATTAGGGTGATACATGTGTGGCATATTATGTATTGGAGGCACTGATGTGTAACATAATTATGAATTGAGGATACAGCTGTGTGGAATATAATGAATTGTGGAACATAACATACTATGAATTGGGGGCAGTGTTATGAGTCACGGTATGATATTGGGACTCTGCTGTGTTGCATATTTTATATGAGCATCACTAATATGTGGAATACTATGAATTGGAGGGAGCAGGAGCAGTGGGTGAAATGTTGCCCCGGCCCTGGACCCACAATCATCTATCTCAGTGGTACTCAGATTTGGTCCTCAAGTTTTCCAGGTCACCTAGCAGGTGCACAGGTGTTTACCAACTGTCACATTTTTCACAGGTGACCTGAAAAACGTGAACTGTTTGGGGTCCTGAGGGCGGAATGTGAGAACCACTGCTCTATCTGGTCTAGAAAGTGAAGAGGTGCTGGCCTTCCAACCTGGTCTATCTAGCCGCTATCCTGTCAAAGATTGGACTATATTTATATCTCACACTGTGGGGGGAAATGTATCAAGCCTTGGAGAGAGATAGAGTGGAGAGAAATAAACTACCAACCATTCAGCTCCTGTCATTTTTAAAACACAGCCTGTAGTATGACAGGAGCTGATTGGTTGGTACTTTATGTATCTCCACTGTATATCATTCCAAGACTTGATACATCTACATCATGAAGCTGGAATTATAGTGCATTGCTTTTCTATTATATGCTGCAAAAAGATATAGACAATTATAATACAAATATTTTCTTTTATGTATATTTTCAATCATATTCATTGAGAAATACCATATATTAGTGATAATTGCTGGAATCATATATTTCAATTAATCCAAGTGCTAAGAATTGATAAAAGTGATAGAGGAAGATCTCAAAATAAATTGTAAGCTCAGCTGGACAGGAATGTTTTGCAAGCAATTGCTGCTTGGGAAGCTAAGCAAATTTGTCAGCGCTTTATAATAATAAAGATGATGATTTTAGACAAAGCAATAATGCTAGTAAAGCAAATATGAAGTCATTAGGTCATCTTATTTTACTTGACTACATAAGCACATATTGTAGGCATCTGCTGGCAGCTATGCTTTTTTTAGTGAATACTACAGTTAGAAAAGTATAAGTAAAATGTGTAAATAAACAGAATTTAACATTTATTAAGAATCAAACAAGATCTATAATTGTATTGAGATAGTTGAACTAAATAGATATTTGCAAAATAGCAGAAATATAAAATGTACTGTAGCTGAGTAATTTTATTTAGCTTTTAAGTGAACTTTTGTAAAGTCAGTTTTCACATTTATGACATTTCTATATATATATATTTATATATATGTGTGCATTGCCATTTTTTGTTCTGTCATTTTAGATTAAAGTAGTCACATTTGACATAACAAAAATATCATGGTAGGCCTAAAGACTTTTAAGGGTCTATTTTTCAATAATATCACATGCCGGAGTCTGGGACCCCATTACCGGGTCCTGCAGTGTGACTTTGCATCCATACATATCCTCGCTGGCCGTCTGCAGCACCCCCAAAGTGTTTAGGCATTCCTTCCAGCGGTTCCCGCCATAATGAACCATGGGTGCTGCCATCTTGGACTGTATCACATGACCCACTCAGGAAACCAGCTTCTCGCAAGTCCTGATACATACTCCGTCCAGGATATCAATGCTTAGGGTAGCCTGTTTAAACATGGCCAGTACAACCTCTCTCTTAGAGGATCAGTACCCTGGCTCCTGGTTCTGTTTTGCATCACTCTAGTCTGTTCCAGTTACAGTACCTTATTACAGAAAAGGAGAGAAGGAAAGAATCCCTATATGAGTGCACTATTACTTATAATAAAAATAAATTATAACCTTTATTATAATTCTTAAAATACACCCTTGGGTGAACAAACACAGCAAAATACAAAACATACAATATTACATATAATAGAACATATTAAAATATGTGTGCTCAGTCCTATATATTTGTCACATATACACTTAATAGTGTCACTTTGTGTACCTATTAAATTTATAATGCTCCTAAATTCAATGACAGTTTGAGATGTTCTCAAATTATTGGCTGCTTAATAGAGAGTATCAGCAATTAGTTTAACCTGCGTGTGTACGTCTCAATTGAGAAGATCCAGTTATAATCGTGTGCTTACAGATCTAATATATCAACCAAATGACTCCCCTTGCTACAGTGTTATATTATGATGTAACACATTATAAACCATTTCTCTGTTTGTAATTGTGTTTCCACAACACCACGTTGATTCCAGAACAGCAACATTGTATCAATCTCGAGTCTGGTTTAATAGTGGATAACAAACAAATCATTACAGAGTATCCAGCCTGCCAGTAATTCCTCTAATTTACAGGTGCCTGTTCCCATTCATCACTAATTAATAGCTTGGGTCATACACAAGGGGTAATAGTATAATATAAAGCAGCAGTGCTGACTCTGGCCGCATATCTCTCTCATTCAGCCGAGTTATCACATAAGGCAGCACTGCTTACAGTGGCCGCATATCTTTCTCAGTTGGCTCACTTAATATACACAGCAGCGCTTTGAGTCTGGCCACGTGTCTCCTCTCAGCTAGCCTGGTATATCTCCTGCTCTGAGAGTAAAAGCTGCACTATTTGCACTGACTCTGCAGCACTGTGCAAAAGCTACAGCTAGAATTACTATCAATTCAGTGGAGCTAAAATTTCTATCATAACATTCAAATTATAGGTACAACAGGTAATATTAACATTTAAGACTGGCACATAGAACACCTAGACACGTGTTTCACTTGTGCTTTCTTAAAAGGCTGACCAGAGCACCTGTCAAACCTGGCCTTAAATACCAGTATCCACCTATCATCTTACCTCAGGCATGACGGACATATAAAATAGCCAATGGGAAACAAATATACCCTTATTAGCTATTTCAGTGTATATTATCAAGTTATAAAATATTACAAATTAAACCACATATTATAGCCCACCATATACACTACTGTTCAAAAGTTTGGGGTCACTTAGAAATTTCCTTATTTTTTAAAGAAAAGTACTTTTTTTTTTATGAAGATAACATTAAATTAATCAGAAATACACTCTATACATTGTTAATGTGGTAAATGACTATACTAGCTGCAAACGTCTGGTTTTTAAAGGAATATCTACATAGGTGTATAGAGGCCCATTTCCAGCAACCATCACTCCAGTGTTCTAATGGTACATTGTGTTTGCTAAGTGCGTTAGAAGACTACTGGATGATTAGAAAACCCTTGAAAACCCTTGTGCAATTATGTTACGGCAGTTGAAAATGCTCGTTAGCGAAGCTATAAAACTGGCCGTTCTTTGAGCTAGTTGAGCATATGGAGCATCACATTTGTGGGTTTGATTATACTCTCAACATGGCCAGAAAAATAGAACTTTCATGTGAAACTCGACAGTCTATTCTTTTTCTTAGAAATGAAGGCTATTCCATGTGAGAAATTGCCAAGAAACTGAACATTTCCTACAACGGTGTTTACTAATCCCTTCAGAGAACAGCACAAACAGCCTCTAACCAGAGTAGAAAGCGAAGTGGGAGGCCCCGGTGCACAGCTGTGCAAGAAGACAAGTACATTAGAGTCTCTAGTTTGAGAAATAGACACCTCACAGGTCTTCAACTGGTAGCTTCATTAAATGGTACCCGCAAAACGCCAGTGTCAACTTCTACAGTGAAGAGACAACTCCGGGATGCTGGCCTTCTAGGCAGATTGGCAAAAAAAAAAGCCATATCTGAGACTGGCCAATAAAAGGAAAACATTAATATGGGCAAAAGAACTCAGACATTGGACAGAGGAGGATTGGAAAAAAGTGTTATGGACAGACGAATCGAAGTTTGAGGTGTTTGGATCACACAGAATAACATTTGTGAGATGCAGAACAAGTGAAAAGAGTGCCTGACGCCATCTGTCAAACTTGGTGGAGGTAATGTCATGGTCTGGGGCTGGTTTTGTACTAGTAAAGTGGGAGATTTGTACAAGGTAAAAGGGATTTTGAATAAGGAAGGCTATCACTCCATTTTGCAATGTCTTGCCATACCCTGTGAACAGCGCTTGATTGGAGCCAATTTCCTCCTCCAACAGGACAATGACCCAAAGCACACCTCCAAATTATGCAAGAACTATTTAGGGAGAAGCAGGCAGCTGGTATTCTGTCTATAATGGAGTGGCCAGCGCAGTCACCAGATCTCAACCCCATTGAGCTGTTGTGGGAGCAGCTTGACCGTATGGTACGCAAGAAGTGCCCATCAAGCCAATACAACTTGTGAGAGGTGCTTCAGGAAGAGTTGGGTGAATTTCTTCAGATTACCTCAACAAATTAACAGCTAGAATGCCAAAGGTCTGCAATGCTGTAATTGCTCCAAAAAACTAAAGCAAAGTTTGAAGGACAAAATTATTATTTCAAATAAAAATCATTATTTCTAACCTTGCCAATGTCTTGACTATATGTTCTATTCATTTTGCAACTCATTTGATAAATTAAAGTCAGTTTTCATGTAAAACACAAAATTGTCTGGGTGACCCCAAACTTTTGAACGGTTGTGTATTACAGTTTCATAAAGATCTGTGATATAGTAGATCCTTTAATAATCCCATTCCAAAATCAATAGATCAGAAAAAATAAATATAAATAGTGAAAAAAATACCCAAACAGTTATATTCTAAAAAAAGAGAGTGTAATAAATAATGACATCACCAATCTCATAGAAAAAACTCTCAAATATATATCTGCATTAGAATACCTACAGTGTTATATCTCAAAAATAGATGTAAATTAAAGTATAAATCTATATTCATCAGTAATCAAGTGAAAAATTTATATTTAAATCCTTCCATATATAAACAAATCTAGTGATAAAGTGAAGACAAAGGGCCTGATTTAGAGTCGCTCGCTAAGCTGTGGGTGACCACCCACAGCTTTTGCGAGCGGCCTGGCGATGGTCACGATTGTCGCGACCATCGGGCTTGCGAGGAGACCCTGCGGTAGGGTCTCAGCTCTCGCAAGCCCGAGTGGACTTCCTGCTCTAAGTGATGTGAGTGATGTCAGTAGGGCCACCCACAAACGCCAGGTGTTCCTAAGGGAACGCCTGCGTTTGTGCAGCCACCCCCCCCTCCCCGCCTACAAAATGGGGCGAGCTGTCAATCAACATCAACAGCCGCCCCATCTTGTAGCGAGACCCGTTGCGATGGAGCTGCTGTCACAGTACGGGTCTCGCGCATGCGCACGCCGGAGGTGGCACATGCGCAGTCGGGGACCATCGACCCGCTTGCAAGCGCTGTGCAGGTCTGAATCAGGCCCAAAATTTTATATAGTGTGTAGAACCATGAAGAAGAATAATGTAACCTCATAAATTAAGTGATATCAATATATCCAAACATAAAATAAAAAATAATAAAAATAAGTGTATATTAGTATAGATATACATACATCTAGACACACACATATATACCTGCAAAGGCATACATGTACACATGAACATGCATACATACATTATATAATAACAACCTAAACTGTGTAATTTACTTATGAAATAGTATACATAAATACAATAATGTGTTAAGTGCAAGAAAATGTATAAATATAAATCAATTATTCAAAATTTAACATGTGTTAATATAAATTCATATAAATCATCTCCATTAATTATCGATTCAATAATAACATAGCTGATCTATATACTATGGGTAAGACTTCTATAAGAACACTGAATAACTAATATTTTCATTCATGCCCTTAGGATGAATACTATCCATCATGAAGATCCACTTTGCTTCTTTCCTTAGTAATTCACGTACCAAGTTGCCTCCTCTCAAGCCTAAATGTACCCTCTCAATTGCAAAGGCCCTTAGGCCCTTACTATCTCCTGCATGGCATTGTAGAAAATGTCTAAGCCACACTGGTGAGAGTTTTCATTCTCTCTTTATCTCTCTTCGCAGTTTGAATATTGTAAGCATGTTCTAATACTCTGGTTTTCAATTGTCATTTGGTCATTCCTACGTATACCTTATGACAAGGACATACCAAACAATATATCACTCCATGAGAAGAACAATTAATACAATTATTAATCATCCATTTCTTTCCAAATTTATCCTGAAAATATTATTTTCTCATAATAAAGGGACACACTCTGCAGTAGCCACATTTATGTGTACCTTTAATCATTAAATTTTTCTTCTTCTGTCTCACAAAATGACTATGTGTGTTAGTTGATCCTTCAAATTTCTGGATCGCCACCAGCTCACTTGTACCCTATTACCCAGGATCTCTACCAAGTCTCCATCAGCTTGTAGTACATGCCAATATTTTTGCAAAGCTTAAGTATTTTTTCTCCATTGATTACAAAACGTACCAACAAATCTAATGGGTTGTTGCCCATCCAGTTTATCCTTCTTTTTAGGGAAGACTAGAAGATCACTATTCGTTAACTGTGCTTCACGACATGCTTTCCTTACTATCGTGTTGCTATAACCTCTCACTTTCAGTCTATCTCCTAACTCCATAGCTCTTTTTTCAAACACTTTCTCAGTTTTGTTTCATCCTTAGGTATTCTCCTTGGGATACACTCCTCTTAGTGGCTGGATGGTGTGAACTATGAAAATGTAATATACTGTTCATGGCTGTCTTTTTTCTGAAGACATCTGTGACAAGTTTACCGTCCTCACTAATCTGTATGGTTAAATCCAAGAAGTTAACCTTCACTGGATCCATTTCAGATATTAATTTTAGATTCAATGAGTTGACATTCAATATCTTTATGAAATCCTCGATGCATTGTTGTTCGCCCTCCCAGACAATGAGGACGTCACCTATATACCTTAGCCACAACAATACTTTATCAGTATGTTGAACATTCTCTTCACTAAAAACTACTTCACGCTCCCACCATCCCAGATATAAATTTGAATACGTCGGGGCATAGGCACTGCCCATAGCGGTGCCCCGCACTTGCAGGTAGTGTCTTTCATTGAATGTGAAGTAATTTTTTGTGAGAACAAACTTTAATAGCTCAAGTAGCAATCCGTTAAGGTCACTGTTCCAGTTACCTGCTTCAGTATTGCTTCACAGCATTCTGCTCCAGTCTGTTCTAATTACCTGCTCCAGTATTCACAGCATTCAGTCCTGGTATATTCCTGCAGTCTGCCTCAATAGTGCTCCTACAGCATTCAGTCCCAAGGTTTCCTGCAGTATGCTTTAGTTGTGCTCTTGCACCCCATTAAAGTGTTTTCTATAGCCTGCTTTAGAAGTGCTTCCAGCTCAGAGTTTCAGTGGTTCCTGCAGCCTGCTTCAGTTGTGCTCCTGCACCTAGTTCCAGTATTTCCTGCAGTATGCTTCAGTAGTGTTTCTGGCAACTAGTGTACTTGCAGTCTGCTCCTGATACCCCAACCTACTCCTTGCATCAGTCTCCAGCTGCTACTAGTGGCCTGTATGAGGAACAACATTGTTAGGCCATCAAGATTCACTCACACTCCAGCACATACAGCTAGCCCAAGGGGTCCCGACTCGGATCATCAAACTCTTGGGGCCGTATTCAATTTGAGGCGAAAACAGGTTATTTTCGCCTGTTTCAATTATCCCCGTATTCAATTTCAAAGAATTTTCGCCAGTGCGAAAAGTCTTTGTTAAAAAACGGGGATAACATGGTGATGTAATGTGGCGACATGTAATACATGGCGAACAAAAGTGCAGAATTGGGGTTTAGGGGTGCAGGCTTAAAAAAAAATAGCCTGCACCCCTGGGAGAGTCCCCTAAAAGTATTCCGTGTCAATACATTTTTAAAAAAAACTCTTCAGGACACCACAAAAAAAGGATCTTTAATTTTGGGGTAAAAAAAAAAAATTTGGAGGACAAACTTCTAAACTAGCGAAATTGATCCCAGGGGGGTTCCCAAGTATGCGGCAGGTTTTTCAAGAGTGCGGCTGGTAGCGGCAAGTGCATTTTTGAAGAATTTTTAAAAATTAATTTAGGAACTTAAAATTATGCTTGCACCCATTTTCATGTACCCCAAATTTGATGGCCATAGTTTTTTTTTCCAAAAAAAATAAACTAAGTGCTATTCTCCACCCCTTCTTCACAGGCGCATTTATGCACCTGACAGTAGAAAATGGTACGTGCGCTGTAATCTACAATACTGGTGGTATTAATGGGAGCAGCTTACTGGTAAGGTCACCACTTAACCTTAAAGATATACAAAGCATGAAATAAACATAAAAATGTTTATACCAACGAGCGCTCAATCATGTGTGATATAGTGTTCTGCCGCTATGTATAAAAACCAGCTTTACCTCTGTTATGATTTTTATTAATATTTAAACAAATGATAAGGTTGTTATGATAATTAGACTAAACATATGACAATCAGCCGGGATTAATTAGGATATTATATTGTATATGTTTATTCCCACATGGAATAGTAGTGGGTTGGCTCAAATGTGATATAATGTACAGTATAAATGCTAATAAAATATCGACACACTGTGACAGAGGGGGTGGACAATTGAGGGCAACAGTAGGAGGGGGAAAATAATAAATCAATCAATGAAAATTAAAATATAAAAAGTAGAAAAAATAGGACAAATAAAATTGTAATGCCAATACAAGGAATCCAAGGGTTAATGTTTAACAGTCAAATCCTCCTTTGCTTGTGGTTGTACAAATCTTCCAATGTCTTTAAATAAACAGACTGATACAGTGTCTGTGTAACCATGTAATGTCCATATAATAAGTCCTGAATACTGCTCTGGCTTGAGATGTCCGTTCTGTGTGGTGATAACCAAATTAACCCCGGCTCTGCACAAGGCCAGCTTCACTGCTTGCCAGATGTTCGTTTTGGGTCCCCTTGGGCAGAGTGAAGAGTGCCTTACCAGCCAGGAGCAAGTGTCCAGGTATGAACAGCCCACCGGTACCAGCAGTCGGGATGATGCGCCCGCTCCCTGTGCGGTGGCTGTCGCCGAGAACTAATCTCCTGTGCTCGCGTGGTGATTCTGACTGATGGCCACCACCTCGCTGCCGGGGCCGAGGGAAACCTCTGCGACGGCAGAGCAGATGGAAGGCTGCGAGACAGGTGTTTGTGGCACAGGAGAGAGAGCCAACCCACTACTATTCCATGTGGGCATAAACATATACAATTTAATATCTAAATTAATCCCGGCTGATTGTCATATGTTTAGTCTGATTATCGTAACAACCTTATCACTTGTTTAAATATTAATAAAAATCATAACAGAGGTAAAGCAGGTTTTTATACATAGCGGCAGAATACTATATCACACATGACCAAGCATTTATGCACCTGCCGCGGCTATTTAAAAACCCAGATTACCTTCAGCAGGCAAAAACGGGGGTACCCATAGTGATCAGGACATTTTTAGGGGGATGCCAGGATGAATTCCCAAAAATTGACAGGACTTTTCGCCACGTCCCGATTCCGCAGCATTTGAATTGAATATGGGGATAAGAGGCACGCGTCCGATACTTTATCCCTTG
Source organism: Taudactylus pleione (assembly GCA_031769625.1). Taxonomy (NCBI): domain Eukaryota; kingdom Metazoa; phylum Chordata; class Amphibia; order Anura; family Myobatrachidae; genus Taudactylus; species Taudactylus pleione. The sequence continues at coordinate 6,581,090 of JAUIMM010000053.1, forward strand.
TACAGGGGAGTATCTTCCTAGTGGCCTAGATGGCCCTCGCCAGTGGCACCGGCTGAAGGGGGCGCCGTTGCCAACAGCTGTTATTTATGATCTCCTGTCTACTCTAACCAGTGTCCCGCAGTCAGCCGTCATTAGCAAAGGATCCCTGATCTCCTATGTTCTGCTCTGCTCTGCTCTGTCCTCCATTGACTACTAATGTGTATTAGGCTTCTTATATGTCCCTTCATATCAGAAACATTTCAAATTAGAGAGACTAAATAATTTTTTTTTACCTAATATATCTCTTCCCCCACAATACCCACCATACACCAATCACCACTCACTGATTCCCATATGTCAATCATGCAGGAGAAGAGTGCCATATCAATCACAAGGCTCTATTCGCAAGGTAATTTGCACATATGCAAATTATCTTGCCCACAATGCATCTAGTTTGTTATTGATGCCCTCTTTTCCTGTGTTGCTGACATATAGAAATTAATAAACAGTGCATTGCATGTAGTGTTATAACTGAAAAAAATTTAAATATATATATATATACAATATATATATATATATATACATATATATATATATATATACATGTAGTATCAGTCTGGCACTCCCATATGCTGCCTCTTTAAAACACTGATGCAAAGATAAACGACAAAAAAATGGCACTCCGGGTCTTCAAAGATGGCAAAAGTACAAATCCTTTAATCCATAAACAGGATGTTCAGGCCGACGTTTCGAGGCCTCAAAGGGGGCCCCAAAGTTACCTTGACAAAGGGGCGTTGACCCGGAGTGCCATTTTTTGGTGGTTTATCTATATATATATATATATATATATATATATATATATATATACAAAGACAGAGACCCTGCACTCACATTCATAGATAAATATCAGTCGGGGTGCTTCCAAGGACACTAGGTCCCTATATAGTTCAGAATTGTATCCAATGAGGAAGGATGCACTCTCCTTTAAAATCAATAAAGCAGTTTAATGTTGTCACAATATTTCTCAATAATTTAGTCCTTATAGGTCACAAGTGTTTAGCCGTAGTCGCCGTTTCGGTTCCCAGATGAACCTTTTTCAAGACTTTCACATAGTGGACATCATAGATATCACATCGAATGGTAGACATTAATATGAGACTTTACAGAAATCGGAAAAAATAACAAAATACACAAAATGACTTGTCTAGCAGGCTCCTAAATACTCAAAAAGACACATACACCCATGTGTAAGGAAAACACCTGTCACCTGACTCTAATAGTTAGCCACCAGATCTCAGTGAGAATATTGCAGTTAGACCATGAAAGCAAAATCATAAATGTTAAATAAATGAATACCTCCATAGGGTTAGTCAGTTAACCCCAATTAATATGGAGCTCAAAAGGTGTGTCCAAACTCCTAAGGGTAGATAACATGAATTTAAATGATACTCAAAAAGGGTAACTGTAGCCAACAGTGTGTGAATAATCCATGAATAATAATATCTACCTAAAGCCTCATCCAGCCAACATCAAAGGCCCGCTGTTTGGATATTGCTGATATATAGACAGCACTTATCTGAAAAATGACAAGGCAAGGTGATCACACCTTTAAACGTACACTGGCACATAGCGTTACTAGCATAACCCATGTGTGCTTACCTTACTGCGATACTGCAGGCCAAAGGGAGTGAAGAGAGGGCACACATGCCGCCGGCGTCCGCAGCATATCAGCTGTACGGCGCCCCGCGGCTATTTAAACCCGCTAGCCGGAAGCTAAACACTTCCGCGTGTCAGCCTGACACGCAGAAGAATGGTGGCCTAAAGAGTACAAAACGTGGTGACTCAAACGCTAGCTGATAGCGTGAAAAAAAATATCAAGGAGAGTCCATATACTCTCTGTAAGGTGAAGTGTATATGTATAAAAGTATTAATTACGGAGACTGCTTAAACTAACAGACGCCATTCCAAACATAAGATTATTGCAAACAATTACATACATTACAATAATATCCAAATAAATACACATACACATATGTTTACTCACGTACATGCATATATATATGTTAACAAATCTACACACACATGCATCTACAATATTCATATAGTCAGACCCTTGTGAGCCATATCGACTTGACAAAAAAGTTTTTTAACAAAAAAAATTTTTATACCCCTATTAGAGGATTACTTATTCATAAGTGGACCCAAGCAGTGTAATCGGAACATTAATACATAAACAATGTCAATTACTAAAGCTTTCAAAATAGTACACTCACCCTCATTTTAGGATTTATTCAGAGAAAGATACCTAGAGGATTATTCTCGTTCAAACCTCTAGGAGTCACTGTGTCCAATACATGAATCCAGAAACTTTCACGTTTTTTTTAACAACAATAATTTGTCAATCCCTTGTTTTGGAGGGATCCAGTCTATGAGTTTACACCTAAGTGTTGCCAATTGGTGAGATTTCTCAACGAAATGTCTCGCTACTGGCTTATCACTTTTGCCTGTAGTGTGTGCTGCTCTAATGGAGGCCCTATGGTTGGCCATTCTATCTCGAAACCTACGAGCCGTAAGGCCTACATAATATAAACCACATGGACATATTAAAATATATATCAAATGGTCTAGAGCGCAATGTAATCTATACTTAATATGAAATAACCGTCCTGAATGTGGGTGTGGGAAGGTAGGGCCAATCATCATTGATGTGCAAGTCACACAACCACCACATGAGACACAACCCGGTCTTTTTACCATGATTTCTGAAACCTCATTTGGTTGACCTGGGTAAAGGCGTGGTCTCATCAACATCTGTTTGAAATTTGGTCCCCTCCTATAAGCCATCATCGGCAGTGGCATATTGTGGAATGGTAGCGTCCTATCGCTAGTAATTATGGGCCAAAATTTCTTGAGTGATTTCTGTGTGGCTTGAGCTTGAGCATCAAAGGTGGTGGTGAATATAAGACGTGGTTTAATTTCACTTGTGGTAGCTCCTCCAGTCTGGGCCTGGGCGATTTCCCTTGCCTTATGTAAACATTTGGATAAAGTGACTTGCTTGTAACCACGTGCATGAAATCTTCTAGTCATCTCAGCTACTTGTGATTCCATCTTGTCAATATCAGAATTAATATGCATAACTCGTAAATATTGGGACAATGGTAGACTGTCTTTCAATGCCGTAGGATGATGGCTTGTTGGCAATAAAGCCAAATTCCTATCAGTGGCTTTCCTGTATAAAGAGGTAGTGAGTTTTTTATCAACAACACTAATAGTAACATCAAGGAAATTAATTTCGTTCGTACTTAATTCATGAGTGAACTGGATCGGTGAATTTAGCCCGTTAAGATCTGTTACCATTGACACAAAAGAATCAGCTGTATCTTGCCAAAGAAGAAAAATGTTGTCTATAAAACGGCGGTAGAATCTAATCTTGTCACTGTATTTTGAAAGAATATGTTCTTGTTCGTATTGCGCCATATATATATTGGTGTATGATGGAGCTAAATTGGAACCCATTGCGGTTCCCGAGATTTGCATATAGTAGCCATCTTTATATTGGAAATGGTTATTACATAGCACCAGTGTGGCTAATTCCACTAGAAATTCTGTAGGTCTACATAAATTGGACCTAGTCATAAGAGCTTTCCTCAATGACCCTATCCCCTGCTGATGGGGGATCACAGAGTAAAGCGACTTCACATCCATAGTTGCTAGTATTACATTATCCAAGTCCTCAATACCTCTAATGCATTGTAACAGATGTCGGGTATCCCTGAGATAAGTAGAATGGTTACATACCAACGGCTGTAGTTCACAGTCTACAAAAATAGCTAATGGTTGGAGTACAGACCCTTGTGCGGAAATAATTGGTCTCCCCGGCGGTTTCTCAAGTGTTTTGTGAATTTTAGGTAATGTGTATATTATTGGGCATTGTGGTCTATCCACCGTCAGATACTGCAATTCGTTGTCATTAATCCATCTTTGTGCATGACCATGGCTGAGAACTTCATCTACCTTAGCTTTAATAGCATCCACTGGTCTATACGCAAGACTACTATATACCTTATTATCCCGCAATTGGGACATAATTTCGGCATCATAGTCAACTAAATCTTGTAATACCACTGCTCCACCTTTATCGGCGGGTCTAATAACAAGGTTGGGATTTTCTTTTAAAGATTGTAAGGCTCTCCTCTCTCCAGGTGATAGATTACTATATACTCTAGGAGCCTTACTATTAGTCATTTCATTGTTCACTAGCCTAAGGTATGTTTTCAAACTTGGATTGTTTGAAGGTGGGTCAAACGTGGAAGGTCTCTTAAAACCCATTATTTTTTCTGTAGAGATTTTGTTAGAAAAGAATTCTTTCAATCGCATATTTCTACCAAATTTATAAAGATCAATGGTGTTACTGAAACTGCTATGTCTGTATGTCGGTACGAAGGATAAACCTCTCGTTAATACCCTCATTTGATCATCATCAAGTGTCATACTTGACAAATTGAATACAACATCAGCATCTATAGCCTCCTTCCTCTGCGATGCCTCCTTGTGGCCGCCCCTCCTCGGATGTGGTCTCCGGTTATATCGTCGTTGTTGTCTGACGTACGATGTTCGTGTGGTGATCCCAGTTCTAAAAAACGACCACTCATTTTTTGCGTATCCTGATATGCGTCCGTATCGGAGGTAGATAATGAGAAACCTGACTCAGCCAAATATAATGGCTGACGTCTTGGTCGATATGATCTGGCTTGTGATCTAGGTCTAGATTGTTGGGTATCACCCAATAACCATCGGTAAACCGTATGGCTTTGGTAATCACCTTTAACAGTATTCATTTTTTTTCTTTTAAAAGAGGTTAAATCTCTTCTGTAATTGTCTATCTATGTTTGTAATCTCTCAAGCCAATTAGTAGCGTTGTCTTCCTTTAGTGTGGGTAATGTAACAATTCTAGCCTGCTCAATTTCAACCTTAACTTTTTGGAGTTCACCTCCCACTTCCTCGATTACAAGAACCATTAAATCTAATGAACACTTGTTCAAAATAGCGCACCAACGGCTGCAAAACACTGGGTTGTTTCTACCTAATGTAGGGATATTGTGTATCCTGAATCCACATGGTATCTGTTTACACCGATGGTATTCAGACAAAAATTGTCCATGTAATAGAAGATCGATCTCTCTTCTCTGTAGTCTGAGCAATCTATAAAAAAGGTCTGCTGAAGTTTCAGCTGGTAGTGTACTAAAATCCAATTTATCGAAAAGGACCTTACTTATCTCATCATCAGTAAACGAGATAGCACCACTTTCAGCCTGTGAAAGAAGTGCTTCATCAAATAAACCAATACCGCCTTGGGCCATAGTATAAAGTCTTATATGGCATAAACAGTATAACAAGGTTATTCAGTATTACAAAACAAATAGTAAATCGTTAGTATTGCAAGTCACAAAGTGAATTAGTCATTTACACAGAATTTCAAATGCAAAAGAGCAAAAATCTGGATGGGTGACAGGGAAAGCGTGGGTTGATACAAGGATCAACCCCACTCATAAATTACAAAGACAGAGACCCTGCACTCACATTCATAGATAAATATCAGTCGGGGTGCTTCCAAGGACACTAGGTCCCTATATAGTTCAGAATTGTATCCAATGAGGAAGGATGCACTCTCCTTTAAAATCAATAAAGCAGTTTAATGTTGTCACTATATTTCTCAATAATTTAGTCCTTATAGGTCACAAGTGTTTAGTCGTAGTCGACGTTTCAGTTCCCAGATGAACCTTTTTCAAGACTTTCACATAGTGGACATCATAGACATCACATCGAATGGTAGACATTAATATGAGACTTTACAGAAATCTGAAAAAATAACAAAATACACAAAATGACTTGTCTAGCAGGCTCCAAAATACTCAAAAAGACACATACACCCATGTGTAAGGAAAACACCTGTCACCTGACTCTAATAGTTAGCCACCAGATCTCAGTGAGAATATTGCAGTTAGCCCATGAAAGCAAAATCATAAATTTAGCTCCATCATACGCCAATATATATATGGCGCAATACGAACAAGAACATATTCTTTCAAAATACGGTGACAAGATTAGATTCTACCGCCGTTTTATAGACGACATTTTTCTTCTTTGGCAAGATACAGCTGATTCTTTTGTGTCAATGGTAACAGATCTTAACGGGCTAAATTCACCGAACCGGTTCACTCATGAATTAAGTACGAACGAAATTCATTTCCTTGATGTTACTATTAGTGTTGTTGATAAAAAACTCACTACCTCTTTATACAGGAAAGCCACTGATAGGAATTTGGCTTTATTGCCAACGAGCCATCATCCTACGGCATTGAAACACAGTCTACCATTGTCCCAATATTTACGAGTTATATGTATTAATTTTGATATTGACAAGATGGAATCACAAGTGGCTGAGATGACTAGAAGATTTCTTGCACATGGTTACAAGCAAGTCACTTTATCCAAATGTTTACATAAGGCAAGGGAAATCGCCCAGGCCCAGACTGGAGGAGCTACCACAAGTGAAATTAAACCACGTCTTATATTCACCACCACCTTTGATGCTCAAGCTCAAGCCACACAGAAATCACTCAAGAAATTTTGGCCCATAAATACTAGCGATAGGACGCTACCATTCCACAATATGCCACTGCCGATGATGGCTTATAGGAGGGGACCAAATTTCAAACAGATGTTGATGAGACCACGCCTTTACCCAGGTCAACCTAATGAGGTTTCAGAAATCATGGTAAAAAGACCGGGTTGTGTCTCATGTGGTGGTTGTGTGACTTGCACATCAATGATGATTGGCCCTACCTTCCCACACCCACATTCAGGACGGTTATTTCATATTAAGTATAGATTACATTGCGCTCTAGACCATTTGATATATATTTTAATATGTCCATGTGGTTTATATTATGTAGGCCTTACGGCTCGTAGGTTTCGAGATAGAATGGCCAACCATAGGGCCTCCATTAGAGCAGCACACGCTACAGGCAAAAGTGATAAGCCAGTAGCGAGACATTTCATTGAGAAATCTCACCAATTGGCAACACTTAGGTGTAAACTCATAGACTGGATCCCTCCAAAACAAGGGATTGACAGATTATTGTTGTTAAAAAAACGGGAAAGTTTCTGGATTCATGTATTGGACACAGTGACTCCTAGAGGTTTGAACGAGAATAATCCTCTAGGTATCTTTCTCTGAATAAATCCTAAAATGAGGGTGAGTGTACTATTTTGAAAGCTTTAGTAATTGACATTGTTTATGTATTAATGTTCCGATTACACTGCTTGGGTCCACCTATGAATAAGTAATCCTCTAATAGGGGTAAAAAAAAATTTTTTGTTAAAAAACTTTTTTGTCAAGTCGATATGGCTCACAAGGGTCTGACTATATGAATATTGTAGATGCATGTGTGTGTAGATTTGTTAACATATATATATGCATGTGCGTGAGTAAACATATGTGTATGTGTATTTGTTTGGATATTATTGTAATGTATGTAATTATTTGCAATAATCTTATGTTTGGAATGGCATTTGTTAGTTTAAGCAGGCTCCGTAATTAATACTTTTATACATATACACTTCACCTTACAGAGAGTATATGGACTCTCCTTGATATTTTTTTTCACGCTATCAGCTAGCGTTTGAGTCACCACGTTTTGTACTCTTTAGGCCACCGTACTTCTGTGTGTCAAGCTGACACGCGGAAGTGATTAGCTTCCGGCTAGCGGGTTTAAATAGCCGCGGGGCGCCGTACAGCTGATATGCTGCGGACGCCGGCGGCATGTGTGCCCTCTCTTCACTCCCTTTGGCCTGCAGTATCGCAGTAAGGTAAGCACACATGGGTTATGCTAGTAACGCTATGTGCCAGTGTACGTTTAAAGGTGTGATCACCTTGCCTTGTCATTTTTCAGATAAGTGCTGTCTATATATCAGCAATATCCAAACAGCGGGCCTTTGATGTTGGCTGGATGAGGCTTTAGGTAGATATTATTATTCATGGATTATTCACACACTGTTGGCTACAGTTACCCTTTTTGAGTATCATTTAAATTCATGTTATCTACCCTTAGGAGTTTGGACACACCTTTTGAGCTCCATATTAATTGGGGTTAACTGACTAACCCTATGGAGGTATTCATTTATTTAACATTTATGATTTTGCTTTCATGGGCTAACTGCAATATTCTCACTGAGATCTGGTGGCTAACTATTAGAGTCAGGTGACAGGTGTTTTCCTTACACATGGGTGTATGTGTCTTTTTGAGTATTTAGGAGCCTGCTAGACAAGTCATTTTGTGTATTTTGTTATTTTTTCAGATTTCTGTAAAGTCTCATATTAATGTCTACCATTCGATGTGATGTCTATGATGTCCACTATGTGAAAGTCTTGAAAAAGGTTCATCTGGGAACCGAAACGTCGACTACGACTAAACACTTGTGACCTATAAGGACTAAATTATTGAGAAATATTGTGACAACATTAAACTGCTTTATTGATTTTAAAGGAGAGTGCATCCTTCCTCATTATATATATATATATATATATATATCTGAAAGTGGAATTGGGAAAAAGCATGCGCCTAATAGTGTAGTATTTAAAAACAGTGATGTACGTGCTCAAAATAAAATGTGCGTACCAAATAATAAATCTTTAAAGCTTATCTGTGATGTCTTTACTGGGGTTCCATATGGTGGGGTGTGTATGGTCCTCCAACAAATCAGGAAAACCTTAATAGGAAAGGCTCAACCAGAGCCGGATAGAACACAAATATAGTGTAGTATTTTTGTTTAAATATAGCACATATAATTAAGTATATATTGCGTACCAGACGGATACTTGGACATCTGCATGTAATACTCTGATATTCCTCTAGGATCCCATGAACACCCTTATGGTCTGCGCAATGTTGGATAAGGTTTTAGCCTCAAATATGCAAAAAATGACCCTTATCACAGGTGTGCTTTTGCACAGAAAGGGGGGTTTTAAAAATGCTTATCTGCAATAAATTCAGCAGAGTGGAGAGATGCTGGAGCAAGGTCCCAACGCATTTCGTCTATTCAGACTTCCTCAGGGGTGTTGGTGAGGTTATTGGGGTGCCCTTTATATACTGTACAGAGCAGGGTGTTGATTAGCGCTATTTTCGGCTTTATGCCGTTCTGCGCATGCGCATACCCCCGCGGCCATCTTGTCTGACGTCATCAATGACGTCCGGTATTTCCCATAGAGCCGCGCGGTAAGGAGTGCGCATGTGCAGATCGCGGCGGCCAGTTAACAGGCTCTGCCGCGATCGCGCTGTATATTGATATCAGCGCGATTGGATGTTTAAACCGGCATTGGTGTCTGATAAAATGAACTCTAGTTTGTGTGTGTTACAGAATTTAGAGTGTAAGCTCCAATGGGGCAGGGACTGATGTGAGTGATTACATTCTGTAGAACAACAACTCCGCCCCAACCCAAGTTGACTGCCTCACTGTTTGCAATAAGGTAAAGTGCTTTGAATACCATTGAGAAAAAGGTGTGAAGTAAATAAAGAAAAATTATTATAAATAATTACTATATAGTGACATAGTTTCTTTAATCAAGTCTGCATCTCGCTGGTTATCAATTTTGAGTTAGTTACACAGCATTTGTTCACTAAATAGAAAAATACTACTATCTGAAAACTCCTACATTGACCTAACACCGTGTTTTGTTGGAAATGATGTGTGTGCAGGTGTTGATATTGCACAGTTATGTAGTTATACATCAGCGGATGACTCAAGCTATGAACATTCCAGTTACTTAACCAGTTGTGTTGGTTTATTGAGAGATAGTAGGTACAGCCATACTCACTGTTACATGTACACTGGTAATCAGTGGCGGTTTTACCTAGGGGCTCATCCCCAGTGAGTGTTCCCTATCACTGGCTTTCTATTAGATGCGCTATCTGCTAATCATAGCCAGACAGGCTGTCCCTGGGATTGCCCTGCGATTAACAGAGAGAGTGTTTTCAATAAGAATGCACTCCTCTGCCTTGCTGTCAGCCCTACCCAGCTTCTGAAGACTTTAGCTGTTGCAGTCCCTAGAAGCCAGGGCTTCTGTGCTGCTTGCAGGCCCTGCCAGATTTATTCTGCATGTGCAATGCACGTGACAGGTGCCAAAATAGACAGGAGATGGCCAGGCTGCTGACCAAACTACTGCATGAATAGTCCCCCCTGACAGGGAAAGGTAGCAGCTCCCTCCACTCCCATGGAGTGGAGCAGTGTTCGATACTGCTCACCAGTCAGTGAGTGTATGCTGCACACGGTTAGTGGTGCAGTGATCTGGAACAGAGTTATATGGAGGTACTCTGATAGTAGTACACTTCTGTTTCCCAGCATATCACTCTTCAAGGCAAAGATGGCTGCAGTCACATATGCAGTAGCACATCAGGTTGGGGGTCGGACCTCCCTGTCAACTCTAGGTCCTGGTGCCCAGCATGTGTGCACAGTGAGCGCACTGCTTTCTAACATTTATAGCACATGTAAATACTATAGACTTATATAAATACTGTAGTACTATACTATATGTATGTACTATACTACATGGAGGTCCGGTCTCTCTGGCATGTATTGTCAAGGAGATGGCATGAGCTATATGCTCATGGACTCGTCCAAAATGGCACTTTCCAGTATGTGTTTCTTCAAGATTGCTGCCGCCTGCTTACTAGAGGACCCGCCCCTCCATCCGGGAGTGACTCAGAAGATGAAGATGCGAGGAAGAGCAGTAACTGTTTGGCTGGAAACTGCACTCCAGAAGGAAAAAAAAGAGGTGTTTTTGGTACCAAATGGAGTGCAGTAGTGGAGAGGAAATGGAGCCAAAGGCTATCGGAGCTGATCAGGTCAGACCTGTCATGTTGTATGACCGCTGGGCGGCGGGTTGTAGTGAGAAGTCGCACACATCTCCACAATGCAGAGAGCAGAGTGGAGCTAACATTGACCCTTCCTTGGGAGAGCCAGAGCTCACAGAGCTGGGCATTTACAAGCTAGTCTCTGGACCAAGAAGGAGACTCTGGTCTTGAGTGAATGGTGCAGAGGGTAAAGGCCATACAGAGCAGGACTGGACTTGGGTACTGTAGGGGGTATGTCCAAATCATGGAGGTCTGGCCATGTCACCTACAAAAAATATGCACCCCCCCAGCCAGGGGAAGATCCAGAGGGGATGATCAGTGCAATCGTTCCACACTGCACAGCAAGCAGACAGAGGAGACTGCTGCTGATCATTGTACCCTCTGCAGCCTAGCACACAACAATGATATGATGTACAGTAGTATATGCAACAGATGAGGTGGCACACCCGTCTGCCCCGAAAAGAAGCAAAGTCTCCCAATGCCGGCTGATTCCCCGGCCGCGGTCGCCCACTTTCAAGTTAAGTGGGTTGTACAGGCAGATGATGATGCATTCACAGTATACCGCATCTTCTTGGCCCTGCCCCCGTTGTACAATGCTGGTAATCGCAACATTGTACAGCGGGGGCGAGGCTAAGATGACACGAATGCGTCTCCACAGCCTCGGCACCGCCCATTGCAGCTGCTCCACGCCTACCGCAGATGACGCGTTTGCGTATCCTATCCCTGGCACCACCCACTTCAGCTGCTCCATGTCCTCCGCAGTGCAAACTGGGCGGGCCCCTCCCAAAGGGGTCAGCCCGAAGGTCAGTAAGTATGATATGCAATGTAATCATCACTCAGAAATGTAAACAACAATTATTTCAATAAATTCAATAAAGTTTCCTATTAATAGTACATGATGTGGAAATTTATAATATGAGTATAAATTATTACACTACAGTAGTTTAATATAAAAAGGTACTCTTTTTATATAGTACAGTAACCTGCTGAGTTAGCAGGTATGATTAAAATGTAATGCAATACAACAAGCAGATTATTATGCCAAGTATTTGCAAATAAGCAATATAAAAAGGTCAATGACCTCTTCACAGACATTACTTCTTCTCGCTTATTGTTCAGAAACTGAAACGGCTGTAGGCGTGTTTGTTATAATTGATTGAAAGGCTTGTCATGGTCTCTGACAGCAAATAGGAGATTAATGCAGGTATCAAAACAAAACAGGTTACTTCCTTGAACCTCCATCACAATCTCCTAATGTCATATATCACTATAGGCACAGAAAACATCAATTCGCCAGTGGCTCCCAAACTTTTTCGACAAATGCCGTCCTAGAGTATCAGCATTTTCTCCATGGCACCTTCTTATTGAGAAATTCAGCAAATTCAGTAAATTGTGCTTATATGTCAGCATTAGGTTTAGTTATGTGTAGGATGACAGGGCTACAATTCTTTTTGTCCACATATTTTGTGATTGGCAGACATTAGCTCTGGTTTTGTCTATCACACTGATGAAAAATCATTTTACTTTGTACTGGACCACCAACCCGAGGCACCCCTGCATGGCCCCTGAGACACCCCAGGGTGCCACAGCACCCAGTTTGGGAACCACTGCTATACGCCCTTCTTTTCTTGAAGTATACAAAAGTGCCCAGCTAGCAAAGGTCACTTACCACCCCATTAAATATCAGTTTCAAATTGGTTCTTGAATCTGTTCTAAAGTTTAAAAATTTGCTTTAGATTCTCAAACTTTAGACAGACTAAGAATGTGTGTAATATCTACATTCTGTATATTTTAGGTGCAGAGTTTTGAAGAAGATTATCCAAGGGCAATCAATCAGGACAGCATGTCAGGTTAGTACATCATCTCCTCGTCTTCTGTACAACTGTAAGCATCATATTTAAAGTCATAATGTCAACATGGTGAAAATGCTTTAAATATAAAGATCTAACTACCTCCCATTGGTAACAATGGTAATTGAAAGGCATCAATCACAATAGAGTAATGTGAATGGAGGCTACGGAAGAAAAAGCACGGCAAAATATTTTTCTTTGCTTATTTTATACATGTCTATGTACAGTGTAAGTCTCTATCCCAGCGGTTCCCAAAGTATGCCGTGGCGCTTATGCAGGGGTGCCGCTGGTGAATGGTCCGACTGCAAGTTAAACGGTTTGGCCATGCGCTGCCCCTGTAAGCAGCCATGGCCATTTACACAGCACAGCCGCCTCCATGCTGCGCTGCTGACACTCCCTGGGCTCGATTCAATTCAACGCAAATTGAATAGCGCCAGGAGGGAGCTCCCAGAGCTATTCAATTCAGTGCATTGTTTACCCCGGCTAAGGATTTCTACTCACATCCCTCCTGTTGTGCGAGCAGAAATCCGACAATACCCTGGCGCGATGCTGTTTTCTGCCCTTAGCGCTGTGGAAACAGCACCGGGCAGTTTAATTGGAGAATGCCCGTTCTCGCGACTAAACACCATGTTTAAGGCCCGAGGGGTGCAAGAACTGGCATTCTCCGACAATACAGCACACTGAATTAAATGGCTCCGGGAGCTCCCTCCCGGCTCTATTCAATTCGCATTGCATTGATTGAGCCCACTGATTGTGAGAACCCTGCGGCCCCACCCCCTGCTCCACTTCCCGTTTTCTATTACCACCTCACAGTCAGTGTGACCGGACTCGAGTCCTAATGTTAGTAACAGTCCGTGGCACAGTGTCTGAAGCCCTGAGGTAGTGTAATTGTTAATATCAATTAAAATTGAAAATGTAATTTAATATTTTATTTTTTATCATTGCATTTTTGATTGTCAAATAAAACACTGGGTAGGGTGGATGGGAGTTCTGTGGACCATAGTAAAGCTAATATTACATGGTTGTAGATATTTTAAATAGAGATAAAGTGCATACGTCATTTAGGTACTTTATCATATTTAAAATATCTATAACAATGTAATAATACCATTACCATGGTCCTCAATACACCCTTCCACCACACACCAGTGCTAATATACAGCTTACTTGTTGCTGTATCTGGGCCTTCAGAGTTAGATGCTTTTGCACAGCTGCTGCTAAAATATGCAAAAGCCGCAGGAGGCACCTTGTGTAAATAGACGCCCACTGCATGCTTTTGTGATCTGATGCTGCGTCCGCAGCCACTGGTTTCAGCATGCCCAGAAAATGGGGCAGACCCCCCCCCCCCGCTTTCTGCAATGCTGCCCCATGAGTGCACATGCAGAGACTGACTTCTGCGCATGCTCAGATCTAAAAGCACCAGAAATGTGCGCAGGGGTGCCGTGAAAAGGCTGATGAGGCACTAAGGGTGCCTTGAAGTAAAAAAGTTTGGGAACCACGGCTCTATCCTGTGGGCCATGATCAGTCACCATGTCCACTGCCTGTTGGAGCTTATAAAGAAGAAGCAGCCGTATAGTGGCTATAGGGCAATAAAAGCACACATGTATTTGTAATGTATATGCATTATGATATATATTACTAGACAGGTGTCACATGGAAATATAAAGTAGTTTAAGGCAATGATAGAGGTATAAGGGAAAATGGATCCTGTTGCATTCAAATCTCTGTGATTGTTATAATTACAGTATGGAAGGGGCACACAACAAGCTAAATGTTCATTGATTGGAAACAAAAGTTAATGCTCTATTTCAAGTTTGCACTAAAGTAAATAATCCGATATAAGGGCAGGAACTGTGACCACACTATGTTCAAACAAACCATCCATGTTATGTGTTTTATGATAGATTCTTGCATGTAACAGCTGCCCAACCTTATTTACAAGGAAGAACAAGTGCAGGAAAGTCATTTATGCTGAACAGCAGGTCCTCAGCTTATTTTCAGGTTTTACATTTTCCTATATTTGCATGAACTCCTACATAAAATGTCAGCTGCACTGGACTCGCAAACTCCCTAGAAGAGCAGACAGATTTTTTTTAGCTCAACAAGACCTAAATAACAACAAGTTGTCTACAGCTTTTATTATACGAAAAAAGACAATTTGCGCTTTATAAAGCCTTACATTCAGTAAATCACACTACAAAACACATATATCCAATTAACTCAGTGCTGTCCATATATTTGTGTAGAATGGACCATGTAAATATGTTACTACAGGATCATCAGCCAAATAATGCTTAAAAAAATGATGTCATACAAAAGAATCTATTGGCAGGTAAAATTTGTGGCCAATATGCCCGTACTTGAACAGTACTGATCTACTGGTTTTATTTTTGTTTGTTGTTGTTTATTGTACCTCTACTATTCATATTCTACAGTTTGATGTATACATTTAAAACAAAATATATATATATATATATATATATATATATATATATATTGTATATATATTTTTCTTTTTTTTTTTCAAAACAGTTCTTAGTCATTTACATAGACATTCCTAACTTAGCGACCAAGTTCCGTTCCTATGACTTGGTCGTTAAACAAATCGGTCGTTAAGCGAGGACATATGGTGGCCGGGAAGTAGCAGGACCCAGGCTGAGGGTGTCATGTGCCTATGTATGCACCACCTCCTCCGAGAGCGCGCCGCCGTCCTTGCAAGGTGTCCTGTGTGTCTCGCACCACAGCTAGGGCTTCCTCTTGCGGCAGAGTCTGTCTTTGTTTTCACTGCAAGTCACACTTAGCTGGTCGGAGCGTCGGTCGTAAGTCGCTAAACAGGTAGGTCACTAAGTGAGGAATGTCTGTATTTAAAGGAAAAGAATATGACAGATGCTACAAGTAAGACTCTCCATCAGTGTAGAATTAGCTTCATCAGCTGCAGTATCAGGGTGTTAGTAGTGAGACTTCTTACTGTAAAGAAATTGGTGTGAAAGAACACAGAGCCAGCTGTCCTATACATACAGTATGCTTTCCAACATCTTAACAAAATGTAACTGCAGGATCGGTGTTTAGTTTGCGACGAGCAAGTCTTCTCATACCTTTGAAATTAAGACTATTTAAATTTGGTGACTTTGGGCCTGATTCTGAGTTGGACGCTTCTACGGTTGCTTTTCCCCACTGCCGTGGCATTGTACTCACTTTCATATGTTAGTGACAAGCTGAACTAAGTCACAAATCTGTGCGTCTGATAATGCAAGTCTATCCACCCACTGTTCTAGCATAATTAGCATTGCACTTGCACCAGTCCCTTGCTAGGTGTAAAACATCCTTCTGAAACAAGCGTCGCTTACCCGTTCATATGACTCAGAGTTGCATGGAATCGCATAGAGTTGTACATACACACCTACAGTACGACACTCCCATGACATGCCCTTCAATTGATTTATCACTCTTGATCTCCCGCCTAAAGTGATGGGAGATCGGGGGGCAATATTCAATTGTTTTTGGCTGACCATGCCTTTTTTGCACCTGTCGCACCAAATAGACTGGGTTTAGCAGCGCAAAACGTCTCTAAACTTCCGCTATCTAGAACTCTATCTAACTTGGGGAACTGCACTTTGACTGCAGGACATCCATTCTGCCCACTGCAACCAGAAAGAGTAACTCCTGTTATGAAAGACTAATATAGAAGGAGCCCCGGCACTACATACATAGAATTTATATACTGATTCAACGTTCTTGTATTCATTGATTGTGATCTACATTAATGAAGTGTCATCTACCAATGGTGAACTCACCCTTAAAGGCTAAGGGGCACATTCAATTGGATGCAAGGTTTAGCTAGGTAAAAAACCTTGCACCCCACGTGCCCAATTTTGGATTACCGTGGGGATGCGCGCTACCGATACCTGCATTATCCAATTAAAAAAAGTGGTCGCGTAAAACAAAAATTACACTTACCTGCCCTCCATCTTGTCATAGGGGAGGAAGCTGCTGGGAGGTTCCAGGGGCTGCATGGAGGCACAAGGGCTGCAGGGAGGCGCAAGGGCTGCTGGGAGATGTTCCGTTACGAGGGGCATACACTTACACTGGGGACACACACTCATGCACACTCACACTTACTCATACACACTTTTACCTCTTTTCCACCAAAAACCCGGGTCCGACCTGGGTTTTCAGACATGGTTCCAACCCAGGTCAGACACAGTTTACACAGCACCATCGATCTGGGTGATTCTCAGGTCAGCCCCATTCACACTGAACCTGGGTCTGCCCCAATAGACTTTTGAGGTCATGAAAAGTGGGAGGTGACTGCTCCACAGCCACCAATCAGCTCATTTTAGGCATGACCCAGGTCGGATAACCCGGGTTGTGCAATTTACACTGCACCAATACCCAGGTCCATCCTGGGTCCGACCCTGGTAGCTACCTGGGTTGTATTGCAGGGTCACTTGACCCGGGATATTTTTCAGGGACCCTTTTACACTGAACTGCGACCTGGGTAGACCCAGCAAAAACCCAGGTTTTTGCTCTGGTGTAAAAGGAGTATTACAAACATTCACAAACACACTCACATACTCACCCTGCTGCAGGAGACTGGGGACCTCATTCAGAGGTGGTCGTTAGATGCAAGCGGTCGCACAGAATCAGGGCGGCCGCTTGCATCCTAAACGGCCGCCTCCTTGTCGATCGTTAAGCTGTGGGTTACCACCCACAGCTTAACGACCGACCAGGTTGATGGTTGCGATGATGATCACCATCGCGACCATCGGGGCTTACGACCAGACCCTAGGGTAGGGTCTGGGCACTCGTAAACCCCAGGGAGCTTTCTGCTCTGATGGAGCAGGAAGCTCCCCACTGACATCACTGATGATGTCAGTGTGACTGCCCATAAAACGGCAAGCGTTCCTTAAGGAACGCCTCCGTTTTGGAAACCACCCCCCCGGCCCGCCTACCAAACGGGGGCAGCTGTCGATCAACATCGACAGCCGCCCCTTTGGTAACGAGCTTCGGAGTGACAGAGTTTCTCTGTCGCTTCGGGACTTGCGCCGCGACCGACTCTGAATGAGGTCCAGGGTCCCAATGCTGGATATAGAAGACTTCGGAAAGTGAGTAATTAAGGACTTATTTAAGGTAATTGGAAGCTTCCAATTGCTTAATTAGTCCTCAGGGGGGTGCCCTGCAAAGCAAGTCCCGCTGATTTTTCCTAAAATTAACGATTTTAGGAAAAAACAGACTTGCTCTGGAGGTGTGAGAAAAACAAAAAAAATCCTGGCGCTCAAAATAAAAAAAAATCTCTGCATCTAATTGAATAGCAAAAATCCCGCACCTGCAGGAAAAACTTTGCAGGTGCAGGATTTTTGCTATGCTCGCTCAACTGAATATGCCCCTAAGGGGGAGATGTATCAAACCTTGGAGAGAGATAAAATGGAGATGTTGCCCAAAGCAACCAGTCAGCTTCTGTCATTTAGCTACTGTAACACAGTCTTTGAAATGACAGTTAGGAGCTGATTGCTTTGCGCAAGTACTCCACTTTAAGGGAGATGTATCAAACCTTGGAGAAAGATAAAGTACTGATCAATGGTTCCTAAGTTCATAAATATTTCAGCCAGCAGTGTTCTCTGGTAAAATGGTGCCTCAGCCCACATCAGGGATGGACCTTGGACTGCAGAACCTCTGCATGCGCAAGGAAAATGGTCATGGCCACACCTCAAAGGGGTATGGTCACACCGCACTGGGGCGTATCCCACAAGTCACAGGGATATGGTCTTGTGGCACCCACCTTTCCTTCTCTGTTCATGCCAGCCTAGCAGAGTACCGAGAGACTGAGCTGCTCGGCCAGGCTATTGGGCTGGACCAGTCCATCAGGCAATCCACCCTTCTAGTATTTGCCAAAAGTGCCAGATGGTCAGTCCAGCCCTGGCCCATATACTGTGAAGGAGATGTATCAAGCGTTGGAGAGACATCAAGTATTAAGCAATCTACTTCTAACTGCCATATTACAGGCTGTACTAGAAAAATATATGAAACCATTTTGTTGATACTTTATCTCTCTCCAAGGCTTGGTACATCTCCCCCTTTTCTCTTCAAGGCTTGATACAGTTCCTTGTAATTCAGCTGTTATAGTAGATAACCCATCCCAAAAAGTTATTCAACACTGACCTGAATGATGGAGATCCCCCCCTCTGTATTGTTGGTGCCCATGTTGTTATCAAGTGACCACAACATTATACAATAATCTGCCACTCAGATATTAGTTATAGTCAGTTCTTTTTTTCTATGAAAAAAAGTGCCAGTACTCACCTAAGGTATAAAGGTTGATAAAAAATGTATAGTAGCCTCCGCACTCTGGTTAAGTGTGCAGATGCTTATTTTATTCATTTCTGATTTCATCCTGTTTCTGCAACTAGTTATAAGAATTAAAATTAACCTAAAAAAGGCGCTGGTACTGTGTACTCCTGCATATCACCACAAAAAAAGCTCTTATTATCTTATACCCCTTTTCCACTGCTGCAATAATCCAGGTTATTGCTGGGTCTTCCCGAGAAGCAGCTCAGTGAAAAGGGTCCCTGAAAAATAACCCAGGTCAAGCGACCTGGGAATCCAAACCAGGTAGCTACCAGGCTTAGACCCGGGATGGACCTGGGGAATGGTACAGTGTAAATGGCCGCGACCCGTGTTATCCGACCTGGATCATGCCTAAAATGAGCTAATTGGTGGCTGTGAAGCAGTCACCTCCCACTTTTTATGACCTCACAACTTTAGCAGGGTAGACCTGGGTTCAGTGTGAAAGTGAAAAACCCGGATCGAAAGTGCAGTGTAAACGGCAGGGGTTAAAGTGGGGTGGAACTGCGTTCCATCACTTCTATTTGGAGATGGAACCAGTTCCGCCTCCTCCGACCCACTTTATCCCGGCGCCGCAGGGAGGCTCCATTTGCTGGGCACCCACTGAGATTTTGTTACCAGGGGGCGCCCAGCTCCCTCCCCGCAGCGGCAGCCGGAGGCTGGAGCTCACTCTTGACTGCGGGCTTCCAAGTCCGCTCCCCCCATGGGCACTATGGGCGTCATGACGTCTCTCCCTTAGTTCAGAGGACTCGGGGCAGCCAGGCGGACTGGAGGCATGCAGGAGCGGGGTAGTGTAAGTATATATTTTTTTTGTTTGTGTAAGCGGCACTAAAGGGGGCATAACTACTGGGGGCACTACTACTGGGGGGCATTACTACAGGAGGCACTACTATAGGGGGCATTACTACTGGGGCATTACTACAAAGGGAACCACTCTTGGGGGCACTGCATAAGGGGCACTACCACTCCTGGGGGCACTGCATAAGGGGCACCACTACTGAGGGCACTGCATAAGGGACATTACCACTACTGGGAGCACTGCATAAGAGGCACTTCCACTACTGGGGCCACTGCATAAGGGGTACTACCACTACTGGGGCCACTGCATAAGGGGCACTACCACTACTCGGGCCACTGCATAAGGGGCACTACCACTACTGGGGGCACTGCATAAGGGGCACCACTACAATGGGCATTGCATTTGCACAAGGGGCACTACTGCTGTGGGTATTATGTGTAAGGGGCACTACTGCTGTGGGCATTGTATAAGGGGCGCTACTGCTGTGGGCATTGTGTATAAGGGGCACTAATGTGGGCATTGTCTAAAAGGGGCACTGTTGTGTGTCATACATGAATAAGGGACACTACTATGTGGTGTAATGTGAATCAGGGGTGAAACAAACTTGTGCTACTGTGTGGTGTAATTTGAATTGGGAATACTATTGTGCGACCACGCCCCTTTCCTTTGAGACCACGCCCCTTTTATCGGTGCACATTGTCCCTTCTCAAAAAACGCCAAGGGATGTGGGGGGGAGTGAGTTCCTGAGTTCCACCACTTCTCTAGGACCACTTTAAGCACTGGTAAACGGGGTCTGACTTGGGTTGGAACCATGTCCAAAAGCCAAGCTCAGACCCGGGTTTTTGATAGAAAATGGGTATTATAATTTATTACCACCCACTCTGCTTGCTTATGAATTTGCAATTGTAAACAGCTTGACATGTTATCTCTGTAGTATACTCCCTTACGATATGCTGGCCCCAATTTTTATCTGACTGGTTAATTTCCTTTGCTCCCTATGACAGTCAATATTCTGGCTGCTTTGAGTCTTTTTATGCTATGCTGTCAAGCTGATACTGGCTACTTCTTTATAATAGGCATTATGAGGTTTAGGTTTTCATAGGAGCTACAGCAGAGAAATAGCTGAACACAAAAACTTGATTACAAGAATACCTCAATACACACATTACTCTGGCTAATTAGCAATAAAAAAACCAGGGTGTTTTCTTGCTCTGCATATGATATATAACCACGTTATCATCAGTCATTTGTACCATTGTTATAAATAAGTAATTGGGTTAGGGAAAAGGAATAATCCTTATTTAATTAAATTCATCTACACTTCCAGGTTGGCAGCAACAAGACATATGTGAGACTAATACCCTCAGTCTGCCTGCATGCATGTGCAATTAAAAATTCACTCTACAGTTGCACTGGCAGTTTAGTGTTGCTTTTGGCATTTACAAAATCTTTTATTTTGTGTCTTTTTTCTACCAGCCACATATGCTGAAGCAGATGTTGCTTATTTGTTGTTTATTCAGTTCTGTAGGCTCTGGCAGCCAACATCATTGTTCTGCAACAACGCTCCGTTCACAGTCGTACTTTAGGACCCAGCAACTGTGAAGCAGTCTGAGCTGGAAGTGTACACACTAGTGCTATACCTTGTAGCTGACTGTTTATATCACAGAGGTTTTATTCTGAATATAAAAACAGAGAAGCAATCTTAGCCCTTTTAGAGAAGAAAGAAAAGTATAAGCTGGGAACACAGAAGTTTTAAAAGTGTCCCACCAGGGACAGACTGGGGCTGTAGATCAGCCCTGGCAGTCCGCCATGAGCGCGCGTCTCCGGCGCGTGCGCTCACGAAGGGGGCATGGTTGTTTCAAGGGAATCGGTATGATATACTGACAGTTGGGATGCTGGCTGTCAATAGACTGACAGCAGCTCCTCGATGCCTACATTCCCAACAGGGGAACGGTAAATAGTGTCCCCTACCATATTCACCCCCTAACCCCCCTTTCCTGCTCCCTAACACTAACCTTCTCTAACCAGCACCCTAACCCTCCCGGTAAGTGCCTAATCCTAACCCTCCCTCCAAAGTGCCTAACCCTAACCCTCACCCCCTAGTGTCTAACCCTAACACTCCCTGTCCGGAGCCTTAGCCTAACCTTCCCCCTCCCACAGCCTAACCCTAACTCCCCCGGGGTGCCCAGAGGTGCCATCAGAAATTGTGGGCCCAGGACTGACAAAATCGGCAGCCCCCCCTCCTCTTCCCCAGCTACCTTATTCCTACAAAAAAAAATTGGGGCAAAAACAAGCCTGCTCTTTTCTTTGTCCATTCAGACCCCCCTTTATGTCTGTCCAACCAGCCCCCCTTATGTGCATCCAGCCAGCCCCCCTTATGTGCATCCAGCCAGCCCCCCTTATGTGCATCCAGCCAGCCCCCCTTATGTGCATCCAGCCAGCCCCCCTTATGTCCAGCCAGCCCCCATTTTGTGTCCAGCCAGTCCCCCTTCTGTGTGTGTCCAGCAAGGCTCCCTTATGTGTCCAGTCAAACCCCCTTATGTGTCCAGCCAGCCCACCTTCTGTGTGTGTCCAGCAAGGCCCCCTTGTGGGTCCAGCCAGGGCTGGACTGGGACTAAAAATAGGCCCTGGCATTTAAAGCACACAGGCCCACCTCGCGTCAGCACCTGGCTCCTGGCATAGACTCCTCTCCTTACTATACTGGCCCCTCCCATTTCTTAGTCTAAGCTATTACAAATATAATTAATATTAGAGCAACATACAAGTGTACATCATTCTCTGTATTAAAATACACACAACAGAGCACATCCTGCAGGGGATTCATACATATGCCATAGTCAGACATTTGTTTTAGGTATGACGTCACGATACAGACGCATCTTACAAAAACTCCACCCGCTGATAGAGAATTAAAAAGTAGGTAAGCATGGGCTACGCCCTTCGTCTTGTCATTGTTGAGATGCCATATAAAGAGCCCTAACGAGACATTTTTGCTCCCTGGACGTCCTGTCCTTACCAATCCTTTTTATTTCCCACCTGGATACCAACGGTAAGTATCGTGGTGTTAGGGGGGGTTAGGTTTAGGGTGTGGGGTTCGGCACTAGGGGGAGGCTTAGGGTCAGGCACTAGGGGGAAGGTTGGGGTTAGGGTAGCATGCTGACCAACAAGTGTCGGTATGTTAATCCTTTCGAGATGCCGGCGCCGGGATTCTAACAGCCGGGATCCCGATCACCGGCAACTCATACTGATTCCTCCTAAAGACCCAGTAACAAATGTCCTAAACAGATGTTAAAAAATAGTTGCCCAGCTTATCTTTCTGTTTTGTCCTTTTGTAAGCAGATTACTGGTATGGTGTTCTGTGGATCCTATGTTTATGGATTATTTCCTCAGTAGTCAACTCTAATAAACAAAGGGTCTCATTAAGACACGCTCGCAAGCGGGTCGATGTAGAGGCCCTGCGCACACGCAGCGGCTGCACTGTGCGTGCGCAAGTCCCAGAGCGAGAGAGAAATTCTCTTGCTCCGGGGCTTACTACAAAAGGGGCGGCTGTCGATGTTGATCAACAGCTCGCCCCATTTTGTAGGCGGGGCGGGGGGGTGGCTTGCCAAACGGAGGTGTTCCCGACACCTCCGTGATGTCAGTGGTGAGCTTCCTGCTCTAGTGGAGCCGAAAGCTCAATGGGGCTTGCGGCAGACGAGACCCTACCACAAGGGTCTCGTCGCAAGCTCCTATGGTTGCGATGGTCTTGACCATCGCGACCATCAACCTGGCCGCTCGCTAAAGCTGTGGGTGGTCACCCACAGCCTAGCGAACGGCCAGGAAGCCGGGCCGAAAAATAGATGTGGCCGCCCTCATTCAGAGCGAGCTCTCACATTTTGTGAGCGCCTCTGAATGAGGTCCACAGTCCCTCAAAACAAAAACACTTAAATTAAAAATGCATACAATTCCTGTAGCAGAGTGTTCAGGATAAAAGGCTGCTTTGTACCGTAAATGGTCTAAACATAGACAGAGGGTGATGTCTGGGAGAGGCAGAGTATGACAGGAGAGAGGGTGAGAGAGGATGACAGGATAGACGGTGACAGGAGAGAGGGTGACAGGAGAGAGAGTGATAGAGGATGACAGTAGATAGGGTGACAGAGGATGACAGGAGAGAGGGTGACAAGAGAGAGATGACAGAGAGGGTGACAGGGGATGACATGAGAGAGGGTGACAGAGAGGTTGACAGAGGATGACAGGAGAGAGGGTGATGAGAGAGATGACAGAGAGGGTGACAGGGGATGACAGGAGAGAGGGTGACAGAGGATGACAGGAGAGAGGGTGACGAGAGAGATGACAGAGAGGGTGACAGGGGATGACAGGATAGAGGGTGACAGAGGATGACAGGGGATGACAGTAGAGAGGGTAACAAGAGAGAGAGATGACAGAGAGGGTGACAGAGGATGACAGGAGAGAGGGTGACCGAGGATGACAGGAGAGAGGGTGACGAGAGAGATGACAGAGAGGGTGACAGGGGATGACATGAGAGAGGGTGACAGAGGGGGTGACAGAGGATGACAGGAGAGAGGGTGACGAGAGAGATGACAGAGAGGGTGACAGGGGATGACAGGAGAGAGGGTGACAGAGGATGACAGTAGAGAGGGTGACAGAGGATGACAGGAGAGAGGGTGACAGAGGATGACAGGAGAGAGGGTGACAGAGGATGACAGAAGAGAGGGTGACAGAGGATGACAGGAGAGAGGAGACAAGAGAGAGAGATGACAGAGAGGGTGACAGAGGATGACAGGAGAGAGGGTGACCGAGGATGACAGGAGAGAGGGTGATGAGAGAGATGACAGAGAGGGTGACAGGGGATGACAGGAGAGAGGGTGACAGAGGATGACAGGAGAGAGGGTGACAGTAGAGAGGGTGACAGAGGATGACAGGAGAGAGGGTGACAGAGGATGACAGGAGAGAGGGTGACAGTAGAGAGGATGACAGGAGAGAGGGTGACGAGAGAGATGACAGAGAGGGTGACAGAGGATGACAGGAGAGAGGGTGACAGAGGATGACAGGAGAGAGGGTGACAGAGGATGACAGGAGAGAGGAGACAAGAGAGAGAGATGACAGAGAGGGTGACAGAGGATGACAGGAGAGAGGGTGACAGAGGATGACAGGAGAGAGGGCGACAGTAGAGAGGATGACAGGAGAGAGGGTGACGAGAGAGATGACAGAGAGGGTGACAGAGGATGACAGGAGAGAGGGTGACAGAGGATGACAGGAGAGAGGGTGACAGTAGAGAGGGTGACAGAGGATGACAGAAGAGAGGGTGACAGAGGATGACAGGAGAGAGGAGACAAGAGAGAGAGATGACAGAGAGGGTGACAGAGGATGACAGGAGAGAGGGTGACGAGAGAGATGACAGAGAGGGTGACAGGGGATGACAGTAGAGAGGGTAACAAGAGAGAGAGATGACAGAGAGGGTGACAGAGGATGACAGAAGAGAGGGTGACAGAGGATGACAGGAGAGAGGAGACAAGAGAGAGAGATGACAGAGAGGGTGACAGAGGATGACAGAAGAGAGGGTGACAGAGGATGACAGGAGAGAGGGTGACAGTAGAGAGGGTGACAGAGGATGACAGGAGAGAGGGTGACAGTAGAGAGGGTGACAGAGGATGACAGGAGAGAGGGTGACAAGAGAGAGATGACAGAGGGTGACGTGATGACAGGAGAGAGGCTGACAAGAGAGAGATGACAGAGGGTGACGGGATGACATGAGAGAGAGTGACAGAGAGGGTGACAGAGGATGACATGAGAGAGGGTGACGGGAAGACAGGAGAGAGGGTGAGAGAGAGAGGGTGACAGTAGAGAGGGTGACAGAGGATGACCGGAGAGAGGTGACAGAGGATGACAGGATAGAGGGTGACAAGAGAGAGATGACAGAGAGGGTGACAGAGGATGACAGGAGAGAGGGTGACAGAGAATGTGAGAGGGTGACAGGAGATAAAGGTGACAGAGAGGGTGACAGGAGAGAGAGGTGACAGTGGGATGGTGATGCGGGGAAAGGCAGAAGGTGGCAGGGAGAAGGTGACGGGAGAGCCAGTAAGTGACAGGGAGAGGTTGATGGGGAGAGGCAGTGGATGACCCCAGGGAGAGGCTGACAGGAAGTGGGTGAGAGGGTGATAGGCAGCGGGTGACAGGGAGAGAGTGTCCAGGAGAGGCAGTGGGTGATATACTTGGCTGTGTGGGAAAGGGGCAATGAGATGGTGATGAGAGGGAGGAACACTAGGCTGTAGAAGGGGGTACACTGGGAAGAATGAGGGGGGACACTAATTGGATTGGCTGAGAGGTTCTTGCTGAGGGGCAGTTAGATGGGGCAGTGGGCTGGTTGGGGAGGTAAAGTAAAGGGGGGAGACGCTGGGCTAGGTGGGAGGCATTGCTAATGGGGAGGTCCTGGGCTGGATTGGAAGTGGGGCAGTGAGAAAGGGGTGGCCGAGAGAAACACTAGGCTAAAGAAGGGGGTACACTGGGTTGAATGAGCGGAGGACACTGGGATTAGACTGGCTGTCTGGGGATTCTTGCTGGGGGCAATTAGATGGGAGCAGTGGGCTGATTGATGAGGGAAGGCGGGAGGCACTGCGATGAGAAGTCAGTGAGTTTGGGCGGGATACTGGGCTGGATAGTGGTGACATCTTGTGATGGGTGGCAGAGGGCAGGATAGGAAGGAGACAGTGAGATAGGGGTGGGAAGGGGGGAACACTGGAATGAATGAGGGTGATCACTGTGACTGGACTGGCTGGGGGTTCTAGGTGGGGCCAGTGAGATCGGTGCAGTGGGCTGGTTGGGGAGGGATGGGGGAGACACTGGGCTGGCAGGATGGGAGACACTAGGATGGGGGTCAGTAATGGTGCGGGACACTGGGCTGGAGAGGGGGGACACTGGGATGGGAGCACTGACCTGCTGCTGTACAATTTCTGCACACTCGCTGCACCACTGCATGCTCACACAGCAGCCTCCTGAGAAGCTTTTCTAACTCTGACTGCTGCTGGGAGACTGGATGTAATTTTGTGTCTGTTAGAGGTGACTGCCTTTCCCTGGCGGTGCAGCCTGGCTAGGTGGAAGGTGAAGATGCTAGTTTTATGCCAAGCCCAGGAGTCAGTCTAAGGCAGCAGCTGTCAAAGAGAGGCTGAGCTGTGAGGAAATGAGGCAGGCCTCTCTCTTGCTCCGTCTCTAGTAAACATGTGACGAGGCCAGGCCGGCTCCTGATCAGTGCTGGCCATGGCACGAATTTTAAGAAAATTTAAATTAAAAAAAAATGCACAATAAAATTATTCCACCTGCCCAAACACAGTGAAGTCTAACTCTAATCTGCTCCTGACTGTGGCTCAGTTTGCACAGGCAAGACCACCCGGGAGGAGGAGCTGAGCCAGGGAACAGCCAGAGCCGGGTATAACTTAATAGCAGGATGTAGCATGAGGCTGGGGTAGCGGAGCGTGGGGACGTCACCTCTCCAGCCCAGCACCGTCCTGCAATGCATACCCCGCTTGCCGCTTTACGGCAGCCCCACGCCAAGTTGTTACTTATCCAGGCAGCCAGACGCTGACTGCTTTTGCTTTGCCAAACTGCATATGACTGTCTGTTGCTGGCACAGTACTTTGTGTGCGGAGTGGGAACGGGCTGCCTCGGTCTCGCCAGAGAACAGCGGCAGCCTCTCTCCTTCAATGGGTGAGCCGCTGTCAGCCGTCAGTGGGCTGCCTGTCATACAAGGGTGATGTGATACTGGGGGTGGGGGGGCCACATTATGACAGGCAGTCCACAGTCCACTCGGCCCACAAGGAATTTTCCAGATGAATCACACGGCCAATCCGCCCCTGCATGTATGTATGTATGCATATATATATATATATATACATATATATATATATACACAGTGTGTGTATATATATATATATATATATATATATGTGTGTATATAAATATATATATATATATAAATATACACACACACACATATCATAACAATATATATTCTATGTTTATTACACTAACACATGCGTACATCATACACGCTAGCACAGTATACATAGATTCACACACTCACTTTTTGATGTAGCTGATGCTGCAGGTTGTTGATGGGGCGGGCACCTCGCACCATTAGGCCCCACCCCCTCACGGCATATTGCCGTGATTTGCGGGGATCTGAGAGGAGGCAGGGCTGTTCACAGTGGCCCCATCTGCTCCATCCAGGGGTATATCGGGCCGCAGGGGGGTTTACTGCTCTGGCGAGAGTGCTCCTGCTTGCAGGCTGCTCAATCTGCTCTATGACTCTGCCCACAATGGGCGGTTCGAAATATGAAACTTGGCCAGTGAAGCTGCATGGAGCTGTGACTGACAGCCAAGACCAGCCACTCTGATTGTGTTATAAACACAATGGGGAGTGACTGTAAACTACTGTGTGACTGTGCCCCTGCAGCAGACTAGAGCTCAGAGAGGCATATTATTATCTGCTCGGCTCAACTGGGCTTCTCGACGGCTGGCCCGGCCCATCTGCTCATCGGCCCTTCTGGCATATGCCAGAACTGCCAGATGGCCAGTCCGGCCCTGGGTCCAGCCAATCCCCCTTCTCTGTGTATCCAGCCAGCCCCCTTCTCTGTGTATCCAGCCAGGACCCCTTATGTAACCAGCCAGGCCCCCTTGTGTGTCCAGCCAGCCCCCCTTCTCTGTGTGTCCAGCCAGTCCCCTTATATGTCCAGCCAGCCCCCCTTTTCT
The DNA here is from genome assembly GCA_031769625.1 of Taudactylus pleione. NCBI lineage: Eukaryota > Metazoa > Chordata > Amphibia > Anura > Myobatrachidae > Taudactylus > Taudactylus pleione. Next base: position 6,609,718 of record JAUIMM010000053.1, read on the forward strand.
GTGTATCCAGCCAGTCCCCCTTAAGTGTCCAGCCAGCCTCCATTCTGTGTGTTTGCAACAAGGACCCCTTATGGGTCCAGCCAGCTCCCCTTATCTGAGTCTAGCCAACTCCCCTTCTGTGTGTCCAGCCAGCCCCCTTCTCTGTGCATCCAGCAAGGACCCCTTGTTGGTCCAGCCAGCCCCCTTCTCTGTGTATCCAGCCAGGCCCCCTTATGTGTCCATCCAGTCCCCTTATGTGTCCAGCCAAACCCTCTTCTCTGTGTATCCAGCCAGGCCCCCTTATGTGTCCAGTCTGGCCCCATTGTGTGTCCAGCAAGCCCCCCTTCTCAATGTATCCAGCAAGGCCCCATTGTGTGTCCAGCCAGCCTTCCTTCTCTGTGCATTCAGCAAGGCCCCCTTGTGTATCCAGCCTGGCCCCCTTATGTATCCAGCCAGCCCCCCTTCTCTGTGTATCCAGCCAGGCCCCCTTGTGTGTCCAGCCAGGCTCCCCCCCTTCCTCATAAAGCAGACCGCAGCGCATTTAAACTTTCTTACTGGTTCGCGTGCCGCCCACTGCTGTTTGTCTTCTCTGCTGAGTCCAAGGCATTGACGCGCATACGCAATCGTTGCCGGACAGACCTGGCCTGTTAGAGCCGCAGCGGGTCCTAGTGCCCGCCGTCTCATTCTTATCTACTGGAGCCAGCAGCAGCAGTGCTGCTGCGCTCCATAAAAAAAGTCAAACTACAGGGGTAGGAGCGGGCCCCCCCCTTTCTGCTAAGTGTCTGGGCCCGGGACTCTAGTTACGACAGTGCACCCCTGATGGCGGCCCTGGGGTGTCTAAACCTAACTGCCCCCCTCCCCGCATGGCTAACACCTACCCGGCTCCCAGTTACCTTAGTCTAAGTGCTGTTTAAAGGACGTACCATTTGCCATCCCGATTGAGAATTAAAGTTTAGGCTGGAAGTGCATATATTTTGAATTAAGAACTGAGAGTGGATCCCTTCTTTGTCTTCATCTTCATCCCAATAAAATGACATTAAAACAGAAAATATCAAGGTAAAATTTGAACCTGCATAATTGGAGTTTGGTGCTCCCCAAGATCATCATTCCATAGAACCCTTCTGGTCCATACCGGCAAGGGACCGCACTTAGGGAAGCAGCCACCACTAAAAAGACTATTCAATGAATCATTCTTTATGTTTTTTATATTTGCATTTTAAGATAAATTGGTTGATGTAGCACAATATAGGTATTATATATATATATATATATATATATATATATATATTCTCCGAGAACCGGACCCACCCAAACATAAGGGATCCGAGTATGGCTTGGGTTTTGCCCCGCCTAACTCGAATTCCTAAACAAGGCAAGACGTCATCATCCCGCTGTCGGTTTCTCGTGGGGTTTGGATTCTATAAAGTCCCGGTGATCCTCGCCATTTTCACACCGGCTGTGGAGAGTGTACAGAACAGACGTTCTCTGTTCCTCTCTGTTGTTCAAAGGTGCAGTGTTGTAGTTGTTCAAGGGTGCAGTGTTGTCGGGCTGGGGTTCCAGTCCATAAAGTGAGGTGTTCTGCTGTGTCACTGTCTTGTCAATCAAGGGGCTCTGTTCTTCTGTAATTTTAGAGAATTCTTTTAGACCCCACAGATGTCAAAACTTGGTTGTGTTGACTCACCTGCATCACCAGTGGGTCTTTTGAGCTGACAATTTGCTTACCAACAGGTCTTTGCATCTCTTCAGATCTGTGTCCATTGGGAAGAAAGACACGACATATGACTCAAACCTAGGATCGAGCACGGTCGCCAAAATGTATTGATGCGATTGGACTTCCCTGAGTTTTTCTAAAAGGTTGTCAGCGGTATGCATCTTAGTGAAACCGGTCTTACACATAGTAGCCTACCTCTGAATGAGCTGCTCTTTCTTACATGCTGTTGGTGCCGCTGAAAGCAATACACCCACCCAGTGGGCTGTTACAGTCATGTAATCTTGCGTCCACTTGTCCACATATCTGTGGTTAAGTAGACAGTGGTTACAACAGCATTTTGGAGGACACTAATTCATTTTTTTTAATGTGCCTGTACAGCAGGGGTGGGGTACTTTTTTTCTGCCAAGGGCTATTTTGATAGATATATATATATATATATATATATATAAAACACTATTTGTGGGCCCGTTGCAGGCCACGCCCCCTCTGAGTGATGTCATACAGGGGCGAGGCCACAATCGCCGGTGGTTGCAGCAATGCCTGGAGCAGCCTGAGGATGCTCTGGGGAACTGTAAGGGCAGCGGTGTGACTGTCTGAAGCATCCTAAGTATGCTCCAGGTGGCACTACTGCATAGATTCTGGCTGGAGGGTGCCATTCTAGGCACCCTGTTAGCCAGAGGAGGCTAGCAGGAAAAAGCTCAGAGGGCCAGACCAAATGATTCCGGGGGCCTTGTACGGCCCCTGAGCCTGAGGTTCCCCATCCCTGCTGTACAGGCTGGGAATTCTTTTTCTAGTGAAGTGGAATCTAGATTGGATTTGGTAGCGGGGACACAGGACTTCAATTAACTGTCTAAAACTAAAACCCACTGCATTATTGGAGGGCATTGGATGCACATCAAAATACCAGCATAGATGTTATGGTGTCAGTGATCTGCTGCAACTGGGTGACTGCTGTCATACTTGCTCCCCTTGCAAAGGATTGTTTAACAGTCAATTGTTATTTTAAACTACTAGTGGGATGAAGATCCACTCCCAGGTTCAGCAGCAGGTGTAGCAGTCAAGGATTATTCTGGGGCAAGGACTGATGTGAATGATTTAATATTTTTTGTAAATGCCTCCTCCCCTCCCCTCCTCCCTCATAAATTTGCTTTGGAATCAAAGAATGAAAATAAATTTACTACTAATCAACCCTTCCTTTCCCTGCCTTCAACTACATACATCCTCCAACTCCCTCAGGCCTCTTGAATAAAAAAACATTTATTTCCTGATGTGCCATGTTGGAAGTAGAACTGCCACAGCTGCTGAAATCTTCTACATGCAGTTGCTGAATGCCAAATATGTCCAGAAATTACATACAGTGCATAAAGCAGGCTGAGGTAAACTGAGACATGCCACCTGTTGTTGACAAATAACTTCCAGTAGGCCCGGCAAATATCACGGATGCTGGGAGTTCTAGTTCAGCTGGAGAGCTACAGGCTGCTTTCCTCTGATGTAAACAGAAAGTGTTAGTCCCATTATCCCTATCAAAATCCCTGAGCACAAAGTAAATATCTGTTTATAGTGTGTACTAGCAGCACCTCCACAAGTAAGGCCACTGCATTTCTATTAGTTGTATAAAAAACCTCCTCCAGATCAAAGATGTCTTTCATGAACTGAAGAACGTGTTCCTACATTGATCTTCCCTCATAATTTTTTTTAAGAATCAAAACATTAAGATAAATAAATTAAAAACGAATCTATCCTTCCGTCCTTTCCCTGACTTTAATCCTTATACATATTCCAGCTCCCTCTAGCCTCTGACCAAGTTCTTGATTAATGAAAACATTCTTGGTTTTTAAACTTCCTATGGGGTCGTATAGTTTATTAAACTGCCATTCTGTCTACCACTGCAGTACCACTCTGTGCCATGTTGGAAGCTGAACTGCCACATATTAGTGCCGCCCACTGCTGTCGCTTAGCTTAGTCAGTCAGCTAGTTGGATACAACCTTTTGGCCTAAACTTGATTAAATCAATATTGTGAGCTGTGAGGTGGTCAACATTGACTGGAAAGAAATTAGTGCAAATTAATGTTATTGAGGTTATTAATACTGTAGGAACAAAAACAGGCCCACACTATTTGATTTTAGATCAGTGATTTTCAACCTTTTTGAACTCGCGACACACCAAACAAGATTTTAAACTTGCCAAGGCACACCATCTGTCCCCATGGAAAGAAACACTCAAATTGGTCCCCACGGGGGAAAAACACATTCATTGGCCTCCCCAGAAAACAAAATTAAGCACATTGACCCCTATTTAAAAAAAAACAATCACACTGGCCCCAACATAAGGCAAAATAATACACTGGTCCCCAGACAGCAAAATAAAACACACTGGCCCACAAATGATAAAAAAAAAAAATCACACAATCCCCTCAGAAAGATAATAATATACATTGCCCCCACATAAAACACACAATTACATTTACCACCGCGCTCATAGGCAGTGGCGTAACTAGCGGGCCACGTGCTCTGGGTGCCGTGGGAGGCCCAGCAGAGTGGGGCGCCTTCGGCCAGGGCATCATACCCGCACCACCCGCCCTTCCCACCACCATTGCACCCGGACCGAAGACTTGTCACACTAATAATGTAATGAGCAAGCAACTGTGCTTGCTGGTGCTGACTGTAGGGGGAGCTGCAGCAGAAGCGCGCAGCCCCTGCCAGGCAGTCATTCCCATCCTGAGAACTGCGGGTGACAGAGCGACTCTTCCTTCTCCAGGCACTCTCTCCAGAGCAGCCAGGTGAGTATTAGTGTTTTTGCGGGGGGGGGGTGTAGGGCAGACTGGACTGCCATGGGGGCGGACTCTTAAAAACAACTGATGCCAGCGATGACATCTGTGTTAGTGTGTTTCTATATCAGTGTGTGTGTGTGTATCTGTGTCAGTGTGTGTGTGTATCTGTGATGGTGTGCTGAGATGTGACATGGGGGAGGTGATGGTATGGCTGAGAGACAACACAGGGGGGAGGTGATGGGGGTGTGGCTGAGAGACAAGGCAGGGGGGAGATGATGGCGTGCTGAGAGACAATGCAGGGGGGGCGGCAATGGTGTGGCTAAGAGATGACGCAGGGGGGAGGCAATGGTGTGGCTGAGCTGAGAGACAACGCAGGGGGGAGGCAATGGTGTGGCTAAGAGATGATGCAAGGAGGAAGCAATGGTGTGGCTGAGCTGAGAGACGATGCAGGGGGAGGCTATGGTGTGGCTAAGAGACAACGCAGGGGGGAGGCATTGGTGTGGCTGAGAGACGACGCAGGGGGGGAGGCAATGGTGTGCTGAGAGATGATGCAGGGGGGAGGTGATGGCATGCTGAGAGACAATGCAGGGGGGAGGTGATGGTGTGGCTGAAAGACAATGCAGGGCGATGGTGTGGCTGAGAGATGACGCAGGGGGGGATGTGATGGTGTGCTGAGACGACGCAGGGGGGGAGATTATGGTGTGGCTGAGAGACGATGCAGGGGGGAGGCGATGGTGTGCTGAGAGACTACTTGGGGGGAAGACTATGGTGTGGCTGAGAGACGATGCAGGGAGGGAGGTAATGGTGTGCTCAGAGATGACGCAGGGGGAGATTGTGTGGCTGAGCAATGCAGGGCGAAGGACGTTACACAGGGGTATCAAGTCTGGTTGAACCACTGTTGTATGATGATGAGCTTCTTAATATTCCTACACAAACAGGCATCTTCTTGACGATGTGACCTACATGAATAGTGAATACCAACTGAAGATGCTGTCTTCCCAGGGAGGATACATTTCTTCAGAGGTTCCACATTGTGAGAAACCACCGTATAGGTAAGGTGCATATGGAATAGAAATATACTTTGCTATGTGTTTGTGTGTGTGTGTTTGCATTCTCTAACTTGCCCTGGGCTCCAAAGACCCTATTTACGCCACTGCTCATAGGTGTTACTTTCACAATCTCCCTGAAATGCTTTTTCAAAAGTAGGCAAGTATGAGGCAGACATTTTGTGGTCTAAACAGCTTTTCATGAAAAAGTACGTTTTTGAAGTATACAGCAATCAGTGACATAGAGGTTTGTAAATTAGGTATATCTACTCTGGAAAGTCTGGGAGCCTCACAAATTTAATTTGACAGTTCTTTTGGATCCTGCCGACTGCGTTAGTAATGTAGGTGGGACCATGAATTATATCATTATGCAATGGGGCTGGGGCATGACTGCAATGACAAAATTCATGGCACCAAGCATCTCCTGGGTGCCATCTTCAAAGATGAGGTAAGTATGGTTATGAATATTTATATTAATGAGGCCTAAACAATTATCCATGACAGTCTGTATTCTCATGAATAGTCAACCGATAATATGGGCTGGAGGTTTTACATCAGTGGTTTTCAAACCTTTTTCTATGTGCCTCATAAATTCATTATGACCAAGATCACTGTATTCATGGAGAGGTGCAGACAAATGCCATTCATTTGTTAATGTCAGATACTGTACACTTTTCTGGAAATAATTAAAAGATGTTGGTGCCCAGAGAAGTTACTAGGCCCTGTAATCTAGGGTCTGTTTTTATTCCTTAATGTATAACTATTTATTTGGATCGCTTAACTGGAGCCCCCATTTATCTAGAAAGTTTCAAAAAAACACATAGAAAATAAAAACAATAATTGCTGTCATTTGGTGATAAATTATATCATGCACACAAACAATATCAAGTATTTCTTCTATCAGTCACACTGCTAAATGACCAGGATAGTATCATTTGTAGTGAAGGGGAATTAGGATTGTCATTTTTAAATGTAATTTAGTGAATTAGATATGGTGCTCCAAATTGCAAACAAAATATAATTCAGAAGACCCTAGGTCATACTTGCATACACTCCCGAAAGTTGTAGGAGGCTCACGATTTTTCGGGTAGCCCCCCGCACCCCTGAAAGTGTAGGCAGATCTCCCGCATCCTGCTCACTTCCTAGTGAAGCGGGCAGGATGGGGAGATTTAATGGGGAATTTGTGGGTCCGCAATGAGGGGGTGGGGCTAAATGGCGCGGTTTGGGTCATTTAGCCCCGCACCCTCCTCGCAGGTCCGCAAATCGCAGACTTTTTCCGGGAAAGAGGCGGCGCCTAATTGCATCATCAGTCTGGCCCCACCCCCCCAAACCAGCCACTAGCGGCAGATCTCAAGGTTACTCCCGGAAAGGACGTCTATAATTAAATAGCAGAGAATATTGCTATTATTTGTTACGCCTTTAATTATATACTGTGTGCATGCACTTTGATTGTAGTGTCCTTGCTGGGTCTTGTGAGAGACAAGCAAAACAACTGATGTTATCATCAACTACCCTTTGAAGTTATACTCAACATAATATTTTTTGCTCAGCGCTAAATACGTTTATGAATGTAACTTTCAGCTGGTAGGACATAATATCAGGAGTTTTGCTTGTTTCATAAAATACCTAGCAATGTCAGTGCTCCATGGGAATAAATTATCATAGACTCCAATATCAATTATACTAAAATTGCTCTGATATCACTATGCCAGAATTGTCCTCATGGGATTATACCAGCTTTGCACCAGTTTGATAATACCATGTGAGTTTGCAAACATTGCTCCCGTATGACTATACTAGGAAAATCTACTGTATATAGTATAATAGCAGCAGTGATTACTTTAGGATTTTGTCAGTAGTATCATATGTGGTTATACCATTGCTCCCACAATATATAGCTGCATTGTTGTAATAGGATTATACCAACAGTAATGGAAGTCTAATTGTTGCTCCGATCGGGCACAAGTGCCTCAGCCGGAAAGATATGTTCGCACCCTCCTGAGGTGACAAGCAGAAATCCGCAGTTTGGCCGCTTTATCCAGGACTTTAGATGGGTTTAGCTGCTTTTTTAGTCTAAAGCCGGTACATGTGGGAGCTATAAGTGCGATAAGTAATAAGTGTCCGCGGCACTCGTAGCCAATCAGAGGAACAATCAGGCTCTCATTACTTATGAGCACGCCAAAAAAAACAATTTAATTCCCCCCATAGAATCTTACCAGCATTTTTCCCACATTACATCTTCATTGTATCCAAAATTTAATACTTCAGCATTGCTTCCTTAGAATCAAAACAGTGTGACCATCCTTGGATTATGCCAACGGGGGGGCTTTGGCTGCGCGCGTTGTTATGCGGGCCTGTTGTCACTCTGCGCTGGTAAGGCCTGGCGGCATCTCCGTTCCGTTTGGCATGGGCACCGCCATTTTACCTTCTGGCCATGTGATGCAGCTGGCCAATCCTGGTGAGTCTGGCGGGGGGCCAGACACCAGCTCCGCCACCAGACAGCCCGCGCCACAACGACCTCACAGGTAACACCCACCTAGCGCCATGCTGAAATACCCTGCCCATGACAAAAGGATTACTATACCTTCATTTCTATATTCTTATTAAACCAGCAATGTATGATATGTGTATGACAACATTGCTCCTATATGATTATTTTATCAGTTCCTATATAGGATTAAACAAGCAGCCCTCTATAATATTTAATATACCAGCATTGCTCTCATAGGAATATACAAACGTTGCCTTCATAGGATTTTACCAGCATTGTGGCCAAATATAGAAATACTTTCCCTTGTGTGATTATGGTACAGTGACCGTCACAACAATGTCCTGTTCAAATTATAGCAGGATTATGCCAGCACTGCTCTGATAGGACTAAACCAGCAGTGCCCTCAATGGAGTATACCAATGTGACCTCTATAAGATATCGATACCCCTTAATCTATATACCCTAAATGTCGCTGTTTAGCGATACAAGTTGTATAGGAAATAATTACTTTCCAGACTTATATTTTGGTTCCAAAGCACAAAAGTTCTTATTGCAATAAAAGAAAGTTACACGCTTTCATCTAGCACAATTAGCGCAAAGATAATTAAATAGAAATGGTACAAGCCAATACATACGCGTGCGCACTGGTCCCAGTAAACAGTCGTCTCTCCAGAAGCCTGTGGTCATCCAAGAGGATTGGCTGTCTACTATAACCAGTATGCCAGCTATATACCTTACAGAACTAAGAAACTAGTTAACAGGTTTCCATTGAGTCTTGCTCCTGGACATTCTGGTACGATGCAGGTCATTGGACAGTTCATATAGCATCACTAGGGGTATGTCCCAGTTTCTCAGATGTTACTTTGTGTGGTTTTCCCGCCGAAGAACTGGTTTAAACTAGTAAAAGATACTACATACAGCTTCTAACCACTAATTTCATATAGTTCATATCTTGCGAACGCATTATGCGATTTCCTTGCGGGTAGAACCGGAAATCTGCTAATAAACAGTGATTTAGAATGGTACCAAACATGATATGTCTACTAGCTTATGTACCTTAAATATCGTATACATTACATTTCACAACATAAATATTCGCTAATAAAACCTCTGATATTAAGCTTTTAATGCGGAGGAATCTTTTTATAAGTTATTGCATGTGTAAGTGTGAGAATATTGCGTAAAGTCGCTAGTATGCATGGTGCGTCTATGTGTTTTATGCTTTGATAAACAGCGCAACTGTGCGCTGTGCGTCTTGTATATTTTATGTTTTATTTAATGTGCTTATAGGTTATGGTAGGACTTTTAACAATATACGGGAGCAAAGCAGTCGCACAACGCTAATAATCTAATAAAGCATCGTGCTCAATGGTTTCGTGCTGGCGACGCAAGATGGCGTCGTCAGGGGCAACACAAGATGGCGTCACCTGATATTAACTTAAGATCTGGGCTCAGGCAATCTTCCGGCTTCGACAAAGATTATACTAGATTTCATCCTATAGGATTAAATTATCTGTACATGATTAACATCACACCAGTATTCCCTTAAGTGGAATAAATATACACATACTCAGAGCCGTAACTAGACTTTTTGGTGCCCTGAGCTAGAAAGAGCATTGGCGCCCCCCTCATTTTTCAAAGGGACATAATAATGCACCCAAAAAAGGGCCATGGCTTCATGGGGAAGGGCCAGGGAAGAGATAGGAGAGGCCAGGAGATGCTGGGGATGAAATAAGAGGAAGCTGCAAGAATGATAATAAACAGAAATTTGACAGGTCCAAACAGCGCCCCCTGACCTGTGGTGCCCTGTGCGATGGCACCGGCCGCACTACCCTAGCTATGGCCCTGCACATACTGTAGATCGATATTTGATTTTGTTTGACGACCTCTTGAGGAGGATAAGGGGTGTGACAGGCATATACAGTAATTTCACTGTTTATCCACCCTAAACACGCTCCATCTGCACTGTACAGGTATTGTTCCCATAGGATAATACAAAATAACAAACTTGTCTATTTACAATGCTTGGGAAAGTGTCATAAAACAATAATAAGCATGGCTACCATTTCTTACGTGGGTTGCTATGCAGAGAACAGACTTTCCGTAATAGCACTGCATTCATATTTCACTTTCCTTGCCTTGGTCGCTCTCTGCTGCCTGGACCCACTAATACTGCAGAATCACTGTAAGTTCTAAATGGAATACTGCTGAATCCATCATAATACCTGCAATGCACAGGCAGACCATGTTTGATAACCATTTGCTTGGTCATCCATTATAACTGGACAGAGGGTCTGATTCAGACCCGCTAGCAAGCGCATAGCGCTCACAAGCGGGTCGATGGCTGGGCAGTGTGTACTGCGTGTGCGCGAGCCCCGGAGCGAGTGAGAAATCACTCGCTCCGGCGCTCGCATCCAAAATGGGCGGCTGTCGATGTTGATCGACAGCTCGCCCCGTTTGGTAGGCGGGTCGGGGGGGTGGCTGGCCAAACGGAGGCGTTCCCGAAGGAACGCCTGCCGTTTGGGGGCAGCCCCACTGACATCACGAGTGATGTTAGTGGTGAGCTTGTGGCAGATGAGACCCTACCACAAGGGTCTCGTTGCAAGCCCCGATGCATCACCTGGCAGCTCGCTAAAGCTGTGGGTGGTCACCCACAGCTTAGCGAGCGGCCAGGAGGCCGGACAGAAAAACGAGTGGGTCTGAATCAGGGCCAGTGTTCACTGAGATACCTTATCCCTTGTGAGTGCTTAGCTCTAATTGGGCTGTTCTACAGTATGTTCAGTCCATCAATGGTAAAACTGACGAGTTACATTTCAAGGATTTGCAACAGTACAGCCTCAGCCCTTCTTTTGGATAGGGCTCAAGGGACAAGAAAACTAGCGACAAAGGGCCTGATTCAGAGCCGCTCGGAAGCGGCCGCTCGTTCGCTCCAAGCGATGTTTGCCCAACTGCGCATGCGTACGGATCGTTATACGCATGAGCGAACCAGTCAGTGCGGCCGAAATTCATGTGCTCGCAAAATGGCGAATGCCTGCTATGTTGAGTGACAGGATGAGGAGTATGTTGGTGGTAACAGGGGAAGGTGCTTGAAAACGGGGAGTGGAGATCCGATAGCAGGCGTGCTTAAAGGTCAAAACAGACCGCAAACAGCGAACGGTTAATTTGAATAGCCACCCCTATTTTCTGGACGAGCGAGCGCAAATAGCGACCGGCTCTGAATCAGGCCCTAAGCACATTAGCATGTAATATTCTACATATAATAAATGAAATAGGACTCAAGTTATAGGGGGCTATTAAATTATCCGTGCGGTGACACTCACATTCATACTCAGAAGTGCATTCAGCTCCAGAGGGAGAACGCGGCTAATTTAATCTACCCCATGGTACTGTATATAATTAAACAATTTTGTTCACATGCATGATTCAGCTACTTGCTATAATCATACTTACCTACTCTCCCGGAAGTTGTGGGAGGCTCCCGAATTTTCCAGATCTCCTGCATCCTGCCCACTTCCTAGCAAAGTGGGCAGGATGGGAAGATAATTGCAGTGAATGGTGGCATGAATGCCGTGAATCGCATCTCTGTATGGAGGGGTGGGGCTAAATGATGCAGAAATGCATAATTTATCCCCACCCCCTTCTCGCGACCTGCAATTTGCAGTAGTTTGCCATGACGGGGTGGGGCATAATGACAAAGATACCCAGCCCCACCCCCCAAAGTGGCCCGCTGTGTCTGCTCTCCGGGCATCTCCCGGGGAGCAGATAATGTTGGTAAGTATGGGTATAATACTCTCCTAATTTGGCTAGAATCAGATAGGTGGGAGGTATGGTGGTGCCGAGAGAATTTCTGGGTTACAGGAACACGTGATCGCGATCCCGGAGACTTAAGGTGCCTACACACGGTACACGACCCAATCTCGTTAATGATCTCCCTTGAACTCTCCCCGGCAGCTACAGTGCACGATGTGCAGCAAAAGCTGCACGATGTACACCAGACCTATCGTGCACGATGTAATGATTTGCATATTCAATAGATCGTGTGCAATAGCATATAGATGCATGCACGGATCAGGGAAATCTGTGATACATACATATGTGTGTAACAAAAATAAAGACACAGATGCACGGACTGGTCAGTGAGATCCGTCTGTGCTTCTGTGTTAAAAAAAAATAAAATCAGTGTAAAAAGAAGAAAAAAAACGTTGTGCCCCCCCCAAAAGAACAACCAGCACCGTGCTTTGCAGACCCAGTACTGGTTGTGCTAATTACAGGGGACGAACGACGTAGGAGACCCTGTATTAAGCACAACCAGCACCGGGCTATTCAGAACCAGCCCTGTTTTCCAAAATACATGGGCCAAACGACGTAAGGGTCCCCTGTATTTAGCGCAGCCAGTACTGGGCTCTGAGCCAGTCCTGGATTATGGAAATACAGGGGACAAAAAGAGTAGGGTCCCCTGTATTTTCATAACCAGCACCAAACATTTTCTAGTGAGGGGTAATGCCAAAGCCAGGGGAACCCTTTCACCTTTAACTCTGACTGCTAGTCAGCCCAGGCCAGGGATCCCTGGGGAGTTGGGGACCCCCCATTAAAGGGATCCCCTCTCCAGGGAATCCCAGGCCTAGGCTGATAGCCCGGGGCTATCCCAGGCACCCCTGAAGCGGTGGGTGCCGGGTTGATTATGTAAAGTGTGGTGCATTTGGAAGAGTTAAAAAAATATTGGGCCTGATTCAGACCCACTCGCGAGCGGCTGTCCGCTCGCAAGTGGGTCGATGGTGTGCACTGCGCATGCGCACGACGGAGGGAGCTCCGTCGTGCGCATGCGTGAGACGCGACGAGCGAAGGACTTTCCTTCGCTTGTTGTGTCTGATCAAAGGGGGCGTGCTGTCGATGTTGATTGACAGCACGCCCCCTTTGGTGGGCGTGCCGGGGGCGTGCCTGCCAGACAGAGGCGTTCCCAAGTGAACGCCTACCGTCAGAAGCCGGTCCCACTGACATCACTAGTGATGTCAGTGGGAGTGATTTTGGCTCTGATAGAGCCAAAATCACTCCTGGCCTTGCGGCAGAGAAACTCAACCGCAGGCTTCTGCTCGCACTGGCGATGGCGATGACCATCGCGACCATCATCCTGCACGCTCGTATAGGCTGTGGGTGGTGACCCACAGCTATACGAGCGTCCAGGAGGACGCTCCATAGTTATGGAGGTGGGCCCTGATTCAGAGTGAGTGCTCTGGTCAGAGCGTCCGGTTCTGAATCAGGGCCATTGTCTTTTGCAGTGGAACTACAGGTCCCAGCAAGCCTCCCCCGCATGCTGGTACTTGGAGAACCAGAAGTACCAGCATGCGGGGCATTACTGGCCCGCTGGTACCTGTAGTTCCACTGCAAAATGAATATTTTAAAAACCACAGAATATATACACCGTGAAATTAAAAGTTTATTAAAGCATACATGCACACACACATGCACACACACTCACACACACTATCTCACATACTCACCTATGTATCCCGGAAGCCATTTCGCATCCTCTTCTCTAGTAAAAAATCCATAGGTACCTGTAAAAAAGATTCTATACTCACCTCTCCCTATGCGTGGATCACGTCTTCACCATTCCAAAGTAGGCATACATGGGCTTGGCAAAACAACAAACCGAAAAATCTCGGACCATCAGACATTGGTACTGTCCTCTAAGGACAGTACTACCCGAATGACGGCTCAGCAGTGGGATTTCACTGTAGAAATCCCGATGCTGAGCACTCATTGGCTGAAAGACAATGACAATGAGTGGTTCCCACCATTGACTTCAATGGTAGGAACCGCGAAAGTAACCTTAAGTTTTTTTTTTATTATTTTTACACAGGTTTTAATTATTTTAAACACTGAAGCACAGAGCTCCCTGATCCGTGCATGCATCTGTTTCGACATCACATCGTTCACCGTGCATACACATGGAACGATGTGTGGCATATCGTGAAAGACAGGTTGCTGATCTTTCTGCATGTAGAAAAGATCAGCGACCAATGACCCACGGGAGCGCGCATCGCATCGTTGTCGGACCCACACACGGCATATTTTTAAACTATATGTCGTTCCAATGGGTCGGAAACGGCCATATTGTTTAAAAAATCATACCTTGTGTGGGGCCTTTAGTTTCACCATTCAGGTGATTATACTCTTCTGTCATTAGTTTGATGAACAGCTATATAGATAACCACCAGATTGCGCTAGAATAGACTAGGGGTGTGCCCCGGCCACTTTTCGTGTTTTGTGTTTTGGTTTTGGATCTGGATCTTTCTTCGTGTTTTGGATCTGGATTGGTTTTTCCAAAACCACCCTTCCGTGTTTTGGGTTCTGGGTTTTGTGTTTTGGATCTGTATTTTTTTTTAAAAAAGCATAAAAACAGCTAAAATCACAGAATGTGTGGGTTTTTCTACTCCTATGCTATTATTAACCTCAATAACCTTAATTTCCACTCATTTCCAGTCTATTCTGAACACCTCACACCTCACAATAGTGTTTTTATGTCCAAAAGGTTGCACCGAGGTAGCTGGATGACTATGCTAAGCGACACGAGTGGGTGGCACAAACACGTGGCCCATCTAGGAGTGACACTGCAGTGGCAGACAGGATGGCAGTTTGAAAAACTAGGCCCCAAACAGTACATACTGCAAAGAAAAAAAAGAGGTGCAAGATGGAATTGTCCTTGGGCCCTCCCACCCACCCTTATGCTGTATAAATAGGACATGCACACTTTAACAAACCAATCATTTCAGCTCCAGGGTCTGCCACATGACTGTTTCTGAAATGATTGGTTCGTTTGGGCCCCCACAAAACAAGCTGGCAATTAATCTGTCCCTGCACAAACTGGCTCTACGGAGGCAAGATGTCGTCCTCATCCTCCTCATCCACCGATTCCTCACCCTCTTCAGTGTTGTGTACATCCTCATCCTCACAGAGTATTAATTCGTCCCCGCTGGAATCCACAACCACAGGTCCCTCTGTACGTTCAGGAGGCTGGTCTCCCTGGAAGAGTTGATAATTCATTTTATGAAAATCATCTTCTCAACATTTTGTGGAAGCAACCTCCTACGCCTTTCGCTGACAAGGTTCCCGGCTACACTAAACACTCTTTCGGAGTACACACTGGAGGGGGGGCAACTCAGGTAAAATAGAGCCAGTTTGTACAGGGACCTCCAAATTGCTTCTTTTTCCTGCCAGTACAGGTACGGACTGTCTGACATGTCTACTTGGATGTTGTCACCGATGTAATCCTTTAACAGACAGACGCACGCTTGTCGCTGCTGCTTTAAGGATGCAGGTGCGGCTACAGCCCACACATTTCACAAAGACAGAAAAAAAAAGAAGAATATTTTTATTGTTTGTGGAGCGCACTTTGAGGGTTACACCACCCTTTAACAGACAGACGCTGCTTTGAGGATAGTATCATATGCAGTGACAGTAGACTTGTCAGAAATTGTTGGCACGTCCTTCAGTCCGGACCAGATGTCCAAACCGGCCTTTGACTTATGACACAGGCGCACGCTTGGCGCTGCTACTGTGTTGATGCACGTGCGGCTACATCGCACACAAGTCACAAACACATTAAAAAAATAGTTTTTTATTTTTTGGAGCACTTTGAGGGTTACACCACCCTTTAACAGACAGACGCACGCTAGTCGCTGCTGCTTTGAGGATGCAGGTGCGGCTACAGCCCACACAATTCACAAAGACAGAAAAAAAAAGAATATTTTTATTGTTTGTGGAGCGCACTTTGAGGGTTACACCACCCTTTAACAGACAGACGCACGCTTGTTGCTGCTGCTTTAAGGATGCAGGTGCGGCTACAGCCCACACAATTCACAAAGACAGAAAAAAAAAGAAGAATATTTTTATTGTTTGTGGAGCGCACTTTGAGGGTTACACCACCCTTTAACAGACAGACGCACGCTTGTCGCTGCTGCTTTGAGGATGCAAGTGCGGCTACAGCCCACACAATTCACAAAGACAGAAAAAAAAAGAATATTTTTATTGTTTGTGGAGCGCACTTTGAGGGTTACACCACCCTTTAACAGACAGACGCACGCTTGTCGCTGCTGCTTTGAGGATGCAGGTGCGGCTACAGCCCACACAATTCACAAAGACAGAAAAAAAAAGAATATTTTTATTGTTTGTGGAGCGCACTTTGAGGGTTACACCACCCTTTAACAGACAGACGCACGCTTGTCGCTGCTGCTTTGAGGATGCAGGTGCGGCTACAGCCCACACAATTCACAAAGACAGAAAAAAAAAGAAGAATATTTTTATTGTTTGTGGAGCACACTTTGAGGGTTACACCACCCTTTAACAGACAGACGCACGCTTGTCGCTGCTGCTTTAAGGATGCAGGTGCGGCTACAGCCCACACATTTCACAAAGACAGAAAAAAAAATAAGAATTTTTTAATTGTTTGTGGAGTGCACTTTGAGGGTTACACCACCCTTTAACAGACAGACGCACGCTTGTCGCTGCTGCTTTGAGGACAGTATCATATGCAGTGACAGTAGACTTGTCAGAAATTGTTGGCACGTCCTTCAGTCCGGACCAGATGTCCAAACCGGCCCTTGACTTATGACACAGGCGCACGCTTGGCGCTGCTACTGTGTTGATGCACGTGCGGCTACATCGCACACAAGTCACAAACACATAAAAAAAATACGTTTTTATTTTTTGGAGCACTTTGAGGGTTACACCACCCTTTAACAGACAGACGCACGCTTGTCGCTGCTGCTTTGAGGATTCAAGTGCGGCTACAGCCCACACATTTCACAAAGACAGAAAAAAAAAGAAGAAGTTTTTTATTGTTTGTGGAGCGCACTTTGAGGGTTACACCACCCTTTAACAGACAGACGCACGCTTATCGCTGCTGCTTTGAGGATGCAGGTGGAATCTAGACAGGATTTGGAACCGGGGACACACTACCTCCATCAATTGTCTAAATCCCACTGCACTAATGGCGGATACCGGACCCACGTCTAATACCAACATAGCAGTCAAGGCCTCAGTTATACGTTTTGCTTCAGGATGACTGCTGTCGTACTTCATCCTCATCGCTAGGGACTGTTGGAGGGTCAATTGTTTAGTAAAAGTAGTGGTGTTCCTACTTCCTCTCTGGGATGATGAACAACTCCCAGCAGCAGCAACAGCACTAGGAGGAAGTGGTTCTTGATCTTTCCCTATTTTATTTTTATCAGAGAAAGTTTGGTCCTCCATTTATGTTATATTGATATATACGTGCGGCTAAAGCGCACACAAACACAGAAAATATTTTTTTATTTTTGCTGGAGAGTAGTGCACTTTGTGGGTTACACCACCCTTTAAGAAATGAGCCAGCCGGCTCTTTACTTATGGGACACAGGCGCACGCTTGGCACTACTTTGTTGATGCACGTGCGGCTACTGCGCACACAATTCACAAACACAGAAAATATTTTTTTATTTGGTTTGGAGTGTACTTTGGGGGTTACAGCACCCTTTAACGGTCAAGCCAGCCGGCCCTTTACTTATGACACAGGCGCACGCTTGGCACTACTTTGTTGATGCACGTGCGGCTACTGCGCACACAATTCACAAACATAGAAAATATTTTTTTATTTGGTTTGGACTGGAGTGTACTTTGGGGGTTACAGCACCCTTTAACGGTCAAGCCAGCCGGCCCTTTACTTATGACACAGGCGCACGCTTGGCACTACTTTGTTGATGCACGTGCGGCTACTGCGCACACAATTCACAAACACAGAAAATATTTTTTTATTTGGTTTGGAGTGTACTTTGGGGGTTACAGCACCCTTTAACGGTCAAGCCAGCCGGCCCTTTACTTATGACACAGGCGCACGCTTGGCACTACTTTGTTGATGCACGTGCCGCTACTGCGCACACAATTCACAAACACAGAAAACATTTTTTTATTTGGTTTGGAGTGTACTTTGGGGGTTACAGCACCCTTTAACGGTCAAACCAGCTGGCCCTTTACTTATGACACATGCGCACGCTTGGCACTACTTTGTTGATGCACGTGCGGCTACTGCGCACACAATTCACAAACACAGAAAAAATATTATTTTTTTTTAGCACTTGGGGGGAGCACCCCTGACGGACAGAGCACCCCCTGGACAACACTACAGCACCCCTTTAGGACTGGGACACTGCACAGGACTTTGGAGTGGACACAGCCCCTATGGACAACTGACTGCACAACACAGCCCAGCCAGCCCCTATGGACTTTGGAGGAGTGGACACAGCCCCTATGGACAACTGACTGCACAGCACAGTCCAGCCAGCCCCTATGGACTTTGAAGTAGTGGACACAGCCCCTATTGACAACAGCAGCACAGCACAACACAGCCAGCCCCTATGGACTTTGAAGTAGTGGACACAGCCCCTATGGACAACAGCAGCACAGCGCAGCACAGCACAGCACAGCACAACACTACTCTGCACTACACTACACTACACTACACAGCCCAGCCAGCCCTAACTCCCACCCTACCTCTTCACTGTCCACACCCGAGTGAGAAAATGGCGCCGACGCGGGTACCTTATATAGGATCCAAAACCCGCGAGACCCGGAAGGCGGGATGATGACGTTTTGCCTCGATTTCAGATCCGAGTCAGGCGGGAAAAGTTGAGCCTGACTCGGATCGGCCTCGGATCGGGGGGGCTCGGGGGGGTTCGGATTTCAGAAATCCGAACCCGCTCACCCCTAAAATATACATGGTCATATTAGCATTAAATGAACATCATGTGACCACCACCTGACATGTGACTATTGGATCCCAGTACTACCCGATTCCCGATCACATGATCCAAAGTTAGCAATCATGGATTGTTTTAAAACACCCCGGTAATTGTTACTAGGTAACTCCATAGTATGTTCGGACTCTATGCTACGCTGTTATATATAAAGTGCCATAATTTATCTATTAAAAACAGATTTTCATATAATCATGTAGAACTATATTTATTATATAATATATGTTGAATATTAAGATACATTAATATATACAGTTTATCGGAGACTTAATAACAAATAATAAATAATAATGAGAACAATATAAGTCATCTTTTAGAGAACAGAATTGAGCTTGATGGTCACATTGAATTTAAAAAGGAAAACCTGCATATGCCAGTTCTAATCAATCACATGTTATGGTTGCTTATTAAAGTAAAAACAAAAATAGCCAAAAAAGATTCATATTTATTAATTTAAAAAAAGGACTAGCAAATCTGATATAGGGTCTATCTATCTTGTGTTTAATTGAACTTTTATTAAATAGTTAAACAAACATTTAATACTGTAATACTGATAGGGTCAAATGTGTGTGGAAGAGTCTGTGTATTTAAAAATAATAGACAGTGGCCATGAATTTTATCACTTGTGTACCGAAGGTGTTCTCTTCACAAACAGTGCAAGTATCTGACAACTTAAGTATGTGCTTAAACTTGAAAAGCTGCCAGACACCATAGGGAAAATTAACATTTAAACAAATAGCTTATATTGTTATTATAATATTGCATACTCACTGTTTATATTCCTTTCCATGCTTCTGCTATTTGGATATGATGATAAGATCTGTACGGATAAATTCCTTCATTGGTGTCTATAGGAGCAGCTTCTGGTTTATTAACCACTTAACTAGCTAAAATTTCCAAAAAACTACTCAGAAGTTGTAGGGGTTTTTTTTATTGAATTAGGTCAAGAACATATATTTAAAACTTTATATATTTTTTATTAACACATAATATTAATATAAATTTTTTTCTTAATATCGGCTGGCAATATATCGAAATATCGATCATCGGACCATCGCAAAATCACAGCTTTACAATTCCATGGTGGCTGCTCCTCTGATCAGCCGTCCGGTATACACTGGGGGCTGAGAGCTGGTTCATTTACTTTTCCCCGGCGGTTGTGAAGAGGAGCAAGGTACTGCCAGGCTGCCAGATCAGCAGTGATTGGCTGCACGGCAGACACCTGGGGAGGGTGCAGGGATGCAGAGGGGCCGGGAGGTCCCTTTGCCATTGGTGGCTACTGGAAAATAATCCTCACCACTCAGTGGGCGTTTCTGACAGGTCGCATTGTTTGCAACTATGTCAGGTAATGTAATAATTCTGACATACAGTATGCAGGACCAGCATTCACAGTATGCCATTTGGGGAAGTAGGGCCATCCTGTCTGAGTTGAGTGTTTTTATTTCAGATGTGGGCTCCATTCCAGATCATTTCAGCAAGTTCGGGAGTCTTGGGGAGCAACAAAAGAACCTTAAACTGCCCTGGACATATATGTACACATTGGTCTCCCTATGCACTGGATAGTGTATTATTATACAGTAATAAAAATTTTACCCTATAGATGGTCTATATAAATGCACCCCTAACAGTGCATGTTTTCGAGATCTCCTAGTTGGTGCACAAATGTATTCATTACTGGCTGACACATTTTAAAAGACCAACAGATTCTGCTAATTATTTCATTTGTGACACTGATGGGATCTTAAAAACTAGGGGTGTGCACCGGCCACTTTTCGTGTTTTGTGTTTTGGTTTTGGATCTGGATCTTTCTTCGTGTTTTGGATCTGGATTGGTTTTGCCAAAACCACCCTTCCGTGTTTTGGGTTCTGGGTTTTGTGTTTTGGATCTGTATTTTTTTTTAAAAAAGCATAAAAACAGCTAAAATCACAGAATTTGTAGGTTTTTCTGCTCCTATGCTATTATTAACCTCAATAACCTTAATTTCCACTCATTTACAGTCTATTCTGAACACCTCACACCTCACAATAGTGTTTTTATGTCCAAAAGGTTGCACCGAGGTAGCTGGATGACTATGCTAAGCGACACGAGTGGGCGGCACAAACACGTGACCCATCTAGGAGTGACACTGCAGTGGCAGACAGCATGGCAGTTAGAAAAACTAGGCCCCAAACTGTACATAATGCAAAGAAAAAAAAGAGGTGCATGATGGAATTGTCCTTGGGCCCTCCCACCCACCCTTATGTTGTATAAACAGGACATGCACACTTTAACAAATCAATCATTTCAGCGCCAGGGTCTGCCACACAACTGTGGCTGAAATGATTGGTTCGTTTGGGCCCCCACAAAACAAGCTGGCAATTAATGTGTCCCTGCACAAACTGGCTCTACGGAGGCAAGATGTCATCCTCATCCTCCTCATCCACCGATTCCTCACCCTCTTCAGTGTGTACATCCTCATCCTCACAAAGTATTAACTCGTCCCCACTTGAATCCACCACCACAGGTCCCTCTGTACCTTCTGGAGGCTGGTCTCCCTGGAAGAGCTGATAATTCATTTTGATGAACATCATCTTCTCCACATTCTGTGGAAGCAACCTCCTACGCCTTTCGCTGACAAGGTTCCTGGCTGCACTAAACACTCTTTCGGAGTACACACTGGAGGGGGGGCAACTCAGGTAAAATAGAGCCAGTTTGTACAGGGGCCTCCAAATTGCCTCTTTTTCCTGCCAGTACAGGTATGGACTGTCTGACATGCCTACTTGGATGCTGTCACCGATGTAATCCTCCACCATTCTGTCAATGGTGACAGTATCATATGCAGTGACAGTAGACTTGTCAGAAATTGTTGCCAGGTCCTTCAGTCCGGACCAGATGTCCAAACTTGGTCCTGCCTGCCCTGCATCACCGCCAGCAGGTTGCTTAGGATACCTAAGTTTTTTCCTGGCAGCCCCAGTTGCGGGAGAAAATGAAGAAGGAGCCGTTGACGTGTCACGTTCCGCTTCAGCTGACAGTGTGTTCACCAGCAGGTCTTTGCACCTCTGCAGGCTTGTGTCGGCCGGAAAGAGAGACACCACATAGGCTTTAAACCTAGGATCGAGCACGGTGGCCAAAATGTAGTGGTCTGATTTCAACAGATTGACCACCCTGGAATCCTGGCAAAGCGAATGAAGGGCTTCATCCACAAGTCCCACATGCCGAGCGGAATCGCTCCGTCTTAGCTCCTCCTTCACTTTCTCCAGCTGCTTCTGCAAAAGCCTGATGAGGGGAATGACCTGACTCAAGCTGGCTGTGTCTGAACTGACTTCACGTGTGGCAAGTTCGAAGGGCTGGAGAACCTTGCACAACACGGAAATCATTCTCCACTGCGCTTGAGTCAGGTGCATACCCCCTCCTTTGCCTATGTCATAGGTGGATGTATAGGCTTGTATGGCCTTTTGCTGCTCCTCCATCCTCTGAAGCATATAGAGGGTTGAGTTCCACCGCGTCACAACCTCTTGCTTCAGGTGATGGCGGGGCAGGTTCAAGAGTGTTTGCTGGTGCTCCAGTCTTCGGCACGCAGTCGCTGAATGGCGAAAGTGGCCAGAAATTTTTCGGGCCACCCAAAGCGTCTCCTGCACGCCCCTGTCGCTTTTCAGAAAATTCTGCACCACCAAGTTTATTGTGTGAGCAAAACATGGGACGTGCTGGAATTTGCCCAGATGTAATGCCCGCACAATATTGGTGGCGTTGTCAGATATCACAAATCCCCAGGAGAGTCTAAGTGGGGTAAGCCACTGGGCGATGATTTCCCTCAGTTTCTCTAAGAGGTTGTCGGCGGTGTGCCTCTTACTGAAACCGGTGATACACAGCGTAGCCTGCCTTGTAACGAGCTGGCGTTTCTGAGATGCTGCTACTGGTGACGCTGCTGCTGTTGCTGCGTAAGGTGATACATCTACCCAGTGGGCTGTCACAGTCATATAGTCCTTAGTCTGCCCTGTTCCACTTGTCCACATGTCCGTGGTTAAGTGGACATTGTGTACAACGGCATTTTTCAGGACACTGAGGACACTTTTTCTGACGTTTCTGTACAGTCTCGGTATCGCCTGCCTAGTGAAGTGGAATCTAGACGGGATTTGGAACCGGGGACACACTACCTCCATCAATTGTCTAAATCCCACTGCACTAATGGCGGATACCGGACGCACGTCTAACACCAACATAGCAGTCAAGGCCTCAGTTATACGTTTTGCTTCAGGATGACTGCTGTCGTACTTCATCCTCCTCGCTAAGGACTGTTGGAGGGTCAATTGTTTAGTAAAAGTAGTGGTGTTCCTACTTCCTCTCTGGGATGATGAACGACTCCCAGCAGCAGCAACAGCAGCAGCGGCAGCAGTAGGCGTAGCAATGCAGGATCCTCCAGAGGAATCCCGGATAGGAGAGTCAGTCATGCCAGTGACATGGCCTGCAGGACTACTTCCGATCCTGACTAAGGAGGAAATTGACGAGGAGGGAGTTGACGGTGTGGTTTGCAGGCGCTTGGATACAACAGGACAACGGGATTTAGGTGTCCCTGGACTGCTTACGGTCTTAGCCAAAGTTTCTGAACTTGACAGTAACTTTTTATGAACGCGCTGCAGGTGCCGTATAAGGGAGGATGTTCCTAGGTGGTTGACGTCCCTACCCCTACTTATTTCACCTTTACATATGGTACATATGGCAAGACAGTTGTTGTCCGGATTTGGATAGAAATATTGCCAGACCAAAGAGGTGGAATGTTTGGTCTTCTGCCCAGGCATGACCGTGATGGGCTTTTTCATCCCACGGACAACAACTGTCTCCCCCGGAGCCTGATTTAAACAAACCACATCACCATCAGAATCCTCCTCGCCAACTTCCTCCTCAGCGCCAGCTACACCAGTATCCTCATCCTGTTGTACTTCAACAGTGACATCTTCAATTTGCATATCAGCAAGTGGACTGTGGGTGCTCCTTTCAGCACTTGCAGGGGGCGTGCAAATGGTGGAAAGAGCCACCTCTTCCCGCCCAGTGCTGGGAAGGTCAGGCATCGCAACCACCACCACACTTGGACTCTCCTTGGGGATTTGTGATATCTTCTTAGAAAGCACAGTTCTTCGCTGTGCTTTTGCCAGCTTAACTCTTTTGATTTTTTTAGTGGGAGGAGGGCTTCCATCGTCATGTGAAGCTGAACCACTAGTCATGAACATACTAGGGATCGACCTTAGCCGTTCCTTGCCACTCCGTGTCGTAAATGGCATATTGGCAAGTTTACGTTTCTCTTCAGCTGATTTAAATGTCTTTTTCAAGGTCATTTTCCTGAACTTTGCCATTTGGGATTGTATGTGCCCTCTACTATGACATTGGGCATCGGCCTTGGCAGACGACGTTGATGGCATGTTATCGTCTATGTCATGACTAGTGGCAGCAGCTTCAGCACTAGGAGGAAGTGGTTCTTGATCTTTCTCTATTTTATTTTTATCGGAGAAAGTTTGGTCCTCCATTTATGTTATATCGATTTGATATATACGTGCGGCTAAACACAGAAAATAATTTTTTTTTTGGTTTGGACTGGAGTGTACTTTGTGGGTTACAGCACCCTTTAACGGTCAAGCCAGCCGGCCCTTTACTTATGATACAGGCGCACTCTTGGCACTACTTTGTTGATGCACGTGCGGCTACTGCGCACACAATTCACAAACACAGAAAATAATTTTTTTTTGGTTTGGACTGGAGTGTACTTTCGGGGGTTACAGCACCCTTAACGGTCAAGCCAGCCGGCCCTTTACTTATGACACAGGCGCACGCTTGGCACTACTTTGTTGATGCACGTGCGGCTACTGCGCACACAATTCACAAACACAGAAAATAATTTTTTTTTGGTTTGGACTGGAGTGTCCTTTCGGGGGTTACAGCACCCTTTAACGGTCAAGCCAGCCGGCCCTTTACTTATGACACAGGCGCACGCTTGGCACTACTTTGTTGATGCACGTGCGGCTACTGCGCACACAATTCACAAACACAGAAAATAATTTTTTTTTTGGTTTGGACTGGAGTGTACTTTGGGGGTTACAGCACCCTTTAACGGTCAAGCCAGCCGGCCCTTTACTTATGACACAGGCGCACGCTTGGCACTACTTTGTTGATGCACGTGCGGCTACTGCGCACACAATTCACAAACACAGAAAATAATTTTTTTTTGGTTTGGACTGGAGTGTACTTTCGGGGGTTACAGCACCCTTTAACGGTCAAGCCAGCCGGCCCTTTACTTATGACACAGGCGCACTCTTGGCACTACTTTGTTGATGCACGTGCGGCTACTGCGCACACAATTCACAAACACAGAAAATAATTTTTTTTTGGTTTGGACTGGAGTGTACTTTCGGGGGTTACAGCACCCTTAACGGTCAAGCCAGCCGGCCCTTTACTTATGACACAGGCGCACGCTTGGCACTACTTTGTTGATGCACGTGCGGCTACTGCGCACACAATTCACAAACACAGAAAATAATTTTTTTTTGGTTTGGACTGGAGTGTCCTTTCGGGGGTTACAGCACCCTTTAACGGTCAAGCCAGCCGGCCCTTTACTTATGACACAGGCGCACGCTTGGCACTACTTTGTTGATGCACGTGCGGCTACTGCGCACACAATTCACAAACACAGAAAATATTTTTTTTTTTGGTTTGGACTGGAGTGTACTTTCGGGGGTTACAGCACCCTTAACGGTCAAGCCAGCCGGCCCTTTACTTATGACACAGGCGCACGCTTGGCACTACTTTGTTGATGCACGTGCGGCTACTGCGCACACAATTCACAAACACAGAAAATAATTTTTTTTTTGGTTTGGACTGGAGTGTACTTTCGGGGGTTACAGCACCCTTAACGGTCAAGCCAGCCGGCCCTTTACTTATGACACAGGCGCACGCTTGGCACTACTTTGTTGATGCACGTGCGGCTACTGCGCACACAATTCACAAACACAGAAAATATATTTTTTTTGGTTTGGACTGGAGTGTACTTTCGGGGGTTACAGCACCCTTTAACGGTCAAGCCAGCCGGCCCATTACTTATGACACAGGCGCACGCTTGGCACTACTTTGTTGATGCACGTGCGGCTACTGCGCACACAATTCACAAACACAGAAAATATATTATTTTTTTAGCACTTGGGGGGAGCACCCCTGATGGACAGAGCACCCCCTGGACAACACTACAGCACTCCTTTAGGACTGGGACACTGCACAGGACTTTGGAGTGGACACAGCCCCTATGGAGAACTGACTGCACAACACAGTCCAGCCAGCCCCTATGGACTTTGAAGTAGTGGACACAGCCCCTATTAACAACAGCAGCACAGCACAACACAGCCAGCCCCTATGGACTTTGAAGTAGTGGACAACAGCAGCACTACACTACACTACACTACACAGCCCTAACTCCCACCCTCCCTCTTCACTGTCCACAGCCGAGTGAGAAAATGGCGCCGACGCGGGTACCTTATATAGGATCCAAAACCCGCGAGACTCGGAAGGCGGGATGATGACGTTTTGCCTCGATTTCAGATCCGAGTCAGGCGGGAAAAGTCGAGCCTGACTCGGATCGGACTCGGATCGGGGGGGCTCGGGGGGGTTCGGATTTCAGAAATCCGAACCCGCTCACCCCTATTAAAAACATGTAGCTGTGGTATTATCTGCTATTTCTATAGTGGTCATCATGGTGTGGGCTGGGGGAGGGGGGTTCCAGGCAACCGGACCCCCCCCCCCTGTGTTTGCCTGTAGATCTTAAGCAGTTATTTGACATATTCCGAAGCAAGTAATAATACAGTACATAATGAAATCATGGTAACATAGCCCAGATTTGCATGCAGTTGTATTAATGAGTTTCTGTATTAATGAAATTATGGCCTGATTCAGAGATATATGCTAGGTCGATTGTTAGCACACGTCTCCGATGTTTTGGGGTCTGCACATTCACTGGACCCGTTTTGCACATGTACAAAATGTGTCCTGCGATCTCGTATGCAGCTCCCCCTCCGAGGGGGGCAGTCCGGGACCGTGGCTGTCGGAAACATGGGGGTGTCACCCCAATCTCCTGGAGGGACAAGACCAGGGTCTGCGTCTGTGGATGCAGACTTCCTGGCCTCACAAGTGACCAGGACCTGGTCAGACTGCGTTAACCTTCAGCTTCCGCAGCCTGGGCAAAGGAGCAAACATCGTGACCGATGGTTGGCTGTGACCTCGGTCGCAGTGCTGGGATCATGTATACAGCATGAGACTGACTATCTGCGCAAAACCTGTGTGGATGTGATAGATAATGTAATGCACCCACTGAACGTACTGGGGGCCTGATTCAGACCCGTTCGCAAATAGCCACTCGCTTGTACGCGGCCGATGTTATGCATTAGCGCATGCATCGCAGTGCACGTGCTTGAACTTGTTCGAGCGATCGGGAAGCACTCACTCGCCCAGCAAAGACAGCCCAGTGGAATGATTGACAGGAGAGGCCGTTTGTGGGTGGTAACAGGGGCAGGGCAGTAGTAATGGGGGAGTGGAGGTGCGAATGGAGGCGTGCCTGAGTGTTTCAATGCCGTTTCATGGGTGTGCATAATTAACAGGCAGTTGGCTGTTTTTTACAATGAACTGCTAGCAGTGCTTGCGTTAGGGTAAAGGCAACCACCTCCTGGAGATTACGTGCGCTAGTGGGCGGATGAAGACAGGCTGGTGGGCATCTATAAACACAAAATGATCACTCGCCAAGACATAGTGGGCGTGCTTATGCCTTGCCGTGCGATCGTCTGCCTTGACGTCAGTTAGCTGAATTTGCATACGCTGGGAGCGAGCATCTGCATCTAGCGAACGGGTCTGAATCAGGTCCATGGTCCTTCCCAGTTATCACGATATTATTTATGTAGTGCTAGAGCAGATGGCTTTAGCTGTGTACACAGTGCAAGTACATAAGGCAATGCAAAGGGGGGAGGGAGATGGGGGGAAGAGATGGAAGAAAGCAAAGGAAGAAATAAGAAAGAAAAAAAAGGGATATATCAGCAAGAGGCACAGGAGGTAATTGCTTGTGAAATTAGGAATACTGGTCTCTGGACATTTATGTAGCCAATCAGGCTCATTTTTCTCAGGACAAGCTAACATACATCTGCCTATTATAATCAATTGCATTTAAATTGCTGTGCTGAGTTTTTTTATATTGTATGATTATATCGAAATATTTGCATAGTACTTTTCTATTAGTCCTGGGTAACTGGTGATAGATTACTATTTTTGAGGTATATTTGTGATGCCTTCTTATTTTAGATTGCTTAAGTTTGGTTTCATTTGATATTCTACTCTAACAGCCGGATATAGTTTTTTTTTTTTTTTTCTTATTTCTTCCTTTGCAGTGCTGGGATCACAGATGCAGCAAGGAGGTGACTGTTTCCTACAGACACCTCCTGCTGTATTAGCATTTTAGATGGACGGAATTGCAGTCACTTGTGTGCATTTCCTTATTATTCTTAGTACTGCACTGTAAATATGCTTGGCTGCACTGTACTAAAATTATCACATAATTAATATATATCAACTAGACAAAAAGCAAAAATGCTACAGATAACTGACTTGGCTTCTACATTGCTGCATTTCCTTTGTCTGATCACATTTGCATATAATGGGTTACTTGCTAAAAATGAACATATATATATGCCCAGCTATATCCTTGCTGCTGGCGTGGCAAATCGCACCATGCATAAAACGAGACGTGCACCTGCAAACAGATATTCACACTGTGTACCAGAGCCATAACTAGACTGTTTGGTGCCCCGTGCCAGAAAGATCATTGGCACCCCCTCATTTTTCAAAGGGACATAATGCACCCGAAAAAGGGCCATGGCTTCATGGTGAAGGGCCAGGGAAGAGATAGGAGAGGCCAGGAGATGCTGGGGATGAAATAAGAGAAATAAGAAATAACGGCATTGTGAAGAGGGGGTGGGGCCATGATGACACCATCGTGCATCCCCACCCCCGGCTCCACCACCAACGTGTCACAGCTGTCCGGACACGCCCCCCGCTGTTAGCCGACAATCAGCTTCCTCCCAGGAGGAGGGAGCTGATTGTCGGCAAGTATGTACTAAAAATAGAACAGAATACTATAAAACTGAAGTAACTAAGAAACTAAGTATATATATATATGGAAAAGAAACAGCAGCACTCACGGGACTTTAGAATGAGACTCAAGACACAGCAGTGTAATTTGTTGGACGTTTCAGTCAGTGAAGACTTTTATCAAGAACATAGAAGTAATCAAGTGTACTTACCTTTATAGAACTAGGGGGGTCATTCAGACCCACTCGCGAGCGGCAGTATGCTCGCAAGTGGGTCGATGTTCCCCACTGCGCATGCGCACGACGGAGGGAGCTCCGTCATGCGCATGCGCGAGACCCGGCGAGCGACGGGCTTTCCATCACTCGGGGTCTCGCACCAAAGGGGGCGTGCTGTCAATGTTGATTGACAGCATGCCCCCTTTGGTGGGCGTGCCGGGGGCATGCCTGCCAGACGGAGGCGTTCCCATGGGAACGCCTACCGTCTGAAGCCGGCCCCACTGACATCACTAGTGATGTCAGTGGGAGTGATTTTGGCTCTGATAGAGCCAAAATCACTCCAGGGCTTGTGGCTGGGAAACCCGACCGCAGGGTTTCCCTCGCAAGTCCGATGGTCGCGATGGTCAAGACCATCGCGACCATCTTTTTGCACGCTCGTATATGCTGTGGGTGGTGACCCACAGCTATACGAGCGTCCAGGAGGTCGCTCCATTTTAATGGAGGAGGGCCCTGATTCAGAGCGAGCGCTTTGGTCAGAGCGTCCGGCTCTGAATCAGGCCCTAAGTTCGTGAAGTGATGTGCTTGTCTATCCCTCCTGCCTGGCTCCGGGTCGATGACGCCATTAGCGTGCAGCCGGCACATCACTATGCACGTGGTGACCTCCGGCGTGTGACGCTGTCTCGATGATGCGCCTCCCGGTGTCACACGCAGGGTAGTGTGCGGTAGTGTATAATAGGTAACCTAGGCAATAGTGCATAACAAAGATTAGTGTGGTGTATGTCACAAATAAACTTTCAGTCAAGTATATTGGATAACTATAAGCAAAAAGTGACAGAGTAAGAATGTTTCACTGAAACATTACGTGCACATAGAGGGGTATTCAATATGGGAGCAAAAAGTCCGTGCTGGGCTTTTCGCTCCACATCGGAGATTTTCCTGGGATAAAGTATCGGGGGAGCGCCCGCTTTATCCCTGTATTCAATATGAAACCTACGAAAACAGGAAGGTGCGAAGTGGGATCTGCGTAAAAAAAAATAATTTTTCCTTGAATAAATTGTAGGACCCCCCTAAAGTTGTAAAAACATGGGGAATCACTATGGGTACCTCTGTTTTAGACTGCAAATGAAAGTCGGAGATTTAAATAGCCGCAGCAGGTATTTTTTCCCGACATTGAAGAAGTGTTGCAGAAGAGCACTTAGCTTATTTTTTTCATTTTTTTAAGTGGTCCCATCAAATTTGGGGTACATGAAAATGGGTACTAGCATATTTTTATGTCCCTAAAGTTCCGTATATACTCGAGTATAAGCCGAGTTTTTCAGCACATTTTTTGTGCTGATAAAGCCCCCCCTCGGCTTATACTCGAGTGATGCTCCAGGACCAGGGCCGGTTCTCCCGTTACACAGCTGAGTAGGGCGCCACATATTGGAGGGCGCCTCACCCAGCTGCGTACATGCGGGCCGCGGTGCAGACTGTCTCTCTGTGACACAGCTGCACCGCGTGTGTAGCGCTGACCGGACGGAGTTCGGTCAGCACTACACAGTGCCAAACACACAGCCGCCGGCTGTGTAATTAGCAGCCGATGAGAGTCTGTCAGACTCTCATCAGCTGCTGCTGCTCCTACTGCGGAAACCATCTTCCGGCTCCCGCAGTGGGTAATGGGAGCCGGAAGCGGGTAATGCAAAGCGGCCGGAGGAGCTGGTAGCAGCGTCGGGACCAGGAGCGGGGTTTCAGTTAAGTGTTGTTTTTGTTTTTTTTTCTTTTTATTACCGGTACGTCTCTCTCTACTGGGGTGGCTACTACTGGGGGCAGTACCAGGGGGGGATTACTACTGGGGGCACTACCAGGGGGGGATTACTACTGGGGGCACTACCAGGGGGGGGTTACTACTGGGGACACTACCAGGGGGGGTTACTACTGGGGGCACTACCAGGGGGGGATTACTACTGGGGGCACTACCAGGGGGGGATATTACTACTGGGGGCACTACCAGGGGGGGATATTACTACTGGGGGCACTACCAGGGGGGGGGGTTTACTACTGAGGGCACTCCCAGGGGGGATTACTACTGGGGGCACTACCAGGGGGGGATTACTACTGGGGGCACTACCAGGGGGGGTTACTACTGGGAGCACTACCAGGGGGGGATTACTACTGGGGGCACTATCAGGGGGGTGTTACTACTGGGGGCACTACCAGGGGGGATATTACTACTGGGGGCACTACCAGGGGGGGGTTTACTACTGGGGACACTCCCAGGGGGGATTACTACTGGGGGCACTACCAGGGGGGGTTACTACTGGGAGCACTACCAGGGGGGGATTACTACTGGGGGCACTACCAGGGGGGGATTACTACTGGGAGCACTATCAGGGGGGGTTACTACTGGGGGCACTACCAGGGGGGGTTACTACTGGGGGCACTACCAGGGGGGGATTACTACTGGGGGCACTACCAGGGGGGGATATTACTACTGGGGGCACTACCAGGGGGGATTACTACTGGGGGCACTACCGGGAGGATTACTACTGGGGGCACTACCAGGGGGGGATTACTACTGGGGGCACTACCAGGGGGGATATTACTACTGTGGGCAGTACCAGGGGGGGGGATTACTACCAGTAGCTGCTGCATTTCCCACCCTAGGCTTATACTCGAGTCAATAAGTTTTCCCAGTTTTTTGTGGTAAAATTAGGTACCTCGGCTTATATTCAGGTCGACTTATACTGGTATATACGGTAAGTTTTAAAAAATTCTGCAACTATGCACCTGCCGCTAATAACCTATTCTAGAATACACCTGCCGCATACTTGCAGAATAGCCCTGAACCTATTTCCCTATTTTTAAACACTTTTTTCCCTTTTTTTTTTTTACCCCAATTTTTAAATACATTTTTTGGGGTGTCCCTATTTTTTTTTTAAACTTTTTTTGACACAGTTATTTTTAAAATGTCATTCCCAGGGGTGCAGGCTATTTTTTGTAAGCCTGCACCCATAAACCCCAATTCTGCACTTTTTTTCGTCACCTATTCAGTGGTGAAAAGTTATCCCCGGTTTTTTTCAAAGACTTTTCGAACCTGCGAAAAGTCTTTGAAATTGAATACGGTGTAAAACCAAAACCAGCGAAAATTACGTCATTTGTTGCTAAATTATCGCAAAAAGAGACTTTTCGCTCCATATTGAATAGAAGTGAATCAATGATTCCAATATTCTGAGCCAATATGAAAAAGACACATATTAGTGCTGTACAAACAACAATAAAGACAGGGACATGTAACATAGACCTAAAAACAAAGTCCTGAGATCATAATAAACAGACTATAGTGGCATATTGATGGTCCCCCAAGCAAACCGATTGCCGTCTAATGGAATATTGACATAAAGGTAGTGAGCATCTCGACTGTAAGTAGAAAAATTAAACTATAAACGGCTGCGCTAAAGAAGGGGATAGAGATAGGTGTATATAATTCACAGGCAGAAAAATAATGAAGGAAAATAAATTGCGATGAGCAGAGGGTATATCCCATACTTATGGTATATGAGATCA
Organism: Taudactylus pleione; assembly: GCA_031769625.1. Classification (NCBI taxonomy): domain Eukaryota; kingdom Metazoa; phylum Chordata; class Amphibia; order Anura; family Myobatrachidae; genus Taudactylus; species Taudactylus pleione. The sequence continues at coordinate 6,642,347 of JAUIMM010000053.1, forward strand.
TGGTGGCTTAAATGAGACTGTTTTCTTTAACATCAATATGCCACTAAAGTCTCTTTATTATGATCTCAGGACTTTGTTTTTAGGTTTATGTTACATGTCCCTGTCTTTATTGTTGTTTGTACAGCACTAATAAGGTTATATTATATATATATATATATAATTATATATATATATATATATATAAAATATGTTTATATAATATACTAATATGTTTATACCATTTGATTAATATGTATCACAATATTCAGCAATCCACAATGTTACAGTGTTACTATAACATTCTGACTGCAGTACTGGACAACATGTCGTTGTGATAGATAGTTTACAAGAAAAGTATTTTTTTTCTTAATCACTATGAAAATGCTAGTGAATTTGAATCACTACAAGAGAATATGGACAACTACTGCCACCAAGTGGAAATTGTATGGCATTGTCTTCATTTAAAAAAAAATAATACAATAAAGATTGTGACTGATGTTTGGTTGAGTGGTTCTGGTATAAAAGATAGACAGGAATTAGATAGACCTTTTGTACCAGTCGACATTCTTCCATGTCGAACCTTTATTGTGTTGATCTTTTGTCCCGGTCCGGTCAACCTATTGCCTGTCTAACATCTGGTGTCTAACTAAACATTATCAACGATTTTACTGTCTATCTAGAGTCTGGATACCGGGTTATGTGCAAGTTGTAAACATAATGCACAAACCTGGTGCCTTTAATTGGTTATGTTGAGCTACATGTATATATTAACTTATGTTGACTTGCACGTAAATAATAATAATAATAATATTTTATTGTCATTGACAGCACAAGTGATGTCAACGTAAAAACAAACACAGCATTATACCATATAAAATAAGCAGCAAAATACACTACTATGTAAACACCATTTATCAGTGATTTGAGTTAACCGTTTAAGATACGCACTGCAGTAGGAAAAAAGCTATTATGCAAGCACTTTGTGCGAGTGCGCACAGCTCTACAACACCTAATAGATGGCAATTTCTCAAAAAGAGCATAATTAGGATGGCTGGGATCTGCTAAAATAGATCTAGTTTTCTTTTGGAGCCTTTTTTTATATATCTCCTGCGTGAGTGGTAGCACCACTCCAATAATTCTACTAGCCGTTCCAACCACCCTATCCAACGCCCTACGTTCAGCCACGGTACAATTCCTGTACCAAGCAACAATACCGTAAGTCAGAACACTTTCCACGATGCTACGATAAAAATTTAGAAGGGTCCCCCTACCAGAAGCGGATTTGCACTTCATGGGGCCCTAAGCAAGTTTCTTGTCTGGGGCCCCCCATCCATCCTTACCAGAAAAAAATAAATAAATAAAAATTCTACATAAAATAAAAATATTTTGTAAGGAATAAAGCATTTTTTAAAGAATTTTAATCTGCTGAAAGAACAGGTATTGTGGCGATAAAAGTACCGCCAAAATACCTGTGCTGTTCATATGGGGAAGCTTTACTGGTGAAAATTGGCATAATTTACTGCCGTCAGGGTTTCCACCAGTGACAGCAGCATTGTAAAGAAGAAAAATAATTTAAAAACAAGATGGTGCTCACCTGGCATCCTCCGGTTTCTCCTCGCCACTTCTGATCGTTGCCCAGCAGGGCTCCATCACCTTCAGTAGAAAAGGAGGAGGAAGGTAAGAGGTGAAGGAGGGACAATAGAAATGGGGTGGCAGAATGAGGAGCAGGGTAAGAGGAACAGTGGTAGGGCAAAATGGAAAGGTGGTTCGTGGGGGTACAGGAAAAGATGGGTGATAAATAATAGAATTAGGTGGGGGTACAGATTTAAAAGGAGTAATGGAAGACACAGGTAAAGGAATGAGAAAAAAACAAAGGCCAGATACACAGACACAAAGATGTAACAGAGACACGCTGGGGCCTGGGGAGACATGGATACATACGCATCATGACTGGGGGGGGGGCGGGATATGGAGACATACACACGTGACTGGGGGGTGGGACATGAAAAAATACACACTGGTGACTGACGGGGGAGGGGGGTTGGATATGTAGACATACACAGGGCCAGCCCTAGCCCAAATTTTTTGGTAAGCGAGTATTTTTTTGGCGCCCCCCTATGCAGTGCTCCTTTTACAGTGCCACCAGTAGTGGTCCACCTGTGCAGTGCCCCTAGTAATATCCCCTTATATAGTGCCCCCAGTAGTAGTCCCCCTCTGCAGTACCCCCAGTAGTGGTCCCCCCTATGCAGTGCCCCTTTTACAGTGCCACCAGTAGTGGTCCCAACTGTGCAGTGCCCCTAGTAATATTCCCCTTATATAGTGCCCCCAGTAGTAGTGCCCCTCTGCAGTGCCCCCAGTAGTGGTCCCCCCTATGTAGTGCCCCTTGTACCCCCAGTACTATTCCTCTTATATAGTGCCCCCAGTAGTAGTCCCCCTGTGCAGTGCCCCTTGTGCCCCCAGTAGTAAGCCCCTTATATAGTGCCCCAGTAGTACTCCCCACTTTTCAGTGCCTCCAGTAGTAGTACCCCCTATGCAGTGCCCACAGTAGTAGCCCCCCTTGTAGTGCCCCCAGTAGTATTCCCCCAACTTGTAGTGCCCCCAGTAGTATTCCCCCCTTGTAGTGCCCCCAGTAGTATTCCCCCTCCTTGTAGTGCCCCCAGTAGTAGCCCCCCTGTAGTGCTCCCAGTAGTAGCCCCCCCTTGTAGTGCCCCCAGTACTAGTCCCCCGCCCCCTTGTAGTGCCCCCAGTAGTAATCCCCCCCCCTTGTAGTGCCCCCAACAGTAATCAACCTCCCCCCGCCCGACCGCAGTAGAGACGTAATAAAAAAAAATACAAAAAAAACCACTTACCTGAAACCCGCTCTTGCTCCTGGCCCCGCCACCGATATCAGCTCCTCCGTCTGCCGCTTTGCATTATGGGAGTGACGCTCCCATTACCCACTGTGGGAGCCATAAGATGTCCAGCTCTGGCAGTGGAAGCAGCAGCCAATGAGAGTCTGTCTGACTCTCATCAGCTGCTAAAGCCAACACACAGCTGCCGGTGCCGGCGGCTGTGTGTTTGTGCTGTGTAGCGCTGCCCGAACTCCATCTGGTCAGCGCTACACACGCGGTGCAGCCTGTGTCACAGAGACATAGTCTGCCCGTGGCCCGCATGGTACGCAGCTGAGCTGCCCTGCACTATGTTGCGCCCTACTCAGCTGCGTACCATGCGTAACGGGAGAACCAGCCATGGACATACACACCGGTGACTAGGGAAAGGGGAACATGTAGCTATACACATTGGTGACTAGGATGGAGAAGCACATGGAAACACACACTGCTGGTGGGGGTAGGGGACATGGAGACATACACACTGCTGGTGGGGGGGAGAGGGACATGGAGACACACACACTGCTGGCGGGGGGAGAGGGACATGGAGACACGCTGCTGGTGGGGGGAGAGGGACATGGAGACACACACACTGCTGGGGGGGAGAGGGACATGGAGACACACACACTGCTGGCGGGGGGAGAGGGACATGGAGACACACACACTGCTGGCGGGGGGAGAGGGACATGGAGACACACACACTGCTGGCGGGGGGAGAGGGACATGCAGACATACACTGCTGGGGGGGGGAGAGGGACATGGAGACACACACTACTGGTGGGGGATGGGGATATGGAGACACACACTGCTGGTGGGGAAGGGGGACATGGAGACACACACTGCTGGTGGGGGATGGGGACACACTTTCTGGTGGGGGAAGGGGGACATGGAGACACACACTGCTGGTGGGGGATGGGGACACACTGCTGGTGGGGGAAGAGGGACATGGAGATATACACACTGCTGGTGGAGGGAGGGGGGACATGGAGACACACTACTGGTGGGGGGAGGGGGACATGGAAACATACACAAACTGGGAGAGACAGACAGGCATATAATAAAACAAGTACGGAGAGCAGAACAAGGACAGAGATGCTGAGACAGGAAGCACAGAGGGGAGGAGGAGCACAGGTTACTTACTGTAGTGTGGCCAGAGATGTGATTCTTCAATGGAGGGGCCATTCTTGGACCTTGCCATCTTCCACTGTAACTCCGTGCTGGGGGAGGGGCTATAGGTGATGGGCACAAATCATCACTGCACCCGCCCCCAACTCCCCATCATCATGGGTGGCTCCGCCCACATCACGCCCCCCGTCTGAAGGCAGTGGTGACTGAGCAGCAGGGAATTCCCTTCCACAGAGCAGCGTGAGCTGGAGCCAGCACCCGGCAGCTGTCGAATCAATGCACTGACAGCCTGCCGGGGCCCTCCATTATACAGCCCTGTTGGCGGGCCCCCTAAGACCCGCCGGGCCCTAGGCAACTGCTTGTGTTGCCTAGCGGTAAATCCGCCACTGCCCCCTACTCACACACACAGATCTCAAGCGACGCAGAAAAAACAAACGTTGATGTGCCTTCTTAGCCAAAAAGGCTGAATTTAAGGACCATGACAAAGTATTCAAGATATAAAACCCCAACAATTTAAAAGAAGACACTACCTCAATGATCAAACCACCTAGACACACAGGGGCCTTTGTAGGAGTACCACATTTCCTAAAATCAATAATCATTTCCTTTGTTTTCATTGTATTAAGGAGGAGACAGTTACTACTGCTCCACTCAAACAATCTAGCCACCTCACCTCTATAGGCAAGTGCATCCCATTAGTTATTAAGCCAACGATAGTGATGTCGTCTGCAAATTTAACGATCTTAACAGACCGAGACTGGGACACACAATCATGGGTGAACAATGAATACAGAGCTTTTCTCAAGACACACCATTGCGAAACTCCAACATTGAGCACCAACTCCTTGGAACTAGTTTTCCCCTGCTTGACCACCTGGGGTCTATCAGATAAGAAACTTAGCAACCATCTACAAGTAAAACCATTCAAACCTAAGCCAAACAGCTTGGTAAACAAAGCACTAGGTACAATAGTGTTAAACAATGAAATAAAATCTACAAATAAAATCCTTGCATAGTTTCTAAGTGAGGTTGCAGCTGGTGCAGAATAGTTAGGATAGCATCCTCCGTTGAACGATTTGCCCTAAATGCAAACTGCCACGGGTCAAAACCTGCTACAAAGTGAGACTTTATATGACTCAGCAGAGGCGTCACTAGGGTTGGTGTCACAGAGATAAATAACATTGCGCCCCACACAGATAAATAACATTGCTCCCCACAGAAAATAGCATGTATCCCCAGCCAACCAGAAACCCTTTCTGTGTCCTCAGCCAGCCTGCTCGATCCTTTTGTATCCCCAGCCAGCCAGGCCCCTCTTCTGTGTCCCCTGACAGCCTGCCCCCCCTATGTGTTCACTGCCAGCCCCCTTCTGTGTCCCCAGACAGCCAGCCCCCACTTCTGTCCCCAGCCAGCCCCCTAGTGTCCCCAGACAGCCAGCCCCTCCTTGTGTCCCCAGGCAGCCAGCCCCCCCTTGTGTCCCCAGACTGCCAGCCACCCCCATTTCTGTCCCCAGGCAGCCTGCCCCCACTTCTATGCTCTCCAATAGAAAAATAACATTGCTCCCCCACAGAGATAAAAAAAACATTGCTCCCCACAGAGATAAACATTGCTCCCCCACAGAAAATAGCATGTATCCCCAGCATTCCCAGACAGTCTGCTCCCCCTTTTGTGTCCCCAGACAGCCTGCCCAACCTTCTGTGTGCCCAGACAGCCAGCCCCCCTTCTGTGACCCCTCAGCCTGCCACCACTTGTGTCCCCAGACTGCAGCCACCCCCACTACTGTGACCCCAGACAGACAGCCTCCACTTCTGTCCCCAGACCGCCTGCCCCACTTCTGTGTCCCCAGACAGCCAACCTCCCCTACTTCTGTGTACGCAGACTGCCCGTCACCCCCACTTCTGTGTCCCTAGACAGACAGCCCCCACTTCTATCCCCAGCCAGCCAGTCCCCCCTTGTGTCCCCAGACAGCCTACCCCCACTTCTGTGTCCCCAGACTGCTAGCCACCCCCACTTCTGTGTCCCCAGACAGACAGCGACCCCCACTTATGTGTCTTCAGCCAGCCACCCACACTTCTGTCTCCAGCCAGCCCTCAGTCTCGCTTCACTTACCTTCTTCTGGAGGGCTCCACTCTTCCAGCCCTCCAGCAGCGGCGGGTGGAGTAGAGGGCGGACAGCGGGCTCCTCTCAATCCTTCCAGCAGAGGCAGCGGTGCAGTGTGACACCATGACGTCACGCGCCGCGTGCCTTATTTTAAAAAGAAACATTATTCACGGCGGCCGGGAAGGGCGGCGGCCGCGGAAGTGGGTGGGGGAGTGGGCGGGCAGCAGGCAGATCTGCTGCCCTGGACCTTGCAGTGGCTACTGGGGTGCTCCGCCCCCCTCTCGGCAGCCCTGCGGGCAGCTGTGTGACGGAGGGGGAGTGTGCGGGCAGCTGTGTGTGATGGCGGGGGAGTGTGCTGCTTTTGGTGTCACCCCCTTGGAGGATGACACCCGATGCGGCCCGCACCCCCTTGTGACGCCACTGGGACTCAGTACTAGCCTTTCAAAGCATTTAATAACAAGTGATGTCAAAGCTTTAGGGCGGTAATGATTTAGATGTTTCGGGGATCCATTTTTGGGGATAGGGACAATTGGCAGCGTCGGCAGTGTGTCTCCCCGGATCCCCGAAATTCGGGTGGGTTCGGTTTTCTGAGAACCGAACCCGCTCATCTCTAGCTTAAATCAAAATATGCTTAAAGTGAGGCTGCATACTAGATAAACCAGATATCATCATCAACTTGACTGGTATTTAGAATGTACTGTATAAAAAAAAACGAAACGGCATACTCCCCTGGGGCATATCTATAATGGGTGCAGGGTGTGTGGTGCACACTGGCCCCCGGGTCCATGAGGGTCCGCACTGCACACCATGCACCCATATAATCTATAACTTACCTCTCTGAGGTCCCGCGTCAGGTGTCTCAGTGCTGCTCAAAACGCAGAAAAATGGCTGCTGCGGCCATTTTTTTAGGCGTTTTGTGCAGTGAGGAAATCGTTGGAAAAATGGCGCCATTTCCCCAGCAATCTGCATATGCGCAGTAGACTTTGGGCACACTCTAGTGTGCAGAGTCTACTGATGCTGCGGTGGCCGGCCAGCCGCGTCAGTCGGCTGTCCGGCTGTCTGGGTCCCCAGATGGGGGAATGCACACGGGCCCCCTCCTCTCTTAAGACGCCCCTGATACTCCCATATTGAGTCAAGCACCAGAGCCTACACTGGTTACCCGTAAATGTGGAGGAACAAACAGTGTGGAGTCCCCCTGCAAAAGCTGCTATGAGAACCATGCTACTGTATGACTGGCTGGGCACATTGTAATGAAACTGCAAATGCCAGCATATTCACAGCTATCATAGCATGCTGGCATTAGTATAACTACAAGCAACAGCATATTCTGGCATCCATGGCTCTCTAGGACCTAAAATGCCACATAGTAGAGTACTAAAGAAATAAACACACATGTACAATATACAGTACACCACACTTTTTCGGACAAGCTGTTTTTTTATACAGTTATTTATTTTCTTTATTTTGTCATGACCATGCTGATTATGTTTGCTAATGATTGGGCACACATAGTTGATATACCTGGAAACAGGTGGCTAAAAGACCACATTTCCACAGCATACCTCTGTTTTTACATGAGCCCCATTATGGCATCTAAATAAAACCACATGTAAAATAATGATCTAATCGTCACATTTACTCTAATTTTGGTCTCTTTATAATATGCAGAGAAGAGCCCTATCTAACAAAGGCTACCATAGTGCTGTCACCATTTGCCAGTAATTCTTTTCACTTAGGATGCTAACTGCAGGATATATTCAGTAAAAATTTTTTAGAAAAGCAAAAAATTAACTGTACTTATCAACCAAATAACTACGAATAAGAAAGTAGAATTTTATGCAATAGATCACATACTGCACTTTAAATTTTTTTTTTAAATATGGAGAAATACCTAGTATTTCTATTAGTGATAAAAGCAAATGCTAATTAGCTGCATGCAAGCCAATATCAGCTTTGTAAGTATGTAATTATATAAGGTCCCAGATCATGTAATCAAAAGGGAATGGGTATGTTTGACCGCCGGACGTCAGCCCGGCGGTTCAACTCCCGACGCTGGCAGCCTGATGCTGAAGATCCCGACAGCGGATGTAAGTTAACTATTTCTAACCCTAACCCTCCTTTAGGGGTGCCTAACCCTACCCCCCCTAGTGCCTAACCCTAACCCTCCCTCGTAAGTGCCTAAACCTAACCCCCCTCCCCACACCATAAACCTAACCCTCTCGGGGGTGCCAAACCCTAACCTCCCCCCTAGTGCCTAAACCTAATCCCCCTTCCCCTTAACTAACCCTAAACCTCCCCAGGGGAGTGCCTAACGCTAAGTCCCCCCGTGGGGGTCCCTAAACCTAACCCCCCCATCCTCGGCTACATACATACTGACCCCCGGCGTTGGATGATTGGTCCGGGGTCCTGTTGGGGTCCCGGCGTTGGGATTAACACAGGTGTCGGTATTTCAACGCCTATTTTAGATCCCTTGCCGGGATTATGCTGTCGGTATTGAGACCTCTCATAACTGCATACTGTCAAAAAGCATACTGTAGGTGCCTGATTAGATCTAGCTGTTGAAAAGTAAAACCACTTATACCAATCTTAATAAGATATTAATGGTGTGTCAAGTATCTCACCCAAAGATGGTAATCTGACTATGGTCAGGGCTGCAGGAGTGGTGAAATTCAGTATACATAGCCATCAGATCCCCTCAGTATACCTGTACATGGCCATCAGATCCCATCAGTATAAAGGCTGGTGATTTGTGGAGACACAACATTCCGTACTTACGCCTCTGATCTAGGAACCAGCTTTAGCAGGTTGTGATTCCAAATGCGGGCTTAAATAATTACTAATCAGCTCGCTAGAGAGCTGATATACTACATCAGCAGAGCAATCCTTAACGATTTTCACAGTGAGAGCGAGCTGTATCCTCAGAATCGGAATGTTATCAAAATAATATATTTTTTTATATTTCTTTTAGATTTTTTTTTAACAAGTAGAACTGAAAGATGGGGCATGCATTCACATATGTAAGAAGACTAGCCTGGTGACTTGATAAGACCACTCTTACCAGTGCCAGCCAGTATCATCAGGCAGCCTAACCTTTGCCTCTTTATAGCAAATATGCCCATTAAATCCATATTTAAAAAAACTACTTTTCTCCAATTGAAATGCAAAACATGTATGGAATGTAATCTATCCTAAAGTTTATGCAATGTTGAGATTTTGAAGCAAACTAGATTTAATGGAAGGGATTATTCTTTTTAGGGGAAATTCAGTTCAGCACCATGTGCCGCCAAGACAATGGGCTGCGCACCTTACCACTTCATTCAGTAGCCAATCATTGCTCATTTTCCTATATGGAGTCAGGTAAAATTAGCGAAGTTACTGGTCGGAAAGTGCTTTCGCCTGAACGACCTGGAGGCACATGACACCCTTCTTGATAAACTGAATTCCCCCCTTAGTACAGTATGTTTAAGTTCTTTGTGTTATACTGAACCAATTGTGAGGTAAGTCTTTAGAAACATGCTATCAATATGTAGATAGAACCGAATAACAAAAATGTTTATTTTATATTTTGTAGAGATCACCAGAACAAACAGCTGCCAGTCTGACAGTAGTGGGTTTCAAGAAGAACCTCCTGAGCTTTTACATTTACAGGTAACATATTCTTTATATGGAACTCGCTTTTCTTTAGAGAGGACTTATGACCAATGAAACAAAGGAGCCTATTCATCAAAACATAAGTATCACATGTAATAATTATGGTTTGAACTCGCTGTGAGTTCAAACACAGTTTAGGAGGCATTCAACATGCCTCCTGCCCTAAACTATCACTTCCGAAAAACTGCTGTTTCTATGAAGCAGTTTTTTGGACGTGAAAGACTTTTCTCCTGCACTGGGTCAGTTTTCACTGCTGACTTCACTGCCTACCCCATCCCACCCCCTGTGGGTGTACAAACCTCCCGCCTGCCTACCCCCAAGGGTGTACGATCAGCCACCCCTCTCCCTCCATGGGTGTCCGACCCCCCTCCTTCCCTCCACCACATCTCCTTAGCCCGGCTCACCAGTCTTCTTTCAGTGAGTCTGGACCACGTCTGCAGTGCCCCTGAGCTGAGCAGCAGGGAGGTATCTCAATAGATCCCTGTTCTGTGGCTGCCATGTAAATCCTCACAGGCTGCCATGTAAACAGCAGCCTCTGAAGATTATCGGGGGCTGAACGCTGTTGGGGTGACGAGGCTTTCTACCCCTGGATCATGGTATGAGAAATGCTGCTCCTATTATATTAATTTTCCTTACAGCCGGCTGGGAAGATAAGGAAACTCAACACACTTGTGATGAATTCCACTTAGCTCTCAGAGGTACATCCCCTTTGAGCCGTCTTTTATAAGTTCAGAAAACTGCTGTCACAAACATTTGACAAAAAGAATACATATGATTGGTTTAACAAGTACATAGGATGTGTCAATGCGTCTTTCAGTTTGTCGTTTTTTCACAGTGTCCAGACTTAGTATCCTATTCTGGGATCATTCAGCTGCTGTTGTCTTGTAACTGCTCGTTCAGTATACTGTAATGTGCTTCAATCTCATGATATTTGTGTAAAGGAAAATGTCTTTTTCTGATAAATCATACAGTATGTTTTAAATAAACACTATAAATTATTATAGACTCTCACAATCCCCTCTTTTTATTAAAACATACTATCTTTCCCTTATTGGAGTCATGGCTTTCATAGTAACTATATTACTTCCATAGTCACCCTATGCAAGTAGATGCAAGCATCATTCATCACCTGAATACCAAGAATCCTGGCGCATCTTTCCCTAGAAAGAGGGGTTTCCGTCAACATTAGTACTACAGAAAACACATTTCTTCTCAGGTGTGATCAATGTAATTCTTTCACATGCTGAACACTTTTCCCACTCGGAGGCACTCTTCTTATGTGTGACAGAGAGAGTCCCTACCGATGCAGATGCTTTATTTACCATTTTCCTAAAATTATAATAGATAGCAATTAAACAAAATGAGCAAAATTAATACAATGATTATAACGATTACTGGGTGAATGAGACCACTAAACATCCTTTTGACTGAAGGTGAGTTACCTGTGAACACATCCCACCAATGGTGCTGTAAATTATCTTTTAATTGTGTGGCTACTTCCACCAATTTCTCTGCTTCTACAATTGTCTGCATTTGTACATGATGGGCAGAATAGTTTACTTTCTGTAAGTGGTGAGCAAGTTTTTCTGTATTATTAATGGCATTAATGATACTTTGGAGATTAACTGTAAGGTTATGGGGAGGTATCTCAGTCACCTGAAATTCAAACTGTACATCTTCTTGTCTCTTCGCATAGATCACATAAGTAGTGTTCTTCAACCTGAGGTGTGTAACGTTAAATAAGCATCCAGAAAAAGGATTTGGTAAATTATAGAGGGAAGTTGTATTCATATCATATGTGATTAGGCATACAACCTGAGGCTCTACCTCTATAAACATATCCACCTCTTTATCAGCAATTCCCAGTTGCATACACTGGTTGGGTGTTCTAACAAGGCTCATATAGCTGTGTCTGCTGAGGACATACTAATCCATCATCAGTATCAGTGAATAGGGATAGGTCATGTGTCCTATTACTGGTGTCTATGTGTGCACCTCTCATCTGGGGAGTCCACAACTGAGTGCCTCCAGTAGTTGTCTACAAGGGGACTGGTAAGATGAAGTACTTACACATAACCTGTTTCTGTGTGACATTATACACATGAACTTCATCCGTGCAAAAGTTGTCAATACACAACATATTCTTTCCCTGAACTTGTATCCATAACAAAGAAGATATATTAAACATCCTTCTGTATACTTGTTCATTACTTGTCATTAACTGTGTCTGTGCTTTACCCTTTTGCATATTTTGATGCATGGTTCTGAGAGAACATTCAGTCCAATTAAACAGTTCAGAAACATTTGTTGACAGGTAAAGTGTGTTAAACAATGTGCTATTGAACACCTGTAAATATTCATTATCCCAAGATATACTGGCCTGTAATGGGGTAAATACTGTAGGCATCCATGTAGCTTGCATTGTAACTAATCTTTTCATATCTTCTCCTGCATTGCTCATTTTGCTGGCTAAAGTTTCTATATCTATACTATTAAGTAACCCTATACCTGTACCTGATGCTCCTTGCAATGTATCATACCATTCTCTCTTTTGTCTGCTATAGCAATTTGGATCTGGGGGGAAAGAGATATTAAATCTTAATATAGTGGTTTGTCTTTGGGTACCCACATTTACACAAGTGGAGGGAACTTTAACTAGTGAGTCATTCCTTATAGTGGGCTTGCTATTTAGGACATACATCCTTGTCATTATTACTGAAATATTTGGTAATTGCATGGTATTAGTGCAAACTAGCACTACACCTCTTTCTATAGTTGTTGGGCTTCCTATGGTTATACTATTGACACACTGAATACCCCATGCCCACGTTTTCTTAAATTCTTTATAACCCGTAAACTTATCAGTACAACACTTAATTTGTATTCCACTTATGATAGTAATATGATCATGCTCCCTTGGTGCCCAGTAGAGATGCCTTATATTATATTGTCCCAAACTTTTTACATATATCAAACCTCCTGACTAGGTTACATTAAATCTGTGTAACTGGTAAGTCTGGTTACCATAGACTACCCTAGAGTACTCTATTTGTCCTCCTGTTGTCCCCTTGTGTGTGCGCAATACCCTTAGACTAAGTATAGCCAACATTATCACACAAAAAGGATTCATGATGGTGGTTCAATCTTGACCGTCAACTTCTTGCAATGTGAGGTGTGTATCCACGTGCTCTTTCCTCCAATTTTCTCTGAAGTTGGTGTAGTCAACAGAACCTGATATGGACCATCAAACCTTGGCTCCAGAGACTTTCTGACGTGTCTCTTAGTGTATACCCAATCGCTCGGTTCCAATGAATGTACACCAGGTACTGCTTCTGGGTGTGGATGGGAGGAGAAAACTAAAGAATGGAAGTTATTCACTTGTCTACAAAGAGTAGCTACTGTTGGGGGGAACTAACACCCTGTCTTAGGAGGTCTTAAGAATAGTATCTCATAAGGTGACAGCTTATGTTTCTTACTGGGGGTGGTTCTAACTGAATATAAAGCTATGGACAGACAGTCCACCCATGTCTTGCTTGCCTGTGCCATAATCTTTTGTATCTTTAGTTTGAGGGTACCATTTAGTATCTACATGCCCACTGGCCAGTTAGAGAAGAGGTCTGTACAAACGAGGGCATACTCATATGTCCCGACCCTAGGCAACTGAATATAGTCTATCGGCAGTCTCTGAAACGGGTATAATGGCTTTGGTGTATGTCTTTGTGGTACTTTTACTGTCTGTCTTGGATTGTGTTTCCCACACAACTGGCATGATGCTACGTATGCTGTAGCTGCTGCATTAAAGCCTGGTGCTATCCAGTGCTTACCTTGGCCTCCTTTGAATTATGCACTGGACCGTGGGCCAGCTGGGTCATCAGGGGAAATAAGGCCCTTGGGAGGCACCACCTGGTGGCTTTAGCCCAATGCATATTAACACAGGTGGCTCCCTCTTTCTCCAAGCCTCTCTTTTCACCTTCTATGGCTTGTTCTTGAAACTGGTGTAATGCCTGTATGTCCAAAGGGTCTTTCTTTGTGTCTGTTTCTATACCATAGAGGGCTGGGATAGCTAACAGGGCAGCTTGCTTAGCCGCAGCATCTGCTTTGGCATTCCCCTTGGCCTCAGCTGTTTTTTCCTTGGTGTGTGCTTGCACCTTTAAAATGGCTACTCTACTTGGAAGCTGTAAGGCTGCAAACAACAATTTAATGAACTCAGCATGCTTAATGGTTTTACCAGCCGAGCCCATAAAATCCCTACTCTTTCAAATAGGCCCAAAATCATGGGCCACACCCCAGGTGTACCTGGAGTCAGTGTAAATGTTTGCTGTCTGATTTTCAGCCATTATACATGCCTCAGTGAGTGCCCTGAACTCTGCTTCCTGTGCTGAGCAGGAAGGTGGGAGTGGTTGCTGAATCAATAACTCATCTAAGGTGGTGACTGCATACCCTGTTCTTGGGGACCCTTCATGATAATATCTAGAACCATCTACAAAAATTCCCAGTCTGGATTAGATAAGGGAACATCTGTCACATTTTCTAGTTCCTTCATTTCCATTTTCATAAGTTCAAGACAATCATGGTCAGAAAATTTTTGATTTGTATTTTTATGTGACTGTATTTGCAATACATTGTCCCCCTCATCTTCCTCACTGTTGTGTTCCTTATTGCCATTACCTGGTATGTTATCAACAGGTGTATGTATGCCTCCCTCACTATTCCCCTCTTTTGAATTCTGCATTGGAAGCAATGTAGCAGGATTCAACACTGTGCACCTCTTAATGGTCACATTGGTAGGGCTTAGTAGGGCTACCTCATACTTGGTTAACCTGGCTGCAGAAAGATGCTTAGTTCTGGCCTGGTTAAGTATTTCTGTTACTGAGTGGGGAACCTGTGTGATCAATGAGTGGTCCAGCACTAAATCTGCTGCCTTGTCTTTAAGCATAGCTGCAGCTGCTACTGCTCTTATACAAGAGGGTGCTCCTTTGATTATACAAGCTGCAATTAATAATATGCCAGGGGCCGTTGTTTACCACCATGTTCCTGCACTAATAGCCCTTCAGCATGTCCTTGTGTTTCATGACAGATTAACATAAAAGGCCTGTCATATCTGGGTAATCCTAGTGCTGGTGCTTGGGTAACTGCAGTTTTTATCTGCATAAAAGCTTTCTTCTGTTCTGATGTTAATATTACTGTTTTGTCTTTTGTATCTGTCAACGTATCATAGAGGGGCTGCATTATGAGGGATGTGTTGGCAATCCACTCCATCAATACCCTATTAGAACTAGAAATGCGGTGAGTTGCCTGGTGGTAGTGGGCTCTGGCACTTTCTGTATAGCTGATAACCTATCTTGTGTCAAATGTCTTGTACCTTGAAAAATACAATGTCCTAAAAAGGTAACTTGTGCTTGAGCTATTTGCAATTTTTCTTTTGACACTCTGCAATGTTGTTCACACAGAAAAATAAGTAATGATTTGGTTTCAATTTGACACTGTCCCTCTGTATCTGCACATAGGAGCAAATCATCCACATACTGCAACAACTGGGTGGTCTCAAACTGTGGTCTCCACCCTTGCAGTATGATGGACATTGCCTCTGTAAATGCAGATGGAGAGGTTGCCCCTCCTTAGGGTTATCTAGTCCAGCAATACTGTTTGCCCATACTTGTAAAAGCTAAATAAAACTGACACTCTGATGTAAGAGGTACAGAAAATAAATAAATAAATTAGCCAAGTCTATTACTGTGAAATGAGTTGCTGTTGCTGGCATTTGGTTTAATAAGGTGTGTAGATTAGGCACTATAGGTACGTCCACCACCAACCATTTGTTTACCTCTCTTAAATCATGCACCATTCCGTATTCCTATTTACCATCTGCCCCCACCTTCCTTTTTACTGGAAATAAAGGGGTGCTCCATGGGGACCTGCATTCTCTTATAACCCCTGTTTTCTGATATGCAGCAATCTGCTGCTGTATGGCCTTTCCCTGATCTCTGGTCAATGGGTATTATTTAATCTTTACTGGCACTACACCGGTTTTTAAGGTAAGTGTAACAGGTTGTACATCCAGTAATCCCACATCTGTTTTACCTTTAGACCATAATTTTTTTAGGGACTTCTGAAAGCCAGTCAAGGATCATCACTTCTATCTGTGTCTGGTGTTGCAGCAAATATATTGCTGCTGCTAGCTGACATTGAAGATCCTGCCCTTTACTTCCTTTCAGTATTACATTACCATCCCTGTACTCAATGGTAGCTTGTAATTTATTAAGGATATCTGCTCCTAACAAATTAACTGGACAGGACGTGGAGGTCAGGAATTCTAAAGGGACTTTAATTTTTTTTTTCTGACCCCACTGCAACTTTTATGGGCTTGCTAACATGTAAGGATACAGTATGTCCTGTTAGTCCTGTTCCAGGAATTGTCTGATTTGTTACATATTCCTTGGGAACATCTTCTGCCCTTAAAACGGTATGGCTTGCGCCAGTGTCTATAATACAGTCAATTTGTTCCCCCCCAGGTAGTGTCAATTGTATTATTCCCTTGGGATCTGAGGTATTAATAATGGATTGTGGAGGACCTGACACTGGACAGCCTATTTCCTATGGGCTATGTGCTGTTTGAACCCTTACTCCAAATTGCTCCCTTTTCTCTGCCCATTACTTATATTTCTGACAATCCCTTTTCATGTGCCCTGCTTTATGACAGAAGAAACATAACCCTTTCCTTTTTGCTTCTTCTGGAGATACTTTCCTATTATCTCTGGTCTGTCTAGGGTCTATACTGAATTTGGGTTCTTACTCTTATCATAACTGCTGCATTCTGGGGATTTGGTTCAAACACCTCCTGTGTAGTTACAGGATAAGCCTCTACAGATATGTTTTGGTATGGGGGTGGACTTGTCCCTTTCTGAAAATACTGTTCACCCCCACAGTGTTCACAGCCACAAGGTTCATCATTATTGCCTGTGGCTTCTTGCACACCTGTGTCCTGTGTCTGTTTTTATTAAACATTGAAGGCATTAAGGTGCCTGACCATCCTAGGGCTGAAATTTCCTCCTGCATAAGGCAGTGGAGGAGCTGGTGGTATAACTGGTGATAAGTGTGGAGGTGATGGATAATGAGGTGATCTGGTTAAGCCTTGTTGATCACAGGGTTCCCCTGACCAGGGCACTTGATTCCCACAAAATGGACTATTAGTGTTAGAATTAGGTACACAATTACCACATCCTGGGCATTTCCTGCCATCCCTTACTGGAGTGGTAAATGGAGCCAAACTTGGGTATTTTGGGCTTAAATTAGGGGCTGTTAGTGATGCCTGTTGATTTACAAAAGGGATCACTGGGACAGGCCTCACAGTATTTGGACCACAGTTTTCCATAAACTCAGTGTCTTGTGTTACCTCCTGTTCTTTATGTATTTCTTTGGCTACCTTTAACCAAGCCTGTACTTGCTTGCCTACTTTCTTACAATCTATCCAAGTCTTGTTTTCTTTTGCAAAGGTTCCCATCTTACAGGATCTAGGGAACCCACACTGGGCATCCCTGCTTTCTGTAGTATCTTTTGAATATCTTTATGTGCACTTTTCCCCTCCCTGGATTCGACTAGATCCGCAGGAGCACATGGTAATTCTTTTACCATGCCTGTACTGCCCTGAGCCCCTATTATGGGTTACCGCTCCTAGTTTTTCCTGAATCCCCTGAGGAATCTTTATTTTATTCAAAAGAACATTCACTTATTCCTGTGTTCCTACTGGGTAACTAACTATACAACAAAACCTGTCTTATCAGCTTCAAATGTCTATCAGCTAGCAACCCCCTAATAACTGGACAAGCTACTACTGAACTATCCCTGCACACATTACTGGGTAGCTAATTTATTAGTCCAACCCAGTCATTATCTATCCTGGTAGCCAAATATGTTGACACCCTATGAGGCAAGCATATACCACAGGGATCCTCTGATTTATTACAGCTATTAGATTAGGACTTATAAATAATCTGGTTTACTCTAAATATCACTACACAAGTACACCCCTCATACTTTAGTTATATGTGGTTCATATATCAGACTCTAGAGACTTGTTATCCCTGTCCTTAAAAAGACAATTCAGTATTCCCAATGTCACTATAACACTCCCACAGATTATGACCCACTGTTCTAATCCTTCTGGCATGCTACACAGATGAATAACATGTACATCCCTCCAGCCCCAGTCGCCCCTAGGTGTACCAACGAGGAAACGTTAAGGACCCTATCCCGAATCAATGGGCACCTTTCTCTGCACTCCTAAACACATTTGCCATGTTTAGGCGCTAGGTGTCACTTCTTACAGCTACTATGAGAGCAAGGAGATCAGTGAATATCTCAACCCAGGGGTCACACCTTTCAAAAGACAGGACAAGCCTCTAATAGCAGATGAGAAGTGCAGTCTTTGGTTGATTATTTAAAGATCTGGTTCCTTCATATACATCTCACAGTTAGCACACATACAATCACACTCCTTTCACTCACTTCAAGACAAGACAACTTATACTTTAAAAGAGCAGGTTTGGCATACAATATAATCATAGATCCCCGATTAGCCCATCCATACTGAACCCCACAATACTAATTAGGAAGCGCAGAAGAGAGCATTGAAAAGCGCAAATGCGCATGTTTTTCTATACTCACCGATCGGAATTTTGCTTCTACAGTTCCAAATTTTCAAGTGGATATTCATCAGTACAGACAGGCAGTTGGGGATCCCAGACGAGTCCCCCAGAAATGTTGGGGTGATGAGGCTTCCTACCCCTGGATCATGGTATGAGAAACACTGCTCCTATTTTATTAATTTTCCTTACAGCCGGCTGGGAAGATAAGGAAACTCAACACACTTGTGATGAATTCCACTTAGCTCTCAGAGGTACATCCCCTTTGAGCAAGTCTTTTATAAGTTCAGAAAACTGCTGTCACAAACATTTGCCAAAAATGGTTTGACAGAAAAGAATACATATGATTGGTTTAACAAGTACATAGGATGTGTCAATGTGTCTTTCAGTTTGTCTTTTTTTCAAAGTGTCCAGACATAGTATCCTATTCTGGGATTCTTCAGCTGCTGCTCTCCTTCAGCTGCTTGTTCAGTATACCGTAATGTGCTTCAATCTCATGATATTTGTGTAAAGGAAAATGGCTTTTTCTGATGAATCATACAGTATGTTTTAAATAAACACTATAAATTATTATAGACTCTCACAACGCCATCTCAGAGTGGGTTCAGTAACACCATAAACTCCCGAAAAAAAATGTTTTTTTCGGAACTTGATGAATGGCCTTGATACCTATTTTTTTTCAAAAGTATGTGAAAATGTTAATTTTCACATGCTTTTTTTAAGTGATGATGAATAGGCCCCAAAAAGTATAAAACATTCCCTCCCTTGGAAGGCTTTGATAAGTTTTGTGATAAGCATGCCACTGCCGGCACCAGGCACACCCCTGCCCTTTACCAGTGTTCTAGACCAGAGCGATGCAGTACAGTGCAGCATTAGGGCTTTCAGAGGAGGGCAGAGCACCTCCCAGTATGCAGTGGCACACTGGGCATTCTTTTTTGCCATCTCTCTCCAATGAGGGGGGGGGGGAATGTAGTGTACATTTTGTGAACTACATAAGTGAGTTTATAAGTGGATTACTAATGTTAAAAATACAAACATGTTCAGGTTTAATTACTATGCTGCTCAGATGTCACATATTCGGTTATGGTTACAGGATAGCTCTGTTGGCTCCTTGCCTGCTCTTTTAGTTTCACAGTCAACTCCAGGACATAGGACCTCATTCATAGTCGGTCGAAGCGGCCGCACGGTCGTACGGGAAAAGGGGCTGGATATTCAAATGAATCCCTCGCAAGTTGTGTCCCTAAGTTCGGATTGGTAGCTGGCCGACCAAGGGGAGGAAGCGGTCGGAATTTAAAAAAATACGCCCCTTCTCGTATGCATTGCACGTCATCTCCGGGCATATAAGAATTAATCGAGACCATCGGGACCCATCGAAACTGGTCGTAGAGCTTAAGGTTGACCATACCCTCTCTTAAGCTCTACGATCATGTCAGTGTAAAAACCTCCCATGTCACATGTGCCATGACGCTACTTTGTTAATTATGCACTCCCATAAATCGTATGCACTCCCATAAAACGCCGTTCGCATAATTAGGCACGCCTGTGTTCGGATCTTCACTCCCCCGTTTTCAAGCACCTTCCCCTGTTACCACCCACAAACGCCTCATTCTGTCACTCAAACTACCGACCTGGCTGTGTTCAAGGAGAGAGAAATTCCTGATCATAGCAGCTAGTTTGCGCACGCGCATTGCGAACTTTACGCATGCGCAGTATAGCGAACATCGGCGGCGTACGACCGTGCGGCTGCAGCGACCGACTCTGAATGAGGTCCATACTCCCTTACAGGTTTTGTTAGGTGGTAAGATTTCTAATCGCAGCCCTCCACTACTTGCTCAAGCAGTCAAGATTTGGCATGAAGTGCACTCATTACTCCAGTTTACTGACCTTGACCCTGACACCCCTCTGTGGCATTCTGGTAGGCTTTCTGAACTGGATGCTCTTTTGATGAGAAAGGTTTGGGATGCTAACGGTGTTGGTGTGCTGGGACAATTATATTCTGATGGCGTTCTGAAGTCTTTTGGCCAATTTTTATAGATTTTTGCACCTCAGACACGCCCTTACTGCACAAATTCAGGATGGCCCCCTGACTATTACCCACTCTCCTTTGAAACGGTTTGTGTTAAATTTGGGGTCGGTGAAATCTGTATCCTTGCATACTCTTTTTTGTTGTCCTCCCATCATAATGATACTCTGCCTGCATTGCGCCGTGGTTGGGAAGACATAGTAGGGACTCTTGGTAATGAGGAATGGAAAACCGCCCTGGAATATACCCGTAAGGCTACCACATCTATCAGATTTCAGCAAATCCAGTTATTTCTTTTACACAGAATGTATTTGACTCCCGTTCGTCTGGTGCGCTACAGAGGCCGACAATCTGACCTTTGTCCAAAGTGTGGTATTACCCGAGGGACCTCCTGGCATTTACAGTACTTTGGGAGTGTTCCGTGGTACAGTTATTCTGGTCTCAGGTGAAATATGCGATGTCTAATACTGGTATTCCCCTCACAGTTCTTACATCAAAATTCTGTACTCTAGAAGCAAGGGAGGATGATGATATGACCACTACAGTGTTCAATATGCTACTAATTTATGTGCACTAGCTAAAGTCTGTCTGGCTCGTTCGTGGATGGCTTCTTCTGGCCTAGACTTCTCAGCATGGGTTGCATTGGTAAATGTTACAGTGGAGCATGAGCTTTATATGTATTGTGCTCACAAGACAATATTTAAATTTGACCGTATATGGAACAGATAGTTAGAATCCACATATGCATCCCCAACCCCCTCTGTATAGCACACTATGTATATATGTCTGCTGTTTTTCCTTGTAGTGATGTCTGTATTTAGGTGATATTCCACGTGTGGCTTCATTTATTCTTTTGTTTATTTATTTATTCTGTTCTATTATTCTATTGTGCACTGTGTTCAATTTTATTTGATTGTATTTTATTTTGTTTTCTGTTTTTTTTTGTTGTTTTATGTAATTTTTTTAATATATATAATATGTAAATTGATATATATATATATATATATATATATATATATAATTATATATATATAAAATGTTTCTTCGGACAATATATATATACCAACAGAGTGTTTGTTATTTCTACGGGGCTTAATTGCTTTAAGATCTATTGATATCGCAGACCATTTTAATTTATATACGCGGCTACGTGTGTTTTGCACTGATGCTTAACAATTTTGTATAATCTTCTGAATATTGGTCTGCACTGATGCGATTGTATGTGTTTCTTTTAATTGAATATTCTGGGCCCTGTGATGCCCTAGTTAATGTATATCTTTTCTCTTGGTCTTTATGCTACTGGTTGTTCAATAAAAAATACTTTATCCAAAAAAATGTAAAATACAAACATGTTTGCAGTGAAATTATATTTATTTTGATGCTTTGAGTTATCATGAAGTAATATTTTATTAGTGGCTTTTGAGAACATTGTATTCCCTTGCATGGACTAAGGAAAGGCCACGTACACCCGGGACAAGGGCAATGTTGAAAATGTTAGTGATTATTTTTAAGTACTGGTTAAATGTATTTCTTTCAAAATGTAGGACATGGTGGAAGTTGAAGCATTGGAGTTCTCTTATGATCAACTGTATGGCTACAGTGCTGGGGTTGTTAGAATAAGCATCCCAGTATAGCAGATATATTACATTTGGGCCCTCAGTTTATAATTATTAAAAGAATTTGTATATACAGTATATCCCAAATTGTATTTTTTTTCTCATTTCAGAATAGTCATGAAAGTTCACAAAGTACAGACAGCCAGGACACTCTAAGGGAGAAAGATAATTCTGCTGCCGTTAATTATGATAGTGAAGAATATGAAGATGTCAGTCACTTGGCTGAACCTTCAGAGACAAATGAGAATCGTGTGGCAACTTCTAGAAATAGTGGACTTCTGGCAAACAAAGAAAAATTCAAGTCATTGTCAGTGAATACTGAAAATAGCGATGATGTATTTCAGAGTTTTGAAAGTAATACTGATTATGTTGATAAAGAAAATATGCAAAAAACAGATGGTCAAATATCAGCACCAGCGGACACTGGAAATGAAGCAGAGGAAATGATAGCTGGTGCCAGCTGTCTGAACCAATGTGAGACGGATGATCAAACCGATCATCAACATATACCAAGCCCAGAAGTTTCTTCCGAAAGTGACTTCCCAATTTATGTCACACATTACTTATGTGATATCAGGGAAAGTAGCCGTGAAGCCTCCGGTGAGATAAATGATAATCAAATGCCAGATTTCTCCAAAAGATGTGTAAGTGATCTTCCAAAGAGCGATAGTGACAGAGGTTCATTTGCTGATGATGAGTGTTCAGTGGAATTGTCCAACATAAAATGGACACCGTCTCGGATGTATGATTTGGAAAGCTTCACTTTTCCCACGCAGACTTCTGAAGGATCTGTAGATTACTCAGATGAGGAGTTAAACCATTGCTTCCAAGACAAAAAGAACACATTCCAGACAGAAATAAGCACCAATATTTACAAGTCTGTGACCATTCAGATGTCTTCCCCGTTGTTGCCAGATACCAGCGAGCGCTTTAATAGATATCATTCTTTCTACAACACAGATACTAACAGAAGTGAAGAACATACTGTGTTACATTATAATGCAGGGAATAAGGAAGCCTTTAGCCAGACTGACATGGGGTGGTGGAATGTATGCTGCACTAACAATCACTGTTCACATCTAAGAAGCTGCTGTCTAACTGAGTCACTTTCATTTGATACGGGTCTCTGGGGCCCAAATCATTCTCACCCAGCACTGAGCACCCATTGCTTTCACTCTTGCCATCACTGTCATCACTGCTGTATCCGGAGATGCTGTACAATGTACAGACACAATGCATCCGTGAGAGCTTCTGCTGCTCATAACATTGAGAAAGAGCTGTCAGACACTTTGAAGTTATTGAGGGAGTCTCTTGTCAATATCTCACTGGTATGTATAAGATACACACGCACACAAATAACTATCTAGCATGTAAGTTTATATCCGTCAACAAGAGACTTTATGTTTCTCTGAGGTCAATGTATGCCATTGCGGTGCCTTTGTACCTACGGCCCCCATTTACTAACGAGCTTTATCACCAAAATGAGTGATAAATGTCACTGTGTATGATAAATGGTGCTCCAGCCAATCAGCTTCCAACTGTCATTTTTCTAACAGTTGACAGTTGGGAGCTGATTGGCTGGAGCACCATTTATCATACACAGTGACATTTATCACTCATTTTGGTGATAAAACTCATTAGTAAATGGGGGCCGTAGTGCTTTACACCACTTCCTTTCACCAAACAAAAGAATTGTACATTCTATATCTTTAATATATCACTTAATATATCACTAACAAGATTGGGGTGTGTCTGTGTGTAGTGTATCTGGGGTAAACTTATTAATTAATAGCTGTCTTATGGATAGAATAATTATTTTATTTACTTGAATAAATTAGGGAGACTGATTTAATTTCGGTCCATGGGGGCTCCGCACTGCACACCCTCCACACATGATCGACCGCTGTGCTTCCCATGCGGTGCAGCGGCTCCCTATGATCCTCGCGCAGCACCATCTTGTTAGTAATGTATTAAGAAAGATAGCACCACACAGGAGTAAGCAAATACTCTGACACTGTGCAAGAGCCTTTGGGCCTGTTTCAGACTTGGGAATAGAGAGAGACATCTCTCTCAACTGATCATCTTGGTGAAACCATGCTGCACTGCAGGTGGGGCAGATTTAAAATGTGCAGAGAGATTTAGATTTGGGAGGAGTGTTTCCAAACTGACATCTAAATTGTAGAGTAATAATAAAGCTGTGCAGTATTTGTGGGCTACATGCAAAAGCAGCCAGTATTTACCCCACATGTAAAAAAAATGTATGTATTTACACCCCTTGCATTGCAATATGGTTTGTTCAGGTTCACAGTTGAGAGAGATATCTCACTCTATTCCCAAGTCTGAATCAGGCACTTTGTTCTTTATTGCGCATCTTTCTGAATTTATCACTGGTAAGATGGGGCTGCGAGAGAACGCATAGGCAGGTGGCGCACTGCGCAAGAAGCACATTTCAACAGATGGGGGAATGGGTGACTGGTTCACAGTGGCTGCACACGGCCCCCCAGTTCTTTTTTTATCATCAATAATGTTTATTGAAAATTTTCAAAATAAGGGAACAAAAAAATTTTTTAAGAAGGGAGGGAAGGGGAACAGTGAAAGGAATATAAACAACAAATAACAATTTACACACAGTATAGTATGTAACCAATAAAATATAAAAAAAAACAATATAACATAATGAAACCATATAATGGAAAACAAATATAGCATGGTAAAATAAGAGAAAAATAACTCCCTCAATTATAGGTATCACATTCATTTAAACTAAACTGCAAAGTATCAAACATAGATTGTCTATAGATAAATTTAGCACCCTCATCATCCGTCACATATTCATGCCAAGCCATCCAGTTCATAATCGGAGAAGAGGCTGAGGTAGAATAATGCATATTATCTGTCTCCATTACAAAATGAAAATAAACCTTATGAAATACTTTAAGTATGGGTGGAGCACAGGGTTGTTTCCAGCATTAGGCCAAAGCAGCTCACGCTGCAATACAAATATGCCCCAACACATACCTCTGATGGGGTTGAATTGAAATAGGATAAATGTGCAGCAAGGCTAGGGATGGAGAAGGGGACAAAGACACACCCAACACTTTATAAATTAAGGAGAATATGTCTAACCAGTCAGTATATAATATAGGACACAACCAAAAAACATGGAAAATGTGACCCACCTCACCACAGTTACGCCAACAGAACTTAGAATATGAGGGTCAAAAGATATGTAATATGTCTATTTAATAATTTGACTTTCATCTCCGTATGATTCAGACATCGAGACACACGAAAGGACATATAGTAAACCATTTTCCATTGTGGATCAGAAAATGGATGACCCAAATCTAATTCCCATCTCAACTGAGCAGACAATTTGACAGAAGGGCATAACCCCAAAATAAATTTATACCAAAAAGAAATACCACCCCTAGTCACGGCTTTCGTGAGCTGTGAGAGAAGTTTATTGGGGGGGCGTACGTATCAGACCGCAGGAACGGGTCACAATCTTGAACCAATGATGTATCTGCATATAATGAAATAGTTCTGTAGATGGCAGGGAATATCGGGATTGCAGATGAGAGAGAGAAAGAAAGAAAAGCTATTCCCTCCATCAGATCCTGCAATGTATGTATATCCCTACTATACCATAAAGATATATTATGATTAGGAATTAGTGTAGCCACTGTTCTAAAGGAAAGAACAGGAGATGGGAGAGAAAATGCAGGGATATGAGAAACCAACCTATCCCAAACATGTAGCAAGGCTTTCATAGAAGGAAGTAGCAA
Organism: Taudactylus pleione; assembly: GCA_031769625.1. Lineage (NCBI taxonomy): Eukaryota > Metazoa > Chordata > Amphibia > Anura > Myobatrachidae > Taudactylus > Taudactylus pleione. Next base: position 6,668,135 of record JAUIMM010000053.1, read on the forward strand.
AGCAGAAGGGCGTAGGTGCCGAGGAGTCCATAGCAAATATTCTAATGGGAAACCAGGCCAGCAGGATTGTTCCAGGGGAACCCAGCAGTTAAGAGGTGGACGAAACCAAAACTGGAATTGAGAGATTAAGCATGCCTCTTGATACAAAACCAAATTAGGTAAGACTAAACCCCCGCGGTCTCTTGGAAGAATCATATGGGACATTGCACGTTTTGGGGGGTGATTCTTCCAAAGATAACGTGATAAAATTGAACTGCATTTACTGACATGGGAACACCAGAGGAGTAATGTGAAAGAGTTTAGGGTGAAGGGTCATTTTAAATGCTGCCAATTGTCCCAGCCATGTGATCTCATAGGATAACAAAGAACTAGTAAAGCTAGACAAATGTTCAATTAATGGAGGAAAGTTTACATATAAAATAGATGAAGAGGTGGGGTGGATTTGTATGCCTAAATATTGAATGGAAGAAGTTCGCCAATTATATGGAAAGGTAGAATGAACAGAAGAAATAATGGCATCGTCAAGATTAATAGGCATGGCGTCAGTCTTAGTTGCATTTAACTTATAATAAGAGGCAGCACTATATGCATCTAATACCCTATGTAAATGAGGCTACGAAGATAGAGGGTCCGTAATGTCATCCGCGAAGAGGGAGGACGTCATCCGCGAAAAGACAAAGCTTAAGAGTTGTGGTCCCCATCAAAACCCCAGGAAAATGATCGTCCATCCGTATTTTAGCCACCATATTAAGGGGGAGAGGGGGCACCCTTGGCGTGTACCATTAGTGATGCATATTGGTAGCTGCTCAATCACCTTAGTCATACCACTCAGGTGCATGAAAGGGAGGGGTTAGTCTATACAAGAAACAAAAAAGGTATCCCCCAGCACTCAAAATAATATCAGCAAAAAGATTTGAAAAACTACATGGTGGTAGATAATTCAGAGATCTTAGTTGCATATGTTTGCAAAAATATGTGTAAGCCTCCAGGCCACATCACAGCATCTCTGATACTGGAGGTTTCTAATTCTGAGTCAAAGTCTGGGGCGCGGAACCCCAAAAAGCCAACAAAAGGCCAGTCACACTAGGGTAGCACACCAGTGAAAGACTAAAAGTGTAAGTGTTAATAATAATATTAATAAATCAAAAGCTATGTGTTAGGGGGTGATACACAGATGAAGGGTGTAATTGCAATGCTAAATAAAGTAGTATTAGTAGAAAATAAGTATTAATAAAGTGCTAAATAGAGTGTCCTAGTGTGCCACCCCAAAGCAGTCCAGCCATACTAACCCAGGGAGCACCGCGCCACAAACTCATCCCCAAAAATAACATATAATCTAGGGCATATAATTGCCCAATGTAAGGCCACATGATAATGGCACATACACAAACATATCTAAAAATGAGAACCAGCTTACCTTGGAGCAGAGCCGGATTTAGACCTCATGGGGCCCTAGGCAAGATACCGGGTTTGGGGCCCCTCTCAACATAGACCCCTCTCTCCTCTCAGTGCAGACCTCCCTCACCTCTCAGCACAGACCCCCCTCACCTCTCAGCACAGTCCCCCCCTCACCTCAGCACAGACCCCCCTCACCTCCCAGCACAGACCCCCCTCACCTCTCAGCACATACTCCCCCTCACCTCTCAGAACAGACCCCCCCTTCCCAAAGATACCACCTCCACTGACAACACAGACTCCTCTGCCCTCAAAGCACAGACCACTTTAGCAGAGACCCCCCTTCCTTTCTCAGCACTGATCCCCTCCCCTCGCAGCTTGACTCCTTCCCATTCCCTCACAGCACCTTTCACCCCCCCCCCCCGCCAAACTTACCTGCCGGGGACATTTGTACTAGCGCCGCTGACCTCCATGGCTCCTCGATTGGCTCTTCCTCTGCCTTGGTTAGTTTAAATTGCGGTGTGACGTGATGACGTCACATCGCATTACGGAGCAGTGCCTCCTGATAGCGCAGGGAGAGGGGATAGACAGCAGTAACATGTGACTCTCTGGCGCTCTATACCCTGCCTAATGATAGAGCCGCCCTGGTCTGCAACAGAAAATTTGGGTCCCGTTACACTGATATTTCTGGGGCCCCCCTCAACCCACAAATCCCTCCTGCATCTATATCAAAGTAGTGTATGTATATATATATATATATATACATATATATATATTATATATATATATATACACACACACAAAGCAAATGTTTTGGCACTTGTATAAGTCCAAGTACATCCACCCAAGTGCCTTTGCCATAACATGGACAATCCCATGTGAAATACCCCTAATGATAGGCAAGTAATTTACAGCACTTCAGGGATTTGTATTTTATATATTTACCCCAGCTGGGGGTATATATATATATATATATATATATATATATATATAATGTTTGTGTATATGTTTATATGTGAGTGTATATATATATATAAAATTTATAAATATATATATATATACTCACATATAAACATACACACACATTATATATATATATATATATATATATATATAATATATACACATACACTCACATATAAACATATATACACACATATATTATATATATATATATATATATATATATATATACCCACATATATATATATATATATATATATATATACATACATCCTGTCATTTATGTCACACTCACCCCCACAAACAGCTGCTGGAACAGTGGAGGTGCACAGCTGTGCCTGTGTGCTGTGCGTGTGCCCGGCGTAGGTCGGCTCCATTTCCTCCCTCCTTCCCTGCTGCAGCTGCTCCTCGGAGGATCACGTGGCACGTCACGCAGCGTCAGACCAGGGACAGAGGCAAGAGGGTCAGAGGGAAAGGGCACTAGCAGCGCTCAGCACTACGGACACGGTAACGGGGCCACCTTATTTTACCTTTACTCGTAGCCACGGGCCCCTTGGGTCCCGCCGGGCCCTAGGCGGTCGCCTAGGATGGGCAGCGGTAAATCCGGCCCTGCCTTGGAGTCACCACTAGGTCCTCCTAATGGCACTACAGGAACCAGCATGCCCTCCAAACGCTGGTCCCATCTTTGCCTCTCAGACTTACAATGCATATTGGTAGCTGCTCAATCATCTTAGTCATACCACTCAGGTGCATGAAAGGGAGGGGTTAGTCTATACAAGAAACAACAAAAGGTATCCCCCAGCACTCAAAATGATATCAGCAAAAAGATTTGAAAAGCTACATGGACCCGTATTCAATTTCAGGCGAAAAGTCCAGACTTTTCGCCTGCTGGACTTTTCGCCTCCTTCGTCTGTTTTCCAGACAGAAAAGTATCGCGCGCGTGCCTGCTATTCCCCATATTCAATTCCAAAGTAGGCGAAATTGGGAACAGGTGAAACCTGGATCGGCAAAAAAATACGGGAATTTTCGGGAAATAATTGTAGGATCCCCCTAAAGATGTCCAGACCTCGGGGATCACTATGGATACCTCAGTTTTTGCCTGCAGAAGTCGGCTTTTTAAATAGATGCGGCAGGTGGTTAGTTTTCCCGACATTGAAGAAGTGATGCAAAAGAGCACTTAGGTTTTTTTTTTCATTTTTAAAAGTGGTCCCATCAAATTTGGGGTACATGAAAATGGGGGTAAGCATATTTTTAAGTCCCCAAGGTAATTTGTTAAATTCTTCAAAAATACACCTGCCGCTACTCTGCGCAATGAAAAAAACACCTGCCACATTCTTGGGGACCCCACCAGAATTCATTTCGTTAGTTTGGCATTTTGTTTTCACTTTTTTTTTTTTTCACCCCGAAAATTTAAAATAATTTCTTTGGGGTGTCCCGATTTTTTTTTTTTTTTTTTGCACATTCGTTTTAAGGGGGCATTCCCAAGGGTGCAGGCTATTTATTTTAAGCCTGCACCCCTAAACTCCAAATCTGCACTTTTTTTCACTTGCTATAGGTAATTGAAAGATTATCCCTGTTTTTTTTAAATGACCTTTCGCCCCATTTATGAAAAAAAAAACGGGAATTTTTGGGAAACATGCCTGGGACCCCCCTAAAGATGTCCAGACATGGGGGATAACTATGGGTACCCCCATTTTTGCCTGCTGAAGGAAGTCGGGATTTGTAATAATAGCAGCGCAATGTGCAATTTTGCGGCTATGAAGAAGTGGTAAAGAATAGCAGTTAGACTATTTTTGGGGGGAAAATAACTGTTCCTATCAAATTCAGGGTACATGAAAATGGGGGTAAGCATTCTTTTAAGTCCCTAAAGTTATTTTTAAAAATCTGCAAAAATTGCACCTGCCGCTTGTCTCCGCAATGAAGAAAACACCTGCCGCATACATGGGGACCCAACCTGAATTAATTTAGATAGTTTGGCACTTTGTTCCCCCTTTTTTTTTTTTACCCCCAAAATTAAACATAATTTTTTTGGGGTGTCCCGATTATTTTAAAACTTTTTTTGATACAGTTTACCTTTAAACTGCACGGGGGTTCCCGCAATGTTGTACCCCAAAACCGCAATTCTGCACTTTTTTCCGCCTGCTATTCATAGGCGAAACTTTTTTCCAAAAAAAGTCTTCCAAACTGAATACGGAGGAAACTCAAAACAGGCGAAAATTACGTCATTGGTGAAAAAGTATTGCGGAAACTGACTTTTTGCCTCAAATTGAATACGTCCCATGGTGGTAAATAATTCAGAGATCTTAGGGGTCTATTTACTAAGCAGTGTTAGAAGTGAAAAGTGAAGAGTGAAAAGTGATAAGGTGCCAGCCAATCAGCTCCTAACTGCCATCTCACAGGCTGTGTTTGAAAAATGACAGTTGGGAGCTGATTGGCTGGCACGTTATCACTTTTCACTCTTCACTTTTCACTTCTAACACTGCTTAGTAAATAGACCCCTTAGTTGCATATGTTTGCAAAAATATGTGTAAGCCTCCAGGCCACGTCACGGCATCTCTGATACCAAAGGTTTCTAATTCTGAGTCAAAGTCTGGGGCGCGGAACCCCAAAAAGCCAGTAAAAGGCCAGCCACCCCAGGGTAGCACACCAGTGAAAGACTAAAAGTGTTAGTAATTGTTAATAATAATAATATTAATAAATCAAAAGCTATGTGTTAGGGGGTGACACACAGGTGAAGGGTGTAATTAAAATGCTAAATGCTGTCTTTTTGGGGTTCCGCAGTTTTTCAAATCTTTTTGCTGATATAATTTTGAGTTCTGTTGTTTCTTGTGTACCATTAGTGATCAGGAACACGTCAGACAGAAATCCATTGCTAAACACCTTCGCAGAAGGTGCACTATATAGCACTAAAATCGAGGTCAATATGTGGTCACAAAAAAACAAATCTGGAAAGAACCGTATGCATATACAGGTTGAGTCTTCCATATCCAAATATTCCGAAATACGGAATATTCCGTAATACGGAATAATTTTGGCATGACTGAGATAATGAAACCTTTTGATTTTTGATGGTTCAATGTACACAAACTTTGTGTAAGACACAACATTAAAAATATTGTATAAAATTACCTTCAGGCTGTGTGTATAAGGTGTATATGAAGCATAAATGAATTTCATGTATGTTCACAAACTTTGCTTGAGCCACAAAAATATTGAAAATATTGTATAAAATGACCTGCAGGCTGTGTGTATAAGGTGTATATAACATAAATGCATTCTGTGTGTATATTTGGGTCCCATTCCCAAGATATTTCATTATGATATGCAAATATTCCAAAATACGGAATATTCCGTTATCCAAAATACCCCTGGTCCCAAGCATTTTGGATATGGAAGATTCAACCTGTACAACCAATTCAGTCAATCGAATGCTTTTTCAGCATCCAGAGAAAGCATAAGTAACCCGGAATTAGAAGTATTAAACGAGTCCATAAGATCAAACATCCTGCGAGTATTATCAGATGCCTGTCTACCGGACACGAACCCCACCTGATCAGGATTAATTAGAGAAGGAATTAAAGGAGAGAGACGGGTAGAAATTAATTTAGCATATAATTTAATATCTCCATTTAGGAGTGCAATGGGACGGTAATTTTGGCAATACGCAGGATCTTTCTCCGGCTTTGGAAGGGTTACAACTTGAGCCTCTAGCATTTCTGCAGGGAAAGTACCCGATTCTGAAACCTCATTAAACACCGAAGTCAAAGTAGGGATTAGATGTTCATGAAAAGTTGCAAAAAAATTGTTAATAAAACTGTCAGGCCCAGAAGCCGTCCCGTGCAGGAGAGAACGAATAGAGGTCTCTACTTCTAATGGAGTCCATGGAGCATTCAAGTCAGTCTGCTGATCTGAAGTCAGAGAGGGTAAACCAGTACCGGATAGGAAAGATTCATTAGAAGAAATAAAAGGTTGAAGAATAGAAGAGTCTAAAGATAAATTATAAAGTTTTGAATAATAATTGGCGAACTGGTTTGCGATATCAGATGGGTTAGCAATTTTAACACCTAATGGGAAAAAGATATGTTTACTTCTATTCTTGACTTGTTGAGCCTGAAGTTTACAGGCCAAAAGTCTCCCAGCCTGATTACCTGCTGAATATAACTTTTGGCGCAGCCTATTCAAAGCAGCTTTGGTACAAGCCATAAGAAGCTTTTGAAGTTGACTTCTGATAGCAGAAAATTCTTTGTGGAGGTCCTTAGAGGGATTTAATTTATTATGATCATCCAATTCTTTAAGCTTAGCCTCTAAATCTATCTGCATCTGAATATTCTGTCATTTAAGTCTGGCACCTGCTTGAATTGCAAAACCCCTAATAACCGCTTTAAGAGCACACCAAAAGGTTAAAACGGAGGTGTCAGATGGGGAATTAGTATCCAAATATAACTTTATACTATACGCTATAGATTGCTTTGTAACGGGGTCTGACGAAAGATGAGAAGACAATCTCCAGGGGCTAGGAGGCATACTATATTGAGACACCTTTCAAGACCACAATAAAGAGGCATGGTCTGATCAAGTAATGGGTAGGATGTCTAAATACCTAGAGTGCTGCAATGTCCACTTGTCAGTTAAAACTGAATCTATACGTGAGTAAGAGTTATGAAGATGTATGAACCAGTGAGAAAAATGTATAATCTCTTTCTGTTGGATTCTGCACATGCCAGACATCATATAAGTCGAATTCTGCCAGTAGGGACTGAAACCCAAGGGAAGGACCAGACTGAGAGGGGGTATGAGAGGGTTGACGTGATTTATGTAATTTAGGATGTAGAACCAAAGTAAAGTCTCCCAGTAATATAAAAGAACTTTGGCCATCATTCAGAGGCAGTCGCAAGAAGCGAGCGCTCGTTCTGAATGAGGGCGGCCGCTTGACTGTTCAAGTGCGGCCTCCTGGTCGCTAGCTAGGTCGCGATGGTCAAGACCATCGCGACCATCGGGGCTTGCGACGAGACCCTAAGGTTGGGTCTCGGCAACCGCAAGCCCCAGGGAGCTTCCTGCTCTGATTGAGCAGGAAGCTCCCCACTGACATCACTGCTGATGTCAGTGCGGCCGCCCACAAAACGGCAGAGGAATGCCTCCGTTTGTGAAACCACACCCCCGCCATGCCTACAAAACAGGTCGACAGCCGCCCCTTTTGTAGTAAGCTCCGGAGCTAGAGATTTTCTCTCTCGCTCTGCGTCTTGCATACGCGCAGTGCGGCCGCTGCGCGTGTGCAGGGCCTAAACATCGACTCGGTTGCGAGTGCTCAGCGCTTGCGACCGGGTCTGAATGAGGACCCTTGTCTGACCTTCTGAATGGCCAAGCAGACTTTCCTAAGGAATTAACCTGATTGGAATTAGGGGCATATAAAGAAACCAAGGTCACCCAGCTATCTTCAATATGGCCTACGAGAATGAGATATCGCCCACTTTTATCCACTACTTGAGAGAATGAAAAACAAAAGGAACAGAGTTATGGAACAAAATGGCCATCCCATTACGCTTAAAAGGGACATTAGCAAAATAACCCAAAGGGTATCTGCGATCTTTAAGTATCAAGGGACCCCAAAAATGAGTCTCCTGTAATGCAACCACATCTGCCTTTTGCTTATAAAAGGTAGATAATGCTAGTCTACGCTTATTATGGGAGTTTAACTCATTAACACTTAAAGAAAAAACATGTACTGTACCATTTAGCCTAAATCAGAGAAAGTGGTAAATAGAGTGACCTGAAACAAATAGAACTCAGAAAGCTTAGAAAGCACATTGTGTGTCTCTAACAAACGTTCGCAGGGGAAGGGAGAGGAGTAGGGTGGGAGAATAAAATATGATAGGAAAGTCAGGGAAAAAAACAAAATGACTTGGTATATTGGGTCAAAATAGTTACTGCAGGAGAAAAAGATGTAGTAACAATAAAGTTGGGGAGGCGGCAATGGCGCCACCACCCATGTTCTAGTAAACTAAAAGCACCAGAATAATACTAGTCATTATAGTATAGCTATCAACTGCAAAACATATACTAAATATCACTATACAGAGATAAGAAGATATAGAAATATCTAACAAATGAAGCAATAAAATTATAATTACACATAACCAACACAGGAACTCACGTATCATGACCGGGAACCAGAAATGCAGGCACACAACCCAGGAAGAGCGTAGTGCCCATCATACACTATAAGAGCAATATCAAAACAGAGAAAAACAAGCCCAGACTTAAGAGGACAGAACTATTCAAATAATCAAGTTGAAGACCATTCAGGTCTAGGTGAGGGTTTCTTTTGAGCTGCACTTCGTAGCACTTCGGAAAGGTTTAGCCCCAGCTTCCCCAGCTCTTAATATGTCTGTGATATATAATATACATTGCTTTGGAGTTACTGTAGTTCAGAATAATGTGACATCTTTGATATGCAAAATGCATCTGTATTAATCCTTGCAAAATGTATATTTCATATATGATCTGGTAATTATAGATCTAAATTATCATTCTGAATTATTGCACTATAGTGTATCCACAAATGGAAAATAATCTTCAGTTACTAAATGAGTGCTGCCATATTTCTATGAAAGTCACTAGGGCTCATGTACTAACATAGTATAGTAGGTCCTAAATTTTTTCGGTAAACTGTAGCAACCCGTCAGACGTTTGCTGTCATTGTCTGTCTTGCGGTAAGCAGATTCATGATAACTGTTTGCTATGTTTCAGTGCAATGTAAATGAACTCTTGCGATAACAGTAATACATGCTACAGTAGACCTAATTTAGCTATTTGCACATCATGCTTTAACAACATAAACTTCCACAAAGGCTGAAAAGGTAGTACTAATGTTTCAGACCTTTCGCACAGGCATTAAAAAGTAAAAAACACATATTTTACAATTGTGCAGATTGCAAAACAATTGCATATTTTATTATGGATAATAACTGTCCTTACAGTTTGTCTAAAATCACAGTGTGTCTGTCATGGCAGTCACCAGATTATCATTGTATATATGGCACTTGCAGTACACTCATTCAGCGCAAATAACCATATTGTTGAGTGAGAGTTGGCAGTAAAGTCTTTGTGTCGCAGCAGCTGCTGATTGGTGGCGTGCCATTAAGGCATACTTGCCAATTATCTCAGCCGGGAGACTTGCCCACTCTTCCAGGCAACCGGGAGCGCCACCCGATTTTCAGGAGCCTCCCGTCTGTTCCTGGAGACTAGGCAAGTATGCATTAAGGGTTTTATTTCTGTGTGGCCAACAATAACAATAACAATCTTCTTATTATAATATCTTACTAATGATGTCATGAATAAGTTACTGTATGTGCACAGTTTTGTTACTCTATTGCTATAAATACATACATATAACTAGGGGTGAGCGGGTTCGGATTTCTGAAATCCGAACCCCCCCGAGCCCCCCCGATCCGAGTCCGATCCGAGTCAGGCTCGAATTTTCCCGCCTGACTCGGATCTGAAATCGAGGCAAAACGTCATCATCCCGCCTTCAGAGTCTCGCGGGTTTTGGATCCTATATAAGGTACCCGCGTCGTCGCCATTTTCTCACTCGGCTGTGGACAGTGAAGAGGGAGGGTGGGAGTTAGGGCTGTGTAGTGTAGTGTAGTGACACAAGCCTGCAGAGGTGCAAAGACCTGCTGGTGAACACACTGTCAGCTGAAGCGGAACGTGACACGTCAACGGCTCCTTCTTCATTTTCTCCTGCAACTGGGGCTGCCAGGAAAAAACTTAGGTATCCTAAGCAACCCGCTGGCGGTGATGCAGGGCAGGCAGGACCAAGTTTGGACATCTGGTCCGGACTGAAGGACCTGGCAACAATTTCTGACATGTCTACTGTCACTGCATATGATACTGTCACCATTGACAGAATGGTGGAGGATTACATCGGTGACAGCATCCAAGTAGGCATGGCAGACAGTCCATACCTGTACTGGCAGGAAAAAGAGGCAATTTGGAGGCCCCTGTACAAACTGGCTCTATTTTACCTGAGTTGCCCCCCCTCCAGTGTGTACTCCGAAAGAGTGTTTAGTGCAGCCGGGAACCTTGTCAGCGAAAGGCGTAGGAGGTTGCTTCCACAGAATGTGGAGAAGATGATGTTCATCAAAATGAATTATCAGCTCTTCCAGGGAGACCAGCCTCCAGAAGGTACAGAGGGACCTGTGGTGGTGGATTCAAGTGGGGACGAGTTAATACTTTGTGAGGATGAGGATGTACACACTGAAGAGGGTGAGGAATCGGTGGATGAGGAGGATGAGGATGACATCTTGCCTCCATAGAGCCAGTTTGTGCAGGGACACATTAATTGCCAGCTTGTTTTGTGGGGGCCCAAATGAACCAATCATTTCAGCCACAGTTGTGTGGCAGACCCTGGCGCTGAAATGATTGGTTTGTTAAAGTGTGCATGTCCTGTTTATACAACATAAGGGTGGGTGGGAGGGCCCAAGGACAATTCCATCTTGCACCTCTTTTTTTTCTTTGCATTATGTACAGTTTGGGGCCTAGTTTTTCAAACTGCCATCCTGTCTGCCACTGCAGTTTCACGCCTAGATGGGTCACGTGTTTGTGCCGCCCACTCGTGTCGCTTAGCATAGTCATCCAGCTACCTCGGTGCAACGTTTTGGACATAAAAACACTATTGTGAGGTGTGAGGTGTTCAGAATAGACTGGAAATGAGTGGAAATTAAGGTTATTGAGGTTAATAATAGCATAGGAGCAGAAAAACCTACAAATTCTGTGATTTTAGCTGTTTTTATGCTTTTTTAAAAAAAAATACAGATCCAAAACACAAAACCCAGAACCCAAAACACGGAAGGGTGGTTTTGGCAAAACCAATCCAGATCCAAAACATGAAGAAAGATCCAGATCCAAAACCAAAACACAAAACACGAAAAGTGGCCGGTGCACACCCCTACATATAACTGACATAACATGTCATAAAAAAATATCAGGGAGATCTGAGGTTCTGCACTCGGGGGTGATGTGCATAGGGGCCGGGAGCTCTTTGGGCCTGACATGTCCAGTCTTCTGGGGGTTTGATTTGTAGGTTGTTGCTCAAAGCGCTGAACCTAACATGTTTAGGTCTAGAGTGTCTAAAAGATGTAGAAATATACAAACGAAATGGGTATGTGTATGCTAGAGACCCGTAATGTGTGTGGTACAAAAAAACAGGAGTGGATGTGAATTTCAAGGGTTTTTTAATTACAATGGACGTTCTATTGTCTATGGCAATATGGGATATTTGGAGTTGAGATTATCGCTGGAGATGCGGTTACTGGGGTGTAGGTAGCTACTTCAGGGAGTACTCCCCATACATACCAGTCGCACACCGTTCATTATGGCCCTGATTACTGGCTCCACACAAGGTAAGAAGCCATGAGAGAGGAGAAAGTGTAGCATTTTGATGGGGGGGGGGGGGGGGTAAGAGGGGACACAAAGAGAAAGGGTCACCCAGCACATTGCCACTTGCACTGTATGTGGCAACTGTCACATATTAAATTGAGTTAATTTTTTAAAATACAATCGTTGTTGAGAGCATTTACCAAACTCCACCATTACAGTTCAGGTTTTAAGGATATCCATGTTTGAGTCCAGATGGTTAAATCAAATTAGCTGAGGCACTAATTGGGTCATCTATGCTCAAACATAGATATCCTTAAAACCTGGACTGTAATGGTGAACTTTGGAAAACTCTGGGTTAGGCCGTTGACTTTATTGTCAAGATCATCACAGGGATGTTAGCTCTTCTTTTACAAAAATACAAGTACTTGCTATTTACATTATTTTCTTTTAAAAACTGGTAACTCTTTGATTCAAGTTTTTCTAACTATATTCCCATTTTGCATAACCTTCTGCAACTCCTAAATCCATAACCAACATTAACAAATTCTAAATGCACACCATGCTAACCACAATATTCTCATTGTGTATAGAATACAGACCATGATATTGAAAACATGAAAAAATCATGTCAACACTATCGAGAGAAGCTGATAGACATTGAGCAGCGTTTAATAGAACAACAAGCAGGGTGCTTCAATATTTTCACAAGTGAAGAAAGGTAAAGTAGTGTATGTGGACAATTACAGTGTATCATAAAATGTTCCATTTATCAGTAAATTTTGTAGAATTGTTTTCACTATATATTATATGAAGAGAATTATGGCACGATCAACTCTGTATTACATCAAAAATGATTTATAAATTATGTATTTGGCCCTTTTATCTGTTCCACATGCTACATTCATATATAATATTTTCTTAATATGATAGTGGCATTTTCTCTCAATCACCCCTCACCACTGGCACAGACCTCGCAATGACCCTCGTGTCTGGCATGGGCAGGCAAGTATAGGTCAAGTATTTTAAGGAAATGTTGAAATAATTGCAGCTAAATCAGATGTGGCAACAGCCAGGGGCATCGGAAGAGAAGGAGGACAGCATATATGGATTATCCTGGCCCTGGAGTTACCCAGGAGTGCAAGGAGGCGTGACCCCACACCCTGTGATGCCATGAACATGACTCAATGATACAGTTACCATGTCCCCACTGATGTACCATAGACACAATCCCCCAAGCACCAGGGCCAGTCTAAAGTTTCGGTGGCCCTGGAAACAGCCTCTAATTGTAATATGTCTGTCAGTATCATAGCCTGGGCTAGCTGCCGCTAATATGAGGGGAAAACAGCATGTGTTCCCCCCACAAAAGTTGCAACTATCCTCAGGGATGGTCACACTATAACAAGGAAGGTCCACTTTACACAAGATACACATATGAATTCTATAATGTAATTTTTTATGGCTATAATTGAATACTATTCTTCAATAAAATGAATTAGAATAGTAATTTTATTAATAGCTACCATGTAATATCCGGAATCAGTATGAAATACAGACAATAGGGATCCTGGCAGTCAGAATCCCGACGCCGGGATCCTGAAAGGGTTAACATACCGACACTTGTAGGTCGGTATGCTAACCCTCCCTCTCTCCCTACCCTAAAGGTGCATACACACTTGCCGATTTTACTGAGCAATTGCATAATTATGACATCGTAATCGTGCACTATAATGTCGGAAACGACCAGCGATGCGCGCTCCCGCTGGTTGTTTCCGACATCTATCATCGCCTGAACATGCTGGTCAATCTGCCGATAACGACAGATTGACCATGTTCAGGAATGATGGAGGGTACCTACACTTAACGACATATCGTTCAGTGTAGGCACTACAGGGGATCAGGAACGACTGTACGATTACGATGTCGTAATCATACTGTCTTTCCTACTCGCCTAATGTGTACACACCTTTACCCTCCCTCTTTGGTGCCTGACCCTAACCTCACCTCACCTCCTAGTGCCTGAACCTAACCTCCCCCTCCCTGCACTCTAAACCTAACCCTCCTCCTTAGTGCCTAACCCTCCCCCTAGTGCCTGACCCTAACCCCTAACCCTTCCCCCGCCGCCGGGATTCTGACCAGCGTCGCTATTCTGGCGCCGGTAATGTAAGCATTGGCATCCCGACCGCCGACATGCCGAACGCATACCGTAAGATTCATATAATTTTTATAGTCATTGGTTGATGAGTAAGATTTAGCACTGCATTTGTTGCTTTTTCCTTTACTAAAGGGAAATCAGCAGCATGCTGCCAGCCTGTTATAGTTGGGCACATCCTTGGCCTGCTAAGCATAAGGCTGAATTGGTCCTTGGGCCTAGGAATTATTTCAAAAGATAACACTTTAACATCTAAACACTGTTACTTTAGCCCTGATATTTAATATAGACAATGTGAGGATACCCGGGTAGTGTTTAGCTCATTGGCCCTCGCCAGCCGGCTGGTCTGCCCATAAGATCAGACCATATGCTTCATCCCTGAAAGCTACTCGAGACAGTTGCAGCCATTCCTTGCTTGTCTTGCGGCCAATCATAGGGGCCTTTCATCCAGTCTGGCCAAAATAGAAAACTGTACAGCACAGACCAGGTTACATTCAACCATGAAAAACACCTTGTACTGCTACTGCAATCTTTTCAAACTCTCCTGGGCTTGCTCTGTCTCACTTCATCTGGATTGGATTTGGGACTTTGACCATTCTCTGTCTCGTCTAGGTTGCCACATTCTGCACACCTGCATTAAGCCTGTCTACTCAGACCAGATGTGGTCCACTGAGACGCCATCAGGATGCAAACTGAAGTACAATATCTACTATTATATTACAAAGGAACATTCACAATAGCAGTATGGGCAATCTTGCCTGGTGACACTTAAGAATACATTATACACAGAGTTATACATTAAATTACATTACATAGACATAGATTCCCGACATAACATCAATCAGGTACACAAAAATAGCCATAATCCAGGTGAGCAAGAGGTGTCCAGCAGGCTAAAGCTTTATCCACAATGCCTGACAACTCTGATCAAAACACAGGCAACACTTTTATTCTGCTTCTAGAAGGTAGAAAAACACTAATGGTGCGTACACACTGGGCGATTAAAGTGGACGACTGAACGATAACGATATCGTTATCGTTCAGTCGTCCACTTTATCGTCCATTTTTAACACAAAAAAGATGAACGATGACGACGACGCGCGTTCCCGCGGGTCGTTCGTCATCCTCGTTCATCGGGCTGACATGCAGGCCAACCTGACGACCTCGTCAGGTTGCTGCATGTCAGGGAATGGGTGAGAGAGCCCGGCGCTGAACGATATCGCTAATGATATCGTTCAGCGGCTGTGCTCAATGTCATGAACGACATTGAGCACAGCCTGCCGGGGACACACTAGACGATATCGCTCAGGGAGCATATCGTCTAGTGTGTATGCACCTTAAGGGGGGAAATTGCCCACGAAAATTTTTCGTGTGGTAGAAACGAGAGTTTACCACAATTTTTTTTGGAGGGCAATTCAATTACCCTCGGTTTTTACCGTACAAAAAATTCACCCGTTTTGGGTGAAAACACATAGGATCCGGGAAAAATTCCCCGATCCATGTGTTTTTGCGATTGCGAGCACGAGAAAACAGCCTCCGGGCAGGTAAAAAAAATCCCTGAAGGTGTTGGCTTCCTGTCAGCCCAGCACACGCTACTGTGTGCTGGACTGCAGTGGGACGAGGGAGACTGCTGCCACTGAGCAGCATGTTCTCTTCTCTGCGGGAGTGGAGGGGGGGTGTGATCGCACTGATTGCTGTCCCCCTGTATCTGCTTCTCAGCGCAGCCATTTTTTTCATTTTTTTCTAAGGAGGGGAATGGCCAGTCTCCCCCGATTAGGCCATGCCCCCGAAAAAGTCCCAAGTCTTCAGGGCTAATTGAATTAACCCGGGAAATCAATTGGCCGGCGGTAAAGTGCCGCGGCTATTTGAAATCTCCCTAAATATGTTAACATTATACCTCAAACTAGAAATGTTACAATACAGTGAATTATTGCAAATTCTCAATATTAGTCTCTAATCTATTGTCTTTCCCCGACTAGGGAAAGACAGTACGATTACGATATCGTAATCGTACTGTCGTTCCCCATCCCCTGCTGTGCCTACACTGAATGATCAGTCGTTCAGTGTAGGCACCCTCCATCATCCCTGAACAATCTATTGTTATCGGCAGACTGACCGGCATGTTCAGGCGATGATTGATGTCGTTAACGACCAGCAGGAACGCGCATCGCTGGTCATTTCCGACATTTGCATGTACGATTTGTGCCCGATTAACGAGCGATTGAACGACAACAATGTCGTTATCATTCAGTCGCTCTGTTTAATCGGGTAGTTGATCTGCGCTTTTTAAATCAGATTAAAATCAGATTAATAGCATATTCTTCATGTGTAGTATAAAAAGTCGACATTCAGAATGTGAACACCAGAATGTCAACGTGGATGGGATGTCGACGTGTGAAATGTTCACAAACAGGATATCAACAGTGACATAATGTCAACATTAACAGAATGCCAACAGTGTGAATGTTGATAGTCGGCATGTTAACATTAAGGTTTTTAGTAAACTTATTAACTAACTCTACCCTAACCACAGCCTAACCCTATAACCAATCCTAAAATTAGACATCAACATTCTGTCTGTCAACATTCACAATTTCGACATTATGACAATTTCAACATTCAGTCAGTGTTGAATGTTGATATTCAGAACATGTTGACATTCTGAATGTTGACACGACCAATGTATACCCACCCTACCCCTACAATGTTATTTTAAGAAACCATAAATTCACATTTCAAATACCTGTACACTATTCAACTAAACATAACATATAACTGTTCTGTATACACAGCATACTTGCTGACTTTTTATATCTCCACTTAGGAGGGGGGGCTCCTAGTGTTCACTCTAGGTCTGGCGCAGGACCTAGAGAAAGGGCACTTCTGCGTGCGCAAGCCCGAAACGGGGGCATGGTCAAGGAAAAGTGGCGTGTCTTTATGACACTTCCTATTTTCGTCACTCTTGGGGGCGTGCCTGGCACTTATGGACATGCTGGGCAACCCCCAAGCGCTGCATTCACTGTGAATGGATGCCGGGCGCATGCGCCCTGTATCCATTCACCAGCCGTGACTACTGCAACACTGTTGCCCGGGTTCCGTACTATAGACAGACAGTAATTAGTTAGACAATGTCTAGATAGACACCAGATGTTACACAGTTAATAGTTAGACAAGGATAAAATTTTGTCACAGATACACTAAAGTTAGACGTAAAAAGTTCGACAGGTACAAAAGATCGACAGGGTCAAAAGTTCGACATGAAAAAAGATCGACACTTTTTTTTTTTTAGGATTAGGGTTAGGTTTAGGCACTTCTTGGAGGGTTAGGATTAGTTACTTACCACCACGGTTAGGGTTAGGCACTTACCCAGACGGTTAGGGTTAGGCAGCAGAAGGGAGGGTTAGGCACCGAAGGGAGGGTTAGGGTGAAGATTAGGGCTAAAAAACAATATAATTGTTGACCATTTTTGTGTCGACCATTTTTATGTCGAACTTTTGACCCTGTCGACCTTTTGTACCTGTCGAACTTTTCACATGTCTAACTTTAATGTGTCTGACTTTTGTTTGTGTCTAACTTTTTTCCCTGTCTAACTATTGACTGTCTAACATCTGGTGTCTATCTAGACATTGTCTAACTAATTACTGTCTATCTCTTATACCCCACCCCTATTGCCCGCGGGAGGGGACAGAACCTGCAGGCTGTTTCAACGGGGCAACCTGCTGAAACAGCATAGCAGGAATGCTAGGCTCCTATCTCATTAGGCACGGTAAACTGCTGTGAATGGCAGAGCTGCAACGAGGGGTCGGAGCTAAATGATGCATCATTCCATACGAAGCTGCAATTCCCACCAATTATCTCCCCATCCTGTCCACTAAGAAGTGGGAGATCCGTACACTTTTCCGAGGGAGTGGGGGGCTACCCAAAAATCCAGGAGCCTCCCGCAATTTCCAGAAGAGTAGGTAAGTATGATCCACAGCACTTATTTGCTGTCTTAAGCTGTGTATACACTAGACCAGTGTTGGCTAACCTTGATACTCCAGCTGTTGTGGAACTATATATCCCAGCATGCCCTGCCACAGTTTTAGCATGCCCTAATAGCAAAACTGTAGCAGTGCATGCTGGGTTATGTAGTTCCATAACAGCTGGAGTGTCAAGGTTAGCCAACACTGCACTAGACAATGTCGTCCGAGCTCTTGGATCGGAGCAGCATATTGGGTACATCATCTAGTGTGTAACCATGATATGTACGTACGCTCCTGCGGGTGCAGGGTCCCGTCGCCAGTGATGTCGTGCTCTGTACACATCATGTAGTGTGTACCCAGCTTTAGAAGGAATGTACTGTATGATATTAGTGTGTTTTCTGCTTTCTGCAAGTTTAGCCTGTTGAATGTAGCTCTGATATGCTTTGCCTTTGTCTAGCTGTTTTGCATCATGTGACTGCTCTAAGCTATTGGCCATGTTAGTGTTACTGTGAGTGTAATTACAGACTGTAGAGTTATCCCTTCTCTAAAGTATCACATCTGTTTACCTGCTAATATTGCTTTATACTTGATTATCTGGTTACTTCCATTAATCTACTACTTGCCACAGTGATCTATTCTGCACAACCCTGATAATTGGTCGTCATTTTTATTATAAGACTGCTAATGAAATGTTTAGAAAGTTCTGGAAGCTTCACTGCTCTGTGCTACAATAGAGATATATTGGTTTAGCTATCTGGATAGCTGTACACATCACGTGCAGTGAGGTCAGAATAATCTCTTTATTCTTCCACCCAATCCTAGTAGATGTGGAAATATATGAATAAACAGCAATACAGAGATGGTGGAGGAATCAATTATTATTCTTCCAGAATATTACTGCATTTCATGTTTTTTGTTTTTACATTCAGTATTTAAAAATAACAAAAACATGTTTAGTAATTATTACACACTGGGGGCGATTTATTACACAATGCAGAGATCCAATAACTACATACTGGCTCTTACAGGTGTTCATATACACAAGTGCACATCGAACACTATCACAGTCCATCCATACCCCGATGTGCACAATCGTTTCAGTTTTGAAGATGGGGCTCAAGTGAAAACGGCAGTACTAAACTAGCGTACTGTTATATATGGCACAAGCCAGTGGTCGCCAACCTTAATTGAGGTGTGAGCTACTTTAGTAAAATGAAACCTCCTGAAGAGCTGCTAATATTGTAGAAAAAAATATTTGGCTAATAACCGAACAATTGAAGGTCATTTAAGGAAAACAACAATGCATTTAATTATTACAGTGATATTGTTTTAGTTAGTAAATAAAATGTAAGCACAGGCACATTTCACTGTTAATTACCGGCTCCAAGGAGATACGTGCAGTAGAGGAGCAAAATATACTGTATAGGCAGGGCTGCTGTGTGATTTTCCGGCAGGGCTGGATGGGAGTCACTAGCTCTGCCGTAGCATAAATGGCGTGGGTGGAACCACAGTGAAGCACAGCTGCGGCAATCACTTGACGTTCTTCCCTGTGGCTCCACCCATGGCGTTGACACCATGGGGGAGCACTCCTCAGAGGGCACTTCCTCCAAGTTTACTCAGCTGTACTGAAGCTAGATGAGCTACCAAAATCAAGACCATAAGCCTCCGGTAGCTCGTGAGCTACGGGTTGGAGACCACTGGCACAAGCCAATCATTAATGTGTACTATTTCTATGTTGAATTATTGTTAAATTGGTCCTAAATCATGATACTTTGGGAAAATTGGGTCTGGATTGATTTCATGTGAACTTTAACTAAGTGAACACTGTTTCTCATAGAATGCTTTCTTTCATTGTGACAACATAATGTAATGTCCACTAGCTACACCAGTAGCTCAGCCACTATCACCAGATACTTTTAGTCTTCACATTAAACAGCCCTTTATCACCGAATGTGTTCACTCAGTTGTCCCAAAGTCTTGTACACACAACTATGGGGCTAATTCAGCATTGCATATAAGTGCTATGCTGCACGTGGATTCCCGACTATCAGGAATCTGCACGTGTGCAGGACCCATTCTGCAAATGTGCAGAACTGGTCCTGCGTGATCACTTGTAGCCCCTTCTATGCCTCTGCTTGATTGACAGACAGAGGCATTTAAGGGACGGGAATGGGCTGTCATTCCCTGAAAAGGTGACGTGTCCACCCTGTTTTCCATGAGTGTCAAGGCCAGGGGCTGTGTCCACAGATGTAATTTCCTAGCCTCACAAGCTGAGACTTACTCAGTTGACCGGCGCTATCCACCATCGCGACTGATAGTCGTGATGGTTATCCCGGCCTGCGACCTCAGTCGCAGTGCTGAGATCGCAAAAGCAGCTTGCATGCAACTTTACAATTCCGTCCACTACTGAATCAGGCCCTATATGTGACCACCAATTAGGGATGTGCAGGCTCGGATAGGTTCGAGTTTGCACGCCGAGTTCGGATTTTTCCCTCCTAAAAAACGGAACTCAGAAAGAGGCTGACGTTTTGCCTCTTTCTGAGTTTCGTTTTTTTGGAGGGAAAAATCCGAACTCGGCGTGCAAAGTCGAATCTATCCGAGCCTGCACATCCCTACCACCAATATGGCTTTAGCTTAGTGGGGAACACAGGGCTATATGAGAGTAGACAAGCTGTGTCAGATATATCAGTCAAAACAGTACTAAAAGGTGAGGAAAGATTGCAAGGTTCAGTGGTGAAACCAACAATATATTCAGAAAATGTTAGAATACAGATCCTATAATAGATGTCTTTGTGATGTCAGGAAGGGACATACTGTATATAGGCACCAATTGTAGAAGACATTGGCTAGATTGTAGCACATTGTAATTGGTGCTTCTGTCCATTGCACGGGCCCAAGTAATTCTGTAGCTACTATACACCTATTCAACACTCACCTAGCTTTTCTTTTTATGCTTTTAGGGAAAAAATGAGAAGACTGCATTTGTTACGTCGAAATGTTCTAAAAGAAGCTTTAGAATTAGAATTGAATTTGGATGAACAAGCACGTCATGTGAAAGAAACGATTTCATTGGTATGTAAGGACTGAAATTTGTTAAGCATACAGTGTATGGGGATCGGTATGAAATACGGTTCGAATCCCGACGCTGGAACACCGGCAGTGAAGATGTCATTAGACCCCTGCCGGGATTAGACAGTCGAGAAGCTGGCAGTCGGCATTTCGACCGACGACTTCCTGACTGCATCCCCAGTGTATGTTCATTTTAGCACTAACCACAGTTTTTCAACAATTAAAAATTGCAATTTGTAATTTGGAGTTATATGGCTGTATGGTTTTAAAACAGTGTATTAAAAAGCTATAGTGACTAATACAAAAGTAATAGTAATAGACACACATGAAGTATCTGACAGAAGTGTATTAGAAAATAAATTGGTACAGTTTTTATACAAACTAATGGAGACAGAAAGATTGTAGTCTTCATGGATATCTATGCTTTGGCACTTTTATAATATAAAGACAAACATAAGGGCTATGATGACGCCCTAACTACTAGCAACAAGCCCAGGTTATAAAACACATTTCCAATAGTTGCTCTGACAGTGCCCAGTGGCTGAGGTGGTAATCAAGAATGCTGGTGCATTATATAACATGACTATAAGTGTTGCTCTGCCTATATGCCAACGTTTACTTTTAACTGTCATGGCAATCTCAGTTATTGTAATATTTGTAATATTTAAAAATCTACATAGACTGTTATTTTAAAGCTGAATTAATTATCTATTAGAGAGCTGTTACTAGGGCCAGGGGCAAATGCAGGATTTTTACCGAGTGGGGAGGTTCACTCTCTCTCTCTCTCTCTCTCTCTCTCTCTCTCTCTGTCAATATACACTGTATATATATGTATATATAATATGCAAAATGAAGAGACGGAACTCGGAGACTATCACAAAAGCAATTCCATATTTTTAAGGTGCATATCATGTATCTGTGGTGTGTGCCTGATATATCACCTTAAATATATGAAATTGCTTTTGTGATAGTCTCCGAGTGCCGTCTCTTCATTT
The DNA here is from genome assembly GCA_031769625.1 of Taudactylus pleione. Lineage (NCBI taxonomy): Eukaryota > Metazoa > Chordata > Amphibia > Anura > Myobatrachidae > Taudactylus > Taudactylus pleione. The sequence goes on from JAUIMM010000053.1 coordinate 6,690,046, forward strand.
TGCATATTATATATATATATATATATATATATATATAGAGAGAGAGAGAGAGAGAGAGAGATTGTTTCTGGGTACTCAGAAACCCCCCCTGCATGCGCTAGTGAGGGCATGGTGGGATTTATAGTTCTACAATACATGGAATAGCATATATTGCATTACCTAGCCTATTTAAATAAATATACTATAAATATTTAGATATTCGTTCACTTGAAAAAGGGCTTTCATTGTGCCCGATACGTTGTGATACTTATGCTTAATAAATAAGCCTTTATTCATCCAAAAAGAAGTATGGCAATCTTGATGGTATTGCTGAATACTAGTATACATGTTGCAAGCATTCAAAATGCGTAAAAACATTGTAACTGCATAGGTAATTGTAGCTGTTGTGCCTGGCATTATTTTTCTACAGTATGTCATTATATCTCTTGCGCTCTCTGTCCCCATCTCTTATTTCATCTCCCTCCCTCCTCCCACCCATCTCTCTATCTCTTTCCCTATCTGTCATCCCCTATGTTTCTCTCTTACCCCCCTGTACATAAATATATATACTGCCAGTCAAAAGTTTTAGAATGCCACCATATTTCCAGTTTATATTGAAAATTAATCAACTAAAATCCTGTGAATAACCTGATCTGGTACAAAGGTAAGCTGTAATTGCTAAAGGTTTAGGTTAGTAAAACCTGACAAATGATGTAAATTTCACAGTTATAAAGAAGGCCTATCACTGCAGTTTTGTAGCACCATGCAATACCCTTCGGTCTATTACTAGTCGGTCAAGGGTTCATCCTACAGCAAGATAATGGCCTAAAACAGACTGTGGCCCTCATTCAGAGCCGTTCGCTATTTGCGTTCGTTCGTTCAAAAACAAGGGGTGGCTATTCAAATGATCCGTTCGCACATTGCAGTCTGTTCACACCTCTAAGTCTGAACGAGCGAGCAAAACATACGCTCGTTTATTTGTTAAAAACGCCCCCTGGCCGCTCGCACCATACGTCATGTCCGCTATTTATTAGATTAATCGAGTACATCGAACAGGATATGAACTGCTCGCTATTCTTGTGGTTGGTTTTTTCAACCGCTATTTTGCGAGCAGTTCTGAGTTAAAAAAAACCAAGTGACGTGGTCAATGACGCTGCTATATTAATTATGCACACCCATAAAACGCCCGTTTTGACCTTTAAGCACGCCTGCGTTCTGATCTCCACTCCCCGTTTTTCAAGCACCTTCCCCTGTTACCACCCACATACGCCTCATTCTGTCACTCAAAATAGAAGGCACTCGCTATATTGCGTACAAACGATTTTCGCCCGCACTGACTGGTTCGCGCATGCGTACTAAAAACCGTATGCATGCGCAGATGTGCGAACATCGCTCGGAACGAGCGTACTGCCGCTAGCGAGTGGCTCTGAATGAGGGCCTGTATTTCCAAGCTATATCAGAACTCCCTTTGAGAAAAAGAACAGGACAGTAGGCCTTAAATCATGCAATGACCAGCACAGTATCCAGGCTTAAACCACATTGAGCTGGTTTGGAATGAACTGGCCAGAAGGGTAAAAGCAAAGTGACCTACAAGTGCAACACATTTGTGGGAACTGCTGCACAGTATTGGGGAGAACTTCCCAAACAATATTTAATTCCCATTGTAGAAAGAATGCCTGAAGTGTGTTTGATGGTTATGTCTGCAAAAGGTTGCTGCTTTGATGAGTCAAAAAGTTAGATTACATTTTGTCAATCAAAATGATTCTGTGTTTTCTTTGTTAACCATAAAACTGCATCATTGCCATAAAAACTGGAAAAATGTGCGTGTTCTAAAACCTTTGACCGGTATTATGCGTGTGCCATAGGAAAGTATATTGTTCCGGGTTTCTGATCATGTTCTGTACATATTTGTTATTTCCAGCAACTTAAACAGGTTTTGGATGAGCAATCAAGGCTGTATTCAGAGTTAGAGTTGTGTAACTGGGATCGCGATATGAGTCCTGTGTTACACTGTGCAAATCTACTTGAGACCCATAATTCACAATCTACGTCATCTTCCACATTTAATGCTCCTACAGAAGATCCAGAACGTAACCAAGCACAAGCTGGGACTCCATCACAGAAAATTGACTTTAGCACTATTCTACAGAATGTAAGTAATTAATAGATAGAAAACATATATGATGATGTAAAGACTTAGCTGTGCTTTCTGGGTGCTTGCCCCAATATCTTATGTGCCATCTAACATTAGCCATTGTAGCCTAGGGCAACATTAATGCTACATTTTCAGAGGAGGGATTCTTTTCCGGTAATGTCCGCTTGCACATGTGATCACTTTACTTTTTACACAATGCAGGAATAAGCCCCTTTCCCTGCACGCATTTTTTGATACACTGCCTCGATGCATCATTTATTATCGCCGCATTATGTGGCTAAAAGAAATTATGATTATTGTGGCTTCAGAAATATGCCACTAAAACTGGGCACGTACAGTACTATGTATGATATATCGCTCCGACGCAGATCGGAACAATATATCGTACACATAGTATAGTGTGTACGGCTGATACCATTGTTCATCGCATCATCCCATCTGCTGTTCTGCACAGCAGATGGGACGATGTAGTGAACAATGTGATACAGTTACATGCAGCATGTACTCATACATCGTGTCATTGTACACCGGATTGTGCAATGTATTATTACATCGTATCGCACCAACACTGGATCGCACCATAATATGATTTGTACCCAGCTTAAGTCATAATTTTGCAGTTAGTGTAGCGCCACTACAAGTGCAAGTATGCACTGGCGCCCAGTAACTGAAGCCCCCCTAAGCTTTATAGAACTTTTGTTTAAATAAAATTGATCTCTAATTTTAGATCCTTTTTAACACTGTTTAGTTAAATACAGAGACATATTGGGCCTGATTCTGAGTCACACGCAATGCCAATACTCTGCGCATGTGTTTAGGCACAGAGGCACAGTTGCGATTGAGATGCATAATCCAGAAAAGTATTGGAAATGTATTGGCCGTTCTTGGACGGCGATTGGGAGGTGACGATTTAGACACATGAGGATGAACTGTGTTTTGGTCATGTTATGGGAGAACCTGCAACTACTGTAGCATAGGGCTGGTGCTATTTTCAAAGGTGTGTCCGATTGCATTTAAAGATGCATGAAGTGGGCATCCCAGTCCTTGCATAGTCAGACGCACGCTTATATACTAGGGGAAAAATAATACTGGCATTAGCATAAAGCAAATACAGCAAAAAACACTAAAGTGGTCGTCTGCCCCATTATGTGCTATCTCATCTATGCCCCCATCTCTCCCATGCCACACACACAAACACATACACTTAGCACACAAACAAATGCATACACACACATGGGACACACAGAGAGACACAAACACATGAGAGACATGGGCAGACACACAAGCACACACACGGGAGACACATAGAACAGAGCCTGATAATAACATCCAGTATGCAAACACCTGTCTCTATCAGAACTGTAGGGTTTGTGGTACTGTACATTAGGAAAACTGTAGGGTATGTGGTACTTTATATTAGGAGAACTGTAGGGTCTGTGATACTTTATATTAGGAGAACTGTAGGGTCTGTGGCACTGTATATTATGAGAACTGTAGGGTCTGTGGTACTGTATATTAGGAGAACTGTAGGGTCTGTGGTACTGTATAGAGCCGTAACTAGACTTTTTGGTGCCCTGTGCCAGAGAGAGAATCGCCCCCCCCCATTTTTTAAATAGGGACATAAGATAGTGCACCTAAAAAAGAGCCATGGCCTCATGAGGAACGGCCAGGAAAGAGATATGGGAGTCCAGGAGATGCTGGGGATGAAGAGGCGGAAGCTACAAATGAGAATGATAATAAACAGGAAAATTGACAGGTCCAAACAGCTCCCCCTGCCCTGCGGTGCCTGGTCGCACCACCCTTGTTACGGCCCTGGTGCTGTATATTAGGAAAACTGTAGGGCCTGTGGTACTTTATATTAGGAGAACTGTAGGGTCTGTGGTACTGTATATTAGGAAAACTGTAGGGTCTGTGGTACTGTATATTATATATTAGGAGAACTGTAGGGTCTGTAGTACTGCATATTAGAAGAACTGTAGACCCTATAGTAATATATATTAGAAGAACTACAGTATATGGACTGTAAATTAGGAAAACTGTATGGTCTGTAATACTGTATATTAGGAGAACTGTAGGGTCTGTGGTACTATATATTAGGAGAATTGTAGGGTCTGTATTACTGTATAATAGGAGAACTGTAGGGTCTGTGGTATTGTATATTAGAACTGTAGGGTCTGTGGTACTGTATATTAGAACTGTAGAGTCTGTGGTACTGTATATTAGAAGTGTAGGGTCTGTATTACTGTATATTAGGAGAACTGTAGGGTCTGTATTACTGTATACTAGAACTGTAGGGTCTGTGGTACTGTATATTAGGAAAACTGTAGGGTTTGCATATTCTGTTCTGGGGAAGTTCCTACAGACGTGTCCTTTTTTTCTGTTACTTCAGTCGCACCAAATAGCCACTCTTGTGCGCCAGGTCCCATGTGACTAAGCCACTCTGAACATATTTTTTGCTCAAAATGTGCATCTTATTTGCATAATGAAAACACATAAAAGTGGCAGAACTACATTGTTAGCGTACACTGATCAATGAGATTTTGTGTATATGTAAAGCCAATTCCTGTGCGGTTAAAATCACAGTCTAGCATCTACAGTACACTGTGAGCGGCTTTTTGCTGCGTCTGCAGTGCGAGTCAGATGCAAAAATGTTAAATAAATACAGTATGCTACTCCAGTTTGAGCATCTCAGTCGCACCAGGTATCTTGCACCATAAGGTGTATGAACACACATTAAATGAGGACACATCTGTAAATAAAGTTTTGCTAGAACATGATTCAGGTAAATTAGTTTCCATCTTATAATGTGTTTCTATTATTGACTGAGTTATACAAGCGGCAGCCATTTATCTGTAGACCAAAATGCACTGAGACCTATATAAATAAATAGCTCGCCCACTATAGCTTCAATTGAATGCCCAATATATCGGCCAGTGTGTGCCTAACATTAGACGGGTAGCAGTCGGGAAGCCGACGGACGTAATCCCGACCGCCAGCTTCCCGACTGTCTAATCCCAGCAGGGGTCTAATGACAGGCGTCGAAATCCCGATGCCAGTCATTAGACCTACGCCGGGAGGCCAACACCCGGCTTACCTTTGATCGGTGTTGCGTGGGGGGGGTTAGGTTTAGGGCTCCCGGAGGGTGACTTAGGGTTAGACACTACCCCGGGAGGTTAAGGTTAGGCTAGGGGAAGGGGGGGTTAGAGTAAGGAACCCCCGGAGGGAGGTTAGGGTTACACAGCCCCCAGGGGGACTTAGGTTTAGGCGCTGGGGAAGGGGGGTTAGGTTTAGGCACTTGGAGGCGGAATTAGGGTTAGGCACTTGGGGGGGAGGTTAGGGTTAGGCACCCCTAAGGGAGGGTTAGGGGGTAGAATAGGGTTAGCAAATACTTACCTTGGACGATCGGGATTTTCACTCCTGCCGGGCAGCCGCTGTCGGGATTTGAACCGCCGGCCATGCTCCCATGAGGTCGTGCATCGCACCTCCAGATCTTACTGCATGTTCATTTGATCTGGGGATGCGATGTACGATCCCATGCAGCTCTATGTGGGTAGGGGATGGGGGTGCCAGCATATTGGGCAGCCGGCCACCCGATCCCTCTGTGTGCGGGGACCGCTCGATATGTCGGCCGTCTGATAGCAAGTTGCAATGTAAGGTGCATATCGCACCGTGTATGGGGGCCTTAAGACAGGGGAGAGAAAAAAGCGGCCCTCTAGGTGCTGTTGAACTACATATTCCAGCATGCCCTGCCAAAGTTTTAGCATGCATTAAAAGCAAAACTAAAACAGGGCATGCTGGGATGTGTCGTCCCACAGCAGCAGGAGGGCCACTTATTGCCCACCCCTGCTCTAAGTAAATATTATACAGTACATGTTGCTTTAAAGCTGCATACACACACAACGATTTAGTAAATAAATGATTTTAGTAAAGGATTTCCGTTCAATTTTTCAAGGAAAAAATGACCGAAAATCGTTTACTAAAATCGTTCATTTACTAAATGCAATGAACGATTTTTTTGAACTACAAATGATTTTTGCATATTCCCTTACTGAAAATCGTTGAGTTGGTCAGTCTGACTGAACTACAAACGTGAGCGCGCATGAACGATAATCGTTCATCGTTTTAACTCAGAAAGTGAGCGATTTTTTCAACGATTGAACGATATCATTATCGATAATCGTTCAAAAAATCGTTGTGTATGCACCTTAAGTGGTACCCTAGACCAGTGGTTCTCAAACTCGGTCCTCAGGACCCCCACACAGTTCACGTTTTGCAGGTCACCCAGCAGGTGCACAGGTGTAATCGTTACTCAATGACACATTTTAAAAGGTTCACAGGTGGAGCTAATAATTTCACTTGATTCAGTGTGTAGACATGGAAAACATGCACTGTTTGGGGTCCTGAGGACCGAGTTTGAGAACCTGTGCCCTAGACAATATGTACACCTGTCTGTATGCCTCTCTAATAAAATCTGCTTTTCTTTGTAGATTAAGAAAACATTCAGAAGCTTTAACAATTCCTGAAGATGAAACAAAAACTAAGATGCACTGCAATCATATGCCTTTCTGATTTGGGACATTAATTTATCTGCTCACAAAAGGGCTGATTCTGAGTTCAGAGCAAAGCAAAAAAAGCAACTAACTATCCCTTTAAATCAGGACACTCATGGATTACACAGGTTCTGTGGCTCATTAAAACCAGGTGAATCCAGGCTTGAGTGCTTTAGATGTGAGAGGGGGTGTGTCCTAGGCTAGCTCTAATCTAAATTGCAGTGTAAACTAAAGCTATCCAGCATTTGTAGGCCACATATACAAGCATCCAGTATTTATCCTGCATGCAAAAAAAATATGCATCTGCGCCACTAGCATAGTCCTTTAATACTTGATGAATGTACCCAGTGGGCTCTATGCTCCACTGAATGCACAGCATATTTAAATGAATAGGAAAAACAGAGATTTTGCCCATCATAGTAAAATAGCAAAAATCTACTGATTTTACAATAAGTCAACGTTTAATAGATTGGCGTTTGGAGGATGGATTAATGATTTATTCATAGCGATTGTGGGCTATTTTAACTTCTGAATAATAATCTCTTTAATACAAATAAACTAATATATGAGTTTATATTTGATAGCCTTTCACAAATAGTCATTAAGAATCTGATTACTAATTAATTTATTGACACTCATTCTAAAGAAAGAGTAAGGTCTCTGGTCATCAATGTATCATTATTCAATATTGTGCATGGGTCATTCTGTCAGAGTCTTCTTTTTATGCAAGTGGTGCAGTCAGTTGTTTTTAATAAGAAAAACATAGGTCAGACAATGCAAGCAAGGTAATTGTGTTCAGATAAAGGGTGATCAGAGAACTCGACTACACATTTTCTACTGCCAAATCTAAAAAAAGATTGGAATAGTGCTTTGTACTTGGGCAAAAAGTTCCCCTTTGCCTTATTGTCTAAATGTTAGTATCTGCGTCCCCCCACCTTAAGCTGGGTACACACTGATATATCTTGAGCGCGTTGGTGGGTGTGTATTCCCGATATATCTGTAAACAATGTTGTTCACAGACATATCACATCTGATTTGCAGCGCAGCAGTTGGCCGATATATCTGCAGATATATACATGCATCTGGCTGTGTGTAAGTGCGGTCAGCCGACCGTCTGTATACTTGCTGCAGGGACAGCCAGTGACTGACAGCTCAACTGGGTGGGCAAATTCAAATGCCTGCCCAGTTGTGATGTCAGGGAACACACATCGAGCGGTCTGTATAGCTTACCTGATCGGCCGTTGTGTTGGCGGATCTGCCTGTCGGCACAGTATTAACCTAGCTTTAGCCTACAAATACTGTCATTTATAGTAGGAAGTGGTACTATCACTTGAGGCACAACATTAAATCCATTGTCCTTGTAGCTGTCTCATTTGTTAAACTGCCTGATGTTTTCCTTACTGCCCATTACAGAGAACACAAAACTCAATGCTAACTAAAATAAAGACTCAGAGCTTTTGTAAGCCGCTGCTTCCTGGCAAGTTGCAGGTGAAAATTTAAAATGCACCCGCAGTCAGTGTAAAGCCCAGAGACTTATTATGACGCAATTGATCACAGCTTTAATTAACTGTCTCCCCTTTAGAATGTAAGCTCTCATGAGCAGGGACCTCTTCCCTCATGTGCTTCTCTTTACATTTTCTTCTACTCTTTACTCCCCATAAGGGCACCTAACACATGACTGCCAACTCCCGGCTGCTTATTGTGAGTGTTTAATCGCTATTGCAGCTATGTATATAAATCGTGTCCTTGTCCTGCACTGTAATGTAGTGTAAGTTACTTGTTTCTTGTTCACCTATTAGTTCTATGTACTATGTAAGGCGCTGCGGAACACTTGTGGCGCCATATAAATAAAGGATAATAATAATAATAATAACTGTTAATATGGTGGCAAAGAAATGTTGTGCAACTAATTCCAACCACAACAACACTAAAAAGTGTCTAGCCGCATGCCCAGGTGCTACCAGATCATTAAGAACCCAATCCCCATCTTTGACCTAGCACTGGACCCCAATTAAGGTGGTATCCAGAACCCAAGCATGGTGTCACAACTACAGTCATAGCAATGGAGAGTGCTCTCAACCATCCTTTGCACCAACCATGGCCATGTTTCTCACATACTATGCCCCATCTGCAAAGAAAATACACTGGCAAACAAGGAAAACAAAGGAAAAGCATTGGAAAGAATATATTGCTTACATTCACAAAACCAAGAGATCTGGATACTAAACACCAGCTCTTACAGTATGTGTCCTCTTGTTCCTTAAAGCCATCTCAGCTATTTTCTCATTGACTCCTGCAAATCTGTAATGTCCCACTCAAACATTGGTGTTTAAATGCCATAAGGCTTATATAGAGTGACCTTAGTTATCCTGCTAGTGTGATCTCAGTTTAAAGGGGGTGGCAGAGCAGTGGGGATTTTCTTCTCAGTTTTAGACTATAAAACCTGTGTAACTGCTGACAACTAAATAACTTTGTTAACTGCAAGAAAGAGTGGAACATTTCATAAATCATGAATTCCAGAGCAAGGTATATATATAATAACCAGACTGAATTACTCCTATATTGGCATCATGATCTTGCTGGTGGCAGCCATTTTGTGGGCTAAACCATATTCTGCCAATAAATCCACTAGAAATCAGTGACATCAAGTGCTTTATAATTAATATTTATTAGACATGAACAATATTCATGAGACACTAATACATAATATATTGCTACAGTAGGTTACATACTCATTAATATTGGTCATGCCATAAATTAGTCACATACTGTATATTCTGTACAGTGTGTAGATTACAGGATACAGTATCTTTACCCATGCAAAGTGACTTTGTGAAACCCAAAGCTGGTTGCTTCAATAGCAATAGCAATAGTCACTGTTGTGACTGGGAAAATTATTTGTTAAATAAATAAAAAATAAATAAATGCTATTGTGGAACTACAAGTACCAGCAACTCTGTCAAGTTCTCTGAATGCTGAATGCAAGTTCTCTGAACTCTGAATGCTTGGACATGCTAGAACTTGTGAAATAAGCTCCAGCAATAAGGGTTTGTGAAACTAAAATCAGGGCTTGTTGTAACAGTTTTGTAATTGATATGCGGCTATCTGCATTGTTATCAATGGTACAGCAGGTCAGTACCTACTCATCAGAAGCCATCATGTGCATTTCTCATTATTGGCTGAGCTTTTCCCATTCATTTCTATAGGCTTTCTCCTCCTATTAATGCACTGCATATTTAAATGAATAAGACAAACAATGAGTGAAATCATAAAAACAATAAAAAATAATAAAAAATCAATGTTTAATAGATTGTGGGATGCACTAATGATGTATTTATGGTGATTTGGGGCTATTTTAACTTCTGAACAAATTTGCCCTTTGAGTGGTCTCCCCCCGAATTATGGGGAATTTTTTTCACAACGGCTTTTAAGTTACACAAAACTGTGAAGTTAACTCATTGGATACACTAATTTACTATATGGCACTTGTTTGGGGTTTTTATACTGTACCTGTTTGCTGTTTTACTAAAGCTCACATTGACTAATTTGTATATGTCAAATAATTTGACAAATTATATAATTATAATTTCAACGGAATACAGATACCATTCGATGATAGTGCATGTATAACCAATGTTCTCCTGATCTTTATCAATGTTTGTGAACACATAAATACAAAACTACCTTCACAGTTATGAGTGGATAATATACTGCCAGCATATTAATATGGTATATTGGACTACATGAGTGGAAACCTAGTAAATAATAAAATAGTAATAAACTTTACAATACAGTGTGAGAACTCACTCCATCAATATATGGTCAGTGTCCGGTGATATTTCACAGCATGATTTCATGACATACTAATAAAAAATGATCTTAAATAAAAACAAAAACTTGTTTGATTTACACTGCCTTCTGATATAAACTACTATTCCACCCATTTTTATACATTACTTCTGAACTTTTATCATTGGCCTATTTTAATGTGTGTGTGTTATGTGTATGTGTGTGTTATGTGTATGTTATGTGTGTGTGTAGGAAATAATGGGCAGCACTCTGAGGCTTCATACCAAACACCAACTTTTCAGAGCTCACTCACTCCTTTTTCAAGGTAACATAAAATAAACTAAAGCAATCTTACCTTAAATCCCCATTCACCATGAGTCCAGCCCTCCTGTTCTGGTCCTGGATTCCCTCGTATAGTGCGCCGGTGTCTGGTGGGGATGACACATCCTGGCCCACGGTGCAACACGGGTTACCTTAGCAACCAGTCACTCAGTGTTCCCAACCACGGCTAGATCAAAGCCCCCCATTTATAGGGGTGAAACACATCAATGCACCATTGCCTGCAAGCTGATCTAGCCTAGTCACTGATGATACACAGAAAAAAAAAAGCTGTCGGCTGTTATCTGAAGGGATTCACCTGTGAGAGAGGTCCCGTGCACAGGAACTGAACACCCCCAGAAAAGTGCATCTAATCTTCATTTACCTAGACAAATCATTACACAGCAGTACATGCAGATCTGTGAGGAGGACTGATTCATATGACCCATAAGCTGATCCTATATACTATACAGTAGGTACAGAAAGTCAGCAATTATCATTGCAGCACTAACTATTAGTACACCGGATACTGTTTATCAATTGTTTTTATATATGTTTTTATATGTATGTAATGTGTAAAATTAGTATGCATACTTATAATGATTAAATTAATCTTTTTGTTATATGTTCATAGCGCAGGGTCTTACTGTATGTGTACATACTGTATCAGAAGATGCAATTAAGAAATATATTTATACTACCATCTGTACTATGGCAACATTAGTTAAACAAATGCTACACACTGAAACTATTACAATGTACAACCAATGCCAGTGGCTAAAACAAGATATTTAATTATTTATGCATTCATGTGTATACTAAAATAAAGTAATCAATACTCAACTCTCCTTGACTTCATATGCCAAAAAAGAGAAATATACTATAATATAAACTCTGGCCAGATGCTCAGTTTAATCACGTAACATCTGTTTTTGTAATGTGATTTGTTACACTTCACTATCCAAACAGAGGAATGACACACTGAGCCAAATGTAACTACCCATTGTGTGGCTCTGCCCAGACGGACAGAAGGCTGGTCACAGTTCACAGAATGGATAACGCTGTCAATTGGAATTTTGTGGTTGATATTATCAGGGCAAAACCAACCTACTGCTATATTTTAATAAGCATATAAACCATGGAATAGCATGTCATCTTTTAATATCTTAACTAATTGTTTAAAAATTGCTTCTACATTTTGTAATAAGTAAATGTATTATTACTACATTAACACATATTCATCATGTTTCCCATATAAACAATTGAAATGATTTGGTAAATTAGGCAATCAATTTCTGTTATCTTCAGTTGATTCCTAAACAGTATGGTTTATTCATTCACCATTCCTCATAGAGCGCATTCATCGTTATCACTGTACAGAGAATTAGACAGGTAGAGGTCAACTGAACAATCTAGTTTACAATATATTTTTTTAATTTCAAGATAGAAAATTCAAGATAAAATAAACATGTAACATTATGGCAACCGAAAGCAGATTTATGTTTTCCAATACCTATAAAGAGTCATGAAAAAGGTAATTGTAAGAAGATAATCTAGGAAACTATGAAAGAATGATGAGGGAAAACAAATAGCTTGCAATGTCTGTGACATGAAGAAAAGTGTGATTTATCCAAAGTTACCAAGATATGATGGCAGGTATCTTACTGAACATCTTAATTAGTGTGTACCGGCCTTAATAATTAAAGTGATAGTTTATGCTATCACTATACGTCCAGGTTCAGACCCTTTTTGAACCTGGACATATATATATGTTGATATCAGGTGCCCCTTGTGCAAGAGCTGGTTACCGGTGAGGGATCCAATGGTTACCAAATTAAAATGCTATTTTCTAGCCTACATTGGCGATAGATAACTGGGCCAAGTTTTAAAAGCTAAAATTATCTGGAAAAACTATATTACTATGCAATCTCCATGGGGACATCATGCACCATATATTGCTGACTTCATATATGCAATAGACACAATCTCTGCAAAACCCCCCACACGCGCACGTGCTTCCGAGGTGACACAACTGAGATGCGGTCATAATACCGGCAGTCGGGAGGTTGGCACTTAGAAGGCTGGTGCCAGACTCCCAACACCTGTCAGATTCCCGATGCCAGCATCCCGACCGCAGGCATCCCAATGTTAAGTATTGGGAGGGTTAGGCACTAGTGGGAGGGTTAGGGTTAGGCACAAGGGAGAGGTTAGGTTTAGGCACTGGGGGGAGGGTTAGGTTTAAGCAGCAGGGAGGGAGGGGTAGGGTTAGGATACTGACTGACAGGTGTCAGTATCCTAACCCTGTCAGGATGCCGACATCGAGATTAGTGCCGGCATCCAGTACCCAACTCCAAACAACTTGAGGGTATATTTTCCAACATTTTTGTACCTTCCACATTTGCATCTTAAGACAACACTACTAGATAGTACTGCCTGCAATCTCTCTAGCACAATGGTTCCGAAGCTGGGTCCACTTACAGGGATGCCTCGGTTTAGTAGTCCAGGAGCAAATAATATTATTTATGGTCAGTGTGTTAGGCAAAACCAATGCTGGCGGCTGCCAATCATAAATATGTGGACAAACAGAAGCACAACCTTGTCCACCTTGTCCACAACCACATAATGGAACCTCCCGTAACATGACAGGAACACTAATTTTAATTTCATTTTTTTTCTGATTTTATCAATAAGAAACTTACGACCTAGGGGTGTCGTGAAAAAAATGTTGATACTCGAAGGCGTCATGATTCAAGAAAGTTTGGTAACCACTGCTCTAGGAAGAGAATTATGTATTCAGTCCTGGTCACGTAGCTAATAAAGAACTTCCATTTTAAGCTATCAAAGCCCAGCACTTATTAAAATCTGTACATTGATCTGAATTCTTTAGCACTTTCTCTCATAGTGCTCAAGCTCCATCTAGTGTCCATTTGACATATTACATTATAAAGCTGCTAAATAATACATGCAAGTCTTGCTGAAATCAGTGCCATAATACCTGAACTAAAGAGATCTATGGATACAGTTAGCCTATATTTCATAGAAAGCCTGCATTCCACATCTACAGGCAGTATCTGAATAATTGCCACTAATCCAAGTTATGGCTGCTCCCTGAATGTCCTTCAGTCTCCTCTGCCTGTGGGGGGAGGGGGGGGGGGAGTAATCACCCTGATAGTGCTACCCCATGATTTTTGCCCGGCTGGTATGCTCACAGCACCTCCCGTCCCCAGCGCACAGAAAGGTTTTTATTCCACCTTAAGGCGAAGTGATTAGGCCACGCACCTGGGCCCGGGCCAGCTCTCTACTGCCCTGTGGATAGGACCTGCATCGTGACTATTTAAATAGCTGTGTTGGGTTAACTCCTACATCTAAGTTCCCCATTTCTTTGTTTTTCGAAGCCCTGATTAAGGGTTATATTTGCTAAAGTGAGAGTTTTTAGAAGTGGAGATGTTGCCCATAGCAGCCAATCAGATTCTAGCTATGATCTTCTAGGAGACATACCTCCCAACTGTCCTGCATTCAGCTCTCTGTTTTTTATGGCGGTCACTGTGATTACATCCATAACCACAGCTTCCAGGTGTGCAGAGAAAAGCCCAGGGCTGAATGTCCTGGGAGAGGAAGGACCCCATTTTTTGAAGGTCCCCACTTTCTTAGATTCCAGCCCTAAGCTGAGCAGTTTGGGGCTGGTTGTCATTAGGGCAGGGTGACTCCATGCTGTGTGTCAGTTTCATTCTCCCATGCCATTTTTCTCCCCTATTTTCCAATACCAACCTAGGCTTAGTGGACCGGGGCTGGTTATGGATTTAGGGGGAACCCCACACATATTTTTTTTTTAATTTGAACCCTTTTTTAACAATTTACAGTAGTGAAACCTGTACAGATCATAGTGATATGTGCAGGACTTCACCCTAATATGCCTGCCACAGGCAAGTACTGTATATTGTTTAGGTGGGTTTGCCATTGTTCTCGTGGCAATTTATGGTCGGATTTCAAAACTATACTTAGTAAATCTATAGTTTCTGTTCTTTTCTATGTAAAAGAAAAATATTTTTAGTTGCTCCGATGTTCTAAAATCGTAATTTTGGTTGTTTCTCCCTCATTTTTGACTTTGGTAATTGGTCGGTTTGCAAAATCATTGAAAAAATAATCAAAAACACAAAATGGACCTTGTGTAGATATACCCCTTAGTCTTTCTGACTCCCACAAACTCTCTTTGATTCATCCGCTCTCACTGCTTCCCCCACCTGTTCTATTTTCATTCCTGTAGCAGTCCGTGAGTCAGTCTGTTTTCAATACTAGGGCAATATCGGAAAGTGACTTTTGTGTGGTGCCTTGTGATATAGTAAGTGTGTTCATTGCTTTGCATTCAAACAGGGCTTTCTGTTCTGGTTGGTAGTAGGCAAATAAATGTCTTGTTCTAACCCAAAAAAAAACCAATGTTTGTGTCTTCTAAAGCTCCCCAACAGATAACTGCACATTTATTCAACAACAAGATTTGGCTGTTTGTGTGTTCTCTTTGGGCCATACATCAAGGGTATGATGCTGAGTCGCATGTAATATGCGCATATTCACGTAGTTGAGAGTTTATTTGCTACTGTGTGCGTAATCCAAAGTTTCTGATAACCCCTATGTGTTACACAGTGTATGTCCAGTTAAGTACAAAGCTGCTGTTGCAATCTATTCAGGCGGTATCAGCGGGTTGGGTACAGGATCCTGGTGGTCAGGATACCGGCACCGGAATCCTGACTATATCCCGGTATCAGCAGTGTGGCGAAAAAGTTATGGGCATTCCTGGAAGCTGGCTGAAGGTCCATTCAGGGGGTATATTATGAGACTGTCACGGGCATGTTAATGCAAACAGCTGCATTCCCAGACACACAGAAGCAGGCATAGGAGGCCATGGTTAGAAGAGAAACTGCACCTGCCATAGTGCTGGGGGTGTATAATATATGTATCCTAACATGAGTTTGGGATAAGGATGCAGAGTGCTCTAACAAAAGGTGGTAGATGGGTCAGACTGTCAGGGAGCTGGGATTTGTAGATATCGTGGATTATTTAAGTCCTGCACAATCAGGTAAGCTATATGATTAAGTCTGAATATGTAAGTGTAACTTTACTTGATTTACATTTATGTGCCTGAATGATTTGGTGCACTATTAGTGCATACCTCCCAACATGAGCCTCTCCAGGAGGGACACAATGCCCTGTTTCTGGATTTCCCTGGAAATGTATGATTGTCATCACATGTGGTGAAACACCTTTCTTATCAATTAACTAGTTCAACACAGGTGATGGCAATCATACATTACCAGGGAAGTGCAGGAACAGAGCATTGTGTCCCTCCTGTAGAGGGTCATGTTGGGAGGTATGTTAGTGTTTCCTTGTTCCTGTTTTATGGAGTTGTTTGATGGAATCCTCTGGCTGGTGTGTATTACAACAGACCCTCTAATATGACCCCTTCCACCCGGTACAAAATGTTCTGCTCCTGGATTTCTCTCTTAATTGATGATTGCAGCCACCTGTGGTGAAACACCTGTCTCATCTATTAACTAGTTCACCACAGGTGGCTGCAATCATTAATTAGGTGGGAAGTCCGGAAGCAGAGCAATTTGTACCGGGTGGAAGGGGTCATGTTGGAGGGTAGGCTACAATAAGGAACTGTCTTCAATCAAGTAAATCTGTGCAAACATTTGTGTGACTCTTTTGCGCTTGAAGAGGTTAACTGTTTTTGGGTTTTTTACAATTATAAATGCATAAGGTAAGTTTGTTAAATATGTTTAAAATCAGGGGTGGACCCACACTGGGTGCTTGCAAGGGGTCCCCTGCAGGTACTCCCTCCATAAGTGACCCTCCAAGTCTCTTGGAATTAAGGCCCTCATTCAGAGCCGTACGCTCTGAGCAGAGCGCACGCTCTGAATGAGGGCCGGGCTCCATTTTCATGGAGCGTCCTCCTGGACGCTCGTATAGCTGTGGGTCACCACCCACAGGCTATACGAGCGTGCATTTTGATGGCCGCGATGGTCGTGACCATCGCGACCATCGAAATTGCGAGCCGGAGCCTGCGGTTGAGGTTTTCAACCGCAAGCTCCGGAGTGATTTTGGCTCTATCAGAGCCAAAATCACTCCCACTGACATCACTAGTGATGTCAGTGGGCCGGCTTCTGACGGGAGGCGTTTCCGTGGGAACGCCCCCGTCAGGGAGGCACGCCCCCGGCACGCCCACCAAAGGGGGCGTGCTGTCAATCAACATTGACAGCACGCCCCCTTTGATCGGACACAACGAGCGAAGGAAAGTCCTTCGCTCGTCGTGTCTGGCGCATGCGCACGACGGAGCTCCCTCCGTCGTGCGCATGCTCAGTGCAGACCATCGACCCACTTGCGAGCGGACAGCCGCTCGCGAGTGGGTCTGAATCAGGCCCTAAGTGTCTAAAAGAAGTATAGGGGCAGTTATTTTGGTCCTACGACTCAGTTTCAGACCATAGTTTTTATCTATAGACACACCTGGTGGATTTTCACTTGTGATTCTGTGAGGAGACCTGGAAAACATGCACTGTTTGGGGTCCTGAGGACCGAGTTTGAGAACCGGTGGGCTACACTTTGCAAAATTTACCAGGTACTACATCCACTATTTATGAAGTGTCCAAGTGAAGTGGCATAAAGAAAAGGGAGTGTTTACTGTACGAATGGTCATAACATTCTGAAATAAGGATTTTAACAAGAAGTCTCTTCCTACAGACTATTGGTACCATTGATGCATGTACTTTCTGACCACTTGATTCTGAGACTATACCCCAACTAGGGGAGCACAGAAACCCACCTTTGTATATTTGACGCACAGCAGTGGTTGGTGTTTTCCACATTGGGTTTTCAGCTGCACCCGGAAAGTAAAGAGCATAGAAAAGCATGTTCAGACACAGAGTGCTACTAACCACAGCTAACCTTGTCTTTTTGACAAGAACTGTAGTCTACCACAGAACCCTGTGGATAAACAGACAACCTCCCGCACAGCTCTCTAATCATAAACTAGAAAGTGTGCAACCCAACCATGTTTCTAACTAATAACACAGAATCACATTCTCACATCAGTTCTTACATCATTGTGCAAATAATAACCTGGTCTAACTTTCAGTGTAATGCACTTACACCTTCTAAAGGCAAAACTCTTAATATTGATAATGCAATGCAGTTGAGAACACAGAAACATCAATACATTAAGGACAAGGATACTAGAAGCAAGCACAACTTCAGCCTTTTATGGAAAATTATGGGGTGTTGAGAGAATAGTCAACCTTGAGGAGGGTGAAAGACCTAATGCCTATCACCCTTTTGATTTTATCTAGTGCCAGCCGGCTTCTGGGCTAGGGAAAATTACCTAGAACCTTGGTTTATTTAGAAGGGGCTATTACCCTAATTTGGCTGTGTTTTAATGGGAAAAACGGGTTGTGTTTTCATGGAAAAACCAGGCTGTTTTTGTGGGAAAATCATGGCTGGAGAGTGGGAGCATGACAGCTCCTCACACCTAATAGAAGAATAAATAACTCCTCACTCACACCTAATAACGGAATAAGCATGGGTCATGGGCCTAGTGCTTCAATATAGAATGCGCCATGGGCCATATGAAAAGGACTGGCTACAACACTCTACCATAAATCTACCAATAGAAATTCTCTACTGCAGCAAAGTTATCACATTGCTCTCCAAACTCCTCTTCTATCTCCTTTTTCTCCCCCTATTATCATTATTTTCCCCTCACCATTTCTCACACAAGCTGAAACAAATTTTGCAATCAGAAATCATCTTCCCATGTTCTAGTTCTAGCTCTTTCTTATGGCAACATCTCACCCCAACCCTAGTACAGTATCTTACACTCTTTTTTCTACCCACCACCCCAATGAATCTTGTTCTTCCAACCCCTTATGTACATCTCTCTTGTGCACTTTGTAACAGATCTGTTTGTAGAAAATTTGCATCCATCCATGATCTACTTATTTCCGATATGGCTTACTTACTCTGGGGGAATCTCTCATAGTTGTGTGTCTAGACCCAGTCAGGTTGGCAGAGTAGACATTCTGCTAGTTGTCCTTTCTGTGTCACATTTATCCTGTAATCCTCACTCTTCTTATATTTTGAAGTCCATATCCATATACTGTAGGCTGAGAGGATGGTAGGTACAAAATATCTGTACCCATACCTTCCTTGTGGGGCTTCCTGCCTACTTACTATGTATTCCCTTGCCTTGTTCCTCCTTACCTTCAATTAAGTCAGGGATGGGGAACCTCAGGCCCTGGGGCAGTATAAGGCCCCTGGAATCATTTGGTCTATGCAGCAGTGCTGCCTGGAGCGTCCTTAGGACGCTTCAGATGGTAACACCACTGAGGATGCTCCGAGCATTGCTGTAATCACTGGCAATTGAGGCCCCGCCCCTGTGTGACAACACAAGAAGGGGGCTTGGCCTGCACCAGGTCCGCGAATAATGTTATATGTATATATGTATATCAAAATGGCCCTCGGCAGAAAAAAGGTTACCCACCCATGAATTAAGAATACAGTAGTCTCATGTTTATTGCTTTGTATTCCCGTTTCTACATTTATGTCAGTTTGATTATTAAATAATCTTCTATATTAATGTTTGTATTTTTCTTATAACTATCTAACATTCAAGTCGGGGGTTTAATCATTTTTCCTAATGATTTTGTCGAAGCCGGATGGTTGGCTGAGACCTAAATTCTAAAAATAAAATCTGCACTACGCCATTTTGCGTTGTCCGCACGACGCCATCTTGCGCCACCTACACGATACCTCCGTGTACGGCGCTATATTATGATAATTAGCATCGAGCGTCTGCCACTGACCTACATTAAAAGTCCTCACAATACAATACGTACATTTATTAATACACATAATATGAACAACCCCGCAAAGCACGTACCATGGTGTACTCCACAAACACATAGACGCACAACGCATACTAGCATCTTTTCTTAATAGCCCTACACTTACACATTGCACACTTACACTGAAAGGTTCCCTAGTATTAAGGTTAATATTAGTGGTTTTACTTGTTATCAATTATGTCGTGAAATGAATGTATTTGACATCTAAGGTTTAGTACATGATAAGCAGACCATGTTTGGTGCCATTCTAATCCACTTTATTTGCAGATCTCCGGTTCCATCAGCAAGGTGATCGCATCATGCGTCTGCAAGTTATGAATTATAGAGAATTAGGTGATAGAATGTACTTTGTATGTAGTGTCTATTGTTTAGTTATTCGGCGGGAAAACACACACATAGAGACGTTAGAGGGTTGAAGCACTACTGTACAAATTGACCTATGAACTGTATCATAACAGAAGAACCAAGAGGAAGAACCAATGGGACTATGCCAACTCGTTTCTATTGTATTGCCCACTCTCTGGGCCTGATTCAGACCCGGTTGCAAGCACTGAGCGCTCGCAACTGGGTCAATGTTTGCCCACTGGGCATGCGCATTACGGAGCTGGCTCCATCATGCGCATGCGCGAGACCCAGTACGCTCCGGGTGCTTCGTCGCTCCGGGTCTCGCACCAAAGGGGGCGAGCTGTTGATGGTGATTGACAGCTCGCCCAGTTTGGTAGGCGTGGCCGGGGAGTGGCTTCACAAATGGAGGCGTTCCCAAGCCAACGCCTGCCATTTGTGGGCGGCCCCATTGACATCACTTGTGAGTCATCACTCTTTTACAGCCAGAAGCTCTCTGGGGCTTGCGGCCACGAGACCCTACCACAAGGGTCTTGTCGCAAGCCCGATGGTCGCGATGGTCTTGACCATCGCGACCATCATCCTGGCCACTCGCAATAGCTGTGGGTGGTCACCCACAGCTATGCGAGCGGCCAGGAGGCCACACAAAAAAAAACCCAAAACGCCCAGATTCAGAGCGAGCGCACTTTCAGAGCACTTTCAGAGCACTTTCAGGTAGTCATCATATTCTTTCTTTTGACAGAGGCTTCACCTTTGATGCCGAGAAATCTGGATCCAGAGCGCTTGCGTATGCATCGACTGTACCTTGTGAATGTATAATCTTTTGCGCTAATTGTATTTAGATCAAAGCGTGGAACTGAATTCTTTTATGTGAATAATAACTTTTTGTGCTTTGAAACCACACTCAAAGTCTGGAAAGCAATTATTTCTTGTGCGACTAACAACGCTAAATAGCGACATTTGGGTATAAACATTATTAGGTATTCATATTTTTTAAACAGATATTTTTTTATAATGTATCTACAATACGTAATATTATATAATGAAAAAGGGTCTTATGCACGTATCTGCAGACTTGCCTTATTCAGAGTTGGGAATAGAGGGCCTGATTCAGACCCGTTCGCGAGCGCTCAGAGATCGTAAGCGGGTCGATGGTCCCCGACTGCGCATGCGCACGCCAGAGCCGGCTCCTGCGTGCGCGAGCCCCGGCGTGCGTGAGCAACGGCAGCTCCATCGCTCCTGGGCTCGCAGCAAAACAGGATGGCTGTCGATGTTGATCGTCAGCTCGCCCCATTTTGTAGGCGGGTCGGGGGGGTGGCTTGCCAAACAGGCGTTCCCGAAGGAACGCCTACAGTTTGGGGGTGGCCCCACTGACATCACGAGTGATGTCAGTGGAGAGCTTCCGGCTCTATTAGAGCCGGAAGCTCACTGGGGCTTGCGGTAGACGAGACCCTACCACAAGGGTCTCGTCGCAAACCCGATGGTCGAGACCATCGCGACCATCACCGGGCCGCTCGCTAAAGAGCTTAGCGAGCGGCCAGAAGGCCGGCTCCAAAAAAAAAAAAAAGAGCCGCCCTGATTCAGAGCGAGTGCTCTGAAAGAGCGTCCGGCTCTGAATCAGGGCCAGAGCAACGAAGAGCAATTAACTGTGTACCTGGACAAGCCATGTTGCAATGCAAGGGGTGCAAATATATACATAGTTTTTTTTGCATGTGGGTTAAATACTGGCTGATTTTGCATGTAGCAAATGCTGCACAGCTTTATGTTTACACTGCAATTTAGATGTCAATTTGGACACACCCCACCCAAATCTAAATCTCTGCACATTTATGTCTCCCCCACCTGCAGTGCAGCATGGTTTCACCAAGATGCTGTTACTTGCTCTTTCTTATGCTGGGCATACACTATGCAATTATCTGTCAGAGATCTGTCCAATCTTGCTGGTTGGAATGAAAATCTGGTAATGTATGGGCAGGGCCGGTGCTAGGGTGTTCGGCGCCCCCCTACAAACTATAAATTTGCGCCCTCTCTCCCAGCTTTTAAAAAGGGATAATGCTAGCCTTCAGAGCGTGGTGTGTGGTCTCACAAGGAAGAGGCGTGGCTACACAATAGTACCCCCCAATTCAAATTACTCCACACAGTAGCAGAATCGTATTCACATTACACCGTACATAGCGCCACTGATTCACATTACACCACATAGTAGTATCCCTTATGTTACGACACACAGTAGTACCCCTTATACACAATGCCAACAGTACTGCCCCTTGTACACATTATGCCCACAGTAGTAGTACCCCTTATACACAATGCCCACAGTAGTAGTACCCCTTATACACAATGCCCACAGTAGTAGTGCCCCTTATACACAATGCCCACAGTAGTAGTGCCCCTTACACAATGCTACACAGTAGTAGTACCCCTTACACAATGCCCAGAGTAGTGGTGCCCCTTATACAATGCCCACAGAAGCAGTGCCCCTTATACAATGCCCACAGTACTAGTACACACAGTAATAATGCCCTTTACACATAATGACACACTATGCTTACCTGAAACCCCACACCTGTGCCTGCTGCTGTCCGACAGCTCCTCTCACTCGGCGCTGTTGGAGAGATGGCATAACGTCTCTCCCTATACACACTGTGGGAGCCAGAAGGTTGAGCTCAGAAGTGAGCTCCAGCCTCTGGCTACAGGGATGGAGCTATTGAGCGCCCACTGTTTTTTTTTTCAACAAATTTTTATTGACAGATTGGCAAAAATGACAAAATACATAAATATTACAATATCGGGTAAATTAAACATGGTACATAGATTAGAGGGTATATATTTTAGAACCATGAGACACTGACAAAAAAAATATCCACATTGTACCTTTTAAATCTATTAGAATGGACAAAGCTTCAAAATTATGCCATGCTGTTAAACCAAAACATCTTTGCAATGCTTCCTTTATAACATCAGAAAGTGTGAGAACATATGGGAGCCAAACATCAAAAAACCTTTCCGTCATTTTCTCTTTGTGCAAAGAAGTTTCGGTCCAGTCCATAAAAAATAAAAAGGAGAATTTGGTATGAAGTAAGTGTATGGAGATAGGTTCTGACGAGATCCAGTGTGACAGAATAGTCTTTTTTTGCAGCAGCTGCCAATTTAATCAATATAATGCAATTCCCCTTTGTCAGTCCATCTTCCATAGAGGTTGGATATATACCCCAAAAAACCCATTCACTAGTAATCGTAAACTCTATTTTCAAAATAGTATTAATATAAATTTGGAGAGATTTCCAAAATGACTGGACTTGAGAACAAGACCAAAAACAAAGCATAATATCTGCATCAGGGGTTTTACATTTGTAACAGTTTGAGTCTTGTGCTTCTCCTATAATAAATTTTAGTTTTGGGTGAAATATGCCCTGTGCAGTAATTTTATATGCATTTCCATATATGATGCTGAAGCTAAATGTTTATTAAGTCTCATATAGGCTTCTAGCATGTTTGCCATGGTAAGATCAGGAAATACCTCCTTCCATTTCAACAAACCTACCGAACCAGTTTCGAAATTAAGTTCAGGGTGGGAATATGTATATATGGTGGAAGTGGTGAGGGGGTCTTTAGGCTTATAATATAGTATCTTATCAAGAGAGCATAGCTGATCTAACTTAGAATTTTGACTCCTTAGGGAGATTTACGCATAGCTGACAGCTTGTAAATACGGAAATAATGGAATAGAAAGGGAGGGAAATTTGTCTTGTAATTGCGATCTAGTAATTGGAGTTAAATATTCCATATTCAAGAATTAGGACGGAGTGCATTTCATATGCAAGGAGTTAAAGTAAACACCTGAGCCTGTGGGTGTCGGCCTCTAGACAAGAAGGGGCTAGTTGTTTAGTGAGGTAGTGTTGTGGGGTGGGGTTAGGTTTGGTTAGCCTATAGGATTGGCAGAGGGTGGGTTTTTTCAGTGCTATGTCAGAGTTGCTGCTTGGCGGCCATTTTATAGAAATTTCTCTGGTTGGCTGTTTCCCGCCCTCCCTCCCTTATTCATTGAGTTGTTTGGTGTCAGCTTTTCTTGTGGCGGGAAAGAACGGTAGCAGTCGCCATCTGTCTTTGGAGCTTGAGGTGCTCTCCCTTCCAATACATGGCTTAGGCTGATTTTACCCTACTGGGGTCAGCGGCAACCACCTAACCAGGGGGGCCTCACGTCGTGTCATTGAGGTGGGAGGTGGATACCTTGGGCGTGGTAATGGGCTGGCTGCTCGCCTCCCATTTAGAAGATCGATGTGAGTATGCAGTTGGTGATCTTGCATTGTGGGGCCGTTCTTTCTGCGCCACCATACTTTGTCTGTCTTTCTTTCTTATTCTATTAGTTAGTTCAGTTATACATTAAATAGTTTAATTAGTTTAAAATTAAATAATGCTGACCTTCCTTTCCCCTTATATAAGTCTCTGTGTCATTATTTCATTATGACTATGGTTGGTGATTTACCCTGCACTGTTAGGAGAGAACACTCATCAGGCGATGGGGAGTTTATTGATAAATATAACACAATCCCGTATCATGCCATGTTTTAAAAATAGATGAATTCTGGCCAGGTGGAAAACATGGGATCCCCCATAAAGGCAGAAAGATAGATTTAGTTTTGGGCACTTTTAGACTAGATCTAATCAGTCTCCATGCCATACATGTGGAATATAACAAAATTTTGTCTTTAAATGAAGCAGGGAGAGATGTTTGAGGAGTGTGTAATAGGGAAACCAGACTCCAGTCAGGAGTAAAGGATTGTTCAATATGTCTTTGCATGTAAACATCAGATCCCCCAATCCAATCCAGCGCCACTCTGTAATTTGCGGCCAGGGTATAATTACGAAGACAAGGTAAATTAACACCTCCTAACTCCTTTTTTTGCTGCAATTTAAATAGGGATATTCTCAGACGTTTACCTGCCCATATAAATTTTGTCAGTGCCTTGTTCAATATTGCCAGAAATATTTTAGTCGGAATTATTGCAAGCATCTGTGCAATATAAAGGAATCTGGGGAAACATATCATCTTATATAGGTGACATCTACCCAGATATGATAGGGAAAGATGAGACCATTTATTAAAATCTTAAATGGTCTTTGACAGGAGAGGGAAATAGTTAATATCACATAGATTAGCAGGATGAGACGGAATTTTAATACCCAGATAAGTGATGCCAACCTCGTTAGCCCATCTAAATGGAAATTAATCCCGCCAACCCAATTTGGCCTCAGGAAAAAAGGTTAAGGCCTCTGTTTTGGTGTAGTTAATTTTGAATCCCGATACTAATTCAAAAGCCTCAAATAAGTCTAGCATGTAAGGCATTGCTAATTTTGGCTCAGCAAAATATAGTAACAAATCATCCGCAAATGCAGAACATTTTATTTCCGTTTGCACCAACATAATGCCTCGCCATCTAGTTTCTTTAAAAAAAAGCCTGATAAGGGGATTCAGAGCTAAGTTAAATAAAAGCGGGGACAGCAGGCAACCCTGTCTTGTTCCACGAAAAAGATTAAATGATCTTGTATTTAGTGCATTTATGGTCAGAAAAGCTGTTGGCTTATGATATAAAGCATTAAAAATATGGGTAAATTCCGAACCAAATCCCTGGTGAGAAAAAATTCTACCCAAATGTGCCCATGATACTCGATCAAAAGCTTTATCTGCGTCACAGCTGACAACTATACTATCTTTTCCCTGGATCTGGTGGGTTTTAATCATGACTGCAAGGAGTGTTCTTATATTATGTATTGAATGACGATTTTTTAAGAAAACCGGTTTGAGCGGGGTGAAGAATTTTAGGCAGTATCAATTGTAGTCTTATTGATAATAGTTTTGTAAAAAGTTTAATATCCTGGTTCAAAAGAGAAATCGGCCTGTACGAGGTAACTAGCGTAGGGTCCTTGTCTGGTTTTGGTAATAGGATGACCCGGGCGATATTAAAATCTTTTGGGGCTGGTTTACCTTGTAAAATAGAGTTAAATAGATTAGAGAGATGAGGAACAAGATGTGGGGATAGTAATTTATAATAGGCCACTGAAAAACCATCTGGACCTGGCGTTTTACCTGTAGGCAAACCTTTTATGAGTGACATAAGTTCTAAATCAGTAACTGGGGCCGTTAAAATGTTTCTGTCTTCTTCAGTAAGGGTTGGAAGATCAGCCTTATATAAAAATTCCATACCTTGTGTGGGGTGGTCAGGAGATTCCAAATAGAAAGATTCAAAGTACCTAAGGAAAGCCTCACTAATCTGGTTTGGAGTGGATCCCATTGAACCCGAATCTAATTGAATGGATGAAATATGCTTAGGTGCAGTTGCAGATTTCACCAAATGCGCCAATAATTTACCCAGGCGATTACCCCAACGAAAATATCTATTATTACGATAAGTAATATTCATTCGAGCTTGTTCTTCACAAAGGGAGTCGTAAACAGTTTTAGCATCTCTACATGATATTCTATTAGCTTCTGTTGGGTTTGATAATAGAGCAGAGTATTTAGAAGACACTGTATTAGCGGCTTGGGAAAATTTCTGTTGTATATCTCTTTTTTTTGATGCTACATAGGAAATCAAATAACCTCACACAACTGGTTTCGATGCCTGCCAAAAAAGATTAATGTTTCCAACATGCTCAGAATTATCAGATACATAATTTAAGAAAGTCTGTTGTAAATATTGTTGAAAATCCTCCGAGGAGGCCAAATAATCAGGAAAACGCCAATTTGGGGAGCGAAATATAGGAGATTCCAACTGTAACTTTAATTTAACAGGGGCATGGTCTGAAATAAGTATGTCCTCAATGGAAGCATCTAATATTCTGTGTAGTAAGGAATTGGACATCAGTCAATAATCTAGTCTGGAAAATTTTTTATGGAGATGGCAGAAGAAGGTATATTCCCTAGATATCGGGTGAAGACATGGCCAGGGATCAATTAGCTCCAGGGAATCTAGTAGCAATGCCATGGTATAGGGAGCAGAGCGAGCCCGTCCCTCATGTCTAGGACTGCCAGAGACATCCAACGAGGAGTCTAGAGCTACATTAAGATCACCTCCCATTATTAAGGTGCCCTCTGACCAAGCTTGTATAGTCACATATAAAGATGAAAAAAATTCTGCATTAGGCCCTGTGGGGGCATAAATACAGGATAAAGTATAAGTTTCATGCTCAATAACAACCTTTAATAATAAATATCTACCGTCCAGGTCTATTTTCTCGTCTTTTATAGTGTAGGTAAGAGATTTATTAAACAGAATAAGTACCCCAAGGGTTTTTGTTATATATGAAACACTTCTATATTCCTTTAACCATGTATCCTTCAAGGAGTTTGGATCAGTGCATCGCCAGTGAGTTTCCTGTAGGAAAACTATATCAGGACGGTGTTTCTTAAGGTGACTTAAAACTTTTTTATGTTTGATAGGGTTATTTAACCCTTCTACATTCCAGGATATAAGTGTGAGATCACGTTTAACCATCGTATTCTGAGGTGTCTGGTTATGCCTAGTAGTCATTAACCTATACCAACAACAGAAAATCCGGCAAAAGGATAAAATCTAAGAAAATCCCCAAGCCCGTCCCAACGAGCAAGCTGGGGGAATCCCACAAACAGAAACCCTAAACATTTGTATAGAATGAAATCTAATATATACCCAACAATAACAATAGATATATTATGGAAAAACAATCTGTCAATTTTTAAAAAGTTTAACTGAACCCAGTATGACAACCCGAAAGGTTGTCGCAATAATAGTAAAAATTTAGCAAGGTTAGAGAAAACAAAAAAAGAAAAAACAGCATGGAAGCTGGAAGAACCTCTGGAAAGGCCCTCTATTACATATTGAAAACAACATACATTGCCAATAATAGACCCTAAACAACATAATACTAGCAAAATCTGCATTGCAAAGAAAATGAAGACACTGTCAGCAAATATAAACAGTAACACAATACTTATCAACGTCGATGTGGTGGACTCAGTCATTGTCGTCCATGGAGACATGAAGGAAAGCCGATCCCATTGATTTTAGAAAGTTCTGCGCGGCAGATGGAGAGTCCAGATAATATGGTTTACCATTATTGATGATCCGCAGTTTAGCGGGGTAGAGTAAGGAAAACCGTATGCCTTTGGAGAATAGTTCCTTACAGATTGGTGAAAATTCACGCCTTTTAGAGGAGACTTGAAAGGAAAAGTCTTGAAATAGCAGAAGTTTAGAGCCTTCGTAGGATAAATTGTTGAGTTTGCGGTATGCTTCCAGAATCTTCACCTTGTCGTGGTAGTTTAATAATCTGAAAATTACTGGACGTGGACGTTGTTGTGTCTGTTGTCGGTCAGGACCTATTCGATGCGCCCTTTCCACTATTAAAAATGAGGATCCAGAAATTATTCCAAGGGCCACAGGAAGCCAATTAGAGACTATGGCGTGAAGATCTTTAGGTCTGACTGACTCAGGGAGACCTATCAGACACAGATTGTTATGTCTGTTGCGGTTTTCTAGGTCTTCAACCTTGTAATTTAAGGCCGCTATGGTGGCATCGTGAGAATGGAACAGAGATTTAACTTCATGAAGGTCATCTTCCAAAGTTGAAATACGATCTTCCGCTTCTGTCAAACGTTTGGTGTGCTGAGACAGCTGTGCAGTAGCTGCGATAATAGCCTCTGTGAGTGGAGCCAATTTAATATCTAAAAGAGGCGAAATTATATAAGAAATTTCTTTTGCTCTTTCTATGGAGAGCGGGCTGTATTTGTTGGTGTCAAATAATGCTTCTGAGGTGAACGCGGTGATAAAGATGCTTCTGAGACAGAAGCTGCAGATTTATTTTTATTTGTCTGTGAGCTCTTGGAAGGCTTAGGTGTCTTTTTAACATATCTCTCCATAATTATTGTGAAAAAATTCTCAATCACAAAAATGGAAATATAAAAAATGAAATGTGGCTGTGTATCCGAGAAATAGTATATACACTGATGCAACAGTAAAAATTACTGATATGAAAGTTCACCACTAGAGGGTAGCATAGGCCAACAAATGGAATGCTGAATTTATTCTGTGAAGTCCTGGAAGTCACAGGTATAGTATATAATAGCACACTGCTGCTAATACAGAACACAGGGCCTGATTCTGAGCTGAACGCTCTGACCAGAGCGCTCGCTCTGAATCAGGGCCCTCCTACCTTTTTTTGGAGCGTCCTCATGGACGCTCGCATAGCTGTGGGTTACCACCCACAGCTATAGCGAGCGTCCATGATGATGGTCGCGATGGTCTTGACCCTGCGGTAGGGTCTCGCTGCCGCAAGCCCTGGAGTGATTTTGGCTCTATCAGAGCCAAAATCACTTGAGACGGTAGGAACGCCTCCGTCTGGCAGGCACGCCCACCAAAGGGGGCGTGCTGTCAATCAACATCGACAGCATGCCCCCTTTGGTGCGAGACCCGGAGCGATGGAGAGCTCGTCGCTCTCCGGGTCTCGCGCATGCGCAGTGGGGGACATCGACCCGCTTGCGAGCGTACTGCCGCTCACAAGCGGGTCTGAATGACCCCCACAGTGTGTGTCACACATATCACAGTCTCCACTCACCAATATACCAGTGACTCCAAAGGGCAGACAATATTTAAAAGGTGACTAATTCACCTAGGGTCTGACTTTCATGCTGTACAGGGGTAGGCAGAGCAGAGAGGTGGTCACAGCACCCATCTAGACAGGATGTGGGCGGTTCCGCAGTTAGCACAGAGACCAGAGGGCAACAGTACGTTTCAAGGGACCTGCACCAGGGGACGGGAGACCAAGGAGGGAGGAATCCCAACAGCTCTCTATGTGTCGCGCCCAGGGAAGGGTCTGCAGCCGGAGAGAAGCGGCTCCAGCAGCGCTCACACTGGTGAGTGACAGGCGCTATTGCTGGTCTTCGGGTCTGGCAGTCAGATGCACACTTCCGATGGGGGGGGGAGAAGGGAGTGCGGGTGATGCGTCTTCTGCAGCTGGGAGGCAGAGAGATGCGTTGTTGCCCAGCGACACGCACACACAGCAAGGTGACAGGCGCTATTGCTGGTCTTCGGGTCTGGCGGTCAGATGCACACTCCCGATGGGGAGGGGAGCAGGGAGTGCGGGTGATGCATCCTCTGCAGCTGGGAGGCAGAGAGATGCATTGTTGCCCAGCGACACGCACACACAGCAAGGTGACAGGCGCTACTGCTGGTGTTCTGGGTCCGGCGGTCGGATGCACACTCCCGACCGGGGGGGAGCAGGGAATGCAGGTGATGCGTCCTCTGTAGCTGGGAGGTAGAGAGACGCGCCGTTGCCCGGATGGAGATTGCGGAACACACAGTGAGGTAGGTGACAGGCATTACCGCTGGTCTTCTGTGTCCGGCGGACAGATGCAAGCTCCCGACAGGAAGGCAGCAGGGAGTGCGGGTAAGGTGTCCTCCGCAGTCGGGGAGCAGGGGGACATGTTGTCACACGTTTAGATATCCCGTCCTGGGAAGGGCAGCCATGCAGCCAGCATTTCTTGTGACCAGATTCCGGCGGTATATGGTCTCACAGGGGCAAGAGACCTATGTATCTGTTCCTCCCTACTTGGGCTGCAAACTGGGGTTTATTGCGAGCTCAAAAAGCCCCTTAAAATGAGGATGGAGGTCAAATCAGGGAGCCCTCTGTGAGAAGGACTCTAAAAAGCGGCCATATTAGCTGGCCCACCCACCGGAAGTTCCTGAGCGCTCACTGTTAACAAACTCTTAGCGGTCACCCGACCTATAGAGAAGACAGCAGTGGCGCCTCACCAGCCTGGCACCTTCCTGATGGCAGTAGACACCTCCCACATTGGTCACCCCCTCTGCCATCTCCCAGGCTATTATTTAAATAATTTCAAACATTCTAAACAGCAAGTAACCCTATAGGATATTATCAGGAAAAGCTGTATATTACTGAATCATATACTTAAAAATATGACACTATAAACCAAACCGTTAATTCATTCAGACAGCAGTACGTGAGTCAATGCCCCTTATTTACCATTCATGTAAACTCATGTACAACATTATTACTAGTTTAAGACAGGACCATCTTAGAGCCTGATTCAGTTTGGATTGCAGTTGCTAATATGCACACAGGGGGCCACTGTTCAGGTATGCTAATCCTGCAATCGCAAGTAAATCATTAGCACGTCCACTATGTTTTGCTCTGCGATCACAGTCTCCAAGACTGCTAAACAATCAGTAACATCAGAACCTATACGCTGGATGCGGTTAAGATCCCGATAACTGGGATGCAGTCTGGAATCCCGATTACTGAGAGAACACCAGCGACGGAATCCCGACAGGACTGGGGATGGCAATGCCGGCAGACGGCGTATCATCCGTGGGTTTTAGGTTTAGGCGTGGCAGGATGGGGGAATTTAGGGTTAGGCTCTAGACAGGGGGAGGTAGGTTCAGGCACCACCAGGGGGGGGCTGGACATTAGGATTAGGTACTAAGCGGGGGAGGGTTAGGGTTACGCACCAAGGGGAAAGGTTAGGTTTAGGCACTTACCGGGAGAGTTAGGGTGCGGGGTGGGTTAGCATTAGGGTAATAAAAATGAGGGTTTGGGGTAAATAGGACAGGGGAACATTACCCAGCGTCCCCCTGTCGGGATTTGTACCATCGGGCTGCCACTGTCAGTGTACTGACAGCCGGCATCCCGTCCATCGGTATTTCATACCAATTCCCTATGCGCAGCAATTGCACAAGCTCATACCTCACTAAGGAATTGTTAACAGCCACGCACCCTATGGGTCCCCAAGCTGCGTATGGCATTGCAGTGGTTAATTTGTGCACACCCATGTAACGGCGTTCAAACGCACTGACACACCTGTGTTCAGAGCTGTAACTAGACTTTTTGGTGCCCTGTGCCAGAAAGAGCATTGCCGCCCCCTATTTTTCAAATAGGGACATAACATACCCCAAAAAAGGGGAATGGCCAGGGAAGAGATAGGAGAGGCCAGGAGATGCTGGGGATGAAACAAGAGGAAGCTTCAAGTGAGAATGATAATAAACAGAAAATTGACAGGCCTGAACAGTGTCCCTTGTCCTGCGGTGCCCTGTGCCATGGCACAGGCCGCACTACCCTAGTTACAGCCCTGCCTGCGTTCCGCGACCACCGGGGTCTTAACCAAGGCTGAATAGAATAGAATAGTCAGACAGGGTAGATGAGGATGTGTGAGGGGCGGGGTCTTGGCTAAGGACAAGGGGTGAACATATTCACATATTCAATAGAATAGAGTAGTGACAGACAGGAGGGGGTGGAGACTCGCGGTGAGGGGGACAGAGCAGTCAGGGACAGTCACAGGAGGAGATTCCATAGAACAGAAGAAGGACCAGCTGTGATAGGTAGATAGTAGGAGGCGGTGGAGACTTGGGTTCTTAGGCAGAGAGAGAGGGATCCCTGGGGCATCCACACTAAGGTGGAGCAGGCAGCCATTCAGAGAGGAGGACTATTGAAGTAAGCAGTACAGTCACCTCACCTGGCACTCTGCGATCAGCAGGGGGAGGGACTGTGTGAGGAGCCTCTCATGCTCGGCTGCGCTTGTCTGTAGCAGGCTGCTGCTGCCTGTCATACAGTATGGCAGGCGCAGCAGCAGCCGGCACAGTAGCAGTAAGAATGGGTGGCAGTCGGGAAGCCGACGGACGTAATCCCGACTGCCGGCTTCCCGACTGTCTAATCCCGGCAAGTGTCTAATGACAGGCGAACATCCCGATGCCTGTCATTAGACATACGCCGGGAGCCCGACTCCCGGCATCCCGATCGAAGGGACGCAGGGCGCCGAGCGCGGATAGCCGCGGGGGGGTTAGGTTTAGGGCTCCCGGGGGGGACTTAGGGTTAGGCTAGGGGAATGGGGGGTTAGGGTTAGGCACCCCTGGGTGGAGGTTAGGGTTAGGCACCCCCCGGGGGACTTAGGTATAGGCGGTGGGGAAGGGTGGGTTAGGTTTAGGCACTTAGAGGGGGGATTAGGGTTAGGCACTTGGGGGGGAGGTTAGGGTTAGGCACCCCTAAGGGAGGGTTAGGGGGTCGAATAGGTTAGCAAATATTTACAAGGCCACATGGCAACAATCGCTTCCAGATCAGCCGAAATTGACAACCTCAGATCCAAAGATATACGGGACGATAAATCATTGCCCCCTAAATGAATGACAAGAACCAAGGGAAACCCAAAAATTCTATGTAAAAATTCCAATGACGAAGCCCAAAAGCATGCCCCGTACTCCTAACCACCTAACCCTATCCAACACAGGGAACAAATCCAAACGCTGCACAAAATTGGACCGTCCGGCCCAAAACACAAAGGAATGCCCCACAATCCAGACAGGTCAAACATTTCAACTTGCGCACCTGTAAAATGAAATAAACAAATCATGAGACAAAGTTAAGAAAGAAGGAAGAAGTGAGAAAACAGAAAGTTAGGACAGTGAGAGGAGAGGGGTGCAGGGATGAGATTCTAACACAAACACAAGGCAAAACACAAACACTCCACCAGCCGGCATGCAACCGAAGTTAAAACAAGTGGTTAAATTAAATTCCTCAAGACACCCGATGGCGATCAACAAAAATTTCTAGCGAAGTCTGATGTACGATTTATATGCTGCAGACTTCCAGCGGCCCAGGGCTTTAATCTGATTGACGGAAAAACCTGATGCAGCAGCCGACGTAGCCGCCCCAATTCTAAATGAATGGGTACCAAAATCACATGGGGATAACCCAAGCGCCGCCATGCACCACTTTAACACCCAAGCAAATTGGACATGGGTCACTGGGGAACCATCGGCATGCTCTAACCACTCCCCCTTCGTGGAAGGACAATAATCTCGATAAAACCTGGCCCACACCACTGGACAAACCTCTGCATCCGTGCATGCCTGCATGTAAACCCAGCGACCCCATCCCAACTGATCCATTTTAGATTGCCGAATGCAACACAACATGACTGAATCTTCCACAAAAAAATCGGAAACAAATGAGATGGCAGGCCTCGCTTTGAAGGTGCCACCAATTCTGAAACCCGAAATGCCCCATGAAAGGCCATGACAAACGCCAAACTAAATAACCGAGCCTCCACATCAGAAACACAAACGGTTATCAGCACTTGCAATAACCGCGCCAGCAGACTCAAATCAATAGGGCGACATGTGTCCGGGGGAACGGGGACTATCCTGGCCCAACCCTTCAAAGCCTTTTTGCCAAAAAATGTCTTTGAAAGATCCTCCAGACCCTTAACCTGAAAAAAATGGGACAAACCCGCTAAAACCTTAGCAGCCATGGTTCTGGACCTGCCTGACTCATACAAACACCACACAAAAGCGAGAATAAGCTTCCGATTGGTCTTACCTCGGTTTTCTGTACGAGCCCTGAATCGCCTCCATTCCAACCAGGAAGCCTGATAACTTCACAAGGTCCCAGGAGCCAGAGACCGATGAGCTAGCCCCTCCATGCCTGCTCGATAACCTGTTAGACATAAGATGGGCATGTCTCACCGACCTGTGAAGCCAACGGGGGCCAATTTACGGAAATCTGCAATCTCGTTTTGCTCCCCTGGGATGTGTTGCACCCAAAACAGAATATTAAATTGTAGGCAACGCAAAACAAATTGAGCAAGCAAATGTAAAGCCGGCAAAGGAGCGGCCTGCTGCCTATTCACTGTGTAAACAATGCCGAGGTTATCACACCAAAAAATAACGCTGCGGTTACTCAAAAGGAACACCCCAGAGTTCTAGGAAAACCATGATAGGGAAGAGCTCTAGAAGGAGAAGATCCCTCGTCAAGCCCCTGGTCACCCACTCATCAGGCCAAAGGGCTGCGCACCATCTGCCGTTCAAGTAAGCCCCAAAACCCGAGGAGCTCGCTGCATCCGTTAACAACTGGATCACGCAATTTTACTCCCCTGGCGACATCCAAATGTGTACCCCATTGAATGCAGACACAAATTCCACCCAAACTCTCAGGTCCCTCATAAGCTCCGCTGAAAGTCGAATAAAATGATGCAGTTTTCGCACCCGCGACGTAGCCCGCTCCAATTTCCGACTAAACACCCTCCCCATACAGTAGGTATCACCTGCCACGCAAAATTCAAAAGTCTCAATAGTGATTGAGCTTGGCGTAAAGTAACTTTACCAGACGCCAAAGCCCACATAACCGTAAAAGGACCTTTGGTCTTATCGCAGGCGATGGGCACGCCAAACTCTGCGAACAACGAAAGTACCCATCCGACTCGTGATACACCAGGGCAAGAACGTGCTAAACTTTTCTAAACAAGCGCACGAAATTGAACATCCCATGGGAAGGCATCTATCCACATAGAATCCGTCCTGCAGCCGAAAATCCATGAACTGAAAACAATCCGGATGCAAAAGCAACAGCCGACAGGCAGATTCAGATTCAACATCGATCTTCCACATGAGCGCTCCAACCCCAAAGGACCTAACCATATCTAAAGCTTCATGAAATGACTGATACGTCACTCCGGGATTGCATCATAAACCGAAAACCCCCCCCGGCCAAGACAAATGCTGGATAAGTCGAAATTTCCCTTCAATCTTCTTTGGTATCACCCCTACCGGAGACAACACCAAATCAGGCAGAGGCAGCTCCGAAAAGGGGCCAATCATTCTTCCTAAACTGACCTCCTTCATGACCTTCTCCCGCAAAGCCGCTGAAAAATCAATCGCGGAACGTAAATTCTGCGGCAACCCCATGCGAACCTCATCAATAATTGGGATACGAAAGCCATGAAGAAAGCCATCCCGCAACATAGCTGCTTCGGAACACCTGGGGTAGATGTCAAGCCAACGCGACATGGCGGCTACACCTACCGTCGTGGGAGCCCTACTTAGTACCAGGGCTCCAGGCCTGGCAAACCGACGAGGGGACCCCATCCTGGGCATATGTTGCACAATTACAGTCTTTCCCCGGGTGGGCTCCCCGCAGCGCAAACATTAGTGTCGAAAATGACATTTCGACCCAAAAGGACAATGAACGTTATTGAACGCGAATCAACGCCCCTTTGTCATTGAACCAACAATGGATGGCCCGCTTTCCCAGCTGGCTGTCCTTTTTTCACCACCATTACCTCTCCTCCAACCCACTGAGGCTGCGTCACATCCAACCACACTTCCGCATCTTTGGAGAAAAATTTTATGACCAACCACCCATGTTGTTTGCGATGGAACTCTTCATCGTAAGTTCGCCACACCTGACCCTTAGCTGATATATAGAGGCTATGGATCAGGTGTAAGTATCGGACCAAATTAATTTGCTCGTTGGGCCGTGTTCACAAGTAACACACCATAAAAACACAAAACCCACTAAACCAATTCGAATAAGACTTATAGGAGTCTTCGCACTTCTCCTGACGTGTGGCCGCCAAGGTTTTGCGGGCCTTAGAGGTCAAAGCAAAATCATTGATTTAATGACCCACACGAATACGCTCCCTTATCCTCGGACGAAGACAACGGAGGACGGTCGAGTTGGCACAAAGGACCACCTCATCCGGGTCCTCCAAGTGAGAGGAGCTGAGGCTACTAGACCAATGCCTCCATCGTCGTTTAAATGTCACCTTGTCATCCTTCGACGACTCCGAAGTCCATGGATGAAGAAGATGACGATCCCCGATGTCCTTTTTTGGACCTATGCCCCCTACGCCTGCGTTTTTGGGATCCCCACTGAGAATTTCGCCGAGAAACCTCTGACGATAAATCAGACGAATTTGAATTAGCACTTCCAGCCCAAGTGGAGTTAGCCTCCCAATCCACATCTGATTAAGAACTCGACTCACCAGAACCACTTTCCCGCACACCATCTCAAGCCTCTTCGGACACCACCCCATCCCTGGCAGGAACGCCAATCTCCAGAACCGCAGCCACAGCATCTGGAATAGAAACGGACAAGGGAGCAACTGTACCAGGCACAGCACACACCAAACTGTCCCCTGAGGGAACAGATGCAAGAGCAACGCCACTATCCGCAGCAGCAGGGGCCCCCGCGGAAGTAGTCACTGAAATAGCCCCCACGGGAACTAGAGACCCCTGTAATCCTAAAGCTGGTGCTAAAATCTGCAGGAATTGCACCGGCAGAGGTGCCAGCTGACTCCCCAATTGCTGCAAATCTAAAGCTGGAATAGATGTCCCTACGACTTGCGCAACCTGTGAGCCCCTGAGCAGCGGCGCCACAGCAGAAGCCATGGCAGACATCAAAACCGAAAGCTGACGCCGCACCCACAGCCGCGGATGCAGGGACAACCATCCCAGGCGCCGAAGGGATGGGAGGAGGCGCCATAGAAGGTGCCACAGAAAGAGGGGGAGCACCCACCACCACCTACGCATATGTCAGCACCCTACCCCCCAATACTCCTCTAATGTGTCCCCTGAGCCCATAGCAAGAGCCGCCGAGCTCATAACAGACATGCAGGGTGAACTGCGCACTGCAGTCACTCTGCTGTGGTGGCCGGAAACAGCGAGTCGAGCTGCGCCACAGCCAGCCACCCTCTGGGTTTCGTGTCCAGGACATTGAGTATCGGCCATAATACAAAAGGCAGTGTAGAGGAAGGCTTCCCAGGCCCTCCCAGTGCCATCTAGTACCTCAGCACCTCCACCACCATGTGACGTTACACTGTCCCCAGTGGACAGAGCAGCTGAGCTCTGTGTAGGCGGACATGGCCTCCTCCTCTTCATCGTGACAGCTGAGCCAGGAGCTTCAAAAGCCTGAAGATGCGCTTATTCTCAGATAATGATGTGTTCCCCTTTTTCTCACACACAATTACAGACACATATTATCAGGGCTGGACTAAGGCTTGTGCAGGCCCCAGGGCAACTAAATTATTTTGGCCCCTTCAAGCCACATGGAGCCTACAAAGCCACCCACCTTCCCCCTAGCCACACGGAGCCTACATAGCCACACGCCCCCCTTAGTGACACGGAGACCACCGCCCTTCCCCCTAGCCACACAGAGCCTCCGCCCCCTTCTACCCCCAAACCACATGGAGTCTATTGCTCTGCCGCTGATTACTCACTTGAGTGATGGCGTGACCTCCTGACAGATCTGCTCCCTAGTCCCCTCATCAGTGTCACGGATGTTAAGTGTCACATGATGCCGATAAGAGGACTCTGGAGCCGCTCTGCGCTGTATGCAGCAGCACTGACTGTGCTGCTGCATGCAGTAACACAGAGCTGTGGCAGTAAGACTCAATCTGGGAACAAGTGCCACTGGATACCTGTTCTCGTCAGGGTCACACCAACCCTGTGTGGGGCCCCCTACGTGTGTGGGGCCCCAGAGACAACCGCCCCTGTCGCCTCCCTTAATCTGGCCCTGCATATTATCATGTACAATGCTACTGCATTTTATTGTATTTGAAGCAACAGTTGACAGGTTACAGCAATACATTAACTTAACAAATTATGCAGTAAGTAGTTTCTGAACTGCAAACAGTATAAGCAGGTCACTGTGGACCTGATTCAGCAAGGAATGCTATTCTGCTTATACGCACGCAACTGTATTGCTAATATCAGTGGTGCTATTTAAATGTTTTCATTCACATTGCGAATGCAGCCTGACATAAGGACGCCAACATCCCTTTACTCACACCCGTACACTTGGCCAACATTGCGAAACAATCGGTAACATCGAGTAACATCGGACCCAGACACACAGTTAAGGAAGCCCAGACCTCATTCGGGAATTGCTAACTTCTGCGCACGCTATGAGTTTTCAAGAGGTGTCTGGTATCACAGTGGATAATTTATGCACGATCATGCAATGGCGTTGAAACGTACTGGCACACCTGTGTTCGCACGGCCACCCCCCTGTCACCACCCACAAACGGCACTTCCTGTCAATCACTCTGTTGCAGAGCCAGATTTAGACCTCATGGGGCCATAGGCAAGATACCAGTTTGGGGGCCCCCTCCCTCACTAATTCAAAATGCTATACTTTTGTTCCTGCTTTATGCCCCTTACATTATTTTTTTGCGATAGTAGTGATGCTGCTGCCATGATTCTCTATGTACATGATCTCAGCTGAAGGCATCCCTACCATAATCCTGACCCTAACTCAACCCTAACCCCAAACCTCCACCTAACCATAACCTCTGAACCTAATACCCTAACCAATAGCGTTAAACCAACACTAATAACCTATTCCTAAATCCTAATCCAAAAATCTAAACTACCCCTATCTCTTTACCCAAACCATTACACCAACACTATTACCCTATTCATAATACCCTGTAACCAGTGGGTTAAATAATTAATTTCTACATAGGCATATAAATTGTAACACACAACCTGTGTTAGACCCCATTATGGTTTGAATAGGATATTGTATTCATATAGTTGCAGTCTATGCACAGAATGGTCAGATTCACCTTTTGAGGTCAAACAAGACATAAATTGAGAGGCCCTAACTTGTACCTGTCACTATTAGTAGATGTATAATGAGCCATCCATAGCTTATATGGTGTTATCAGAAGACAGTGAGCCACATTCCAGTGGGGTGATCATTGTAAGATGTGTAGAGATGCTAAGCATTATGGGTTATTGACAGAGATGCCCATTTTCTCTAGGCAAAGGGGGTTTTGAGAGTTTATCTCCAGACATTAGGACACATCATTGCTGCATTTCTTTGTCTGGTAGTATATGTTAGTGCTTACAGAACATGTGCAAGAAGTAAGAATGGTCCGTGCTATGCTGTACCAATCAGTGCTTGGTACCCAGTATGTAACTAATATGGGCTTAATATCCAGAATGCCAACACTCATACTAGGGTATATAAATCAAGACCTAGACAAAGGCTCTTTGGCTCGTGTATGGACCTGAGACTGCAGTAGGGTGCCTACAATGTATATTGGTAGGGCATTATTGAAACGAGAGCTCCCCAGTTGAAGATGAAGTACATCTTATGTTGAAGATGATGAACTACCGGTATCATCTGAATTCCTAGACAAAAGTTGAGTATACTGTATACTTTGTATGCTGTATGTTAATTATTTGTTTGTTACTTGTAAATAAAATGTGTTCATTTGTACTCGCTCAAATGGTCACGTGTGTGTAACTATTCATTTCGATCAGAATGAAACCCACTGTTATGCACTTGGTGTCGAGAAGTGGGATCAAAAGGGTTAAATAGTTTGTGACCAATTGACTGATTCTGTAAAAAAAGGCAATATGATGTTTTTCTTTTTCTCGTGCTGTCGTGAACACTGTATTGTGTTTCCTCTGTCTCATTCCTTTGAGAAAGGATTGTGATTTAGCTAAAATCACATTGTGTGTTGTTTTGTCTTTTTCTTTTAAAAAAAAAAAAGAATAGAAAAATGATTTGCGAATTGTTTTTAAAATGTGAAAATTGCAAAAGGTAGATTACAGAATAAGTTGATGAAATTTCAGAAATGTGTTAAGAAATCTCAGTTTAATCCAATGTGTTTGGGTACGCCCATACAATGTAGTGATATGAGCTTTCTAAAAGCAAATAATTTTGAATCAGATGATGAAATGTTGCCATTATGTGTTTCTGAGACGTCTGTCAGTCTCCCTTTAGAAAATTCAGAAGGGAGGGGGAGTGAGTGTTCACAAGAAGTTGAAATGTCAGGTGCTGATTTACACACAGCAGTGAGCTTGAGATACACAGAGAAGTGTGTTAAGTTACACAGATAGAATTTCAGACAGAAATGAAGCAATGTAATCACACTGCAGATAAGGAAATAGTATTTGATATGTGTGATTGTGTGATGAAAATGTCTGATTATTTGACAAAATGTGAACAAAATGTACAAACCTATGAATTCAGGGAATACGTCCAGAAATCATAGTCAAAATTGAATGCAAATGAGGTTTCTGACAAAATGGCAATGGTTTGTGGTACTCCTGAGGTGAATGATGGTATGCCTGAATGACCAGCCACTGTCCTGCTTGCCATGCATTGTGTAATGAATGAAAACCAGGAAGTGTCTGAGTACCCATTAAAAGGGGTGTCACTAAGTGAAGGGGTGGTGATGATGCCTTTTGCCTTGCCCAATGAGGCGTGGGAGTTACCCAAAGCCAGAGGGTGGGAAATAGGCTGAATTTCAGTAAAAGTCCAGGCCCCTGAGACTGAAGACTACCCCCACGAGAATATGACTTTTACATGGCATGAACATCAGCATGTCATTGTTGAGTTTAATAATGCAAAAAGTGCTGAAACATCAATTGCAAATGATGTTCATGGTTTACTTGCTAATTGTGAAGGAGGGGTTGGTAGGTACACACTGACTAACGACAAGGGGCATACATGCATAACAGGCACACTGTGGGAATATTTTGTGACAAAGTTGCAGATTTTGTGTTTGGTAATGAAATTCATATCCCAGTGTATTTTCTTACAAAGCCTTGCCAGCCAAAGGTTTTGAAGCAGCTGAAAGACACACAGTTGCCAATGACAACAGCAGAAACTCTCATGCTGATTGAGGAGATTAAAGTGTTACTTGCTGGCCAGGTGAAATTTAAACCAATGTATGAACTGTCCATATTGGATTATCTTATGAGCACAGCTCCACGGGGGTTGGAAGATTTCCAAGACAGAGGGCCTGATTCAGAGCCGCTCGTAAGCGGCCGCTCGTTCGCTCCGAGCGATGTTCGCACAACTGCGCATGCGTATGGGTTGTAATACGCATGCGCGAACCAGTCATTGCGGTCGGAAATTGTGTGCTCGCAAAATAGCGAATGCCTGCTAATTTGAGTGACAGAATGAGGCATTTGTGGGTGGTAACGGGAAGGTGCTTGAAAATGGGGAGTGGAGAT
The DNA here is from genome assembly GCA_031769625.1 of Taudactylus pleione. Classification (NCBI taxonomy): domain Eukaryota; kingdom Metazoa; phylum Chordata; class Amphibia; order Anura; family Myobatrachidae; genus Taudactylus; species Taudactylus pleione. The sequence continues at coordinate 6,731,864 of JAUIMM010000053.1, forward strand.
CCGAACGCAGGCGTGCCAAGCGGTCAAAACGGGCGTTTTAAGGGTGTGCATAATTAACAAAGCAGCGTCATCGACCACGTCACTTGGTTGTCTTTTAGCCTGAACTGCTCGCATGATTGCGGTAGAAAAATGCTACCACAAGCACTGTGAGCAGTTCAGACGCCTTTCGATGTACTCGATTAATCTAATAAATAGCGGAGATGACGTATGATGCGAGCGGCCAGGGGGCGTTTTTTTTTAAATAGCGAGCACATGCTTCGTTCGCTCGTTCAGACATAGAGGCGTCAACAGACCGCAAAGAGCGAGCGCTCTATTTAAATATCCGGCCCCTTTTTCTGAACGAGCGAGCGCAAATAGCGTCCGGCTCTGAATCAGGCCCAGAGAGCATAATTGGTTCATGGACTGTGGAGCTACTTGCACCCAAACAGGACTTTTGTGGAGCTTTGCTGGAGCTAAGCAGCTATCTTTTCAAGCTGACAGCTGAAAGACAGAAGAAGGGGTTAGCGAACTTGTGGAATCTATGACTGTTTTCCAAGTCACTGACAAGACTAAATGCCCTGTAAGTCTTCACACTGAGAAATGGACATTTGACACAAATTCTATATGGACTGCTGTCCAAAGCTGGAAGATCGACATGGGACATGCTGATACACACACTTATAGCTTCAATGGTGTGTGCACAGCTGAACTGAGCACAGAACATGGTGTGCAATTCACCGCAAAGACAGCACTGATGATGCTAGGAGAACTGTTAAGTCATGACGGAGCTGACGCTGCATTCAAGCAAGCTCAAATCAAAGGGATTCCTTACATCCAAACCGTGGTCAGAGACATTGCAAAAAACCTGTTACTTTTGCCAACAGCTGAAAATGTGGCCTACCTTGCTTGCTAATGATAAAGGCCTCATATAATATGAAATGACTGCACAAGTCTGGCAATTTGAATTCATCTTTTGCCACCAAGAAGATGGAGGACAAGTGTTGTTGAATAACTACAAAACACTGTTATTCAGGAGTGAAGTTGTCTCAAGCAGAGTGATACAAGATAAGAGACTATCCTGAAGTTGTGACACAGACTTAATGACTTTTTGCTATTATGGGATGTCCGAGAGGATTCAAGCAGACAAAGACACCCATTTTACAGAAACAAAATGGAGTATATTGTGGGAGGCACTTACTGTGGGTGAGATAGGAGCAAGGGGCACTTACTGTGGGTGCTACAGGTGGAGGGGCCACTAATTGTCGGTGAAGGAGGGACAGGGGGCACTTACTGTGGATGATATAGAGGCAGAGGGCACTTACTGTGGGTGATATAGAAGCAAGTGGCACTTACTGCGGGTGATATAGGAGCAGAGGGCACTTTCTACGGGTGATATAGAAGCAGGGGGCACTAACTGCAGGTGATATAGGAGCGGGGGGCACTTACTGCAGGTGAAAAAGGGCCAGAGGGGCACTGATGGCACAGAGTAAATGATGCTGGAGAGACATGGGGATGGCTGGTGGACTGTTGCGTGTTGATGACATTGGCTTTATTCCTACGCAAACAAGCGGCTTCCAGACCTCCTGCATGAATATTGAATTCTGACTCAAGACACTGCCTTTTCAGAAAGGATCAATTTCTTCAGAGGTTCCCCGTTGCAGAGAAATCATAAAGGTAAGAAAATACTCATTCACATGCTCACTGTGTTTATTCACTGAAGAGAGGGACTGGAGGTTTGCTCATCAGCTCCTGGAGTGGTGGGCATGCTCCCAGCATGATGAAAACGGGGCAGCGGCTTGCAGGCATGGCATTTCACACGAGGCCTCACCCCTTTCCACAAGGCCACATCTACATTTTTGGCCATGCGCCGAAGGCCCACGCACATAAGCTCACATTCAAAATGTTTCCAGGGCCACTTTAAATTCCCAATACGCCCCTGCCTGGGTCCCATCCATCTCACTGGCTCCTGTCCCCTCACAACAGCCTGCCACTGGGGATGTCTTCCCTTTAACAAGCCACCAATCCCTAGGATGTTGCTGCCCGACAGGTCCATTCTGCTTGCTCATTGCAGGCTCTGTGACATCCAGGCTGAGGGGGGTCAGGCAAGGTTCACCTACAGCTTTGCCATAGGGCTTAATGGGAGGTATATTTATCTATATTTCTATCTATCTGTCTGTCTATCTAATTAAAAAAATATGACAGGGGCTACAACACATCTATATGATCCAGTCTAACAGTTGGGATGACACCAAAACTTTAGGGCACCATTTACAGAGAGTGAGAAAATAATATCCAGTATGTACACAGGGCCTAGGGCCTGATTCAGACCCACTCGCAAGCGGCTGTCCGCTCGCAAGTGGGTCGATGTTGTGCACTGAGCATGCGCACGACGGCGGGAGCTCCGTCGTGCGCATGCGCCAGACGCGACGAGCGAAGGACTTTCCTTCGCTCGTTGTGTCTGATCAAAGGGGACGTGCTGCCGATGTTGATTGACAGCACGCCCCCTTTGGTGGGCGTGCCGGGGGCGTGCCTCCCTGATGGGGGCGTTCCCAAGGGAACGCCTACCGTCAGAAGCCGGCCCACTGACATCACTAGTGATGTCAGTGGCAGTGATTTTGGCTCTGATAGAGCCAAAATCACTCCGGGCCTTGCGGTTGAAAAACTCAACCGCAGGCTCCGGCTCGCAGTGGCAATGGTCGCGATGGTCAAGACCATCGCGGCCATCAAACTGCACGCTCGTATAGGCTGTGGGTGGTGACCCACAGCTATACGAGCGTTCAGGAGGACGCTCCATAATTATGGAGGGCGGCCCTCATTCAGAGCGTGCGCTCTGCTCAGAGCGCACGGCTCTGAATGAGGGCCCTAGTTCACTACAGAACGCAACTGCGAATGCAATAGCAATTACGCACGTAGTTAAACTGCGATACTATGCTAATCCATTGCGATCGCAATGCCGCCGCTGCACTACATAAGGACGCCTACTTTACCTTACACATCTGTAATGTTTAGCCATACTGCGAAAACATTGGTGCAATCAAGTACCATCGCAGCCTCACACACACTTTCACAAGCCCAGACCTTACTCAGAAATTGCCAACTTCCGTGCACGTTATCAGCCCTCAGGCTGCGTAGGGCATCAGGGCTGCCATCAGAAATGGTGGGGCACAGTACTGACAAATTAGGCAGAGCCCCTCTCGCAGTGGGCGGAGCTGTGGATGTGGGTGGAGCTACTTCGGGGGTGAGAGACAGGGAGAGCTGGACCTATTGGGGGCACAGATTAATCATTCGTAAGTTCTGTTATATTACTTGCTGCGCTGACATTTTTATTTGCATGTTTTTAATTTAATATATCTAAGCACAAAGCACAAGATGTTTTGTGTTGTGTATATATAATATAAACGGTATATATATATATATATACATACATACACAAAAAAAGCATGCAAATGTACTGTAAGTGTCACCGGCAGCAGCTGCCAGAGAAGAGGAGAAGAAGAATCTCGGTGGCATTTAATACATGGAGCCGGTTGCAAGCCAATCACAGCTCGCGGAACGGCAGCCAGTCAGCAGCGGCCGCTGCTGATTAGCTGGCTGCCATTCCGCGAGCTGTGATTGGCTCGCGGTCGGCTCCATGTTTTAAATTCCACCAAGTCTCTTTACTTCTTTGGCTGCCCCCGATGCATTCCACCAGTGACGTGTGGTACTGCACATCACTGCATTTCACACCTTCACTACCCGGGCCGCCTCTCTCACAGGGCCTGGGACTGGAGTCACTGCAGTCCCCCCCTGATGGCGGCCCTGTGGGGCATCGCAGTGTATAATTTATGCACGCCCCTGCAACGGCGTTCAAACGCACTGGCATGCCTGCGTGTGGCAGACCACCCCCCCTCACCACCCCCAAACGGCACTTCCTCTCAATCACTCTTCAATGGGTCTGTGTAGTCATTGCGATCGCAGTCCCGATCGTAATGGCTAGTTCGCGCACGCACACTGCAATGCATACGCATGTGCAGTAGGCAAAAATGAGCCGATTGCGTGCGTATTAGCAACTGCATTCCTGCTGTATCAGGCCCACAGTGTACTATTCAGATTTGCCAACTTGATATATTAGATCTCACATCAATGCAAGTTGCCAATACGTCATGCCTTCTCTTTGACGTTTCGATTCTGTAGCAAATCTTTTTCAAGGCAGCATAATGTACAGATGCACAGCACATCGACTTTAAGACATCATACAGACGGGATACGTTTAGGAAGCCGCAATACCGACCGCCGGCTTCCTGAATCCTCAATCCCGGCTAGGGTTAAATGACAGACGTCTAAGATCTAGACGCCTGTCATTTTCCCGACGCCGGGAGACAGGCACCCGGCAACCCAATCGAGCGGATGCCGGGCGCCGCAAGCGGACAGCCACGGGGGGGGGAGGGTTAGGTTTAGGGCATCCGGGGGGGACTTAGGGGTTAGGCTAGGGGGAGGGAGGGTTAGGCACCCCCCGGGAGGGTTAGGCTAGGGGGAGGGAGGGTTAGGGTTATGCACCCCTGGGGGGGACTTAGAGTTAGGCACCCCCTCCCCAGGGGCTTAGGTTTAGGCAGCGGGGAAGGAGGGGTTAGGGATAGGCACTTAGAGGGGGGAGGTTAGGGTTAGGCACTTGGGGGGAAGGTTAGAGTTAGGCACCCCTAAGGAGGGTTAGGGGGGTTGGTTAGGTTAGTAAGTACTTACCTTAGGGACGATCTGGATTTCCAGCGCTGTCGGGCTTCCGCTGCTGGGCTCTGCTCTTTTGTCAGGCTGCCGCTGCCAGGAATCGCACTGCCGGTCATGCGGCAGCCGGCATTTCATACCGAATGCCATACAGGCAATGTGAACAACATAGTCTCCCAGGCCCCTCTATGTATACTATAATATATATGTAAGTATAAAGTGAGGCCCCAGTCCACTTTCCAAGACAGGAAATGACCTCATCAATCAGCTAAAGAATATATATACATTTAATTTATTAATCAATCCAATCCAATCGAATATAGCAGAACTGTGGGCCTGACTCAGACCCGTTCGCGAGCACAAGTGATGTCAGTGGGAGTGCTTTCGGCTCTGTTAGAGCTGAAAGCACTCCAGGGATTGCGGCAACGAGACCCTACCACAAGGGTCTCGTCGCAAGCCTGATGGTCGCGATGGGCTTGACCATCGCAACCATCTTCCTGGCCGCTCGCTATAGCTGTGGGTGGTCACTCTAAAAATTAAGAAGGACGGCCCTGATTCAGAGCGAGTGCTCTGTCAGAGCGTCCGGCTCTAAATCAGGGCCTGTGTGCATTACACCATACTAATAACACAATGTTTTTTAAGGCGTAATAATTAATGAGGGCCCAGTGTTGCAATTCGATTGTTCTGGGCGTTCCTTAATTTATCGCCCTCTTCGCCCCGGGTTTAGCCGTGTAAACAGTTCTGGTTAGGGTGCACTTAATGCGGTTACTGCGCACTAACCAGGGGGTTTCTCACAAATTTCTGCTCATTTCTAATTTTCTGCACACTTCTGCTTGCACACTCATGAGGGCAGAAATGTCGGCGCCAGCGGCTATTGCGCCCAGACGGAGCAACAATTTAATTGCTCCGTCAGGTGTCTTAGAAAAAAAGTCACCGGCAAAACAATTGAATTCTCCCCACAGTAATGTAGGTGAGCTCCTCTGGGCATAGCAGCCATTTGCTGTCTGAAAGCCTTCACCACAACTGGATGCGCATCATCGGATGTATGCCTGCCCTGGGCACTGGGCAATAATCTGTATGATAAAAGATCTATACACATACCATCAGGTCGGACCATCATGAAGCCATCATTTATATGTCAGCAGCCACCACAACACCGCCGGTATCCATAACATCCTAGTCCTTGTTTTGAGCTTCATTTAATACTGTATGGGTCCGCTGGCCATTGGCTTAGGTATTAAGCTGGTCCGCTTAAGCTACCATGTGCTGATACTTCATTAAAGTCTGAAAACTGCTATTATTTTAGCTGACACTTCTCTCAATGCTGCTGTCATGTAAACACAGTGCCTGTTATTGTTGGATGGTGCTATATCTTGAACTGTAGCATCTCGTTTTCAGAAAGTGTTATTCTGAAATCCACTGTGTTGCTTATTATTGAATGCTCTTTTGCTAAAGAGTTATGTTACATTGGACTGTTCTACTATGCTTTGAATGCATATATTCAATTTTTACGGTATTTAAATACCAGCAAATGTACAAGTTCTACAATAGCCTGTATGTATTGATCCTTCAGCTTAAAAGCTGTTTTACGTTGCAATAACAATTTTCCTGTAGCTACTGTACCCTGGTACACTACAAGTACTACAATAGTCTGCATATATTGAACCTTCTGCTTAAAAGTTGTTTTATATTGCAAGACTGTTTTCCCGTACTACTTTGGTGAGCTACAAGTACTATAATAGCCTGCATGTATTGAACTTTTTGCTGCAGAGACTGTTTTTCGATAGCTAGACTGGTGCACTGCAAGTATTACAATCACCTGCATTACTGCTTTGAGGAAATGGCCTATTGCCGAGAAACGTGTCGGCGACACACCCCCAGTGACATCAGAGGAAGCGTGCCGCATCATCCCAATTCCTACCACCGCCTTGTACCACTCACCGTGTGAACCAACACACCCACCAGAGTGCATGCAAACCCGGCGTCCGCCCAAGTCCTGGCGGACACCAACATCACGTCGGACCCGCTTACCCCGGTTACGCAATGCCTTTCAGACGACCAGGACCATTCTCTCACCAGCATTCTGGATTATCAAACCCAGGCTGGTTTGAGACACGATTAGTCTGAGTGAGTACCATTTACCTCCATTACTCATTTTTTCATGTCTGCAGTAAGAATTTTCTCACTATCTGATGTTTAATGGTCTGAAGGTTACATCAGCAGTGTTTTAGGTGCAATCAGTCATCAACTATGTATTTTTAATATATAGCCTTTTGGAATTGTATCCCGGGTACACAATATTTGGATGTTTTTTTGAGAGACTTTAGCTCTTGCTGGACTTCATTACATTAATAATACACCTTGATTTACTACCCTTATTGAAGGCTATTCTTCATCAAGGTCCCTCCATCTTCACTTTTATTGTCCTCATAAGACAACAATATTGGCCCTCATTCAGAGCCACTCGCTAGCGGCAGTACGCTCGTTCCGAGCGATGTTCGCACATCTGCGCATGCGTACGGTTTTTAGTACGCATGCGCGAACCAGTCAGTGCGGCCGAAAATCGTTGGTACGCAATATAGCGAGGGCCTGCTATTTTGAGTGACAGAATGAGGCATATGTGGGTGGTAACAGGGGAAGGTGCTTGAAAACGGGGAGTGGAGATCCGAACGCAGGCGTGCTTAAAGGTCAAAACGGGCGTTTTATGGGTGTGCATAATTAATACAGCAGCGTCATTGACCACGTCACTGGGTTATTTTATAGCCAGAACTGCTCGCAAGATTGTGGTAGCAAAAACCAACCACAAGAATAGCGAGCAGTTCATACGCTGGTCGATGTACTCGATTAATCTAATAAATAGCGGACATGACGTATGGTGCGAGCGGCCAGGGGGCGTTTTTAACAAAAAAACGAGCGTATGTTTTGCTCGCTCGTTCAGACTTAGAGGTGGGAACAGACTGCAATTTGCGAACGGATCATTTGAATAGCCACCCCTTGTTTTTGAACGAACGACCACAAATAGCGAACGGCTCTGAATCAGGCCCATTGTTTCCTTTTGATCTGTATCATGTTATATGCGGCCGCTTGAACATTGTTCTAGTATCCCACTGACTTGCACATTTTTATTGCTTTTTAATGCTTTTCGTATTTGCATATGTCTTATTGTCTGTTTTGAACTCGGCTCCAGTGAGATTTATTAAACTTTCTTCTTTTATTGTATAAACTCATTTAATTCAATTCAGTCCTGTAAGTAGTACTGCGCTCCCATTTCTTTTTAATTCGTTCCATGGACAGTTTATGAGGGTCAGCGCCTCATTGGAAACAGCGGTCCTACAGGGTTTTTACAATTTATTTTGGTAGACAATTTACTCTCTTGATATCCATACCGTTTGGCGACCTCCACTCTCCTTTTTTTCGTTGAAGTACTATAATAGCCTGCATGTATGGAACTTTTTGCTTAAAAGCTGTTTTACATTCCAGAGACTGTTTTTCCATAGCTAGCCTGGTGCACTGTAAGTACTACAATCACCTGCATGTATTGATCTTTCTGCTTAAAAGTTGATTTACATTGCAAAATACTGTTTTCCCGTAGCTACCCTGGGACACTACATGTATGTATGTACAGTATTGAACCTTCTGCTTAAATGCTGTTTTACATTGCAAATACTTTTTTTGTAACTACTGTACATTACCTTGACTTTTTTTTCTTGAAGTTAGTGCTGTTAACTTTTGAGTCCAAAATAAATGTAATGCAGTGCATCGCCCGGCAGAAACAACCTACCGCCCGGCACTCTCCCCCGCCGACCCCTGCTGTGGAACGCTGGCCTCTGAAGTGACCGGAGGCTAAAGAAGCCTCCGAACGCTTCAGAGGCAAGCGTTCCCAGTGATGCAGTGTGCGGGTGATGTCACAATGTCACCCGCGACGCGTGGAGCCTGCCCCGCGCGCCTGGATCTAGTTAGATCCAGTCAGAGCGAGGCACCGGGAGTGGGAGCGTGAGCGGCGAGCAAGTTAAGGTAAGTTCTGGGCTGGGACCGGGACCGGGTCTGGGTGGCACTGCCTAAGGGGCACTATTTAAGCCTGGGGGCACTGCATAAGTGACCAGCCTGGGGGCACTGCATAAGTGCCACTATTTAAGCCTGGGGGCACTGCATAAGGGACACTATTTAAGCCTGAGGCCACTGCATAAGGGACCAGCCTGGGGGCACTGCATAAGGGACCAGAATGGGGGCACTGCATAAGGGACACTATTTAAACCTGGGGGCACTGCATAAGGGGCCAACCTGGGGGCACTGCATAAGGGACACTAAGCCTGGGGGCATTGCATAAGGGGCCAGTCTCTGGGCACTATTTAAGCCCAGGGGCACTACATAAGGAACCAGTTTGGGGGCACTACATAGGGGCACTTCTTCAGCCTGGGGGCACTGCATAAGGGCAAAGCAAAACTACAGGGGGCAATGCATAAAGGGGAAAACTACAGGGGACAATGTATAAAGGGGAAAACTACAGGAGGCACTGTATACTGGGCACAAATACAGGGGGCACTGCATATGGGAATAACTACATCGGGCACTGCATAATGGGCACTTTTGACTGAGAGCCAGTGGGGGAGCAGCCTGAGAGCTGTCACGCTGGAATGGTAAGTGAGATACCCCTTTTCCCAGAGCGCGCATAATTGCAATGGCCCCCACCCGGCTACTTCTTGATGCCACCCGGCTGGAAAAAAATTCTGGGGTGAACACTGTATATATATATATATATATATATATACACACACACAAACGTCTAATATATATATATATATATATATATATATATATATATATATATATAAAGCACTAATCCACGGCACTCACCATTCCTAGATTTGGGGTGCAACATGGTATGTGACCACATTGTTTAAATAGAAATCACAGGGGCTCTGCACTCACCATAATAACTAATAATAATACTAACATAATAAACAGTGGGGTTTTAGTTCATGAATTGATCAATGCATTTAAGCTTGCAGCCCATCGTCACGGGACTCCACTTTACTGCAAGTCCCTACTCTATTGCTCAGAATTATAACATGGACATAACCATCACATTAGTGTTAAACTCATGGTATGCTATCAAGGTTTAAAGCTCACAGCAACTTTGCTTTTAAACATGAGACAGTTACCAAGCAGACCTGTTGCAAAGCACCTAGGAAAACAGCTGACACAAGTTAATTAAACTAGTTAAAAGGGGTGCATGAGAAAATGTGATCACAAAAATGATTAATTATAAAAATTAATCAAAATAAACAAAAAGCACTAATCCACGGCACTCACCATTCCTAGATTTGGGGTGCAACATGGTAAGTGACCACACTGTTTAAATAGAAATCAATTTTATATTATTACATATATATATATATACTGTATATAGTTATAAAGATAGATAGATAGATAGATAGATAGATAGATAATATATACTATGACATGGGACGTGGTACCAGCTGTTGCCATGGAGACCAAACAACTACATCATAGTGCTGCAATTGTTGTCACTGGCTATCTGGCTACAGGTCAGGATGTCAGCAGAGAGCATAGCTCTCACTATGGCTATATTGTTGGAGATATACCAGTGACTTTTATGATCACTATCACATGCAGCAATTGTCATTTACATATAGGAAGTTTGTAGAACCACAATAAAATATAATGGGCTTTATATAAAAGTAATACAGTACTAGTAACATTTACACATATACATACTTGCCTACCCACCCGAAATGGTCGGGAGCCTCCCAAAATCAGGTGTCGCTCCCGACCCCCCGGAAGAGGGTGCAAGTCTCCCGGCCAGCGCAGCCCGCCTGCCTCCCTGGCTTTCGTCCACTCCCCCCGCCGGCGTCACCACTTACCTGGTCAAAGTGGCTGGGTCGTGGGAGCTGATGACACGATTCACGCTGAATCGCATCATCATGGCCCCGCCCCCGGCTACACAACGCCAATAATATATGCGTTGTGAAGCCCCAAAACCAGGTCACGCCCCCTTTCCCCCCACTGCAGTGCTGAGCTGGCTGCCTCCTCCCGGAAGAGGCAGCCAGTTTGTCGGCAAGTATGCACATATACAGTATATGGAAACATTTGGGGAACTACTGTATGGTACTGTGACAGACTGGTTTGATCATAGGTGAAGCATGTTCTGCAGGGCCGACCTGATATGTCTGTGAATTACGTTGTTCATAGATATATTACGTGTACACACCCGCTGATGCACTCAAGATATATTGTTTGTCCATCAAACAAACGCTATATCGCCAAGTATGTACCCATAAATCACACAGCAAGCATTCATGCAATAACGGCAATTATTTTATCTGTGTGACTGGGGGAATTTCACACATATGTTTACGATTATAAAATACATTATAATTGAATTGAGTAGTATATTAGGTTTACTGACTGCAACCAATGGGCAAAATAAAGATTACCTATCTGGAGGAGAGATTGGAGCCAAAGGGGTCTATTTACTAATCAGTGTTAGGAGACAGAGTGAAAAGTGATAAGGTGCCAGCCAATCAGCTCCCAACTGTCATTTTTCAAACAGCCTGTGAGATGGCAGTTAGGAGCTGATTGGCTGGCACCTTATCACTTTTCACTCTCTCTCCTAACACTGCTTAGTAAATAGACCCCAAAGTCATCCAGTTCTTATTGTAGCAGAGATACTCTCTGAGAGAGTCTTTCCCTGACTCTCTGAGAGAGTGTTTCCCTGACTGTCCTGTAAGAACCTCAACAGGCTCCACTGTAAATGGGCTACCAGACGTCAGTGCTCCAGCATTGGTGATGCTTATTTACAATTTGGTCACTAAGTAGATGGTTAAATCTAATTTATTCAATTACGAAATAAAAAGCCAAAATATATCTGACATCTTTTTTAACCTATAGATGAATAATAATAATTTGTGGTTATATTTTATACAAAAACACTTCAGAGGCCCAGAGAGGAGCTTATAAGGAGTCCACCTCTGAAAGTGGAGAAGACACGTACCCTAACACCTGCAATAACCACCCAAGCACGGTCTAGGAGTACCATACAAGGCACAGTTAGAGCAGGAGGTATGTAATGTTGGGAGGTATACCACCTGGCCAGTGGGTGGCTTATAAAATGCAATATAAGGGCCCAAAAGATGGTACCTTTATTTTTGGGTGGCTTCATGGCATCAGTACTAAAAAGTCTATAAGTCAATAATATAGTATCAGAAATCATTCATTGTACCATTATGTTGTGTAGTGTATATTCAGGGTCCTTTCTACCCCTGGTAACGGGACTCATTTTCTGTAAAAGTTGAACTTTATTTTTGGCAGGCTTTGGAAAGGGAGCTTATCTACCATAGAGAAGCTTCTTTAGACTCTGATCACTTCAGAGACCAGCATTCCCAGAAACTGCAGCGGGCTGGTCATGATCTACCACCGGGAGCTGCGTGAGCTACCAGTAGATCGCGATTGACCTTTGGTCGGCCCTGCTGTAGACCACAGGTTCTCAAAGTTGGTCCTTAAGACCCCAAACAGTGCATGTTTTCCAGGTCTCCTCACAGAATCACAAGTTGAATAATTAGTTCCACCTGTGAATCTTTTAAAATGTGTCAGTGAGTAATGAATACACCTGCCAGGAGACCTGGAGAACGTGAACTGTGTGGGGTCCTGAGGACTGAGTTTAAGAACCACTGTGAAGTGGGTATCAATTACTGTCATAGACTGCTAAGTTCCAACAAGAGTAAAACAGTTCCTATTGTAGGATAATATCTAATGTGGGGTACACACTATATAATATTGTGGCCGATCTTGTGATCCAGAACAGATTGCATCAACCATCATATAGTGAGTATAGAAAAATCCACCCAATTCATTGTTTGATGAATTGGGTGGTGGCATTATCCCATCCCAAGGTGCTGCACATCAGATGGGACAATTACATGGATGGTGCAGTGTTGTTACATAAAGCATGTAACAATATATTATTATTAATATGAATTATTATACATTTGTGTAGTGTCTACGACGATTACATATATTGTTATATCACATTTCCGCATCGCACTATTGTTCAGGTGTGTACCCACCATTAGAGCGTTATTCCCTGACTGTCTTGTAAGGAGAACTCAACAGGCTCCACTGTAAGTAGGCTACAAAGATGTCAGTGCTCCAGAATTGGTGTTTATTTGGGCCCTCATTCAGAGCCGCTCGTTAACAGCAGTATGCTCGTTGCTTTCCGATGTTGAGAAACCGCGCATGCGTTGGTGTAACACTGCGCATGTGCGTACGGCAGATTGCGAGCTTTTTTGTCACTCGTTCGGCAAATTGCGAACAGAAAGTGACATGTCAAATGTGATTGACAGAACAGGCCATTTTTGGGCATTGACGGGGGTGGAGATGGAAAAACGCAGGCGTGGCGAGGCGTTTTTGGGGCGTACATAAATTAGCTCATGCGAACGTCAAATGTGTTCGTACCAAGTCATACGTCACTGGCTGATCCTCTTTCCGTTCAAACTGCTCGCACAGCTTGGGGTCTGGATTACTCGACCACAATGGCGATGGCCTTGTACTTTGGCCCGGGCCTCCTCGATGTTTCATCGATTTATCACGGCTTGTCAGAAAAACAATCAACTTTGTATTGAAAACCAGCTTGTAATGTTTTTTGTTTTTTTTTCTTTGGAATAGCACAAAACCGTACGCAGCTGAAAATCTCGGCTGCTAATTTCAGGATTACACAATCAATTTGCGTTTTTTTGTCGGAATGTATTTTACAATTTTGTTAGTGTTTTTGGATATTGTAACAATATTGTCATCATGTTTGTGTGTATTGTAACCTTTTGCATTGGGCTTGAGTTTTTTTTTTTTTTTTTACCAAAGTGTTCCTTAAAGTAACATTTTTTTTTAACCCTTCATTTTTTGGAACTCCAAAGCTAAGATTTAATTTTTTCCTTGTGGAACAGGATTAACTAGAAACCAATTTGAAATTAATGTCACAATACAGTTGAGAACCATTTGTAGGTTTTATTTTCAAAACACATTTTAAAACAAATCATGTGCATTTTCACGTACAATTTTGGGGTCATTGTTACCCACTAATCTTTGGTACATTTGTCTTTTTTAAATGATATTTTTGGTACAAAAAACACAAAAATAAAAAAAAAATTCACAAGAAAGGAGAGGGAAGTTTTGGCCAGAAAGGAATATGGGGCAAGCACAGAAGGAGTGTGGGCAAAGTAGCCAGTGCTGTCATCGTTTCTTTCCCCGTTTGGCTGGGGTAGGGTGGGCGCCAGACCGGGTCCGGGATGTCCTCTGGCTGGCCTGTCCAGAGGCAGATGTTGTGGCCTCTGGACTAGGCACAGGGCTAGGCACATTTGGAGGAATGGCTGTTGTTGTGCCAGAGGTGGAGGATCCTGATGTTCCGGCAGGAAGGGAGGTCGGCTCCACCATGTGCTGGCAAACGAGCTGCTCCAGGGCATTGGCGATTCGGATGTTGGCCCTGGTATTTTCAGCCAGGGCCTGACCAATGGTCACGTTGGCCGCAGCATTTTGCTCCAGGGCCTCAGCCACCCGTAGCAGACTGGCGTCCATCCTCTGCAGAATCTCCGTATGGGAATCCGATTTAAAATTGAGTTCTGTGAGGAGTGCCACTGCCTGCGAGGGGGATTGCCCAGGACTGGCTTCTGCAGGGTCCTCAGCCGGATGTACTGGTTCCTCCCCTGCAGAGCCAGCAGAAATTCTGCGGCCAAGGCTCCCCTCTGGAGCAGACTCATCCGCCTGTGTCTCTGTGAGAAAAAAGAGAAAAGAGGAACATTACAATCTACATATTGTCACAATAACATTTCTGAGTTGGTTACATCACAAAATTTACCTGGGACAACATGAGGAGCCGCAAAGTCTGGCATGTCCGTATCCATGTTGGACACGCCAAACACCTCCACATCCTGCACACACCCCTGTGCCAGCTCTTCCAAATCATTAAACTCCAACGACACAGGGGTGGGACCCCCACCTGTCCCCCTTGCATGCCTAGCCCTGTCAGCCATTTTTTGCTTCAGGCGATATTTGAAGTCTTGCGATCTGTGGGTGAAAAAGTAGGCATTATTCCTGCATTATTTCACTCTTTTTATTTTGGGTGGTCAGGTTTTTACTTACCGCAGTTTGACATCCCGGGCTAGACGGACATAATCACCCACCCTATTGACAGCACTGGCTATCTCCTCCCACATTCTCCACTTCTGGCTTACACCCATATTCCTGTCTGCCTGTGGCAGGATGTCCACACACTTCTGAACCAAAACCTCCATCTCCTTTCTTGTGAATTGTGGCTGCCTTTTCATTTTCCCAGCTTTGGCCGGAATACTGGGCCCAGCAGCCTCTTCCATGTCATCCTCAACACCTATTTACAATAAAATTGTTAAATTTTCGCTGGCCAACTTTCACTATATTCTGGCTCAAAATAATCCTTGATTAGAACTGCCAGAAATACTTACCGGCCACCTCTTGGCCATTGTTTGGCTGGTCTGTAGCCATTTTTCTAGTCCAAACAAGAAATACACCAGACCTTTTTTTTTGGTCGTGACGTATTTATACATGCGTCCTTATTATTCGGCCGCATCATTGATTGTGCATTCCTATGATCCGTCCTTAATTTGAGCGGGAAAAGAAACACTATTTATGGCTTTGGCCGACTCGAGTCTAGGTGGCGGGTGTTGTTTGTTGGAGGTTACGTTGGTCGGAGTGGATTGTTGGTGGGAGTTGTATTTGGCGGTGTTTGGTGATTTGTTCTGTGCGTTTTTTGGGGGGTTTAACTTTCCGTTCGCTTTTTTTGGTGTGGTTCTTTTAGTTGTGGTGTATTTTTTTGGTAAGTTTTTTACCGTCTTCCTTTTGTAAAATTTGGCTTTCCTTTTTTGTTTTTTTGGTACCAACAATTATTTTTTTTTCTCCTTTTGTAGGTTTCTTTTGGCTCTGCCCCAACGACCTTTTTGTTCTGTGACTTCTATATCCTATATTGGTAAGTTTGGATTTTCCCTTGTTTGTTAAATGTTCCTGACTTTTTTTACGCATCTTTTGTGGACATTACTGTTTTTTTCTGTGTTTTTGTGGATCATAAATGTGAGAACTAATTAGCGCATTTTTCTCTGCTTGATTTCTCTAGTTAAATTGCGAACTAATTAGCGCATTTTTCTCTGCTTGATTTCTCTAGTTAAATTGCGAACTAATTAGCGCATTTTTCTCTGCTTGATTTCTCTAGTTAAATTGCGAACTAATTAGCGCATTTTTCTCTGCTTGATTTCTCTAGTTAAATTGCGAACTAATTAGCGCATTTTTCTCTGCTTGATTTCTCTAGTTAAATTGCGAACTAATTAGCGCATTTTTCTCTGCTTGATTTCTCTAGTTAAATTGGGAGATATTTACCGTTCACAATCTGGGTTGTTGTTTGGGGCCCAAATTGTGGTAGTCGGCGCAATGTCGGTTTGCTCTTTGTAGAAATGTGTGTTTATCCCCTTTTATGTTTTGTCTTTAACAAAATTAAGTTTACAAAATGGGCAACACAAATTTTGTCCTTCTTCTGGTCTGTTGAATTTTAGGTTTGGTAAATCATGACAATACCCCGGCATGTAAGCATCTTTGGATTGTATCGTAAAGATAAGTATTTTTCTGTTTTTTGGGGGGGAAACAAACCTTAACTTAAATTTTTGCCATTTTAGGTTGATCTTGGTCGGATTGTTGTGGCCATGCTCCCGGAAGCCGACCAACCTCAATCTCATCCCAGGCTTAGGCATTGTAGGCGTGCAAGGCCCCAGATATATAGAACACATGTCACCCTTTTTGGAATGCCCGATGATGAGGTGTTAAGGCGCTACCGTCTTCCGCCCCAAATCATCATAGACACTCCCTCATTAATAGAGAGTGATCTGGAGCAGCAAATTGACAGTCCTACAGCAATACCACCACTTACGCAATTTATGGCGGTGTTACATTTCTGTGCCTCAGGATCCTTTCAAACCACGGTGGGAATAGTTGCGGGAATCTCCCAATCCTCCTTTTCAAGGATACTGAGGGCAGTGATGGAGGCCCTTTTCAAGCACCTCCATCATTTTATTAAAATGCCATTGGATATGGGTTCCCTTAGTGTGGCCCAGGCCAATTTTTACCAAATAGCTGGCTTCCCACACATCATAGGGGTTGTGGATGGTACTCACATACCACTTCAGCCTCCAGCACGGCTGGAGGCCATTTTTAGGAACCAAAAACACTATCACTCATTGAATGTAATGGTGGTATGTGATGCCTCCCTCCAGATCCTGTCCCTGAATGCAAAATTACCCGGGAGTGCACATGACTCATTCGTCATCCGGCAATCAGGGATATGGCAAAAATTAAACAACCTACAAGCTGGTGATGCGTGGCTTCTGGGTAAGTGGAGACCTTTAGTACATACCAATGCAAAGCTTGATACACAGTGTTCCTGATGTTGTCACTTCTTTTTCACAGGAGACAGTGGCTACCCTTGCACGCCCTGGCTGCTCACTCCTTATTTGGCTCCCACACCAGGCCCACAAAGTGATTTTAATTCCGCACTTACAGCCACCAGGCAAGTGGTGGAGCGCTGTATCGGCCTTTTAAAAGGCCGATTCAGATGCCTCCACCGCACTGGTGGCGAGCTCATGTATTTTCCGGATATGGTTTCGAAAATTGTGGTCCTGTGTGGGATATTTCACAACATCGCCATAAGGAGTGGTGTCCCAATGCAGCCAGAGGATGCCTTGCCTGAGGATGGCCCCCCCGAGGTTGGTCGGAGGTCAGTATGCGGGGGGGCCATACGCGATGATGTGGTGGCCAGATTCTTTAGGTAATTATTGGCACAAAATAAGTTATTTGACACAATGTGGAAAGGAAATTATTTTGCAATCAAATTAATCGTTTTTTTATTTCCCATCTTGTGTTTTATTTCGTAATATTTTGGAATGAAATGATGACTACTTCCTGCTCCCAAAAAATGACTTCATGGGCCCACATTGGATATATATTCTGGACCCCATTTTGAAATGCAACATTTGTAGAATCATGTTGGCATGCTCATTCGTCAACCAGTTCTTGATTTTTAGCTTATTTTTTAGTATGGTGTTTGCTGTTTTTTTCAGTTTGTTATCACTGTGTGTATTGTTTGTGACCCAACACTTTGTGCTTTTATTTTGTGGTGAATAAATTTTTGGTTATTTGAAACAAAACAATTCTTTTCGACATTACAAGCAAGTGTAAGCAGGTTCATCCAAGGAAAAGTTGCTAATCCTGCAATGTGTCAATTTGCTCATTTTTAAACTATGCTTTGTGGGTAAAAACCAACACCAAAAGGTATTATGTAGAATCAGTATGTTTTTGAATCTCGGCCTAAGCAGGTTTACCTAAAAAATGTAAAAATTAAAATAAAAAAAACCCAAAAAAAACATCTGGTAACTCTCCAAACCTATTGTTAGTGTTAGGTGTTTCATGTGCCTGCTTTAAAAAAACAGCATAACACAATCTTAGTTACATTAGTTTCAAATACTTGCTGCAATAGTCTACTTATGTAAATTTAAACAATCTAAGATTTTCAGACAAGGAATGAGACTGTATTCAAAATTTAAAATTTTATTTTAGAAAAATAATTATGGTGAAAACAAAAAAAATTAGGGGCGCAGGATCCCCGCCATCCTATCCAGGACCACCAGCAGGCCGATCACATGTCCCCGCATCAGTTGGACACACCCGGCTAGGTCCTCCAAACGCCTCTGGTCCTCTGTGGGTTATAAAATTGTGGTGCTTACTAAAAGGAATCCATAATTTATGAATCTAAAAAACTACTCAAGCAAAATAAATTTAGCAAAAAGTGACAATAGTATTTCCAAAACCACATTAAAAAAAAAACCTTGAACAAGAAAAAAAAAAAAAAAAACAACCTAAAAAGTCAGGCAACCGTAAACCAGAGATACAAGTTTGACTGTTTTGACATGTGGGATATGTGTATGGGGAAATCAGCTGTGAAATGTAAATACAAACAGATATATAACCAACCTTTATAAAAAAAAAAAAAAGGGAAAAGGCACAGACAAAGGATTACATCAACACATTTTCCTTTAAAAACAAGGATAAAAGGGAAACATACCGTTGTGAATGACGGCTCCTCGGAGGTGGTCACATTTCCCAAGGAGGTGGGGGGGGTTATCACTGACTCGGGAGATGGGGTGGTCAAGAGAGGGGTGGGTTGAGGGGAGGGGGAATTGGGATGGAGGGGAAATCGCAAAGAGGGATGGGCGACAGGGTCTGGGCAGACTGGGGTGGAGGGGGAATTTTGGGGAGAGGAGGTTTGGCTGGGGGTTGGGGAGAGGGGTCGAGAGCGACGTCTTTGGCGGCGATGACGCCTTAGTCTTCGCTCGGCCCCTAAATGATGGGAAACAAATTGAGGTTAGTTTAGAACATCACCTTGCTAAACGCTAATTGTTTAACAAACAAAAAGGAAAACATGCACACGCAGATATGAGTGAAAAAAAAAACCAGGCCAAACAAGAAAACATGCACACGCACATATGGTGGGGACAGAGTGAATACTTATGTACACATCCATTAAGGTACCAGCAGTATATCTGCTAGGCAGTGTATCTAACCAATAAAGGGATATAATAGATCTTATATAGAGAGATGTGCACAGATCCCCGTGACTTGATTTTTTAACCCTCAAATATTATGGTTTTGGTTTTATCACAACTACCCTCAAGTTTTTGTTTGAATTCAGTTTTGGATTTCTTGATAAAATCAGCTTAATTCATGTAATTTAAACCTGTTTACATGCAATCCAAAATTGGGATTCAATTTTTAAATCCGGGTTCCAAACTGGCACTGCTGGCACTGGCACTGCTACTTCTGGTACTGCTCAGAACCCCAAAAGTAATCCGAGTCAGGACTCGATTTGGAACCCCTAAGTTCGAGTGTGTTCGTTCTTCAGGAAAACTGAACCACACTATACATATGTATGAATGTTTAACAAACAAAAAAAATTGCACAGTAGCTTCAACAAGCATAAGATTTTCAGAAATTGAAATGATGCATATGAAGACTTGCCAGTACTACTACAATAGTATAGTATAGGTATAGTATTTCTGTATTAGGAAACTATAAAGAGGAAGGAAGCCTCCATAGCCAACCCATTTATGGAAATACACAAACCCATACATCCCATAGGATAACACCCAGCAAACTATCCTGCCAATCCCCTCAGGGTACACTCCCCTCCTCCTTCTTACATGCAATCTGGATTTCCATTACCTCTTCTGCATCCCGGGTGCTTATATGTCATTGGGCTAAAAGAACCTTCCATTAATTCTTGATGGACTTATATTTCAGCTCTCTATAATGAAATATTAAAAGCTTAATAATGTCCTTATTCCAAAATTTCTACAATATATATATATAATATATATTGTTGTGTCTTTGTCTTCTTGTACAGGCTGTTGGCATAATGCAGCGCGTCCTTATGAAATATGGTAGTTATGAAAACTTTAAAAAAGCAACAGGAGGCCGGATGCTGCCAAAGAGACAGGTACTGCGCCAAATTCAGAGCTACATGGAGAGAGAACGCTGCCTGGGTGAGGTAAGTGGTCTAAAGCATTTGTTCTTAAGGGGCCTATTTATCATTAAATATTTGCCCAATATTCGCAGAAAACAGCTTTTTCAGTGGGTGTGTCCCAAAATATTAAGTTTCCCCCAGATGTACTACGGAATAACTGCAGCAGATATCTCCTATATCTGTTACAGTTCCTCCATTTTTGTCTTCAAATGCAGCTCCCATAGATCTCTATGGGGGCTGCTGTGCTGCCAGATTTACCAAGCTCTGAAATGTGAAGCTTGGCCGTGATAGGTGGTGCCTATTGGGGCGTTACCTATATTAGCCTATGGGCTACTATTTAGCACATTGTTATGAAGAGGGATGTGAGGGCAGCGCATGCACAGTGTGCACCAGGGACCTGAACCAGGAAGCAGTGTGATAGTGAGACACTTACTGTTACTTGTGAAACATTAGTTATACTGTTCTGATCTATGAAGCTCTTACTAAACATGTCCCAATTATCATCTCTTATCCTCAGTCACTGAGGTCTCCACTTACAGCCGTGCCAGCCATAATTGTAGGCGACCAGGACAGTCCAGTATTTTATACATGACCCTGATGACACTGAGAAATGATTTACCTATTAATGCATGAGCCACACCGACGTGTAATCCTTGCCTGTAATATAATTTGCTTTTCAGTGTATTGAAACCGTTCACATGTAATTTTTATTAATTATTGTCCATTATCTGTCAATGGTTTGTGGACTTTTTAAAATTGCTGTAATGCAGTAAGGGCCCCACACATTTGAAATAATTTTTAGTTTATAACTTGTATTGTTTGTAAAAGTTTATTCTACTATCGGCCTTTTATTCCTGCCGCATAAGATGACAGTGTCCTTCTCCATGTTCCAGATCGCTGTTGACCTTACAAGTGATATTCTGTCACGAGCCTGTATGAGTGTGAGGAATGGACGAGCAACAATGGCCATTAATGTTTCCGCTGTACAGGAACACTGGCTGGAAGGGATGCTCAGACATGAAATAGGTACTGGCTTCTGCTGATTTACATTCACTGTTCTTTTATTTCCACTGTACCAATCTCTGGTGCCTTATCAGTATATTGTTTAAGAAAATATTTCCTATTACAGGGAACATAATTCAGAAAAAAATCTATGGCTTATAACGTGTTAGATATGGGACTGATGCAGAGTGGAATATATGTCAGTTGGCGTGGCGTGTCTTACATGTCCTTACACTGTGCATGGAAGCAATCAGACCCAAGCACACACAAATGCACCCCTAAGCCAAGTGTACATAGAGTACTCGCCCCTCAGCTTATGACCACATAGGGTTGGCCATGGTCATTCTAACATAGGCCGTGTACACTAAGGGAGTATTCACAGAAGTGTGACCAGATTCAGAGCTAGATAGAGACAGTAATACACCAGGGAAAGCCGTGTCACCTGTAGGCGGCCAGCAGTGGGTGCAAGTAACAGATAACGATGACGGTTTCTATATGTAGCAAACCGCTTGTGATTTGCGGCTTGCGAGCACTCCAGTAACACTGATACAGTAGGTGTTCCCATCACCACTCACACATACAATATTCTTTTTGTGAGCATGTTTTACCAATTTAGTTTTTTCATTTTTTCAAGCATACACAAGATAGGACTTTGCCTCTTTAGAGAGGTCTTTAGCAGTTTAAATGATGCTGAATGGTATAATGCATAGACAAAAAAAGCATTCGCATTTTAGCAAGGACATAATTGCAAAGCTGCTTGTGTGCAATTCCGTTCTCTGCTGAATCACCCCCTCAGTGCACAAGTAAGAACTCTTTTTAATTTTTTTTTATTTTCTATTTCAAAATACATTTGACTTTACATACAGACGCAAGTATGATTTTTCGTGTGTACAGTACATCTGTTACTATGTGTGTGAAAAGCGCATGCATGTCAATCCCTACATGAACCCAGCCATCTGGAAGGGTATAGGCTTTATCTGACTACCAGCGTACTTAGGGCCTAATTCAGCAGTGCACGCTAGTCAGGAATCTGCGCAGGCACCAGATCCGTTCTGCGCATGTGCAGAATGGGTCTGCGAGCCCGCACGTAAACTGTCAGCAGACTGTCAGTGATTGACAGTCTGCTGCAATTTGGGGATGGGAAGGTGGGAAGGGGGCGGCGAAAGCCTCCATTACCGATACGGAGGCATGTCGCCGCCATTGGGGGGGAGGGAAGAGGCCAGGATCTCTGTAAGCTGACGGAGATTTCCTGCTCTCTTCCTCACAGCTGCGACGGCCGGATGCGTGACCTTAGCCGGCTGATGGCCCGCAGAGTATCTGATGCTGCGTTGAACAACCCAGCTCGGATACGTAATGCAGCTCCTGCTCCTGCTGCATTAGCATATCAGCGCAGACAGAATAGCTAAGCTGCTTGTGAGAGCTTAGCTATTCCATCTGAAGCTGAATCAGGCCCTTAGAATGGTACCCTGCAGCCAGTAGTGCAGCTACAGTATTGCTAAGAGTGTCCAAATAACACTCCAGGCATGCACACTGCATTGTAGAGCCTCCAGGCCACACCCCTTCCGTGATGTCACAGGTTTGGAGGCGAGGTCACGACAGGGCACCAGAGAGCACTGGTCTGGTGCTTTAGCAATAGCCTTTTGAAAATGTTGTCTACAAAGCCACTTATGGGGCTGTTCCTCTGCTTATCCCTGTCATCACCGGAGACGGGTTCTGTGCCACCCTGTACCGATCCCTTCCCCAAACACATGATGTCATAACTTCACACCAAAGCGGCGGGGCCACAATGCAGACATTTGACACTATGATGTATGTCAATTTATATAATTAGCTATGTGATCCTTAGCCCCATTCCTATCCTATCCTAATGGTCATGTCTTTCCATTACCTAGCACTCCCATCTACTGTGTGTTGCTTGTCTCTGTTGTGACCCTATACTATGATCACAATTTATCAGACCTATTACTGTAAGTGAACAATTTATCTTTTATTATACAAGTTTTAATTCTCTTCATGAACAGAAACATCACTTGACTAGAATATGGTGTTGTCCCATAAAGAATGTTGTAGTTGTCACCACTTTCTGTTTTATTCTATTACCATGTATGTTCATCTTCAGTAAATCTTAACCAAACAAAGGGCCTGATTCAGAGCCGTTCGCTATTTGTGGTCGTTCGTTTAAAAACAAGGGGTGGCTATTCAAATGATCCGTACGCACATTGCAGTCTGTTCACACCTCTAAGTCTGAACGAGCGAGCAAAACATACGCTCGTTTATTTGTTAAAAACGCCCCCTGGCCGCTCGCATCCTACGTCATGTCCGCTATTTATTAGATTAATCGAGTACATCGACCAGCGTATGAACTGCTCGCTATTCTTGTGGTTGGTGTTTGCTACCACAAATTTGCGAGCAGTTCTGGCTATAAAATAACCCAGTGACGTGAACAATGACGCTGCTGTTTTAAATATACACACCCATAAAACGCCCGTTTTGACCTTTAAGCACGCCTGCGTTCGGATCTCCACTCCCCATTTTCAAGCACCTTCCCCTGTTACCACCCACATACGCCTCATTCTGTCACTCAAAATAGCAGGCCCTCGCTATATTGCGTACCAACGATTTTCGGCCGCACTGACTGGTTCGCGCATGCGTACTAAAAACCGTACGCATGCGCAGATGTGCAAACATCGCTCGGAACGAGCGTACTGGCGCTAACGAGCGGCTCTGAATGAGGGCCAAAATCCATATAGACACTTGTGAATGTCTCAATGCACCAAGTTTCATTTCCATTTTAAAGATTATAGAAAAAGCTGTATTACTTGTTTCTTGTGTGAATGCAGGCACCCATTATTTCCGGTCAGTGAACAACAGGCAGCAGCCATGGTATGACAATGCTGGGCGTGACACATATGATCTAAAGTCCGTCACTCCCACTGAAGAAGGCCTGGCAAGCATCCACAGTGTCTTGAGTGACAAAGACCCTTTCCTGTGGAGAACTGCACTGCTCTATTATACAGTCTACCAAGCCAGCCGCATGTCATTTTGTGAGCTGTTCCAGGATATGGCTCAGTTTGTGGAAGACCCTAACACAAGGTGGGATTACTGTATGCGAGCAAAGAGGGGCTGCTCTGACACATCCCAGCCAGGTAACTGAGAACTTCCTATTCCATAAACATGGTCTGGTAAAGTAACCAAGAAGTGGATTTTCTAAACAATCCGTGTTTACAATTATTATTTTTAACACTTTAAAATTCCACAGGCAAAGCCCCTGAAAATCCGTGGTTTTGAAAACCCACCGCTTAGTAAATATACCCCTATGGGTGTAGAAGGGAATGTGCTCCATCATTTTGCACAGTGTAAGATTACATAGAAAACTAAAATATTTCATCATTTATTAAGTTGTAAGGATCTTAGGGCATACTTGCCTACTTTTGAAAAAGCATTCCAGGGAGATTGTGAAAGCAGCACTTATGAGCGTGGCGGTAAGGTGGGTTGTGTACTGCTACATCTGAGAGGTACGTCATACACTGACTAATGCTGGCCACCCACATAGCGATATTTTACCCGATCTGGCCGATTCCGACACATTGGAACAACAGATTGTGTAAAATGTGGCCAAATCCTGAGTAAATCGTGAGTCCCCACTCACGATCACGATGCAATGCATGTCCCCGCTGGTCGCACATCGCATCTTCAGATCTGCCGTGCAGTAGGGCAGATCTGACAATCTAGGACACGATGCACTATGAAAGTCTGACTGCAGGAGAGATCTATGAAGATTGGACACCAAATCGTGCGCAGATCGTGTGGAGATCGTATGCAGAGCTGCCGGGGAGAGTTTCAAGGGAAATCGTACACATCAGCTCATCATGTGCAAATCGCTATGTCTGTGGCCAGCTTTATATCCAAATGTAAATGAGCCCCAAAGCAGTTAGTAAGATCTACTTGTTTATGAATATTGAAAACACGCTGATACTTTTCAGAAAATACATGTAGCCATAGGGATCATTGTGCCTTATAACCAATGCAGGGAAATTATACTAATGATCCCATTTGTATGTATATACATATATATTTTTGTAATATAAAAGCTTCATAATAGGGGTAAGGTGCAATCCGGGAGATTGTTAGACTCTTCAGGGAGCATATAGCAGCCATGTTTGCTTGTACTATGGTCACTAATGTGGAGGTGCGACCTAAGGACCTCATTCAGAGCTGCTCGCAAAATGCGAGCGCTCGCCCTGAATGAGGGCGGCCGCATCTCTAAAAAGAGCCGGCCTCCTGGCTGCTCGCTAAGGTGTGGGTGACCACCCATAGCTTTAGCAAGCGGCCAGGTCGATGGTCGCGATGGTCAAGACCATTGCGACCATCGGGGCTTGCGACCAGACCCTTGTGGTAGGGTCTCATCTGCCGCAAGCCCCAGAGAGCTTCTGGCTCTAATAGAGCCGGAAGCTCTCCCACTGACATCACTGGTGATGTCAGTGGGGCCACCCCCACAAACGGCAGGCGTTCATTTGGGAACGCCTCTATTTGTGAAGCCACCCCCCGCCACGCCTACAAAACGGGGCGAGCTGTTGATCACCATTGACAGCCACCCCTTTTGTAGTGAGCCCTGGAGCGAGAGAATTTCTCTCTCGCTCCGGGGCTTGCGCACGCGCAGTGCGGCCGCTGCGCACGCGCAGAGCCCAACATCGGCCCGCTTGCGAGCGGGTTTGAATGCGACCCTAAGTACATGGAACTTTCTGCTACTTCCTTTTCTTTTAGTATTCTTTAGTTATAATTCAAGTTACAGTATAACACTATTATTTTAACCACTCGCTGACTTTCCAGTTCAAACTCCATAAATCCTTATATTTGGCCTTATCACAGAGTTACACACATGTACTGTATTACTGTATATCTTACATCTACCAGAGCTGTAACTGTGAGGAACTATTGCTGTAATGTGTAGCAGGAGAGTTGCCATTCTGCTTATCCATATTTACTCACTAGACCATTGCATGTTTGCCAGAGTTGCTCCCTCCCCCCTGCCACACACGTGCACATTTTCTATTTATGTTTTTCCTCTGTGTATAAAGGATAATAACTATTGTGAAAAAATCTACAAGTACCAGCAACAGGTTTTATAATGAGATTTTACGCTACAGATATATAATATCATTGCTGGGGTCATTTGTATATTAATGTTCCTTTTTATTTTCACAGGTTGCTTTAATAAAGATCAAGTTTACCTGGATGGGATTCTACATCTTCTAAGGGAATGGGTATGATAAACCGCCGGCCCGTCAGCGGCAGCCCGACAGGAGCAGAGTGCGAAGAAGCGGAAGCCCGACAGCGTTGGAAATCCCGATCGTGGATAGGTAAGTATGTACTAACCTAACCTAACCCCCCTAACCCTCCTTAGGGGTGCCTAACCCTAACTTCCCCCCCAAGTGCCTAACCCTAATGCCCCCTCTAAGTGCCTAACCCTAACCACCCCTTTCCCCGCTGCCTAAACCTAAGTCCCCCGGGGGGGTGCCTAACCCTAAGTTCCCCCCGGGGGTGCCTAACCCTAACCCTCCCTCCCCCTAGCCTAACCCTAACCCTCCCGGGGGGTGCCTAACCCTAAGTCCCCCCCGGGAGCCCTAAAGCTAACCCTCCCCCCCGCGGCTGTCCGCTTGCGGCGCCCGGCATCACTACGATCGTGATGCCGGGCGCCGGTCTCCTGGCGTCGGGGAAATGCGGGCGTCTACATCTAGACGCCCGGCATTTCACCCATGCCGGGATAAGACAGTCGGGAAGCCGGCTGCCGTTATTTAGGCAGTCGGCTTCCCGATTGCTTCCCCTTCTAAGACACAGACACACCATAGATTTCCACCTGCTAACATGCATGGGCAAGGTATATATTATATCAGTATGTCTTTCAGTAATGAAATAATAGGAAAGTTACATCGTTGGGTATAATTTATATTCATACACTGTTCACAGATGGCCAGTTCCGAGATGTATGCTAATCACACAGCCGCTGCATAGAAAGACTGTGTACACTGTGTGATAATATGATAATGCCTTGTGTGCAGGGCCGGTGCTACCACTAGGCAAACTTAGGCAGCTGCCTAAGAGCGCCGGCCTCTGCAGGGCGCCTCTGGAATAATGTGTAGTGCGTACCGCACATAAGTGCAGCCTGCACTACACTACTAGTAACAAACAAGAAGCAATCGCTCTCTCTGAATGAGGGCGGCCGCTTCTTTTTTTTAGTGCGGCCTCCTGGCCGCTAACTAAGCTGTGGGTTGCCACCCACAGCTTAGCGACCGACCAGGGTGATGGTCGCAATGGTCAAGACCATCGCGACCATCAGGGCTTGCAACGAGACCCTAAGGTTGGGTCTCGGCAGCCGCTAGCCCCAGGGAGCTTCCTGCTCTGATCGAGCAGGAAGCTCCCCACTGACATCATTGCTGATGTCAGTGCGGCCGCCCACAAAACGGCAGGCATTCGCTTGGGAACGCCTCCGTTTGTGTAGCCACCCCCCCTACAAAATGGGCCGAGCTGTCGATCAACATTGTTATGCTTGTTCCTACTCTTCCCCAATTATAACATTCAAATATACAATAAACATTTATCCAGTAAATCAGACAATTATTTCTTAGATGTTAGGGCCTGATTCAGACCTGTTCGCTATATGCGTGCACTCGCAAGCGGCCCGATGTTCTGTGTATCCGCATGCGCGAACTACTCACTGCGATCGCATACCGCTCGCTCGCCCTGCAAAGACAGCCCAGTGTAATGAGTGACAGGAGAGGCCGTTTGTGGGTGGTAACAGAGGCAGGACACTAATAACGGAGGGTTGGAGTTGCGAACGCAGGCGTGCCAAAGTGTTTCAATGCCATTTTAGAGGCGTGCATAATTAACAGGCAGCGTCATAGTACACGTCACTTGCCTTTTTTTTCCACTAATTTCCTCGCAATGCTTGCGGTAGGGTAAAGCTACCTCAAGCACTGTGTTCACATCCGATGGTGCTCGATGTACCAATGTTTTTATACACTTCCTAGAGATGACGTGGTGCTGGTGGACGGCTCTGCCTGTGCGATTGGGCGTACGCATACACAAAGTCGCCGCTCGCTAAGACATGGTGGACGTGCTTATGCCTTGGCAAGCGATCGCTTCCCGTGGCATCACTTTGACAAATTTGCATATGCATCCAGCGAGCGTACGCAGATAGCGACTGGGTCTGAATCAGGCCCTTAGTACATGACAAACATGGCGCGTTATCATCAGCTTTTAAGTTGTAAAGCCGACACTGTTAAAATGCTTTAAATTGCATTAA
Organism: Taudactylus pleione; assembly: GCA_031769625.1. Lineage (NCBI taxonomy): Eukaryota > Metazoa > Chordata > Amphibia > Anura > Myobatrachidae > Taudactylus > Taudactylus pleione. The sequence goes on from JAUIMM010000053.1 coordinate 6,760,450, forward strand.
TAACAGGGAAGCATTACAGTTTTGTCCTGACATTTTCCCCATTCTGAGTGTCGACATTTTAATTGTCTAACACTAATACCCAACCCACAGGAACAGTGATAGCATTGGGAGGCAGTCAGCATCAGCACTGTAGCAGAACAATAATGCACCCTGGGCTAGCCTCGCCTCCCACATACAGTATGTAAAGTGGGACCAGGACTCTGACAGCCGGGCACATCCTAGGGAAGCGAGGGTATCACTAAGGTTGATTTCCTGGCTGCAAGGTGTGTTTCCTGGAACCCTATAAGCCAAATGTAGGTACCAGCAGGTCAACAATGGTGCCACCCCCTTGTCCTTGTGCCCTGAGTGGCGGCACTGCTCACATATCCCTGCTTAGGGCCCTGGTCAGTGTTACTGGTACTGCACCTTCATAAATACGTGGTAAAAAGCTTCTCCATGACTTGCATTAACAATATACGGCATTATAAACTCTGAAATGGGTGCCACAACCGATACCCACTGATGGCCATTGCGCCGTGGTTGGCTTGATAAATAGGATGAATCCCTAAAGCAGACAAAAACAGATGTAGGGTTCTTGACTTTTAATATATAGACTCCATTAAATTGCACAAAGTTGTCAAATAAACACTGTGTCTGCCTATTAATAGATTGATCTATGTAACATGAGAGGTGATATTTCATAGGGGTGTGGTATACAATTTGAGATTCATCATGTTGACAATCAAAGGGCTCAATCCAATTAGGAGCAAAGGGGATGGATTGCCGTGCAACGTTATAGAAACGCTGGCAACAGCATGGAAACTGACCCCCCTCACGGCGCAATCTCACCTTGGGCTCACACGTTTTTGCTTGCAACCCTATGGGGCTATGAACAGAAATGTGTGAGTTTGGAGGTTCCATAAGTGTGGCATATAGCTGCACTTACTTGCGGGTGCGATACATTTGCACCTACTTAGATTGACCCCATAATGTGGACATGAGAATAATGACACGCTCAATACGTGAACATGCAGGATTGGACATTAACCTTGTAGACCCTATTGAAATGTTGACATGATAGAATATTAACAAACTGTCCCTGGCGGCCCAGCAGTTACGTTTGGAGCAGATCCAACACAGGCTTCTGATTGAGCGGCATTCCAGAGAGTAGTCTCTGCCTATCATTAACCCTAATCCCTACCCCTCACCTTTCCCCTATTGCCTAACCCTAACCTCTCCCCTCGCAGCCTAACTCTTACCTCCCTAGTGCTTAACTCTAACCACTCCCTCACAGCCGAACCCTAACCTCCCCTAGTGCCTGTCCCCAACCTCCCCCTATTGTACATAACCCTAACCTCTCCCACGCAGCCTAAGCCTAACAACCCGCTAGTGCCTAACCCTAGCCACTCTCCCGCAGCCTAACCCTAACTTCTCCCTCACAGCCTAACCCAAATGTTTGTGTATTACCTTTTCTTATTACCTACTAAAGCAAAATGAGACAATTCTGCAGAAGGTTATATGTGTTTTTTTAAACTAGTAAAGGTTTCTGGCATATGCAGGCAGGGTCACATTAGTCAGCACTGAACCCACTCTGTCCAGCCTAACCTCCCTTTTTGCTGCTCTACCCTCAGCTCTGACTGCTGCCAACTCATCCCCCTTTCAACCCCCTTCCTCCACACTTTACTATGTCTGGCTCCCAAATGAAGTCCTGGTAGCTGGCCGGGTCCTTAGTACTATCCCTGGGCTGATCTGCGCCACATATAAACTAATATAGCTGTCCCTGGGGAGAGCCCAGACACCAGGACACATATCTATGTCAGGGCCAGCCACTATAAGACAGGCCCTGCTGAGCGCTGGCCACCCAGATTAGGCAAAACAACATATATAAAAACTAGGGGTGAGCGGGTTCGGATTTCTGAAATCCGAACCCCCCCGATCCGAGTCCGATCCGAGTCAGGCTCGACTTTTCCCGCCTGACTCGGATCTGAAATCGAGGCAAAACGTCATCATCCCGCCTTCCGAGTCTCGCGGGTTTTGGATCCTATATAAGGTACCCGCGTCGGCGCCATTTTCTCACTCGGCTGTGGACAGTGAAGAGGGAGGGTGGGAGTTAGGGCTGTGTAGTGTAGTGTAGTGTAGTGCTGCTGTTGTCCACTACTTCAAAGTCCATAGGGGCTGGCTGTGTTGTGCTGTGCTGCTGTTGTTAATAGGGGCTGTGTCCACTACTTCAAAGTCCATAGGGGCTGGCTGGACTGTGTTGTGCAGTCAGTTCTCCATAGGGGCTGTGTCCACTCCAAAGTCCTGTGCAGTGTCCCAGTCCGAAAGGAGTGCTGTAGTGTTGTCCAGGGGGTGCTCTGTCCATCAGGGGTGCTCCCCCCAAGTGCTAAAAAAATAATATATTTTCTGTGTTTGTGAATTGTGTGCGCAGTAGCCGCACGTGCATCAACAAAGTAGTGCCAAGCGTGCGCCTGTGTCATAAGTAAAGGGCCGGCTGGCTTGACCGTTAAAGGGTGCTGTAACCCCCGAAAGTACACTCCAGTCCAAACCAAAAAAAAATTATTTTCTGTGTTTGTGAATTGTGTGCGCAGTAGCCGCACGTGCATCAACAAAGTAGTGCCAAGCGTGCGCCTGTGTCATAAGTAAAGGGCCGGCTGGCTTGACCGTTAAGGGTGCTGTAACCCCCGAAAGTACACTCCAGTCCAAACCAAAAAAAAAATATTTTCTGTGTTTGTGAATTGTGTGCGCAGTAGCCGCACGTGCATCAACAAAGTAGTGCCAAGCGTGCGCCTGTGTCATAAGTAAAGGGCCGGCTGGCTTGACCGTTAAGGGTGCTGTAACCCCCGAAAGTACACTCCAGTCCAAACCTAAAAAAAAATTATTTTCTGTGTTTGTGAATTGTGTGCGCAGTAGCCGCACGTGCATCAACAAAGTAGTGCCAAGCGTGCGCCTGTGTCATAAGTAAAGGGCCGGCTGGCTTGACCGTTAAAGGGTGCTGTAACCCCCAAAGTACACTCCAGTCCAAACCAAAAAAAAAATTATTTTCTGTGTTTGTGAATTGTGTGCGCAGTAGCCGCACGTGCATCAACAAAGTAGTGCCAAACGTGCGCCTGTGTCATAAGTAAAGGGCCGGCTGGCTTGACCGTTAAGGGTGCTGTAACCCCCGAAAGTACACTCCAGTCCAAACCAAAAAAAAAAATATTTTCTGTGTTTGTGAATTGCGTGCACTGTGGCTGCACGTGCATCAACAAAGGAGCAGCGCCAAGCGTGCGCCTGTGTCCCATAAGTAAAGAGCCGGCTGGCTCATTTCTTAAAGGGTGGTGTAACCCACAAAGTGCACTACTCTCCAGCAAAAATAAAATAATATTTTCTGTGTTTGTGTGCGCTTTAGCCGCACGTATATATATCAATATAACATAAATGGAGGACCAAACTTTCTCCGATAAAAATAAAATAGGGAAAGATCAAGAACCTCTTCCTCCTAGTGCTGTTGCTGCTGCTGGGAGTTGTTCATCATCCCAGAGAGGAAGTAGGAACATCACTACTTTTACTAAACAATTGACCCTCCAACAGTCCCTAACGATGAGGATGAAGTACGACAGCAGTCATCCTGAAGCAAAACGTATAACTGAGGCCTTGACTGCTATGTTGGTGTTAGACGTGCGTCCGGTATCCGACATTAGTGCAGTGGGATTTAGACAATTGATGGAGGTAGTGTGTCCTCGGTTCCAAATCCCGTCTAGATTCCACCTGCATCCTCAAAGCAGCAGCGACAAGCGTGCGTCTGTCTGTTAAAGGGTGGTGACACCCTCAAAGTGTGCTACACAAACAATTAAAATATTGTTCTTTTTTTTTCTGTCTTTGTGAATTGTGTGGGCTGTAGCCGCACCTGCATCCTTAAAGCAGCAGCGACAAGCGTGCGTCTGTCTGTTAAAGGGTGGTGACACCCTCAAAGTGTGCTACACAAACAATTAAAATATTGTTCTTTTTTCTGTCTTTGTGAATTGTGTGGGCTGTAGCCGCACCTGCATCCTTAAAGCAGCAGCGACAAGCGTGCGTCTGTCTGTTAAAGGGTGGTGACACCCTCAAAGTGTGCTACACAAACAATTAAAATATTGTTCTTTTTTTTTCGGTCTTTGTGAAATGTGTGGGCTGTAGCCGCACCTGCATCCTTAAAGCAGCAGCGACAAGCGTGCGTCTGTCTGTTAAAGGGTGGTGTAACTCTCAAAGTGTTCCAAAAAATAAAAAACTATTTTTTTAATGTGTTTGTGACTTGTGTGCGATGTAGCCACACTTGCATCCTCAAAGCAGCAGCGACAAGCGTGCGTCTGTCTGTTAAAGGGTGGTGACACCCTCAAAGTGTGCTACAGAAACAATTAAAATATTGTTCTTTTTTTTCTGTCTATGTGAATTGTGTGGGCTGTAGCCGCACCTGCATCCTTAAAGCAGCAGCGACAAGCGTGCGTCTGTCTGTTAAAGGGTGGTGACACCTCAAAGTGTTCTACACAAACAATTAAAATATTGTTCTTTTTTTTTCGGTCTTTGTGAAATGTGTGGGCTGTAGCCGCACCTGCATCCTTAAAGCAGCAGCGACAAGCGTGCGTCTGTCTGTTAAAGGGTGGTGACACCTCAAAGTGTTCTACACAAACAATTAAAATATTCTTCTTCTTTTTTCTGTCTTTGTGAATTGTGTGGGCTGTAGCCGCACTTGCATCCTCAAAGCAGAAGCGACAAGCGTGCGTCTGTCTGTTAAAGGGTGGTGTAACCCTCAAAGTGTGCTCCACAAACAATAAAAATATTCTTTTTTTTTTCTGTCTTTGTGAATTGTGTGGGCTGTAGCCGCACTTGAATCCTCAAAGCAGCAGCGACAAGCGTGCGTCTGTCTGTTAAAGGATTACATCGGTGACAGCATCCAAGTAGGCATGTCAGACAGTCCGTACCTGTACTGGCAGGAAAAAGAAGCAATTTGGAGGTCCCTGTACAAACTGGCTCTATTTTACCTGAGTTGCCCCCCCTCCAGTGTGTACTCCGAAAGAGTGTTTAGTGCAGCCGGGAACCTTGTCAGCGAAAGGCGTAGGAGGTTGCTTCCACAAAATGTGGAGAAGATGATGTTCATAAAATGAATTATCAACTCTTCCAGGGAGACCAGCCTCCAGAACGTACAGAGGGACCTGTGGTTCCAGCAGGGACGAATTAATACTCTGTGAGGATGAGGATGTACACACTGAAGAGGGTGAGGAATCGGTGGATGAGGAGGATGAGGATGACATCTTGCCTCCGTAGAGCCAGTTTGTGCAGGGACACATTAATTGCCAGCTTGTTTTGTGGGGGCCCAAACGAACCAATCATTTCAGCCACAGTTGTGTGGCAGACCCTGGCGCTGAAATGATTGATTTGTTAAAGTGTGCATGTCCTGTTTATACAACATAAGGGTGGGTGGGAGGGCCCAAGGACAATTCCATCTTGCACTTCTTTTTTTTCTTTGCATTATGTACAGTTTGGGGCCTAGTTTTTCTAACTGCCATCCTGTCTGCCACTGCAGTGTCACTCCTAGATGGGTCACGTGTTTGTGCCGCCCACTCGTGTCGCTTAGCATAGTCATCCAGCTACCTCGGTGCAACCTTTTGGACATGAAAACACTATTGTGAGGTGTGAGGTGTTCAGAATAGACTGGAAATGAGTGGAAATTAAGGTTATTGAGGTTAATAATAGCATAGGAGCAGAGAAACCAACAAATTCTGTGATTTTAGCTGTTTTTATGCTTTTTTTAAAAAAAATACAGATCCAAAACACAAAACCCAGAACCCAAAACACGGAAGGGTGGTTTTGGCAAAACCAATCCAGATCCAAAACACGAAGAAAGATCCAGATCCAAAACCAAAACACAAAACACGAAAAGTGGCCGGTGCACACCCCTAATAAAAACATATATGTTTAAAAATTAAATTGCTCCAAGTTCACCCCTGTGCCATATGCTCACTGTGAGACTCCCGCCTTAGCCTATGGCCAATCCACCGCTGGTCTTAACATTTTTAACTTTTATACATGTTCACCTTGTGCAAAACAGGTCCAAATAGACTCACATCTGTAATTACAGCTAAAAGCATTGGCACCAAAAATGAATAAAGAGGGTGAATATTTATGTGTTTGTCTCATTTGCAATTAAGAAAGTGTTTTAGAGGAGAATTTTTTATTACAGAGGGTTTTTTTGTTGGTTGGTGATAAGAACCACAGAGTAAATTAATTTTCATTTCATGATGTAAGAAACTAAAATGTGAAAAATGCCAAAGTATGTGATTACTTTCTAGTCCCTTTATATGAAGTCTTACTGTACATTTATCTAACTACAATATTGTGATTCTTCTCCAAGGTGTCTTATGAGGATATAACTCGGTTGAAGCGATTTGCCGTCTGTCACACTTCCAGAATTCCTCTGTTCCTCACAGACCGATTACGGTACATGAAACATCTGGAGCACATCATGGAAGTGAATGGCCTGACGGACAAGATGCTGAGGAAGCTGATCGTGTGACCACACCACTGTCACTGATTGTCTACTCTCCTACTAATAGCTAACCCCAGGGGTCCCAATCCAAATCTACAGGACCCCAGTGACGTGACCGACCAGGAGAATGTGGACATATTTCTTTTGTTTTACAACAGTTGGTAATCATTATCTTGCCAATAAATTATTGTATTATTCATATACACAACATGGAACATCATCCTCCCGCTGTTGGATTCTCTCAGGTTTTGGATTATATAAAGATCCCTGCAATCGGCACAATTTTCACTCCGGCTGTGGAGAGAGAAGCTAGCAGACGTGTAGTCACTGTCAGTCACTCAGTGTGTGTCCATTCGGGGACTTGGGCTGAAGGCTGCTGCTATGCTGTCCATAAAGGGGGTAGCACTGCAGTCCTTAAAGGGGTGCTGTGCTGTCCAGGGGGGGGGGGGGGGCTCTGTCAATTAGGGGTGCTCTTCCCAAGTGTAAAAAAAAATAATTTTCTTTCTTTTTTTTTTTTTAGGTGTGTATGCTTTAGCAACTTAGCTGCTCTATTATTGTATGGTGACACTGCTGCAGCTTATCATCCACTTACTTGTGACTCTGCAGGTGGTCTGTCTGCACTCGGCAGGGGTACTTTGTTGTCCATAAAAAAGGGGTGTGCTTTGTGTTGTTCATCAAGGGGCTGCTGCCTCATTCAGGGGTGCTCTTCCCCAGTGTCAAATAAAATAAAAGTGCTTTTATTTGTGTGTGTGCATTAGCAACTTAGCTGCGCTATTATTGTACGGTGACACTGCCGCAGTTTATCGTCCACATATTTGTGACTCTGCAGGTAGTCTGTCCGCACTCGACAGGGGTGCTTTGTTGTCCATAAAAAAGGGGTGTGCTTTGTGTTGTTCATCAAGGGGCTGCTGCCTCATTCAGGGGTGTTCTTCCCCAGTGTCAAAAAAATATAAAAGTGCTTTCTTGTGTGTGTTTGTGTTAGCAACTTAGCTGCGCTATTATTGTTTGGTGACAAAGCCGGCCAGACTGCAGTTTATTGTCCACGTATTGTGACACTATAAGTGGTAGTGCAGTGTGTTATTCTTATTCATAAATAATCTTGTGGCACTAAGTGGCAGCGCAGTGCGTTATTCTTTTCTTATTCATAAAAAAATCTTGTGACACTGTAACTGGTAGCGCAGTGTGTTATTCTTATTCATAAATAATCTTGTGACACTAAGTGAGTATTCTTTTCTTTTTCAAAAATAATCTTGTAACACTGTAAGTGGTATCGCAGTGTATTATTCTTTTCTTATTCATAAAAAATCTTGTGACACTGAGGTCAGGCATGTAAAACTCAAAATCCCAACCGGGCCGAATATTCAAGGTCTGTGTGTGCGTGGGCCGCAAGTAAAGAAAACGGCATCACGTGACACCAGGGCTGACTTCAGAAATTGTGGGGCCTGGGTCTGGCAAAATAGGGAGGGCCCACCAACCCCCCCCTTTTGCCCAGCCCTCCACCCCCTTCCCCTACAACTTTATTCATACACAATAAAAAAAAATTACAATAAATGTATTGATTCTGCCTGCAATACATGTAATAAAATGCTGTCTGCAATAAATGTAATCATGCAAGATAAGAATTACCTTAGTTAATTACCACACTCGCTCCTTCTTCTGTCTGTCTGCTCCAGCACCTGCTGAGACTTTTGCCACCACCCATGGCGGATCCTCTCATTCAGCGTGCATGCCCGCAGTAAAGTTTTTCTTAAGAGCACTGAAACCGGCACGGCTTGATGTTATGACGTCACGTCATGCCTGCTTCAATTATCACATGAAAAACTTTATTGCGGGCACACCGGACAACACGGCATAGGAAAGGTGGGATGTGGAGTAAGTCACTTGACTCACTATTATGCGGTGGGGGCGATGGCGCCAGGTGGGGGAAAAGTAGTGGGCGCTGGTAGTTGCTGCACACTGGTAGGAGCAGGCCCCTGGGAGGGCCTGTCACTGGCATGTCACAGTCTGCCACCGTGGGCCAGGGGGCGTAATAGTGGGCAGGCAGTAGGAGCAGTGTGGGCCGCAAAATATGTATATTTGAGCCCTCGATGTCGGGCCGCATAAAATATATATTTGAGCCGCATGTGGCCCTTGGGCCTTGAGTTTGACATGGCTGCTGTAGGTCATTGATGCCACAGTGTAATATTTAAAATTGGTACCCCACTTAATTTGTGTATGTTGATATGGAGAACGATCAGTTGAAAGGAGAGGAGAGCAAAGGAGAGCAGAAACCACACACTAGTGCTGGAGCTGCTGCCAGTGCCACCAGTCATGACGATACTAGTCCATCTACATCAGTGGTCAGGGAACAGGTGTAAATTACCCTAAATGGGGTAAAAATGAAATTCCTGGTGGTATTGGACAGACAGCCGGGCATGCATATTAATCATTGCATGCCCGGCTGTCCGTCCATTACCCCCAGGAATGGAGGTCACTGGCGCCGGGTGCGGCGCCAGTGACCTCCAGCCCGGCGCCACAGGGAGGCTCTAAGCCAGATGCCCGCTGAGATGTTATTACCAGCGGGCGCCCGGCTCCTTCTATGCAGCGCCGCGTTAGCCGGAGGCTGGAGTTCTCTTCTGAACTCCAGCTTCCGGCTCTCCCCATGCGCACTATCTGAGGAGCAGCTGGGTGGACAGGATGGTGGCGATGCAGGAGCGGGGATTAAGGTAAGTGTTTTTCTTTCTTTTTTTTTGTACAAGCGGCACTACAGGGGCACTATATGGGGGCACTACTACAGGGGCACGATATGGGGCACTACTACAGGGGCATTATATGGGGGCATTGCTATAGGGGCATTATATGGGGGCATTGCTACAGGGGCATTATATGGGGGCACTGATGCAGGGGCATAACTATGGTGGCACTACTACAAGGGCATTATATGGGGGCTCTACTACAGGGGCACTATATGGGGGCACTACTACAGGGGCATTATATGGGACACTACTACAGGGGTATTATTGGGGCACTGCTACAGGGGCATAACTATGGGGGCACTGCTACAGGGGCATAACTGTGGGGGCACTACTACAGGGGCATTATTTGGGGGCACTGCTACAGGGGTGTAATTATGGAGGCACTGCTACGGGGGCATAACTATGGGGGCACTACTACAGGGGCATTACTATATGTAATACCCCCATATGTATATGTATCAAGGTATACCCATCTCTAGTCTAAGGAAAAAAATTTGCACAGACTGTCACTATATCTGTATAAGTGTATATCATCTTGAAATACTGACACTAATAGTTGCCTGGACATCACATTATCAATGGCTATATCACACACAGCCTGGCAGCCATTGATGATGATGATTACCATGTATGGCGGTGTGTGGTACAAAATTTGTACCACATTACAATTAATTTCAGGGGTTATGGTGCTGCAATCCTGAAGGGGCTAAGGAACCCCCTTTCTGTGCTCTCTACACGTGTGCTGAAGGGTTACAACTTTTCCAATCACTGTCTTTTTTACCCTTCAGATGACATCAAATAGAAAAAGAATATACCAGGAAGAGTTTTTCTCGATTATGGGTTTACCCAAATTGACGACAAAGGAATAATTAAACCACAGTGTGTTGTTTGTTTGAAAGTACTGAATGCAGAATCTTTCAAAAAGAGTCAATTGAAGAAACACTTGGATAATTTGCACCCACATCTGACTTGAAAACCGCAGGAATATTTCTTAAATTTGGAAATGTCTGTCAAAAGACAAAGGGCTCTATTTACTACAATCCGCATATTGAATGCTTATTTTAGTGTGATATTACCGAGTGAATTCGCATTGCGAATTCAGGCAATATCACAGGGATTTACTATAAATCCCTTGCAGGGCCAGAGCTTGTGATAAAGCTCTGTCCCTGCGGATCCCATCCGCACTCTAGTCGCGTTATTTTTGGAAAAAATACCGCGACTAAGAGCCCGCGCATGCGCAGACCCACCGTTGCTGCTACCCCCCACCGATGCTAAGCCCCGTCCCCCGCAATCGCGGACCCCTGTGACCCCCCCTCCCTTCATTACACTTACCTGCATCTTCCTGGCCTCCGGTGATCTTCTCCGGGCTTCCCGATCAGGTGATCTCCCATACTGCACTGGGACCCGATCACCTGATGACCAGGCAGCAGTGCACTATGGGAGACCAGCTGACCGGAGAGGAGCCACCCCCGGAGGCCCGATCACCGGTCCCTGGATTCAGGTAACTAAAAAAAAAATGTTTCAATTTTTTTTTCTTTTTTTTACAGCAATCAGCTTGCGGTCTGTTTAGACCACATAGCTGATTACTGGTACCGGCTCCCACCTCTGCTCTCCCCATTAGAGCAGAGTGGGAGCCCGGTAACCGAGGGAGACCCTGGATAACGCCACCTCCAGGTGGCGTTATTATCACAGGGCTTCCCCCGGTATTTTTTTACAATTTATTTTTAGTAACTCTGGTCGGATCACAATTCCCATTACAATTATGGGAAATGCGATCTGCTTTACTAAAAATAAGTGATACTAGGGGTTGGAGTAGAATTTTACTAATTCTACTCCAATTGCCCTGTAATAACTACAGGTGAAACTAAAATAATGTGAAAAGGGTGTGAAAACATCCTTTTTCACTTTATTTTAGTAAAAATAATGTTAATAAATAGAGCCCAAAGACTGGACAGCAACTTGAGAGGCACATTCAATCAACATTCAGCATCAAGGCTAGCTTTGACGTGGCCTGGTTGATTGCCCGGAACAAAAAACGTATACTATTGGTGAGGATTTGGTTAAACCAGCTGCTTTGAAAATGGCAGAGATTATGGACCTCATTCAGAGTCGGTCCAAGCAGCCGCATGGTCGTACGGGAAAAGGGGCCATATATGCAAATGATTCCCTCGCAAGTTGCGTCCCTAAATTCGGATCAGTAGTTGGCCGACCAAGGGGAGGAAGCGGTCGGAAGACAAAAAATACGCCCCCTTCTCGTACGCATTGCACGTCATCTCCGGGCATATAAGGATTAATCGAGACCATCGGGAACCATCGGAACTGGTCGTAGAGCTTAAGGTTGACCATACCCTCTCTTAAGCTCTACGATCATGTCAGTGTAAAAACCTCCCATATCACATGTGCCATGACGCTACTTTGTTAATTATGCACTCCCATAAACCGTATGCACTCCCACAAAACGCCGTCCGCATAATTAGGCACGCCTTTTTTCGGATCTCCACTCCCCCGTTTTCAAGCACCTTCCCCTGTTACCACCCACAAACGCCTCAATCTGTCACTCAAACTACCGACCTGGCTGTGTTCAAGGAGAGAGAAATTTCTGATCGTAGCGGCTAGTTTGCGCACGCGCATTGTGAACTGTACGCATGCGCAGTATAGCGAACATCGGTGGCGTACGACCGTGCGGCCGCTTCGACCGACTCTGAATGAGGTCCTATGTGTGGTCAGAATGAAGCCAAGAAACTAAATTCAGTGCCCTTGTCTGCAAGAATTGTTAAAGAAAGAATTTCTATTTTAGCAGAAAATGTGAGGCAAGAAGTTATTACATCAATAAAAGAGAGTAAATACTTTGCTATTCAGTTTGATGAGACTACATATGTTAGTAGTAATTCGCAGCTGATGGTATATGTCCGCTACAAAGGTTTACATTTAACTGAAGAGGAATTGTTGTTGTGTTCTCCTCTCGACTTGCAATCTCGTGGAATTGATATCTTCAATAAAGTTAATGAATACTTTAATGACGTCAATTTAAAATGGGAAGACTGCATTGCTGTGTCTGTTGATGGAGCTCCAGCTATGTTGGGTCATGTTAATGGTTTTTTGGGTTTGGCGAAGGGGAAAAATCTAAAAGTTGAAGTAAACCACTGTATTATCCACGCCAGGCACTGCTTGTGAAACATTTGGAACCTGCACTGGAAGCCGTCATGCATGATGTTATTAAGATTGTCAATTTTATCAAAGGACATGCACTAAACACGCGATTATTTTGTGAATTGTGTAAAGATGGTGAGGCTGAATATACAGACCTACTTTATCATACAGAAGTGAGGTGGCTCTCACGTGAAAACGTTCTGAACCAGGTGTGGGCTCTCTAAACTGAACTTGAAATTTTTATGGTTGATCAAAAGCATGTTCTCGCAGAGAAGTTTACAAACTCCTCCACATCTCGCATATTTAGCTGATATGTTTGAGCATGTTAATGCACTGAACAAAGAACTGCAAGAAAAAAACTTAAATATAATTTCAGCCAGAGATTAGATTTCTGCGTTTGTCTGAGTTTTTGTATTGGAGACAGAAAGCTGAACAGAAAAAGATAGCTACCTTTTCAAAGTTAGCGTTGTTCTTGGAAGATTGTGAAAATATTACTTTTGTAGACAGTTATAAGGCATCTTACCAAACTCAAAGAGCGGTTCTCTGATTCCTGTCCAGATCTTTATTCACATCCTGTCAGTTGGATTGTAGACCCCTTTAAATGTGAAATTGCTGTTCTACCAGAAGAGCCTCAAGGGTTGGCAGAGGCACTTCTTGAGCTTCGATGCAATAATGAAGCACATATTGCATTTCAAAACAAAGCAGATCTGTCATATTTTTGGATGTCAACAGCTGCTAAGGCATTCAAAATTGCATATGAGGAGGCAGTCAAAAAGTTGTTGCCTTTTGCAACAACCTACCTTTGTAAACAAGAATTTTCCACTCCAACGAAAATAAAAACAAAGCAGAGAAATCGATTGGACGATGAAGACTGCATCCAAATTGCTTTGACATCAAAATGCCCCAATATTGATGCTCTCGTATCAAAAATTAAGCAACGTCATTTCTCCAAAACCTGAAGTTTTGAAGTTGAAGCTTTCAAAGAAATTTTTAATAGATTCAATAAAATTTGGAATTCAAATAATTTATAATATATTTTCCTTCCTTTCAAATCAAGGGGGTAACGTCGGCGTATCTACATATATTTTGGGGTAAAAGGTAAAAAAGTTCCCTGACCCCTGATCTACATCACTTACTAAAGCCGAAGCCCAAACCCTTCAACCCTTCCTGTCCCTGCCTTCAACTACATATATACTCCAACTCCATCAGGCCTTTTGATTAATGAAAACATATTTTTCCTTATGTGCTATGTTGGAAGTTGAACTGCCACGTGTTTGTGCCGCCCACTGCTGCCGCTTAGCTTATTCAGCCAGCTAGCTTGGTGTCAATTTTGGGCCTAAACCGGATGAAAACAATATTGTGAGCTGTGAGGTGGACAAAATTGACTGGAAATGAGTGGAAATTAATGTTATTGAGGTTAATAATAATGTAGGAACAAAAAAAAACCAAATGATGTGATTTTAGCAGTTTAAAAAAAATAAAATACATATCCAAAACCAAAACAAGCAAGGGGTGGTTTTGGTAAAACTAGGGATGTGCGCCGACTTCAGTGTTTTGGTCTGGATCTGGATCTACCCTGGTTCTGGATCTGGATTGGTTTTGCCAAAACCTCACCTCCATGTTTTGTTTTCGGGTTTTGGTTTTGGATCTGGGTTTTTTCTTAAAAAATCAAAAAAACAGCTTAACTCACATAAGATGGGCCTTTTTTTGTTCCTACAGTATTAATAACTTCAATAACATTTATTTCCAGTCATTTCTAATCAATTTTGACCACCTCATAATATTATTTTTTTCATCTAGTTATGGCCAAAAGGTTGCATCCAGCTAGCTGGCTGACTAAACTAACACAGAGGACACAGAGGGCCTGATTCAGAGCCGGACGCAAGTGGCCGATCGCTCGTCCGCCGTACGAGCGGAAATATTTAAATCCAAGCGCTCGCTCGTATGTTCGCTCGTAGCTAACCTTCCGCCCCATATTCTCCCAACCTCTCCTCTAGCTAGCGAACGTACAAAATAGCGAGCGTCCGTCTCCTCTTTGGTTGCAGTGAGCGCTCGCACAAGTCAATTCCGGAAGTGGTCCTGTCAGTTTCGATTGCCTGCTATTTAATTCTGCAAATATACTTGAATCGATTACTGGCAATCACTATATTAATTACCTTAATTGTTTGTTTCACATGTTTGCAATCCTGTTTTTTTTTTCAATGTCAATAAACTTTATTCTTGTTAGTGTGTGTCATTTCTTCCGCAGAATACGTACGGTTTGACCAAGGGGATGGTTTTTCTAATGTAAAAGTTTGTTTGAATGCTACTAATGTTTTGTTTTTTAAATGCAGATTTTCCATTTTTTTTTTCACATTTAACGTAGCTTACGCATGTCACTGCATCAAGCCTATCATAACTCACATTATATTTGTGACGGTGTAGGTCACATGACTCAAACACTAACCGATAGAATTGTTCCTGTTAATTTAGAAAGTACATTAGCCAATCAAAATTTTTCTAGGACCTTTAATAAAACTGGTTTGTGTAAAAAAAATCATTGCCATCATGAGAGCCAACGCTTTCTGTAGGCGGGAGCTAATGGTGCTAGTTGAGGTCATGGACGAGCGCATTACTGACCATCCGCTCCCCATCACCAATCTTAAAAAGCATAGGGCCTACGCGGAGATGCGCCACCGCCTGCGTTCCCTCGGCTATCGCCGTAATATCGACCAGTTGGAACGCAGGTGGTCGGATCTGAGGCGCCGATCACCACGCCTGCTGGCCCTTTTGCGGTGCCGGATTGGCCAAAGTAAGTGTTTCTGTGTCTGTTTTTTTTTTTCTCATACCTGCGTGTGCTTGTTTACAGTATATCCCTGTTTTTATTATTTTGGTCATACCTGCGTGTGCTTGTTTACAGTATATCCCTGTTTTTATTATTTTGGTCATACCTGCATGTGCTTGTTTACAGTATATCCCTGTTTTTATTATTTTATCCCAAAATTGAAAAAAAAAAAATGTAATTAAAAATGTTTTTCTCCATCATTTAGGGGCAGAGCGGATAGTCAGATGGCGCCGACGTGTGGCTCGTCCCCTATCGCCCACTCCCACCCAAACATCCCCTGCCCACTCTTCCCCAAATTCCCCCTCCACCCCAGACCTTGTTATCCTTCAGTCCACTCCCTCTCCTCACTTGACCATCCCTCCAACTTCCCCCTCCCCTCAAAACCCACCTCACTTTTCCACACCCTCCACTCCCTCAGGCATAACCCCTCCTCCTTCACTTACCCACTGGCCCACCTCAGATGAGGAGGATTTCGTGGCTCCAGGCCCAGTCCGCAGTGTGGCTGGTATGTTTACATTGTAAACTATGGGGTTTTTTTTTTGTTTTGTTTTTTATTGTGTAAATTAATTTGTTTGATGTTGTCCTTTTGCCTGTGCAGTTCAAAATAGTAAAGTAGTTCAAATGTTTTTTATATATATCTTTGTGAAACAATGTCAAGGATGTTTTCCCCTTACACATGTGACACATGTACAAACACTCCCAATTGTGTCTTTCTTGTTTACGGTAACAACAAATGTCGTAGTTTTGCTTAGGTTTAAGACATATTTTTTTTTAGGTTATTTCTACTTTTTGGCCCCTTATTTTTTGAAAATCTTTTCGTTTGGCATTCCTTTTTTTTTGGACATGTTTTTGTAACTGATGTTTTTTTTTGGTATAGCCTGAATTTTTTGTGGGTTTTAACATTCTAAATGAAGGTGTCATTTTAGTAACCCGCACATTTTTTTTCACCACAGAGGCCCAGAGGCCTAACAAGGCCATTGCAGGACAATTGGTGGAACTCCGGGGCCATGTAATTGGCATGCTGGTGGCCTTGGACCACCTTTTGGCGATCCTGCACCAATAATTTTATGTATTTTGACAAAAAAAAAGAAAAAAAAAAAGTTTATTTTGATTTATTTAAGTCTCATTCCTTGTCTGTAAATCTTAGATTGTTGAACCTTACATAAGTCTACTATTTGTCCCTGTGTTTTTAAGTAATGTCAATTTGTTTGTAGAAAGGTCAAGTAAGTATGTAAGCTTGCACATTAAACACGTAACAATACCAATAGGTTTTTAGACTTAACGTCAAAAATAGATTAAATATTTTTGGTGGTAATGTAAAAAATTAAAGCAACCTGCTTAGGCCTAGAATTGTAAACATACTGATTCACCATAATACCTTTGGTGTTTGTTTTTAGCCACAAAGCAGGGTACAAAAGTTTAGAAATTAAGAAATTACAGTATTAGGCATTAAGCATGTTTGCATTTTTTGGAGCAGGTTTCACTTGTTTGTAATTTACGAAGGAAATGGTTGTTTAATGAAAAAAACAAATTTATTGCACACAAATAATAAACACCAAGTGAATTGTCAAAACAAAATCACACAGTTAAAACACACACAAAAGACCAAAAAATTCCAAAATCCCCCCCCAAAAAAATAAATCAAGAACTGTTTGAAGAAGTAGCATGCCAACATGAATCCACAAATGAAGAGAAGAAATCATTGTTCCCGAAGTTATATCCAATGTGTCCACATAAAGTCATTTGTGTTGATCAGGTAGTATGCATGGATTTTTATGGTCATTTTAGGCAATAAAACAAAAACAAAATTTCAAAAAAGTTAAAAGTGTACATTAAAATAATACATGTCTACATTGTGTCAATTAAATAACTTTGTGGAAATAATTACCTAAAAAATCTGGCAACAATTTGATCGCATATGGCCCCCCCACATACTGACCTCCGACCAACCTCGGGGGGGCCGTCCTCAGGCAAGGCATCCTCTGGCTGCATTGGGACACCACTCCTTATGGCGATGTTGTGAAATATCCCACACAGGACCACAATTTTGGATACCACAGCCGGCAAATACATGAGGTCGCCACCAGAGCGATGGAGGCATCTGAATCGGCCTTTTAAAAGGCCGATACAGCGCTCCACCACCTGCCTGGTGGCTGTAAGTGCGGAATTATACTGACTTTGTGGCCCTGGTGTGGGAACCAAATAAGGAGTGAGCAGCCAGGTCGTGCATGGGTAACCACTGTCTCCTGTGAAAATATAAAAAACAACATCAGGACCATTGTGTACCAAGCTTTGCATTGGTTTCAACAGAAGGTGTCAACTTACCCAGAAGCCACGCATCACCAGCTTGTAGGTTGTTTAATTTGTGCCAAATCCCTGATTGCTGGATGACGAAGGAATCATGTGCACTGCCTGGGAATTTGGCATTCAGGGACAGGATCTGGAGGGAGGCATCACATACCACCATTACATTCATCGAATGAAAGTATTGTCGGTTTCTAAATATTGCCTCCAGCATTGCTGGAGGCTGAAGTGGTATGTGAGTGCCATCCACAACCCCTATGATGTGTGGGAAGCCAGCAATTTGGTAAAATGTATCCTTCACCACATTAAGGGAACCCATATCCAATGGCATTTTAATAAAATGATGGAGGTGTTTAAATAGTGCATCCATCACTGCCCTCAGGATCCTTGAAAAGGAGGATTGGGAGATTCCTGCGACTATTCCTACGGTGGTTTGAAAGGATCCTGAGGCACGAAAATGTAACACCGACATTAATTGCGTAAGTGGTGGTATTGCTGTAGGACTGTCAATTTGCCGTTCAAGATCACTCTCTATTAATGAGAGAGTGTCTATGATGATTTTTGGAAGCAGACGGTAGCACCTTAACACCTCATCATCTGGCATTCCAAAAAGGGTGACACGTGTTCTATATATCTGGGGCCTTGCATGCCTACGAGGCCTACGCCTGGGACGAAGTTGAGGTTGGTCGGGTTCTGGAAACATGGCCAAGAGAATACGACCAATATCAACCTGAAATGTTAAGCAAGGTAGTTATTGTTTTAGACAAATGTGTTAAGAAAAATATATTTATCTTTTCAAAGAAAACCAAAGAATCTTACAGGCCTGGGTAGTGTCATGTGAAAATCCACTTACATTTCAAAAGGAGAAAATATTTTTAAGATTAATTTTATAAACTAGGAATTAAACCAAATATAATTTTCTAAAATTTAGAGAAGGGAGCACACATTATTTCGCAAAATAGTACGCTACATTTAGACTTAAGACATGATTTTACACAGAACAAGCACACATTAGTTCGCAAAATAGTATGCTACATTTAGACTTAAGACATGATTTTACACAGAACAAGCACACATTAGTTCGCAAAATAGTACGCTACATTTAAACTTAAGACATGATTTTACACAGAACAAGCACACATTAGTTCGCAAAATAGTACGCTACATTTAGACTTAAGACATGATTTTACACAGAACAAGCACACATTACTTAGCGAAACATATGCTAAGACCAACACATCTAATTTGTTAATTAATAAAACCAAAAACACTTACCAAAAACAGACAAATATCAAAAAGTTATAAAAGGTCACTTGGGTTCCAGCCAAAATAACTATAAAATATATATATATATATATATATATATATAAAAATTTTGCCACAATAAATGTTTATGGGAATTTTTTAAATACTTACTCAAAAATATAAATAAAAATAGCAAATAAAAATACGCAAAAATGCTAACTTAAGTAATAAAGAAAGTAATAAAAAAAAACGCTCCTTCAAAAAAAAATAATAAATAACTCCTTCACGTTCCACCAACCAAACAACAAACCACTCTACACCGAAATACCTCCAACAATCAAAAAATACCACCTCGAATGGAATCACACCAAGCCATAAATAGTCTACATTTTCACGCTCAAATTAAGGACGGACAATAGGAGCGCACAATGAATGATGCGGCCGAATAATGCTGACGCATGTATAAAAACATCACTGAAGGCCCAAATCGGTCTGCTGCATTGAGAAAAAACACAATGAGTACAGAGCAGCAAAGTACTAGCCAAGAGGCGCCATGTAAGTATTTGTTTTTTTATGGGAAAATGCTTATGTTTAACATTACATTTTGAAACATTTTACATTAAAACATTTTAAACCATTTAAAAAAAAGGTGTGGAGGATGCCATGGAAGAGGCTGCTGGGCCTAGTAGGCAAACTAGGGCCAAAAAAAAAAGGCAGCCACAATTCACAAGGAAGGAGATGGAGGTTTTGGTGCAAATGTGCAACGACAACCTGGCACAGGCACCAAGGAATATGGGTGCAACCCAGAGATGGAAACTGTGGGACGACATAGCCAGTGCTGTCAATGGAGTGGGTGAGTTTGAACGTTCAACCCGGGAGGTCAAATGCCGGTACGTAAAAACTACATTTGACTAAAAAGTGTTTACAGGTCCAAATACTGCAGTAAAAGCGCCAACTTTTTAACCAACAGATGGAGCGACTTCAAATATCGGCTTAAATAAAAACTGGCTGATAGGGCTAGGCATGCAGGGGGGACAGGTGGGGGTCCCACCCCTGTGTCACTTGAGCTCACGGATTTGGAGGAGCTGGCACAGGGGTGTGTGCAGGATGAGGTGTTTGGCGTGTCGAACATGGATACCGACATGCCAGACTTTGCGGCTCCTCGTGTTGCCCCAGGTAAATGTTGTAATGTTAACAACTCAGAAATGTGTTTTGGAAAATATCTAGATTATAATTTTACTCTTTTCTCTTTTTTCTCACAGAGACACAGGCGGATGAGTCTGCTCCAGAGGTGAGCTTTGGCCGCAGAATTTCTTCTGGCTCTGCAGGGGAGGAAGCAGTAGATCCGGCTGGGGACCCTGTGGCAGACAATCCAGGGCATTCCCCCTCGCAGGCAGTGGCTCTCCTCACTGATCTCAATGTTAAAACGGATCAGCACACTGAGATTCTGCTGAGGATGGATGCCAATCTGCTACGGGTGGCGGACGCCCTGGAGGAAACTGCTGCGGCCAACGTGAGAATTGCAAATGCCCTGGAGCAGCTCGTTCGCCAGCACATGTTGGAGCCGGCCTCCCTTCCTGCCGGAACATCGGGACCCTCCACCTCTGGCACAACAACAGCCATCCTTCCAAATGTGCCTAGCCCTATGCCTAGTCCAGAGGCCACAACATCTGCCTCTGGCCAGGCCAGCCGAAGGAGATCCCGGACCCGTTCAGGCTCCCTCCAACCCCCGGCCAAATGGCCTAAAAGGCGATGATAGCACTGGCTAATTTCCCCACAATCCATCTCTGTGTTTGCCCTATATTCCTTCATGCCAAAAACCTCCCTCTCCTATCTTGTGAATTGTTTTTATTTGTTTTTATTTTTTTAGTTCAAATGCCACTTATTTTGTTTGTGTGTGGCCAAAATCATTTGTAAATTTTTTTACCTTAAAATAAATATGTTTATGAAAAAAAAAAAAAATCCAAAAATGGACATTATGTTCAAAATTTGCAAAATTCTATTGTTGATTTATTCAAAAACTGGTTAAAAGGTAATCCCTCAAATTTACAAACAATACAACGGAAATAGAAACATTTAATTTTATAAAAAGCAAGGGTTAAAAACAATTTATGAGTTTTAATTAACACTTAGCAAAAAACAAAAGGACGATTGGTTTCTTGGCCCAAAAAAAAATATGAAAAAAAACAAACATGCGTACAATATTGTTTCCCTAAAAAAGAAACACTTATTAATATTTTAAAAGCCCACAAAAAAAAAAATCCATTTGTTTGCTAATTGATTGTATGACCCAGAAATTAGCAGCTGAGTAGTTCACCTGCGTTGGGTTTTTAGCTACTAAAAAAGGTCTATTTGCTAAACACCTTACAAGCAGTCTAGCAATTAAAAGATGATTGTTTTTGTGGCCTCAATTGACAAATCGCTACACCATCGATGAGCCCAGGGAAGTACGAAGAGACCATCGTCATTGCGGTAGACTATACCAGACCACAAGCTGAGCGAGCAGTCTTAATGGAAATTGGATCAGACAGCGACGTATCACTTGTTCCGTTCACATTTGGCGCTCGCATAAGATAATTTATGTACGCCCAAAAAACGCCTCGACACGCCTGCGTTTTCCCATCTCCACCCCCGTCACCACCCCAAAACGGACAGTTCTGTCAGTCACATTTCACATGTCACTTCCTGTTCGCTGTGTATACGATCGACTGAAAAATCACCGCAATCAGACGTACGCACATGCACACTGTTACACTGACGCATGCGTGGTTGGACAACATCGGCTGAGTGCGAACGAATGGCCACTTGCGAGCACCTCTGAATCAGGGCCAGAGTGCGGTACTAAAATGTGGCAGTTCAGCTTCCAATTTCCAACACAGATACAGTGTTATACAGTGTGGGTTGGATACACAATAGTGCACTTACTGTGACAGCGGTGTCTGCAGAGCGGGATTGCTGACGGTGTCCTCAGTAGAGCGGGGTGCCATCGGTGTCTTCAGTGCAGGTTTGCTGGCTGTGTCGGCAGTGCAGGGGTTGCTGACGGTGTCCTCAGTGCATGGAATGGCAGTGTCCTCAGTGAAGGGTACCAACGATGTCGGCAGTGCCAGTGGTGTCTTTAGTGCAGGATTGCTGGTCGTGTAGGCAGTGCGTGAGTTGCTAACGGTATCCTCAGTATATGGAATGGCAGTGCTGTGGTACTGGCAGTGTCCTCAGTGAAGGGTACCGGAGATGTCGGCAGTGCCAGTGGTGTCTGTAGTGCAGGTTTGCTGACTGTGTCGGCAGTGCAGGGGTGTTCTTAATGCAGGGTGCCGGTGGTGTTGGCAGAGCAGGGGTGCTAGCTGTGTCCTCAGTGCATGTGTGCTGACAGCAGTGCAGGGGTGTTGGTGGTGTCCTCAGTGTGGGAGTGCTGGCAGTGTCGCAGTGTGGGGGTCGCTGATGGTGTCCTCAGCACGTGGGGCAGCAGTGCAGGGGTGTCGGCAGCGGTGGTGTTGGCAGCGGAGGATGCTGCCAGTGGGGATGATGACGGTGATGGCAGCGGGGGGTGCCGGCGGTGTCAGGCAGCGGGGTATGGTGGGCGCCATCTTCTTTTGCTTCCTGATTGTGTGCAACTGTGCATATTAAATGAGCTTAACGCTGATTGGCTGAGAACCATGACAGACAGCTCTCTCAGCCAATCAGCGTTAAGCCCGCTCAATACAAAACCTCGCGACCCGACAGCAGGATTGCAAGGTTTTGCCTTGGGTGAGGGATTAGGGGCAGGCAGGGAGAGCCGAGCTTGGCTCGGATCGCCCCGGATCCCCGAAATTCGTGTGGGTTCGGATCTCTGATCGAACCTGCTCATCTCTAGTTAAAACCAATTCCAGATTCAAAACACGAAGAGATTCAGATCCAAAACCAAAACACGGGGGTCGGCGCACATCCCTAGTTCAGGTTCAAACTAGAGATATGCGGTTCAGTTCTCCAGAAATCCGAATCCACCTGAATTTCGTGAATCCGGGTAAATCTGATTCGCGGTTCTAATCTCCTGAATCCTAAATCCGGGTTACGGTTCTGATCTTTTTGCGATTCGGAATTTGGATTTTCAATCAGAATTTCAGGTTTTGGATTGCATAAACTACATGATTTTAGCTGTTTTTAAAACTTTTTATCTATTTTTTTTTTAAAAATCCATGTCCAAAGCCAAAACACTTGAGGGTGGTTTTGCAAAACCAAATCCAGATCCAAAACCTTGAAGGAGATACAGATCCAAAACCAAAACACAGGGATCGGCGCACATCCCTAGTTCAAACTAGAGATGAGCGGGTTCGGATTTCAGAGATCCGAACCCACCCGAACTTAGGAGATATGAGGCAGATCCGAGTCGACTTAGGTTTTCCTGCCTGACTCGGATCTCAAAACGAGACAAAACCTCATCATCCCGCTGTTGGATTCTTGCGGGCTTTGGATTGTATAAAAGGTCCCGCGATCGCCGCCATTTTTCATTCTGGCTGTGGAGAGTGAAGAGGGAGGGGGCTATGTATGTGATCGCTTTGCTGTTGCTGTCATGCATAGGGGCTGGCTACTGTTGTCACTCAGGGGCTGGCTGCTTAATGTCCATAGGGGTTGGCTGGCTGTTGTCCATATAGGGCTGGCTGTTGTCCTGTCCACTCCATAGGGGCTGGCTGTTGTCCATAGGGGTTGGCTGGCTGTTGTCCATATAGGGCTGGCTGTTGTCCTGTCCATAGGGGCTAGCTGGCTGTTGTCCATAGGGGCTGGCTGGCTGTGCTACTGTGTTGTCCAGGGGGTGCTCTGTCCATCAGGGGTGCTCTTCACCCCCAGTGTGAAAAAAATATATATTTATTTTCTGTGTGTGTGTGCATGTTAGCCACACTTATCAGCAATGTAGGTGTGCAGGGGTGCTGCCTGTTTCATTTATCAAGGGGCTGCTGCCTCGTTCAGTGGTGCTCTCCCCAGTGTGAAAAAAATAAAGTATGTTATTTCTGTGTGCACGTTAGCCACAATTGTCAGCAACAAGGATGCGCAGGGGTGCTGCCTGTGTCATTTATCAAGGGGCTGCTGCCTCGTTTGGGTGCTCTCCCTCCCAAGTGTCAAAAAGAAAATTAATCAATCAATCAATATGGGGGGTTTTTTTGTGCGTGTGTGTGTGCATTAGCCACACTTAACACCAGCAATGTAGCTGCACAGGGGTGCTGCCTGTGTTGTTTATCAAGAAGCTGCTGCCTCGTTTGGGTGCTCTCCCTCCCAAGTGCCAAAAGAAATGAATGAATCAATCAATGTGTTTTTTTTCTGTGTGTGTGTGCGTTAGCCACACTTATCACCAGCAACTTAGCTGCGCAGGGGTGCTGCCGGTGTCGTTTATCAAGAGGCTGGTGCCTCCTTTGGGTGTTCTCCCTCCCAAGTGTCCCCAAAAATTAATTAATTAATCAATCAATCAATATGTTTTTTTTCTGTGTGTGTGCGCATTAGGCACACTTATCAACAGCAACGTAGCTGTGCAGGGGTGCTGCCTGTGTCATTTATCAAGAGGCTGCTGCCTTGTTTCGGTGCTCTCCCTCCCAAGTGCCAGAAAAGTTAATTAATCAATCAATGTGTTTTTTTTTCAGTGTGTGTGTGTGCGCGTTAGGCACACACACACACATGGCACTCAAGCAACGTAGCTGCGCAGGGGTGCTGCCTGTGTCGTTTATCAAAAGGCTGCTGCCTCATCTGGGTGCTCTCCCTCCCAAGTGTCAATTTGTTTTAATTAATCAGTCAATGTGGTTTTTTTTCTGTTTGTGTGCATTAGCCATGACATCACAAACGCCTTAGCTGAGATTTGCATAAACATTTTCAAAAGGTGAAAATAGAGGATATGGTTTAAAAAATTTAATAAAGCAGCTAAAACTGCGTTCTCTGATTATAGTGTCCCTACTATCTACCCATGGCCCCTCTACCTGAATTTCAGCGAGTCAGAGGGGCAACTCCATGCAACCGTATTCCAGAGTTCTTCTGCTCCTCCTGTAGCCCAGGTCAGAAGATGTGTAGGGGCCACTTATGGTTATATGGACTAAAATAGAGCTCACATCCACTAAAGTGGACAATGAATCCCCAATCGAACAGGGAGCGCAGCTGTAATTTATACACAACACAGGATGGGATGACGATATAGGCTTGGGTGCTGGTAGAATCTGGGGTGATGTATACATCCTCTTCTTCACACAATATTAATTTGTCCCCTCTAGAATCCACCATTACAGGTGCCTCTGTAATATTTGCACGTAATTGAAGGGTAAAGGTTTTTCTAGTAGAATTTGTAGTTCATTTTGATGGACATCATATTTTCCACATTTTGGGGAAGTAGTCTCAGGCCGATCACTGACAAGGTTCTCAGCTGTGCTGAAAACCCTTTCTGAGTACACACTGGAGGATGGACAGCTCAAGTAAAGCAAAGCCAGTTTGTGCAAGGGCCTCCAAATTACCTTTTTTTCCTGCCAGTAGTCAAACGGACTGTCTGACATGCCAAATTTAAATTTTTTTAAATAGTCCTCAACCATTCTATGAATGGTGACCGTATCACCGGTAGAGGTGTCATTAATTGTCTGCAATTCTTAGTCTGACCCGACTAGATGTCTAAACTTAAAGTTTAGTTTTTTTCTCACCAGATGCACTTGCTGGAGAGACTGAAGAAGCCATCGCAGCATCACGTGCCACTTGAGCTGACAATTTGCTTATCAACAGTTCTTTACATCTTTTCAGATCTGTGCCCGTTGGGAAGACGAAACAATGTCTTCATCCCTTCTGGGATGAAAATCCACTCCCAGCACCAGGCATGGCACTCAAGAATTCTCAAGAAAGACACAACATAAGACTTAAACCTTCATCTGAAATGTTGCTGCTCTGTTCCGCTTGTCCACATATCTGCTCTGGTTAAGTGGACTGTGGGTACAACGGCAGTTTTTTTTTTAATGTCCCTGTACAGGTTGGGAAATGTTCATGTGGAAACTTGGATTATTACCGTGTTTCCCCAATAATAAGACACTGTCTTTATTTTTTTTTTTGGTCAAAAAAACTCCATAGGGCTTATTTTCGGGGTAGGGCTTATTTTAATTAACATTGACAGCATCATGCCCTCAGTCCTGCTTTTATCCCCATCATGCCCTCAGTCCTGCTTTACAATTCTTTGCTTACCTTTATTTATTTTCCTCTTTTTCTCTACTCTCCTATGCGGCGCTGCTGTAAATGACGCTGCCACGCACGCCAGCTGCCGCGCGCTCACTGTGAGAGAGTGAGACGCTGCAGCTGTGATTGGATGCCACTGTTAAATCTTTAACAGTGGCATCCATTTCATGCGGGGGGTGGAGCTGGGGGCATTTTAGTGTAGCGCAGGGACTGGACAAAATGGGGATTTTGTTAGGGCTTATTTTCCGGGTAGGGCTTATGTTGGATCGTTTTTCAAAAGTATGGGTAGGGTTAATTTTCAGGGTAGGTCTTATAATCGGGGAAACACGGTATACAGTCAATTGTTTTGGAAAGCACTTTTCCTGGTCCCCTTCTGGGAAGAAAATCCACTCCTAGCAGCAGAAGTTGGCGCAGGATTCTCAAGAAAGACAACGTTAGACCTTAAATCTTAAATCTTGCGCTTGTCCACATATCTGTGCTGGTTAAGTAAGGCCACTAACTAACTATGTTTTTTTTATGTCCATGTACAGGTTGGTATATGCTTTTCATGTGGAAGCTTTGCAAAGGATTATTTAACAGTCAATTGTTTTTTAAAGTACTACTAGTAGTCTTCCTGGTCCCGTACTGGGATGAAAATCCTCTTCCAGCAGCAGCAGTCAACGTGCTCAAAGATTCTTCTGGGGCAATGACTGATGTGAATGATTTAAATATTTTTTGTAAATGCCTCCCCTCCCCTTCTCCCTCCCCTCCCCTTCTCCCTCAAAATATGAAATTTACTACCAATCAACCCTTCCTGTCCCTGCCTTCAACTACATACATAATCCAACTCCTTTCAAGCCTCTCTTGAATAATAAAAATATTTGTTTCCTGATGTGCCATGTTGGAAGTTGAACTGCCACGTGTTTGTGCCACCCACTGCTGCCGCTTAGCTTAATCAGCCAGCTAACTTGATGCAAATTTTGGGACTAAACTGGATGAAAACAATATAGTGAGCTGTAAACTAATTATACCGGAGACCTGCAAGGCTATATACACCGCTCTCAAGCCTCGCTTTTTCAAGGTAAGATATATTGTGTTATGTATGACCTCTCTGTTCACCAGCCCGCAACTCTCTGAGCTGTGCACAGCCAGTGCCAGAGTTATAAACTCTGGGCACTAGACTGTGCCCAGAGTCTACAGCGCATGCAAAGGTCACCTCGGAAAATGGCTGTGGCGGGCATTTACCCTGTACTGCGCAAATGGGAAAATGGCTGCTGCGGACAATTTCCAGACGTTTTTACAGCGAGGTGGGACTCCAGAGAGGTAAGTATATTATGGGTGCAAGGTGTGCGGTGCAGGGCCACCTGAACATGTACATGTTTTACAATTTCCTGGTACTAAACGTTGGAAATCTGATGGTTCTCAATCCAAAGGCAAGTATTAATAAATCACACATTACATTATTTTTAATAAATATTACCATCTAGAACTAAACTGATACAATTACTTATTAGGTGTGTCTATTGCGCCAATAACTCACACAGACAACTCATATATTTTTTGCATTTTTTTATAAGCCAAAATTTCCCATATTTTTTGGGATAAATATGAATGGGAGTTATAACATTATAACCAGGCCAATGAGTGCCTTTACAGTAAAGAATATTATGATTTTAAAAAATTGACCTGTATAGCAGAAATCACAATTTAGAAGCCATACAGTATCCACAGGAGTCAACCAAAAAAATACAAATGCAAAAATTTCAAGAACAGGGGATTTTGAAGTGAAAAAGCCAACAATATGGTAAGATGACCCACACAAATCATTATCATCCTCGTGAAAGAACCAGAGATTAAAGTCTGAACAATTTATGAAACAAGCATGAAAAACGGAATAAAAAAAATTAATCATTATGAAACTCTTCTTCGCCCTGAAGAGTGCTCAGCCAAGCTGAGGGCATGCTACTTGCAGATGTGGCAGGTTGGTAGGAAGGAGGCACAGGGGTACGTAGCGGAACATAGGAATAGGAATGTTGTGGAGGAAATGTGGGATATGATGGAGGGGGTAAATAAGTGCTTGTTGCCGGTGGAGTGGGTTGCGGTGTGATATATGGTTTTATGGCCGTGGTATCACCCAGATTTCCGATCACACCACGTCCTAATGCCTCGTATATCACACGTCTGCAATGGAGCTGTTGGGTTGGCTGCATAGCTCACATTTAATTTGCAATATTTAGGCCAAAAGCAACAAATTGATGCTTGGGAATTTGTAATATTTCCTCTGCTCGTTTCATAAATTGCTCAGACCTAGACGGTGCAGAACTAGAAGCTGAAACCCTTGACGCCGTCCTCCGCTTCTTTGCACCTGACTGTGCTGGCGATGGTGCCTCACTTCTAGCACTGTGTGCTCACTTGCCGGAGAGTCAACATCGACGTCCAAGTTAACGGACTAGGAAGGAAAAAGATATTAATTTGTTGCCAATACAAAATGTAAGATACATTTGAAAAATAGGACCAAAAAGGGATACGAGAATTTATTTAACCCCCCCCCAAAAAAAAAGATTTACATTCTAGCACTACAGAAGTACAGATTTCTAAAATGTAAAAAAAAAAAAAATTAATATACATTGAGAAGTTCATACCTGATCTTGACTCTCCGGAACAGCCTCTGGACTGTCGTCCAATTCATCAGGATCCAGGGTGCTCCTAGATTGCCTCTCCAGTTCTTTTTCTAACACAAAGCTAAGGAGGTCATAATACCAAAGAGTTGGCTTGACGACTTCGTCGGCCCCTGCTCCTGATCGTTGAGTATCTACTAATTTTTTTGTGCTCCTTGTGGAAGACCGTACGGAAGTTCTGTATCTTGTTTTTGACCCAGCGTACGTCAGCATCTCTCTTGTGGCTTTTGCTATACAGGACCATTTTCTCATATGCCTTATTTTTCAGATTACGGTCAGAGTATTCCTTACTCCGTCCTCATTTTCCATAGGCATTCATAGGCCTGCTATAGCTCTATAAAACCCGTCCAGAATTCTGAGTGTTGAGATATTTCTAATGAAAAAAAGGAAAAAAATCATAAAACAATAAAAAAATATATATTTTATTAAATACATATACATGCTCCTATACAGAGGGGGCTGCATATTAACTGAGTGGACCTATAAACAGGGGGGGGTTGGTGCATATCAACAGAGAGGACCTACACACATATGACGTATACATATTTAAACATTGATGAACAGTGTGTGTGACATTGGTGGGCAGTGGCTACATTGCAGGCACAGGGGACATAGGTGGGCAGTGGCTACATTGCATGCAGCGGGCACATTGGTGGGAAGTGGCTACATTGCAGGCACAGGGCACATTGGTGGCCATTGGCTACATTGCAGGCAGCGGGCACATTGGTGGGCAGTAAAGCCTACTTATCGTTTTTTACTGGAATCCTGATTCAGAAGGCTGAGTGCTGGGCATCTGTGCTGCTCTGCTACACTCTCAAAATGGCGACGGGGAGTATCCCTGGGAGTGGCATTATATCTATATCGTTCATCTTCATTCTGTTCATTCTTGAACGATATGAACGATAATGATATTGTCCAAATTGGCCTTGCAGCACGGTCGATCAAAGATATTGTTGATCGTCCACGAGAGTGCGCATCGTTCATCTTTGGCTACATACAAATGGTACGATATGAACGATATATCATTGAATGATATCATTATCGTTCATATCGTAACGATATATCTGTCCATGTGTACGCACCTTTAGGGGAAAATTTATTAAGATGAGAGTGATGTTGCCCATAGCAACCAATCAGATTCCAGGTATTATCTTCTAGAAGGTACTAGATAAATGAGAAGTAGAATCTGATTGGTTACTATGGGCAACATCACTTCTTAAATAGAACTCCCATCTTAGTAAATTTACCCCTTACAGATGTGTCTTTATACATCTAGCCTCAATACACAACACAGCATGATTTGCCTGGCGTGGCTGAGCCGCCAGGTACCATTCTACTGTGCTAGCGTCTGGCGTCTTTTTTGGTCGAAAATGCATCTAAATCGCAATGCGACTAGGCCGTACCAGCAGACTGTGCTGATTAATTTGATATGCCTATATTTGCGTGCACCTGGGTCCGCATATATGAACCACAATGGAATTTGGAATAAAAAAAGCTGCGGCAGCTACATTATAGCACTTTGTATACAGAATCAGAGACTCAGTCGCACTCATATATACAAGTGTTGCATATTATATTAATCAGCACAGTCTGTTGGTGTGTTCTAGTCACATCGCATTGACACTTAGATGCATTTTCATTGAAAAAAGAATGGCTTTTTAAGGTGACTGCAGCAATGATGTATAAGGATACATCTGTATATGGTGATCACTAATGGTCTCTGTAGTATATAGCGGTCACTGTGATGCTCTGTGTATTGTATGGTGGTCGCTGTAATGTTATTTGCATTATAGTGCCATCACTGCATTATCTTGTTATTATTATGCTCTCTGAATTATATGGTGGTAACCATAAAATGATCTGCATTATATGGCAGTCAATGCAATGTTCTCTGTATTATACGTCAGTCACTGTGATGTTCTCTGCATTTTGTGGCAGACACTGCAATGCTCTGTGATGGGTGAGGTAGTGTAGTACAGGCAGCAATACTTAGCCACTGAGTTTTGAGACAGTTGAGCCTTTGTAGAAACCCCAGAACCAATACAGCAGGTTCTGGCACCGGGGCCGGCGCTATTCGGTAAGCAAGTAATGCAGTGCAGTAGGGCTTCAGGCTGGAGAGGCACCTTCTCCATTCTGCTGGCAGCCAACTATCCAGTTAGCTGCACTACCATTCCTGTCATACAGTATGACAGGCAGGGGAGCAGTGTCATGGATCTCCGTTGATCCCCTCCCCTAATCTGTGTTTTCTGACCACTTGCCTCTTCTACTTGGTCCCAGACTCCTCTCCCCAACTAATTTATCACTGAATGTTGGTCTTCTTATGTCACTTTACATCATAAACTCTTAGGATTAAGGAAATTATATAATTTATCTTTTCTTTTTTTTTTTTATAAACTTTTATGTTGAGGAATTACAGTACACAGAAATATAAAATACCAATATATAATAATATATCATATACCCCTTAAATAGCCCATTCTGGGGTGAAGGGATCATGGTTGACAAGTTTTTACTCAGCATATTGTCATACGAGGTGTCAAAGGTATTTCATGATGAGGCAAGCCCATAAACAATGGTAAATGTCTGCCTCTGGTGACATTTGGGACATTGATGACTTGTAGAAGTCCCCATTTGAAAATGTGTCAGAGGGGATAGGTGAGCATTATGACATGTTTGTGGAAAAGTTCCATATACTGTACATGCTAGCTGGAAATGCTTTCCTTGAAAAAATAATGGCACGTTCTAGTTTTGGAATATCTAAAGAGGTCAAATATGTCACCCATTTTGCTATCCCCCAGACATTTTAGAATAATCCAAGATATCCCGAAGGAAAGTGTAATAGATTGATATAGCTATACTGTTCGTGTAACAGTAATTTATCGAGTGGACTATCCCAATCTCCTTCTGAGAAATACCTAATGACATGGTTTACACAGAATTGGGACTGGCTAAGGGGTACTGTCTAACTGTCTCACACACATGGGAAACTTCTGAATATGTCATAGGGCGCTTATCTTGCACCATTCCCAAAGCCCGGAGTGTAGTTATCCCTGCTACCCACCAAATAGTAACGGGGTGAGCAGCCATGCCATCCAGGAAATTAGGGTTGTGAAAGATGGGTAAGTAGAGAGAGCAAAAGGCTTTGATTCCCCCCTTATGGCGCAGTATGTGCCAAAGTTCTTGGATTAGCTTTAATTGATTCTGATATCTCCTGGTCATGTTGGTGAAGGAAACAAACCAGAGCAGTATCTCCCAGGAAGCCCTGTTCTAATGGTGTATGTTTCATTGTGCAGCCAGTCACGTAAACGTCACAACAATGTTACATGGATATATGTTGCCACATATGGAAAATGTATACCTCCATTAGATTTAGGCTGGGAGCAATGCAAGATCTACGATCTACGTTTCCAAATGAATATGAGGAAGAGAGTATCCGTTGCACATCAGCTCTAGTTAGAATAAGGGATTGTAAAGGATATATTAAACAAGGAAATTAGATCATTTTAAGCATGTCGGCCAAGGAAGGAGAGCAGGAGGCGTTCCCACCTCTGTATATCATCTGTTAAAGAACGGATGGCTTTACCAACATTTATTATATATAGTTCAGAGGGGTTCTGAGCACCTTAGCACGACCAGGCCTGACACCTTTATGTAACGGGACTAAAAATGGGTTTTCCCTCACCCTACATACATTTCAGTCTTTACAATATTGGCAACTGTATCCAAGCTAGCCAATGGTGACTACTATCTACAAGGAGGGTGAGTACCTACCCTGGGTGCCAGAAAGCCTAGCTTCACCCCTGAACACTATATTGTGATTTTTTTCTTCACAACTTACATTTAATAATCGGTAAATAATATAGGATTTATGCCATTTTTAAAAAGTTATTGTCATCTTTCATAACTAAAACCTCATTGACTGCATTGACGATTTGACGCATGCTACGTATACAGTAGTATAGGAAAGGCAACAACTGATGGCTGCAGAGTAGTATTACACCCTCTCTATACACATTCAAATGGAATCATTACTATCATGTCCCTGGATTGGTAATAAGGCACAATGATCCCTATGGTTACATGTACTTTCTGAAAAGTATTAGTGTGTTTTCATCAACAAGTAGATCTTACTAACTGCTTTGGGGCTCATTTACATGTGGATGTAAGACAATTTTATGACACACCTCTCAGATGTAGCAGTACACACCCACATTACCACCACGCCCATAGGTGCTGCTTTCGCAATCTCCCTGCAATGCTTTTTCAAAAGTAAGCAAGTATGGTTCACAATGATGCATCTCTGTGCAGTGTATAACACCCGCCAGGACTGCCGCGCTACATGGTGGAAAAGCAACACGACTTACTGTATACGTCGACAATCTGACCATGTCAAAATGGCGACAATCAAAATATAGACCTGCTTATATTTTAACTGTCGACATTTTGACCATGTTGACACACTGACCATGTCTATTCTTTGACTGTCTATATTTTAACATATATTTAATCTACATTATGTCCATGTCTCCATTATGTTCCTGCCGACATTTTGACATGTTGGTTTTAAATACATTAAGTAGACATTTTGGTTGTCTACTTAATGTACCTGTTAACATTAAGGTGTCTATATTATTGGATACAGTTAATATACATACGGGTGGGATTCCGGCTACTGAAATCCCGGTGGCAGAATCCCGATCAGCGCTAGAAGACCGGCGCCGGAATCCCGACATGGCTGGAGATGCCGACAGAACAGCGGGCGCCCTTAGCTGTTAGCTGCGGGGGTTAGGTTTATGCACCAATGGGGGGAGATAGGCTCCGGAGAGGGGGGGTTAGGGTTAGGCACCACCAGTGGGAGGTTAGGGTTATGCACTAAGGGGGGAGGGTTAGGGTGCGGGGTAGGGAGAGTTAGGGTACAGTAAAAGAGGGTTAGAGGTTGAATAGGGCAGGGGAACAGTACTTACTGTTCCCCAGGCGGGATTGTAGGCATCGGGATGCCGCTGTCAGTCTATTGACAGCCGACATCTCGAGTGTCGGAATTTCATACCAATTACCTATATTATGATTGTCTATATTTTCGATGTTGACATTATATGTCGCACATTTACCATCACACTGTGATAAAAGGTTGAAAAAATAGAAGACAGATTTAACAAACCATACTACCCACCCTTCCTGCTTTTGGCTGTCTTGCAAACAGGATGTTCGTCTCAATTTGAATGTGGTGTTCTCCTGCTGCACAGCATGGAGGTAGGTGTCTCCACAGCATGCAGCATAAAATGGGGGTGGTACTTGTCATGTATCTAACATAAACAGTAACATTTAGGACAATGTTCACATACAGTTACTTCCATGTAGATTATAGACAAATGTAAATATAGTATATACACATTATAAAGATATCAGAACACGTGTAAACAAGTGATTTTTCATGGGGAAATGCGGAACTACCTGAACATTTTGAAGGACACATGAAGAATTGTAGCTTTCACTAATCTCTTGTCATGATGTATGGAGGGGAATTGGCCAGAGTAGAGATATGAGGCTCCAATAAAACTGGTGATAAAATACTGGTATGTCAAAGACTTCTATATGAAGCCAAGTCCATAAATGCAATTTGTTTTCTTTTACAGATATGTCCACATACATATAGCCTCCTTACGCGTTAAACAGCCTTTCCAGTCGCACCATGCCATGCATTTTAAGGGAAAAAGTTGCATGAAAAGATGCTCAGCACTACCGAGTCGCATGGCGCTCACTCGTTATGTGTAGCTCACAGAGGGTAGATGTATGTGGACACATCTGTATAGGGTATAAGTAAAATAAATGTAGGGAATTTCAGTCTGCTGCTATGTTACTATATTCTTGTCAAGTCACTGTAGCCATGGCCCTTATGTGAATTGCAAGTCTATTATTGAAGTCATACCACCACCACACCTTAATATCAAAGCTGTGGGAGGTGATGGACAGCACGTGGCTTTAAATTTTGTCCCCCAGTGCCTTCATCCTTTATTTTCATATTGAAGTGGTTCCCAGACTTTCTTGAATCACGGCCCACTGGAGTATCAGCATTTTTTCTACAACACCCCTAGGTCAAAAGTTTCTGTCAGGTCTGACATTCTGGAATCCCCTATGAGGGGTTGTGATATTGGTTTTGGAAGACTTCGGGGTGACTGACCTGGATATCAGAACTTCTCATCCACAGGTCTTGGATGTTGACGAGACCTGGACAAATGTGCGGAGTCTAACCTGCAGGGAGGTGTTCGCCAGTGGAATCGGTATGAATTACCGCCGGCGGTTCCATTCCCAGCAGCGCCTGGCCGACCACAACACAGTTCCCGGCAGCGGATGCCCGACAGTGCTGGAAATCCAGATCGTCGATAGGTAAGTATTGACTAACCTAACCTGACCCCCTAACCCTCCTTAGGGGTGCCTAACCCTAACTCCCCCCCCAAGTGCCTAACCCTTATCCCCCCTCTAAGTGCCTAGCCCTAACCCCCCCTTCCCCGCTGCCTAAACCTAAGTCCCCCCCCGGGGGTGCCTAACCCTCCCTCCCCCTAGCCTAACCCTCCCGAGGGGGTGCCTAACCCTAAGTCCCCCCCGGAGGCCCTAACCCTAACCCTCCCCCCCGTGGCTGTCTGCTCGCAGCGCCCAGCATCCCTTTGATCGGGATGCCGGGTGCCGGGAAATGTCAGGCGTCTACATCTAGATGCCCGGCATTTCACCCTCGCCGGGATATGACAGTCAGGAAGCCGCCTGCCGGTATTAAGGCAGCCAGCTTCCCGATTGTATACCTCACCAGTGACCCCTCCAAGCGGGATATGGGCTTAGCTGCACCCTGCAGACAGGTCGCACCCCTTTGACCAGGTATCCAAGCCCTGTGGGAATAGAGACTCAAATATCAGTGGCCCTGGGGAAGTGCCTAACAAGGCACTACTACATAAGGAGTTACACCAGAAGATGGTACTGTACTTGAGAGGTACTTAGGAAGAGGCACTTGAGCAGTACACTAGAGTTGGCACTAGAAAGGTATGCTAGAATTGGCACTTGAGAGATACTTGAGAAATGCACAGATGGTGGAGTGA
The DNA here is from genome assembly GCA_031769625.1 of Taudactylus pleione. NCBI lineage: Eukaryota > Metazoa > Chordata > Amphibia > Anura > Myobatrachidae > Taudactylus > Taudactylus pleione. The sequence goes on from JAUIMM010000053.1 coordinate 6,796,089, forward strand.
TGACACACCTTTGCACCATGGGGTGGCACTCGAGGAAAACACAGGTGATGGCGTATGGACGCACTTTAGCACTTCAGGGTGGCACTCGAGGAAGACACAGGTAATGGCGTGTGGATGCACTTTTGTACTACGAGGTGACACTTGAGGAAGACACAGGTAATGGCGTGTGGACGCACTTTTGCACCATGGGCTGGCACTTGAGGGAAACACAGGTAATGTCGTGTGGACGCACTTTAGCAGAACCGGATGACACACAAGGAATGCACAAGGAGTGGCGTGCGGACGCACTTTAGCACAATCGGATGGCATACAAGGAATACACAAGGAGTGGTGTGCGGACGCACTTTTGCACCGCGGAATGGCATAGACAGTGCACACTGGTAGAGTTGTTGTAGCACTGTCGCTGGAGGTGAAGCACTCAGGCAGAAGATGTTTAATCGCACTGCTGCTCCGGGAGACAATGTTGGTCACACTGTTGCTCAAAGGAGACACTGGAACTAATACACAGGCAGAGATGTAATCATACTGTTGCTCAAAGGAAACACTGGAGACTCTGGAAACAAATGAGAAAACCAAGGGAACCTGGAACAAGACTCTACTAGCTCACTAGGAGTGACAATTGTTGATCAGGCAACTTCCTGGAGTTCTGGAGCCGGATATATACCCAGGGGTAGCAGATGATTGGAGCACAGCGTCAGCTGACCTAAACCATGCTAGCATTGGTTGGGATACTGTCACATGATAGGAACTGTCATGGCAGCGCCAATGCTGGGAACTCCAATCCCCGACACACACAGCCGACCATGGAAGTCTGCAAGCACCCAAGGCAGAATACTCAGCACCTTGCCCATCACTGCACCAGACGTCTGACCGAATGAGAAGTCAGGGGAAGCCGGGACGGAGGTAAGAGATGGCTGATCCCAGGCTGAACCCTGACAGTACCCCCTCCTTCAGGGTGGACACCGGACACCCATGAAGGCTCGGTTGGAACTTCTCAGAAGGACAGAACATCAACTTTCCACCACAAAAAGTGAATACCTCCAAGTAATCTTTCTTGGGCTTAGGCTTCCAAAAAACCTGAAGAGACCTTCACTAGGAGTGCACAAAAAAATTTTTTTACTTGAAAACATCAAAAAATCTTGCTTGAAAACATAAGAAGATTTTAGAAGAACAATTTACACAACTACCAGATGGTCCTCAAACTTCACGATGTGAGGAACTTCAGCACAAATGAGACAAAATAATTGGGAAAAATGTCAACTTGTCATAGAAAGGTTGGTCACCAGGAAGTCATCGATTCTTCTTCTTTTTCCGAGATTTTTTCGAACCACTTGAAGAAGAAGACTTAAGTTGAAAAGAGTTTTTCACGGGAACTACCGAAAACAGTTTTTGCTTGTGCTGAAGATCGTAGTCGAAATCTGTATTATAATTCATCATTCTAATACCTATCTGAGTTTTCTCCTTCTGAACTGGCTGTTCTTGTGCTGGATTATTAGGGAAAGACTCAAAGAAGTGCATCTGAGTTTAACAGTAGAAAATGGTGCCCCAGAATTTGAGACTTTGTTGAGACGAGTATCCATGAATGAGCTGTTCGAATAAGTTGGACTAAATTCCTTAATCACTGCGGCACCAAAGGTTACTAAATCGGACAGCATCGGATCCTTCGAATCATAAATAGGTTCAACCCAGTCCCAAGCTTTACCTCAGAAAGACAAAATTATAAACTTTACTACATTAGTAGGCTTGACTTCAGACAATGGAGAGGATTTCATAATAGCGATGAAGTGTTCCACCAAGGCAAAATACTGCGTTATATCACCATCAAAACAAATGGGCATAGAAACATCAGATGGATCCTGAGTGATACCTACAGATGTAGTGGTAGTGTCATCTAGTGAACCTCTCAACTGATGGAGTGCTATATGTTTGGCTCTGACACAACACCAGAAGACTCTTCACTGAGTAAAGAACCAGAGACCCTTCCTTGGTGCAGGAAACTTGAAAACTTCTCTTGGGATACAGATTTTGAAACCTCTTTTTGGGATGTAAGACTTGACACTCTCTCCTGGGGCATGAGACTTGAAACCCCCTTCCGGGGTGTAAACCTGGTAGACCCTTGCTGAAGTATAAGACTTGAGACCTTTTCCTGGGATACAGATTTTAAAACCCCTTTTTGGGATGTAAGATCTGAGACTCTCTCCTGGGGTGTGAGACTTGAGACCCCCTTCCAGGGTGTAACTCTAGTAACCCCTTGCTGGGGTATGAGACTTGAAACCTTGTCTTGGGGTGTAAGACTTAAAATCCCCTCCCGGGGTGTAACACTGGAAAACCCCTGCTGGGGTATAGGACTAGAAATCCCATCTTGGGGTATGTGACTTGAGACCCCCCTCCTGGGGTGTAACGCTTGAAAACCCTTGCTGGGGTATGTGACTAGAAACCCCTTCCTGGGGGAGTTGACTCAACTCTTCCTCCTGGGGCATTATACTTGAAACGCCCTCCTGGGATGCGAAACTCAAAACAAAGGCCCCCTCCTGGGACATGACACTTGTAACCCCTTCTTGGGATATAGGACCTAAGATCCCCTTCTGGGGTGCGAAGATTGAAACCCCCTCCTGGGGTACACAACAAGAAACCTCCTCAGGAGCTACGATGCTTGAAACCCCCTCCTGGGGTATGAAACTTGAACTCTCCTCCTGGGGTGTGAGACTAGAGAACCCCTTCTGGGGTATAGCATCAGAAAACTCCTGTTGGGGTACATCCCTTGAACCTCTGTTTTGGAATGGAGATTTGAGACCCCCTCCTGGGGTATATAACTCGAATTGGAGACCTCATCCTGAGGCGTGAAATTTATAATCCCCTCCTGGGGTAAAGAATTTGAAACGAAGACCCCCTTCCTGGGGCATGAAATTCGAATTGGAAACCCCCTCTTGGGAAATGTAACTCAAAACAAAGGCCCTCTCCAGGGGCATAAAACTCAAAACAAAGGCTCCCTCCTGGGGCGTGAAACTCAAAACATAGGCCCCCTCCTGGGGCATGAAACTTGTAACCCCTTCTTGGGGTGAGAGACTTGAATTTAAATCCCCCTCCTGGGGTATGGCACTTGAAACCCCTTCCTGGGGTAGAACACCTGAAAACTCCTCCTGGGATATGAGACTTGTTACCCACTCTTGGGGTGTAAGACTTGTAACCCCCTCCTGGGGTGTGAAACTTGAATTTGAAGCCCTCTCCTGGGGCACAGTACTTGAAACCCCTTCTTGGGGTAAGAGACTTGTAACCCCCTCTTGAGGTGTGAGACTTGAAATTAAAGCCCCCTCCTGGAGCACGGTACTTGTAACCCCCTCTTGGGGTGAGGAACTTGAGGTTAAAGCCCCCTCTTGGGGCACAGCACTTGGAACCACCTTTTGGGGTAGATCACCTGAAAACCCCTCCTGGGGTATGGCACATTCTCCCTCTTGGGTTGAGCGACTTGAAATTCTCATTTGAGTAGATACCCTCGATATCCTTTGGAAGTCACCACGTAAGCCTGTCTGATAGTCAGGCAAATCCATATAGAAATGGTTTGTTTGGAGGCAGGCCAACCTGGACGGCCCAAATCAAACCGAATAAACAAAGCATCGGATTGTCAGAGGGAGGCAGTCCTGTCTACGTAAATCCTGAGCGCTCTGACTACATCCAAGGATTTTTGATTTGACGAGTCATCCTTCAACACCGGGACCACAATTGGCTGGTTTATATGAAAAGCCTTCACCACTTTGGGGAAAAAGGACTTTTGAGTACGTAGCTCCGCCCTATCTTTGTGGAAAATGAGGTAAGGAGGGCGACAGGATAAAGCACTGAGTTCTGACACATGCCTTGCAGAAGTGAGTGCCAACAGCAGAACCACCTTCCATGTTAAGTACTTTATCGCCACCCTCTGCAATGGCTCAAAAGTTTCAGACTGGAGGAAGGTCAACACCAAATCCCATGGTGCCGTGGGAGGCACACAAGGAGGCTGAATCCTGACAACTCCTTGGAGAAAAGTCTGAAAATCCAGAAGCAAGGCCAATTTCCTTGAATTGAAAGAAAATTGACAACGCGGATACCTGTACCTTTAAAGAACCAAGATGAAGGCCTGCTGTGAGACCAGCTTGAAGAAAGAGAAGGAGACGTGATACCTTAAAGACTGACGGAGGAGAATTACATCTCTCGCACCAAGCAACATATGTTTTCCATATGCAGTAGTAATGTTGAGAAGTGACTTCTTTCCTGGTCCGAATCATAGTGGGAATCACACTAGACGGAATAACCTTCTTCCTGAGGACGGCCCTTTCAGCAGCCAGGCCATCAAACGAAGCCACCTTAAGTCTTGATAAACAAACGGCCCCTGAAGAAGGAGGTCGTCCTGAAGAGGCAGTGGCCACGGCTCGTCTATTAACAGATTCTGTATCTGTGAGTACCACGCTCGTCTGGGCCAATCTGGTGCTACCAAGAGCACCTTGACCCCTTCTCACTTGATTCTTTGAAGTAAGCGGGGAATGAGTGGAGACGGAGGGAATAGGTAGATGTAATGAAACTCCCACGGAGCTGTCAGTGCGTCCACTGCCGCTGCCCGTGGGTCCCTTGTTCTGGAGTAGTAAACTGGTAATTGGTGGTTTAACCTCGATGCCATGAGGTCAGCTTGAGGACAGCCCCACCTCAGAGTTAGTTGCTGGAATACCTGAGGATTGAGCGTCCATTCCCCTGGATGAATGTCCTGCCGACTGAGGTAGTCGGCCTCCCAGTTTTCCACTCCTGGGATGAAGATTGCAGAAATCGCTACTGCGAATTTCTCTGCCCAAAGCAGAATCCTGCTTACCTCCCTTATGGCGGCTCTGCTTTTTGTGCCGCCCTGCCTGTTTATATACGCCACCGCTGTGCCGTTGTCCAACTGAACTCTGATTGCCGGACCCTTCAACAGGGGATGCGCCAGCTGGAGAGCATAAAACACCACTCTCAACTCAATATTTATAGGCAGTCTGGCTTCCTGCTGAGTCCAGTGCCCATGAAAATGCTTCCCCAGGGTCACTGCTCCCCACTCTCTCAGACTTGCATCCGTGGTGAGGAGGGTCCAATCCCACACTGCAAACCTTCTTCCCACCAGCAGGTGGGAGGGGTTCAACTACCGAATGAGGGATGTTCGAGTTTGAGGCACCAAGAGGACTCTCTGATAGAGAAATAGGTGGGATCCTGACCACTGGGAGAGGAGATCCAGCTGAAAAGGACGGGCATGAAATCTTGCATATTGGATCGCCTCCAAGGCCACCACCATCTTCCCAAGAAGGCGGATACAGAGATGTACAGACACTCGGTGATGTTGTAAAATCAGGCGCACCATGTGCTGAATGGAGGCAGCCTTGTCCTGAGGCAGGAAAACTTTTTGTTCCACCGTGTCCAGTATCATTCCCAGGAATAGTAGGCGTTGTGTAGGGATCAGGGAGGACTTCCTGAAATTTAGTATCCATCCGTGTTGTAAGAGAATGCTCTGTTAAGTGAATATCCCATAACAGACGAGCTTCCGACGAGGCTTTTATCAAGAGATCGTCTAAGTATGGAACAATGACGATCCCCTGACAATGCAGCAGGGCCATCATCACTGCCATAACCTTTGTGAACACTCTTGGTGCTGACGAAAGACCGAAAGGTAGGGCCTGAAATTGAAAATGTGGGTCTAGGACCGCAAAACGAAGAAAAGCCTGATTGGGAGGCCAGATGGGGATGTGGAGATAAGCATCCTTTATGTCTAAGGACACCAGAAACTCATTCCTCTCGAGACCCGCTATAACGGATTCCATCTTGAATTTGAAAACTCAAAGATGAGGGTTTAAATCCTTGAGATTGAGGATGGGCCTCATGGAGCCATCCGGCTTGGGCACCACAAACAGGCTGGAATAAAACCCTTGACCTCTCTGGTGGGTCAGAACATTCACTATTACCTGAGACAATAACAGCTTTTGTATTGCTTCCTGAATTTCAACTCGTTTTTCTGCAACCAGAGGTAAACCGGTTTTGAAAAAATGAGAAGGTGGTTGGACCTTGAAATCTAACTTCAGGCCATGAATAATGATGTCCCGGACCCAGGCATACTGGCAAGACTGGATCCAAATCTGCCTGAAACGTAAAAGGCGAGCCCCAATCCTGGGATCCCCCAAATGAGAAGGGAGAACGTCAGGCGGAAGGCTTAGCAGCTGCTTTGTCCTGCTGTGAGCTGGAGGCAGCTGATGCCAAAGCTCTACCGCGGCCTCTGGAACCCTTGGAGAAGGCCAGAGCTCCTCTGGAACGCCTTCTAAATCTTCCAGGGCATGAAAGGCCCGAAAGGAAGGACCTGCTGAGGGTCTTCTAGTAGGAGGAGGAGCTGCAGATGGTAGGTAAGTGAATTTCCCACCTGTAGCTTACGAGATCCACTTATCTAATTCTGAGCCGAAAAGTACCTCCACAGTAAAAGGAAGGGCCTCTACTGCTCTCGTAGACTCTGCATCTGCTTACTATTGACGCAGACACAGAGCCCGTCTAGCTGATATAGCTAATGCTGAAGATCTGGCAGATAGATTACAAATGTCCTTAGATGCTTCTCCAAGGATTGCAGCCGATTCTGCAATCTGTTCGGCTAACTGAATTAGGTTGTCAGTTTGTGTTCCTGTCTTAATCCTGTCCCTCTGCCAGCTGCATCGCCCAGGCCTCAATGGCCTTATTCACCCAACAACTAACTAGTGCTGGACGCATCAAAATCCCTGCTACTGTATATAAGGATTTTAATGTGTGTTCCAGCTTCCTGTCAGAGGTTTCCTTTAAGGAAACAGCACCAGGCACCGGAAGCACCATCTTTTTGGAAAGATGGGCTACTGACGGGTCCACTGCTGGAGGAGTTTCACATAATAGCCTACTGTCAGGTGGAAAGGGGTAATAAGACAGATATTTCTTAGAAGTTTGAAATTTCTTTTCTGGGTGTTTCCAAGCGGAGGAAAGAATCTCATCCAGCTCTTAAGATGCTGGAAAAGTAACAGACTGTTTAAATCTTTTACCTAAGATAGACGGTTTTGCAGTAAACTCTAAATCTTTTACATGTAACACCAGGCATACTGCAGTAATTAAGCATCTACACCCTGAGATGCAGGTTCAGGGTCTTCAGGAATGTGAACCTCCTCTTCCTGAACCTCGCCCTCTTCAGGGTCCTGCACCTCCTCATCCTCTGATTCATCCCAGCGTAAGGGGTTATGAATCAATCTCTTACTAAGGACCTGAGTAGGAGAAGATGCAGAGCCTGGGACATTGTTTTGTAAGTCCTTCAACAGATCTGGCCAGTGAGCGAACCCAATCTGGTTAAGCTGCTGTCTGTTTTAGCCTCTCCCTGTCTTTGCAAGCTGCTTCCAGCTCTGATGACAGATATGATATAACTGATGTCAATTGATCAGACCACATAGGCTGACTTACAAGATCAGTATCTTGAGGCTGAGACACACATTTGTCACACAGTAAGGAAGTATTAGACTGTCCCTGTGTAAATTTCTCACCACAAGTTTTGCAAGAAAATGATTTTTGGGCAGCTTTAGACCCCTTGTTAGACATGTCTATAGTGTACCACACACACACACACACACACACACACACACACACAGTGAAAAGGATAGTAAGATTGCAATAACCGTTATACAATCACACCTAACCGTTATACAATCACACCAACAGAGACCTTGCTGAAAGGGGCATAGAGCGAGATAAACTATGATCCCTGCAGCACTAACAGAATAGTGCTGATTACAAGAAAATGCAAGTGCTGATACACCGAGTACTAGCCTGACTCCTGACACAGCCTGCACAGTCTCCACCCTGTAGTGCTGTCAAAATGGCCACCAACGTTCTTCTGGAAGCACTGAAGCTGCTGGGAGGCAGGAGCAGAAGGGATACTTAGGCTCCGCCCCCAGCTATGCTAGTGGAGCACACAGTGGATGCCCGCCTAAAATCTTGTCCTGGCTCCTCTGCTAACCAGAGAGCCAGGGAGCACTACCTTAGCCCTGCCTGTGCTGCCGGCGGCCTGCATGTGCTACCGGAGCCCGCGACGTGCACTGCATGCAGCATGTCTTTGGGCATCCCAGAGACTGAGGTCTCTATAGCAGGAGACCTCAGCGCAAACCGCATGCAGCAGCGGTGAGGTCTCCCCGGCAGCTCCATCGGCGCAGACAGGCAGGAGCAGTAGGCTGCTTGTCTGTCCTCTTGCTGACTGAAGTGCTTTGTTAAAACTTTTCAGAGCCCTAAGGAGGCATATGTCCAGCTCCCAGGGCACACTTTTTTAGACTGACCTGGGGGGGTATAGAGGGGGAGGAGCTAGCTACCATAGTATTTTATTTAAAGGTGCCAGCTCCCGGCTAACCCACTCCTATACCCCATTGTACTGAGGCTCCAGTGTCCCTTGGTGGATGAAGGAGAAATTTATACACATATATGTATATATTTATTTGTATGTATATATATATATATATATATATATTATATATATATATATATATATAAAATCACATCCCACAATATACAATCACTTCCCATTGAACATATATATATGTGTATATATATATATATATATATGTACATATACACATACCTGTTTTTATATGGTGTTTATTTCTACAATTATGTGTACTAATAGAAAACATGCATAGCCTATCTGTTTTTCTCTGTTTGCATTAATTGCATTGCATTGAATTTTGATGTTATACAGTAGGTGCATGTCCTATACACAGTCTAGGAGATAAGACACAGAGGCCCTGATTCAATTCAAAGCGATATTGAATAGCCCCGGGTGGGAGCTCCCGGAGCTATTCAATTCAACACGATGTTTAGTCCCACCTAAAGGACTTCTTCTCGTACCCTCCTGGGGTGCAACGAGGAATCAGACAAAAGTGCCGCGCAGCAGTTTGATGGCACTCCCTTCGTCTTAACAGCGCACTGAATTGAATAGGACTGGGAGCTCTCTCCCAGGGCTATTCATCATTGCATCGAATTGATGTGTACTAATAGAAAACATCCATAGCCTATCTGTTTTTCTCTGTTTGCATTAATTGCATTGCATTGAATTTTGATGTTATACAGTAGGTGCATGTCCTATACACAGTCTAGGAGATAAGACACAGAGGCCCTGATTCAATTCAAAGCGATATTGAATAGCCCCGGGTGGGAGCTCCCGGAGCTATTCAATTCAACACGATGTTTAGTCCCACCTAAAGGACTTCTTCTCGTACCCTCCTGGGGTGCAACGAGGAATCAGACAAAAGTGCCGCGCAGCAGTTTGATGGCATTCCCTTCGTCTTAACAGCGCACTGAATTGAATAGGACTGGGAGCTCTCTCCCAGGGCTATTCATCATTGCATCGAATTGAATTGTGGCCAGACCATTTGTTTCACATGCAGACACAGGGTGCCCCACGTTGTTCTGCCTCTAGGACTGATTTAGAGACCGATGTCATGGCGATTTGTGTGCAGATGGAGCGATTGTTTGCCACTGCACATGTGTATAAGCCGCACTGCACATGTACTGTGATTGTCTCGCAAAGTGAGTGACAGGTAGTCAGTGTTTGGGGGAGGTGTGAGGATACCGGGTGACCTGGGTATCCTGGGGTTCAGGGATCACACAGTGGAGCAGGTTATAATGAAGGAATGATGAACTTTATTCATGGAGACACAGAAATCCAGCAAACAGTAAGCAGGGTTTTATCATTACAGTCCACTCAGAGTTCAGCAAAGTCCTTTCCAGCTGCTGTATATCTCCTCCCTACCTGGACAGCTGTAACAGGGCACACAAAGCTGCTATATATCTTAAGACACTGAGAGGGGACAACACCCCAACCTCCAGAGTCACACTGTAGTCACACACTAACCCACAATTCCCCTTGCTGCACCACCCTACTTCCCTCTCTTTCTCTCATTGGTGGGCCCAGGTGTCAGTCTTTCTAGAGAGGAAGGAGGAGGGCTTTGTAGCAGGAACACTCCCTTGCTGTCTGCTGCTGACAAACTTTCTGTATGAGACATGCAGACTGAGGGCTTCAATTTAAGAACACAGAACTGGGTCATAACTCTCTTTAACATGCAGGCAAGTCCTAGAAGTCCTTTTCCCTTGTCTTCTCACATACCTCCCCCTTCTTAAATCGAGGAGACAGACATGGTCCCAATGTTGGAGGCCTGACTGTCGACTCGGCCCGAGGGTCTGCGAAGCTTGATATGCTTCTGGATAGCCCGTCAGCATTGTGATGTTCTCGTCCCTTTTTGTGAGAAATGGAAAAGTTGAAACTTTGTAACGCCAGACTCCACCTCAACAACCTACCATTTTCCCCCGAGGTTCTGTTTAGCCAATAGAACGGGTTATGGTCAGTGACAACAGTAAATTCTTTCCCATAAAGATATGGTTGTAGCTTCTTTAAAGCCCAGACTATGGCTAGACATTATTTTTCAATAGTGGCGTAGGCTATCTCTCGGTCAGCTAGTTTACGGGATAGATATACAATTGGATGTTCCCTACCGTCTGCTCCCACTTGACTCAACACTGCCCCAAGTCCATACCCTGATGTGTCTGTCTGCACAATAAACTTTCTGTTGTAGTCAGGGGCAGCCAACACTGGGGCTCGAGTCAGCAAGTCTTTTAAGGTGTTGAAAGCTTGCTCACATTCAACAGTCCATTCAATATCTCGAGCATATCTCTTTTTGGTCAAGTCTGTCAGAGCCTTGGCCACGGTGCTGTAATGTGGTATAAATTTCCTGTAATAGCCAGCAACTCCAAGAAACGCCTGCACTTGTTTTTGGTTGACAGGTTGGGGCCAATTGGCAATAGCCTCCACCTTTGCCGGATCACGTCTGATAGCACCTCCTCTGACCAGATGTCCTAGGTACTGAACCTCAGCCATCCCCATCTGACACTTATCTGGGCGTATGGTGAGTCCAGCCTGTCTAATCCTCTTCAGCACTTCTGTCACCTGAATTAAATGCTCCTCCCAGGTATGGCTGAAGATGGCAATGTCATCTAAGTAGGCTTGGGAAAAGTCTTGACACCCCTCCAAGAGGTCATTAACCATTCGCTGGAATGTGGCAGGGGCGTTCTTCATCCCGAAAGGCATTGTAGTTCACTCAAAGAGTCCTTCCGGTGTGATGAAGGCAGAATGCTCCTGGGCCTCTTTGGTAAGTGGGATTTGCCAGTAGCCTTTGCTCAAATCCAACGTTGAGACAAACTCAGCCCCTCCAATCCTATCCAGTAGCTCATCAACACGGGGCATAGGGTAAGCATCAGTGGTGGTGACTTCGTTCAATTTGCGATAGTCCACACAAAACCGTGTGGTCCCATCTTTCTTGGGAACCAACACAACCCCAGCAGCCCATGGGCTTTTAGATGGCACTATGACCCCCAAAGCTAGCATCTCCTTGATCTCAGCCTTTACCTGCCTCATAACACCCGGAGTCATCCGGTAAGCAACTTGTCGGATGGGCCTAGCACTCCCAGTGTCCACATGGTGGGCGGTCAGATGAGTTCGACCAGGTAGACAAGAAAACTGGGCCTGTTCAGCCTCTAAGATCCACCACATCTCTTGCTGCTGGGTTGCATTCAACTGTTGTCCCACCTGGACTGATTCCACTCCTTTCTTCTCTTTAGCAGCTCCCAAAAGGTCAAGCAAAGGATCAGTTTCTGGTATCTCCATCGGAGGACAACATACTGCCATTGTTACTACTTGACGATCACGATAGGCATTAATTCGATTTATATGGAAGGTGCGTAGGTACTTCCCTCCCTTATCCAGGGCAATCACGTAATTGACCGGCCCGGTGCGCCTTACCACGGTATACGGTCCTTCCCACGTGGCCTGCAGTTTGTTTCTTCACACTGGGATAAGCACCATTACTTTTTGCCCTGGATGCAACTCTCAGTCTTGACCGTGGGCATCATACCATTCCTTTTGTCTCTCTTGTGATTCCCTGAGATGCTCTTGGGTTAACTGTAGCAATCTTCTCATGCGGTTCCGCATATTCTCTACATATTGTAAAATGGGCTACTGGTGTTCTTGGAAAGTTCCCTCCCAGCTCTCTTTGACCAGGTCTAGAGGCCCCCACACTTTCCGGCCGTACAAAAGTTCAAATGGGAAATATCCAGTAGACGCCTGTGGGACTTCGCGATAAGTGAATAGAAGCTGTTGAAGGGCTCTCTCCCAGTCCCTCCCCTCGGACAGCATGTAAGCTTGTAGAAGTCTTTTTAGTGTTCCATTGAAACGTTCACAGAGTCCATTGGTCTGTGGATGATAAGAGGTGGTCCGAAGAGGTCGAACCCCCCACTTTTCCCACAGGGTTTGCATTAGTTCACTTTGGAATTGGGGCCCTTGATCTGTGATGACTTCCTGCGGGTATCCAAGCCGGCTGAATATGTCCGTCAATGCTTGCGCAATGTGTTCTGTGTCAATAGATGAAAGGGCCACAGCCTCAGGATAGCGTGTAGCAAAGTCCACCAGTGTTAGGATGTACTTCTTTCCCGTATGACTGGGAATAGCTAATGGTCCAATTAGGTCTATGGCAACATGGGCAAAGGGCTCCCCTATAATAGGTAATGGGTGCAGAGGAGCTTTTCGCCTGGGCTTCCCGAGCCTCTGGCAGGTATTGCAGGTGTCTCGATACTGCTTAACGTATCTAGAGATTCATGGCCAGAAGAAATGTCATGAGCAAGGGCTAGTAATTGTGCTCTGTACGGTGTAGGTACCACCAACTGTTTAGTAGGCATTACTGTTTCCTGTCCAGACTGAAGAACGACCACTCGGTACAGCAATTCCTCTTCCCAAACTATCTTGCTCCCATCATCTGTTTCCAACCCCAGGTTGGCTGCGCTCCTTAATTTACTTAGGGAAGGGTCTGTCCATTGGGCCTGTCGAAACTCGCTCCGGTCAACCTCCCCCAAGTCTAACTCTAAAGTACTGGACAAGGGACTGGAATCACTCACCATTGTGGTCGGGGTAGGTTGGTTCTGTTCTGAATCTGTCACCTGGGTCACTGCTCTTTGGGTTTAGCTCCAGGTCACCACTTGAATGAAGCGTGTCACCAGTCCCTGTCCCAGATCATTCCCGAGGATGACTTTGGCTGGTAGCCCCTTGAGTACTCCGACCTCCACAATTCCTTGATCGGCTCCCCAGTCGAGATGTATCTTGGTGATGGGGATATCAGTCTGTTGTCTCCTGGTGGTGGCAATTGTACATACTGTCCAGGAATCACCCGGGAGGTGGGAATCAGGTCTGGCTCAATCAATGTGAGTGAGGCCCCAGAATCTCGTAGGCCCTGTACCCACTGGTCCTCTACCAACACAGGCTGTAAGTGCCCCTGTATATTCTGAGGAGTTGCCTGCTCCTCCCCCAGAACCAGGTCTACAATATACACCCCATCCATCATTTCGGCCACATCTGACTGGATGACCTCCTTGCAATAATCCTCCATGGGGTAACATACCACAGAGACTGGGGCCGGTCTAGCCCCAGGGAATGGCCCTCGTGTGCGTGGACAGTCCCTCAACAAGTGTCCTGGTTGATTGCAGCGGTAACGCTTCCGAGGTTCTGGGTTAGCCACTTTGAATCTGGGTGGTTGATAAGAGATGTTTTTGATAGGGCCTCCTTTACTACTATCATTTATGCGTGGTTCTCTGTCAGGGAGCTTCTCCACTCATGGTGTTCTTGTACCACCTGTTGCACTGAAGACTCTCCATTGGGGACGGTTAGCTATATATTCATCAGCCCATTCTGCAGCTTGTTCAGGTGTGCTAGGCTTCCGGTCTGCGACCCACTCCCGTACCTCTGGTTCCATCTTAATCATTAGTTGTTCTACCATGATTAGGTTGACAATCTGCTCCACAGTAGAGGCCTGTCTGCCCTCGAGCCATTTTCCACAAGCTTGCCGTAGCTGACTGGCAAACTCTTGGTAGGAAGCAGTCCCACTTTTACTCAGTGTCCTGAACTTGAGACGATAAGTTTCTGCAGTGATCTGAAACTTAGCCAGCGATGCCTTCTTTATACAGGTGTAGACTCCACATTCCTGGGGAGTTAGAGCCCTGTAGGCTTCCAGAGCCCTACCGGTGAGACTTGGCCCCAAGTACTTGGGCCATTCAGCTGGCTCTATCCCGTGCACTCCCATGAGATTCTCAAAGATCTGGAGGTGAGTGTCAATGTCAGTTTCATTCTCTCGAAATGTGGGAACATCCTTAAATCCCAAGCGCTGCTTCTCTTGTTCAGCCCCTCTGGGCGACAGCACAGTTCCGCTGCTAGTAGGGATTTGTACCCCTAATATCGCTTGGATCATGCCAGCTCTCTCTTATGTAGTTGCACTTTCACCTAGCACCCCCAGCCAGCTCTGTAGTGGGGCGGGAGTAGTGGTGGTTGACTCAGGTAACCGACTGGAAGAAGTGCTTCTATTGCCTGTCGGTCCTTCTTCGTCATCACTCAGGTGGTCGGGATCCTCTGGGTGTGCACGATCCCACTCCAACAACCGCAGTACCAGAATCTCCCGGGTGTCAGTTCCATTATATGCAATTCCCTTCATCCTGCAAAATCCTTGCAGGTGCGGTTTCCGGGCTGTCCGGTAAAACTTCTCCTGCTCTCTCATAACGTTTTCAATTTGGCCACCAGTTGCAACTCCTGACTGACTCTCCATGCTGATATTCTCTGGTGTTAGCGTTGCTTCTACTCACTCCCCTGAAATTACTGCAGGAACTGTGTGACGTCCCACCGCTGCCGCCAAATGTGAGGATACCGGGTGACCTGGGTATCCTGGGGTTCAGGGATCACACAGTGGAGCAGGTTATAATGAAGGAATGATGAACTGTATTCATGGAGACATAGAAATCCAGCAAACAGTAAGCAGGGTTTTATCATTACAGTCCACTCAGAGTTCAGCAAAGTCCTTTCCAGCTGCTGTATATCTCCTCCCTACCTGGACAGCTGTAACAGGGCACACAGAGCTGCTATATATCTTAAGACACTGAGAGGGGACAACACCCCAACCTCCAGAGTCACACTGTAGTCACACACTAACCCACAATTCCCCTTGCTGCACCACCCTACTTCCCTCTCTCTCTCTCATTGGTGGGCCCAGGTGTCAGTCTTTCTAAAGAGGAAGGAGGAGGGCTTTGTAACAGGAACACTCCCTTGCTGTCTGCTGCTGACAAACTTCCTGTATGAGACATGCAGACTGAGGGCTTCAATTTAAAAACATAGAACTGGGTCATAACTCTCTTTAACATGCAGGCAAGTCAGAGAAGTCTTTTTCTCTTATCTAATAAACAAATTTTAGTGGTGCGCTCTGGGGCAATGATTAATATGCAGATGTTGCTGAATGAAAGTTGCACTATGCTAGTAATTAGAATGCACAGTGTCCCATGGTTAAATTCTAAAGTGAGACTTGGCCCCAAGTACTTGGGCCATTCAGCTGGCTCTATCCCGTGCACTCCCATGAGATTCTCAAAGATCTGGAGGTGAGTGTCAATGTCAGTTTCATTCTCTCGAAATGTGGGAACATCCTTAAATCCCAAGCGCTGCTTCTCTTGTTCAGCCCCTCTGGGCGACAGCACAGTTCCGCTGCTAGCAGGGATTTGTACCCCTAATATCGCTTGGATCATGCCAGCTCTCTCTTGTGTAGTTGCACTTTCACCTAGCGCCCCCAGCCAGCTCCGTAGTGGGGCGGGAGTAGCGGTGGTTGACTCGGGTAACCGACTGGAAGAAGTGCTTCTACTGCCTGTCGGTCCTTCTTCGTCATCACTCAGGTGGTCGGGATCCTCTGGGTGTGCACGATCCCACTCCAACAACCGCAATACCAGAATCTCCCGGGTGTCAGTTCCATTATATGCAATTCCCTTCATCCTGCAAAATCCTTGCAGGTGCGGTTTCCGGGCTGTCCGGTAAAACTTCTCCTCCTCTCTCATAACGTTTTCAATTTGGCCACCAGTTGCAACTCCTGACTGACTCTCCATGCTGATATTCTCTGGTGTTAGCGTTGCTTCTACTCACTCCCCTGAAATTACTGCAGGAACTGTGTGACGTCCCACCGCTGCCGCCAAATGTGAGGATACCGGATGACCTGGGTATCCTGGGGTTCAGGGATCACACAGTGGAGCAGGTTATAATGAAGGAATGATGAACTGTATTCATGGAGACATAGAAATCCAGCAAACAGTAAGCAGGGTTTTATCATTACAGTCCACTCAGAGTTCAGCAAAGTCCTTTCCAGCTGCTGTATATCTCCTCCCTACCTGGACAGCTGTAACAGGGCACACAGAGCTGCTATATATCTTAAGACACTGAGAGGGGACAACACCCCAACCTCCAGAGTCACACTGTAGTCACACACTAACCCACAATTCCCCTTGCTGCACCACCCTACTTCCCTCTCTCTCTCTCATTGGTGGGCCCAGGTGTCAGTCTTTCTAAAGAGGAAGGAGGAGGGCTTTGTAACAGGAACACTCCCTTGCTGTCTGCTGCTGACAAACTTCCTGTATGAGACATGCAGACTGAGGGCTTCAATTTAAAAACATAGAACTGGGTCATAACTCTCTTTAACATGCAGGCAAGTCAGAGAAGTCTTTTTCCCTTATCTAATAAACAAATTTTAGTGGTGCGCTCTGGGGCAATGATTAATATGCAGATGTTGCTGAATGAAAGTTGCACTATGCTAGTAATTAGAATGCACAGTGTCCCGTGGTTAAATTCTAAAGTCCCAACTCTCAAGCTGTAAAACTCTTAGACTGTAGGCAGGGTGTTCTTAAAACCGTAGAAAAAATGGCTTGCTGGATGGTATACGTTGCCTTTCCCTGACCGGGATTGGGTATGTCTGAAAGTACTACTGTCTCTCATAAAGGATTGTCCTTAGATGGTCTCAGTGATTAATAAATTGTAATGTCTGTAGGATGGGTGTTCTTATAGTTTGATTCCAGATATTAGAAGTGCCTTTACCTCCTCTCCACCTCAAATATAATAATAGCACAGTATCAGGGAACTAGGTAACACTATAATGCAGGTAGGTAAGGTTGGATTGTACTTACCCCATATGTTGTGCTGCTCCTGCTGGTTCTCCTTGTCCCGGTGCTTGTGTGATGCTTATGAGGGGATATTATGGGTAGGAATGGCTACTGCACATTAAATCATACTGTGAATGACTACAGACTCTAGTCTGATTAAACTGCTTTATTGCAAGTAGGAAAGGGACTCAGAGGAGTCCTAACATCTATAAAAGCTTCCCATACATAGGGAACATAGGTTATATAATAACCAGTGTTGCTGACTAATTGGAATAAAGTCTCTCATAAAAGTCATGTCAATAGGGGGGCGTGGCCCAACGCGTTTCATCCGGTTTTCGCTGACTTTTTCAAGGGTGCCCACCCTTCTTCCCAGTGTCCTTATATAGGTCTGCATTCATCAATTCATTGGTCAGTGTCCAGGGCCTCTGCGTGCGCTGGGTGCACTTCCGAGTCGTGCGCGCAAGCGCGTCATAGCCTAATAGCGCTGGTCTGATTTCTGGCACTAGAGTGTGCATATTATTATATTATTAGGCCATCGCGCATGGGCGGTCTCCGGCGGCCATTTTGTTATTGTCCCTGCTGTGCTAAACGCTGTGCCTCTTGTTAATGATGTTACACTGGCACTAGAGTTAGTATGTTATCCCAGAAGACTCCAGCGGCCATTTTGCCTGTGGTTACTATCATTAATATAGCTGAATAGCCAGAAGGTGGCCTTATTCCTAACAATACATCTTGTGCTCATATACTAGCCATCTTCCTAATGTATTGGTCTTATCTAAACTCATTACTGATGTATGTGCGGTAGCCATCATATTAGTTGGTTACACTGCAATAACTCTAGTGTTGTATTAAACCTATTTACTTCCTAATGGTGATATTCATAATTAAAATTAATCACTGCGCTGGAATATACTGGTTAATTTCCTGATGAACCTATCCCCTTATGTTCTAAAGAGGAGTTAGATATATAAATCCATATTGTACTTATATGCAATTTAATAAACAATGATTTATAATTGATTAATTGCCTGGTTTATATTGTTTATATTGTATAAGTATAAGTATATCCACCACAACCAATTTTTTATATAGTGAGGTTGATATAGTACAATACAGGAATTTGAAGAAATATGGAGGACTTAATAGCAATATTGTAAAATGTACAATTAGTTAATGGGATAAGTACAGAAACGCAACCCAAAACTTATCTCCTCACAGGAGGTAACAGGGGGAATCAGAAAAATGCAGGTGTGTCTTACTGTTTAAACAACGTTATATGAGCGTGCATAAATTAGCCATTGCTATTACATACGCAGAGCTCTCTGCGAGTCAGGAGAGCTGCAGTGTTTGTGGCAGGTCAGACCGGCCGCAAGGCTAAGATGATTGCTCGATGCTCATTGATGTTACCGATATTTACACAGGTAAATGACGTTGGACGTATATGAGAAGGCATCGTGGGAGTCTTTATACTCTGGTAAGTTTTTGAACTATTAGCATATTTCGCAGCTGCAATCATATTAACGTCCATCTCTGAATCAACTGGGGAAGTGTGTGTAGGTTGAAAAAAATGATAAACTGTATATAATTTTTTTTTCTAGCTTACTAGGTACTACAAGCCCTGAAGCCCTGCCATGCTGAGAGTTGTAATCCCACAAGAAACTGCAAAAGATGCAAAAGAAGTATGAGCTTGGTTTCAATATATAATTGAATATTTGAAATTAAAATTGAAATAAATATATGCAGGGGCGGATTGGGCCATCGAAAAAGCGAGCAAGTTCCTGCAGGGTCAGTCTCATGCTCCCCTCTGTCAGGCCAGCTCACACTGCTTGCTAGGCTGGACAGCAGCTTTCGTAATAAGAGTATAGCTCCAATCGGGGAGCAGCAATAAGCTTTTGCGTATTCGGGTTAATGGCTGCTGCCTGTGTGCTTAACTGTGTATGGCCTGGTGTAGGAGTCTGACATAATGTATATTTACAGGGCTCCTGGCTATGAAGAACAGTGTAATGATGGTAATGTGGTCTGGCTGCTTCCTGTATACTGTGTACTGCTATTTACTCTCATGCCTTTTGGCAGTGAAGAGGTTATTACTATTATTACTACTATTTTTATTATGTGCAGTGTTTAAACACAAATATGTTAAGTGTTAATTTAAATATTATGGGTGCATTCTTATGCACTTTCTTATATAAATATATAGTTTGCCTGAAAAAGCGCTATGACATGCTGACTAAACATAATTTTAGTCTATGTGGATGTCACAGCTGGGGTGCGTGCATTTATTATTTATTACCAGTTATTTATATAGCGCACACATATTCCGTAGCACTTTACAGAGCAGAGCCGCAACTAGAATTTTTGGTGCCCTGTACCAGAGAGAGCATTGGTGCCCCCCCCACCCCCATTTTTTAACTAGGGACATAAGATAGTGCACCTGAAAAAGGGGCATGGCCAGGGAAGAGATAGGGGAGCTCAGGAGATGCTGGGGATAAAAGAAGAGGAAGCTACAAGTGAGAATGATAATAAACAGGAAAATTGACAGGCCCAAACAGTGCCCCCTGCCCAGGGTTGCCTACCCTCCCGATTCGGGCGGGAGCCTCCCGATAAACGGGTGCAGCTCCCGCCCCCCCGGAAAGGCAGGCAAGCCTCCCGCCTGCCGCCGATCCCCCGACCCCCCCTCCGAATTACCTGATAAACCCCCGCAGCGGGGGGGCCGCTGACGCGAATCGCGTCATTTTGGCCCCGCCCCCTGCTTTGCAATGCCTATTTTTCCTGCATTGTGTAGCGGGGGCGGGGCTAAAATGACGCGATCATGTGGCCCCGCCCCCTGTCACGCCCGCAAACTGACCTCACCTCATTTGGACCCACCCCCTTTTGCCGGCCACGCCCCCTGTGTTGCCGATCTGGCTGCTCCCTCCCGGAAGGAGCAGCCAGATTGTCGGCAAGTATGCCCCTGCCCTGCGGTGCCTTGTGCCATGGCACTGGTCGCACCACATACATCCTGATGGTGTTCTTACAGAGTCGCAGTACTTATTCATATGCACACATGAAGAAGTGTATTAGAAACGTGTTGGGCGTTCCTGGGTAATTACAGGTGGTTGGCTAATCAGACGCTGATGTAATGTAGTATGGGTGTGTTATTGGAGTGACAGCGGAGTGTTGCTTAAAGTAGTTATGTACAGAGACACTGAATCGCTCACATTGGAGGCTTTACTCAGACGGATGATTTGCACCTAGCGTAGGGCTGGTAAAAGTTTCACTAATGCGACCAATGGTGACGTCTAAGGACACACAAAACTTGATTGCAGCATCTGTAGACACTGACAGTGGGCGTCTCAGTCCTTGCACATTCTTACGCATGAGGGAAGGGCTTTGTAGCAGCATTAGCAAAAAGGTTGCAGACGCAACTGAAGCAAAAGATGCAAGGTAGTCCGCAACTGTGTCCAACTCAGAATTAGGTTCTATGAGGAGTGATCCCGTCCCCCTCAACAGGCTCCACCCCTTCAACAGACCATGCCTTCATTTGGGCTGCTTCCAGAATTTTCCCGGGCTGGTTTTCCATCGCAATCCGCTCCTGTTACACTCTATTGCTGAAAACTATATATCACTCTCGTCTCTACACGACTGGATATGAGTCAGTGGCTACCCAATTTTATGTCACTTACTTGCGACCTAATGGTCAGAAATTTGATTACCTCCTGTTAATTATTGCCCTCAGCACAATATCAGGAGATGTTCCGAAATATATTTCACTAGGCTTATTTCCTGCCCCATTGTCAGTTCCTGGTAGGAATGTCTGCTACCAGAAAATATCAATGTTGTTGTACATTACATGTGGATGTATTGCATTGCCTGTGCACTTGCTCTCTCCTTCATAGAATCTGGATTCAGATCAGGCGATATTCTATAGACAATTTGGTGAATTATTTGCCATTTTCACTGAATGGCCATATTTGGGATAATAGAAAAAAGGAAGCCCAGCGCTGATATGTAAATTTAATGATACTAATGTCAATTAAACTGTCAGACCCAGCAGCAAAGAGGAAAAAATGTGCTTGTGGTTGCACATAAAATAACCTTATAAACGGGTATATAACACAAATTTAGAAATAGACCTCTGTGCTTGATAATATATATAGAGAGAGGAGCGGCATGAAATGATTCATACACTTCACAAATTGGCTATAAACAGTTTTAATAACTAAAAAAATAAATTATAATACATTGACTGGTCAAATAAAATCACAATAACAACCTATAATTAGGGGTGTGCACCGGCCACTTTTCGTGTTTTGTGTTTTGGTTTTGGATCGGTATCTTTCTTCGTGTTTTGGATCTGGATTGGTTTTGCCAAAATCACCCTTCCATGCTTTGGGTTCTGGGTTTTGTGTTTTGGATCTGTATTTTTTTTTTAAAAAGCATAAAAACAGCTAAAATCACAGAATTTGTGGGTTTTTATGCTCCTATTCAATTATTAACCTCAATAACCTTCATTTCCACTCATTTCCAGACTATTCTGAACACCTAACACCTCACAATATTGTTTTTATGGCCAAAAGGTTGCACCGAGGTAGCTGGATGACTATGCTAAGCGACACGAGTGGGCGGCACAAACACGTGGCCCATCTAGGAGTGACACTGCAGTGGCAGACAGGATGGCAGTTTGAAAAACTAGGCCCCAAACAGTACATACTGCAAAGAAAAAAAAGAGGTGCAAGATGGAATTGTCCTTGGGCCCTCCCACCCACCCTTATGGTTGTATAAACAGGACATGCACACTTTAACAAACCAATCATTTCAGGGTCTGCCACATGACTGTTGCTGAAATGATTGGTTCGTTTGGGCCCCCACAAACCAAGCTGGCAATTAATGTGTCCCTGCACAAACTGGCTCTACGGAGGCAAGATGTCGTCCTCATCCTTCTCATCCACCGATTCCTTGGATAAAACAGGAAAAAGGGATTTAGGTGTCCCTGTACTGCTTACGGTCTTAGCCAAAGTTTCTGAACTTGACAGTAACTTTTTATGAACGCGCTGCAGGTGCCGTATAAGGGAGGATGTTCCTAGGTGGTTAACGTACCTACCCCTACTTATTTCACCCTTACATATGGTACATATGGCAAGACAGTTGTTGTCCGGATTTGGATAGAAATATTGCCAGACCAAAGAGGTGGAATGTTTGGTCTTCTGCCCAGGCATGACCGTGATGGGCTTTTTCATCCCACGGACAACAACTGTCTCCCCCGGAGCCTGATTTAAACAAACCACATCACCATCAGAATCCTCCTCGCCAACTTTCTCCTCAGCGCCAGCTACACCAGTATGCTCATCCTGTTGTACTTCAACAGTGACATCTTCAATTTGCATATCAGCAAGTGGACTGTGGGTGCTCCTTTCAGCACTTGCAGGGGGCGTGCAAATGGTGGAAAGAGCCACCTCTTCCCGTCCAGTGCTGGGAAGGTCAGGCATCGCAACCCTCACCACACTTGGACTCTCCTTGGGGATTTGTGATGTCTTCTTAGAGCGCACAGTTCTTTGCTGTGCTTTTGCCAGCTTAACTCGTTTGATTTTTTAGCGGGAGGAGGGCTTCCATTGTCATGTGAAGCTGAACCACTAGTCATGAACATACTAGTCATACTAGTATGACACACACTAGTCATAGGGAAAGACCTTAGCCGTTCCTTGCCACTCCGTGTCATAAATGGCATATTGGCAAGTTTACGTTTCTCTTCAGATGATTTCAATGTTTTTTTCAAGGTCATTTTCCTGAACTTTGTCATTTGGGATTGTATGTGCCCTCTACTATGACATTGGGCATCGGCCTTGGCAGACGACGTTGATGGCATGTTATCGTCTATGTCATGACTAGTGGCAGCAGCTTCAGCACTAGGAGGAAGTGGTTCTTGATCTTTCCCTATTTTATTTTTATTGGAGAAAGTTTGGTCCTCCATTTATGTTATATCGATTTGATATATACGTGCGGCTAAGGCGCACACAAACACAGAAAATATTTTTTTATTTTTGCTGGAGAGTAGTGCACTTTGTGGGTTACACCACCCTTTAAGAAATGAGCCAGCCGGCTCTTTACTTATGGGACACAGGCGCACGCTTGGCGCTGCTCCTTTGTTGATACACGTGCAGCCACAGTGCACACAATTCACAAACACAGAAAATATTTTTTTATTTTGTTTGTAGTGTACTTTGGGGGTTACAGCACCCTTTAACGGTCAAGCCAGCTGGCCCTTTACTTATGACACAGGCGCACGCTTGGCACTACTTTGTTGATGCACATGCGGCTACTGCTACACAATTCACAAACACAGAAAATATATATTTTTTTTGTTTGGAGTGTACTTTGGGGGTTACAGCACCCTTTAACGGACAAGCCAGCCGGCCCTTTACTAATGGGACACAGGCGCACGCTTGGCGCTGCTCCTTTGTTGATGCACGTGCAGCCACAGTGCACACAATTCACAAACACAGAAAAAAAATATTTTTTTAGCACTTGGGGGGAGCACCCCTGACGGACAGAGCACCCCCTGGACAACACTACAGCACCCCTTTAGGACTGGGACACTGCACAGGACTTTGGAGTGGACACAGCCCCTATGGACAACTGACTGCACAACACAGTCCAGCCAGCCCCTATGGACTTTGAAGTAGTAGACACAGCCCCTATGGACAACAGCAGCACAGCACAACACAGCCAGCCCCTATGGACTTTGAAGTAGTGGACACAGCCCCTATGGACAACAGCAGCACAGCACAGCACAACACTACTCTGCACTACACTACACAGCCCAGCCAGCCCTAACTCCCACCCTCCCTCTTCACTGTCCACAGCCGAGTGAGAAAATGGCGCCGACGCGGGTACCTTATTTAGGATCCAAAACCCGCGAGACCCGGAAGGCGGGATGATGACGTTTTGCCTCGATTTCAGATCCGAGTCAGGGGGGAAAAGTCGAGCCTGACTCGGATCGGCCTCGGATCGGGGGGGCTCGGGGGGCTTCGGATTTCAGAAATCCGAACCCGCTCACCCCTACCTATAATACATACACAAATATATAGAGAAAGCAACGTTGCAAATTTTATATTAATAAAAACATTAAGCTTAAATATCAGCATATATTTATATATATGCACACACTTTTACTTAATAAAGATTGTAACAAGCTC
Source organism: Taudactylus pleione (assembly GCA_031769625.1). NCBI lineage: Eukaryota > Metazoa > Chordata > Amphibia > Anura > Myobatrachidae > Taudactylus > Taudactylus pleione. The sequence continues at coordinate 6,820,286 of JAUIMM010000053.1, forward strand.
CATAGAACTCCATACCAGCACTTGAATGTTACCGAATCCTTGCAGAGTCACCGGCAAAGAATCCACGGTGGGGCTATGTAGCTGAGACGGAGTGGCGGGGGGAGGGGAAAGAGACACAACTTCCTTAGGAGAGATATAGTGTATGGCGGCTAACCTTGCATAGGTATAATTCCTTCCAGCCGTATCTCAATCCCAATCTCAACCCCTGCACCGAAAATGTCCAGATAATGTACTTCTCACGTCTCTCATGTCTTCCAAACACTGCAGGTAGGTGTTAGAATAGGGCAGGCCAAAAGGTCGATCGCGATCTACCGGTAGATCGCGGAGCTCCCGCCTGTAGATCGTGACCAACCTGCTGCAGTTCCTGGGAATGCTGGTCTCCGAAGTGATCAGAGACTAAAGAAGCCTCTGATTGCTTCAGAGGCCAGCGTTCCCAGTAATGCAGTGCATGAGAGCGTGGGTGACGTCATGACGTCACCCGTGTCTCCCGCGATGTGAAGAGCCTGCGCACCTGCTGGATCTAATTAGCCAGTGGCAGGCGGTGGATGACTATGTGGGAGCACTGGCCAGGTAAGTAATGCACAGGGGAGGGGGCACCGGTAGTGGGGGCACAGCATAAGGGGCTCTACTAGGGGCATTAGTGGGGGAACAGCATAAGGGGCATTACTGGGGGCACTGCATAAAAGGGCACTACTGGAGGCACTGCATAAAGGGCACTACTGGGGCACTGCATAAAGGGCACTACTGGGGGCACTGCCTAAAGGGCACTACAGGGGGCACTGCATAAAGGGAACTACTGAGGGCACTGCATAAAGGACACTACTGGGGGCACTACATAAAGGGCACTACTGTGGCACTGCATAAAGGGCACTACTGAGAGCACTGCATAAAGGGCACTGCATAAGGGGCTCTAATACAGGGGGCATTGCATAATGTTTACAACTACAGGGGCATTGCTTTAGGGGCTCTAATACAGAGGGCATTTTGTAATGGGTACAACTATAGGGGCATTGCATAAGCGGCTCAAATACAGGGGAACTGATAATGGGCACAACTACAGGGGGCATCGCATAAAGGGTACTACTACTGGGGGCACTGCATAAAGGGCACTACTACTGGGGGCATTGAATAAAGGGCACTACTACTGGGGGCATTGCATAAGGGGCACTACTATTGCGGGCATTGAATAAGGGGCACTACTACAGTGGGCATTGCATATGGGTCACTACTACAATGGTCATTGTATAAGGGGCACTACTGTGGGCATTGTGTATAAGGGGCACAACTGTGTGCCGTAAAGTGAATAAGCGACACTACTATGTGGTGTAATGTGAATAAGATTGTGCTGTTGTGTGGAGTAATTTGAATTGGGGATACTATGTGTGATTTCGCCAGGACAGACCCCTACGCTTCTTGCTGTGAGGTCACGCCCCTTTTTTTGCAAACCACGCCCCCATTTTTGGCTTGGTAGATCATGAAAGGATTTAAGTTTTAAAAGTAGATCACCGAGTCCAAAAGTCTGGCCACCCTTGTGTTAGAAGTATCCCAAGTGGGTCCAATGTTGTCCTCTATAAATCACTTATCACTGCAATTTAAGAATAAAACTATCACGGCTGTGATATATACTGTAGATACTCAGATGCCCCAGCAACTCTGACCCAATGTGTAAAGAAATAACCATACTTTCTAGAAATGTCCGAGAGACTCCTGAATCTTGGGTGGTACTCCCAGACCCCAGACACCCAGAAGAATAGGCAACTCTCCTGTGGGCTGCCCATGGACACCCATTTCCCAAGTGAAGTGATTGGCCCAGCAGCTTGATTACATGATTTGCGTTGAATTGAATCATTGTGACCTCTCCCCCACTTACACTGCTGGTAATTGTGGCATTGTACAGCAGAGGGCAGGGCCATGTAGACACAATTTTGGTGCATTGCATATCCCCCTCTCACAAGCCTGCGCCAAAAGTCAGCAACTCGTTTATAGGTACATTTTTATCATTTAATTTTTTTACTACATTTTGCCCCACATTAACATGAGTATTTGTATTTTCTGGCCAAAACATTGTAATGTGAGATGGTACACACTAAATGTTGTAATAACTAAATAGAATCATATGCATCACCACTAGAAGACCAGATTGTGTAATCTGATTCTGAGACTTCCTGTCTGTTATTAATTGCTCTCAGTAGAGCAGTGCTATCGATCCATCTATTGATTTCTTTGCTCACTAAATCCTGTTGATTTCCTGGAATCCTCGCTGATGGCCATATAAAGAAGTGTTTTATTAAGTTGATGATCACGTCATATCTTTAAATCCACATGAGAATATGTGGTAATTATTGTTAGAGACTAAATTAATACAAACAAAATTAGTAGGTTCATTAGTTAAAAATCCAAAGCTATATGAAATCCTCTCTATTCTGAATTTGCTTTAATTAAATACTAAGTTGTATAAAATTGTATTAATCTATTTGCAGATAAATGTATTTCTTTACTTTGAGATACTGTATTTTTGCATTCTTTTTTGTCATCACTGTAATTGCTTTCACAGAAAAAAAGAGATCTTTTCATATAGTTAGAGGTAGGTTCTCTTAGCTAGACAGAATGACCTGCCATTTGTCACACGATGTGATGTTTATGTTCCCTATCATAAAGCATACAAAATTATTAATTTTATGTAAAATAAATCAGTTTTAAATTGTACATTTATGTTATATTAAAAAATATCATATAGTGTATATCTTACTTTTTAGATGACAGAAAATTGCATTCATTTTATGCAATATAGATTCATTAGAATTTTTTACTTTGTTATATAAAAAAATGTGTGCTTTAAAAGAAAAAAAAAAAAAAAAAAAAATATATATATATATATATATATATATATATAACTAATTGATCTGAATTCATACACACTAAGAGAAAAGTAATAGTACATTTACATTATAATGAGAATAAAGCGTACCATGCCTAATGGAGGTGGATGGAGGTGAGCGAATGCGGGGAGGGAGTCTTTTGTAATATTTAAAACATTTTTAAATAAATCTTTTATATTATAAGAGTAAAGTACTCCTTGCTGCAAATCTATATATTCATTCTATAAGGTTTTTTACTGAGACATATTTTGAGATAATGGCTGAATGTAAAAATATGGTTGCAGTATCAAAATGAAGGTTTTACATTGTAGATGTGCCAGTCGAAGAGAAAAATGAGATTGGAGCAACAGTTCAGGCATGGTGGACTGTGTCAAAGTTCCCACGTAAGGTAGTGTGTTATACTGACAGCATTCCCAGTAAGATAATTAAACACACTAGATCACATGACTGTGCATTATTTCCCAACAGCCGCACACTTCCCAGCCTAACAGCTCACCTGAACAACTGTCACATGACCATCTTTAAGCAAATCCAACTGTAAACAACAGCATCACTGGTACAGGGGGGAAATGTACTAAGCTCTGGAAAGTGATAAATTGGAGAGTGATAACCAGCCACTCAGCTCCTAACTGTCATGTTACAGGCTGTGGGGTCTATTCACTAAGCCTTGGATGGTGATAAAGTGAGTGGAGATAAGGGGCCAGCCAATCAGCTTCTAACTGTCATATCACAAATAGTGTTTGTAAAATGACAGTTAGGAGCTGGTTGGTTGGTAATTATTCTCCATTCACTTTATCTCTATCCAAGGCTTAGTAAATAGACAATAGAGGCTGGGAGAGCTAAAATAACAAAGATGTAATTAAATATCTCATTAAGATGATGTTTAAACAATAGTTTAATAACCAATAAACATATAACAGACCCTTTGGGGCATGAACTAGAACATATAAAAGCAGCATATACTAGATATCCATAACATATAAGAGTGAAAAAAATAAATATAACTAAATTCAGTCCATAAGGGAAATCCTAGAGAATTAATTAAAAACGCTGTGGCCACACAGTGAAAATAAGGCCGATTAAATCCAATAGTTGGCTCAGTATATTAATCAATAACAGCAGCAGATTATAGCACTCAGAATTATAAAACCATATGGGAAGTCGATTGTTTTATGATCCCAGATACAATATATTAGTGAAGTGCATATGAATAATAGCAATGGTGAATAAATGTGCTAAATGCGTATAGTTGATAGCCTGCATATTAGGAACAAAATCAGTTTGGAGATGGTGTCTTGGGGCCTGATTCAGACCCACTCGCGAGCGGCTGTCCGCTCGCAAGTGGGTCGATGGTGTGCACTGAGCATGCGCACGACGGAGGGAGCTCCGTCGTGCGCATGCGCGAGACGCGACGAGCGAAGGACTTTCCTTCGCTCGTTGTGTCTGATCAAAGGGGGCGTGCTGTCGATGTTGATTGACAGCACGCCCCCTTTGGTGGGCGTGCCGGGGGCGTGCCTCCCAGACGGGGGCGTTCCCAAGGGAACGCCTACCGTCAGAAGCCGGCCCACTGACATCACTAGTGATGTCAGTGGGAGTGATTTTGGCTCTGATAGAGCCAAAATCACTCCAGGGCTTGTGGTCGAAAAACCCGACCACAGGCTTCTGGTCGCACTGGCGATGGTCGCGATGGTCTTGACCATCATCCTGCACGCTCGTATGTGCTGTGGGTGGTGACCCACAGCTATACGAGCGTCCAGGAGGACGCTCCATTTTTATGGAGGACGGCCCTCATTCAGAGCGAGCGCTCTGCTCAGAGCGTCCGGCTCTGAATGAGGGCCTTAGTTCAAAATCCATGTCTGTGTTCCAAATGTCTGTGGCTGGATAAACAATGATGGGACACACTGCCGGCTAGTGGTTTTGCAACTTGACTCTGGGTGATCAAAGTGTACCCTAAAGGAGCCATCTAAACTCCCTCACAACCACACACAGATTTGGACTGTTTTAACCCATAAGTTGTTGAAAATTGGAGCATTGTGTCTGCCACATATTAAACAACTTTATTTCCATAAATTAGAGTCACTTAGATTTCTTATATACATTAATTCATTTAACATTCAGATATATCATTATTTTTATCCTCAATAGGTGAGTGCTTAGTACCCACATCTATTTTACTAAAATTTTCTTTTGGAGTAAGGACACCTCCAGTACCTAGCTGCTCCCGCCACCTGGGGGTCCCCCCTTTTTTTGAGCGCTTATCGCAAAACATTTCTTTCCAGTTATTACTGAAGACAAAATTTGCTTTAACGTTACTGTTCCCCTCAAATTATTTTATCAACATATCCTTTACCTAAATATTCTTTACCCACCTCATTATCATTTACTTTTTTACTACCTAAACTTTCTCTCTTTTGCTCATAGCAGGACTGATTACTATAGATTTACACTATGTTACTCCCTATTTTGTTATCCCTACTTTAGGTTACCTCTCTAACATCACATGGGGCAAGACTCTAAATATCCCCCATTTTTTTACTACAATAAAAACATTGCTCTAAAACAAAAGTATCTTCATATATTACATAATACTACTACACTAATTCAGTTTTTTCCAGAAGAAAAGGTCAGCAAACCTCTTTCTTGACAGTATTCATTTTAAATATGATCTGTAAAAGTTATTGGTTTTTAATTTAAGCCATTTTACTGGCTTTATAGACTTATTTTGAGTTATATAATTTGACAATGTAGACATTAATTTTTACCCAAAGCCAGATTAAGAGGGGACCAGAGGGCAAGTGGCTGAAGCCCACCTCTCTGCAGGAACCAGAGAAGAATTGCTTCCACCTTGCACAGGTCTGACACAAAGCTGTAAGCACGTCAGTGGGTCCATGTTTCAGAAGTGCCTCTATCATCTGTCAGCCTACTAGTATAATTTTTCTTTACCTGCTGCCAGGCAGGGATAAAAGCAACTTCAGCTCCTGGTAGCGCTTGCCACTGGGAGACTGGGACCAGTGACACCTATGCGGCTCACATAAGAAGGGGGAGCACCTGAGCAAGATGACGTAAAAGGGGTCTATGTACTAAACCTTGGAGAGAGAAAAATTGGATGGAAATAAAGTACCAACCAATCAGCTCCTGTCACTTTACAGGCTTTGTTTGGAAAATTACAGTGATTGGTTGGTACTTTCTCTCTCTCTACTTTATCTATCTCCAAGGCTTAGTACATAGACCCCATAGGGAGCAAGAACTAAGGAGCTTAAGAGAGTGAGGTAGAAAATAGGAAATGTCAGGGTGAAGAGCTATGTAAGGGATATAAAAGTGAGGAAGATATGCGCTTGGATGATTTAAGGAGAATCAAACTAAGTAATAGGTGCTCCCTGAAGTATACCTTATAATAACAAGAAAAAGGGCAGAGAAAGTACTTCACTATGCGGCACACTAAGAAATAAAACTGAACACTTTATTGATAAATAAAATCACAATAGTAATATACAGAGAACAAAAAAAGAAGCAAATGGGAAGTATAGAACTCTGTATTGAATATACCTAAATCAATTTATATATAGGGTCAGAGGGGTCTACGGACCTCATTCAGAGGCGGTCGTTAGTTGCAAGCGGTAGCACTGAATCAGGGCGGCCGCTTGCATCCTGAACGACCGCCTCCTTGTCGATCGCTAAGCTGTGGGTTAACACCCACAGCTCTAGCGACCGACATGGGTGATGGTCGCGATGGTCTTGACCATCGGGGCTTAAGACCAGACCCTAAGGTTGGGTCTGGGTACTCGTAAGCCCCAGGGAGCTTCCTGCTCTGATCGAGCAGGAAGGTCCCCACTGACATCAGCAATGATGTCAGTGGGGCCGCCCCCAAACGGCAAGCGTTCCGGCGGGAACGCCTCAGTTTGGGCAGGCACGCCCCTGACCACCTCCCAAACGGGACAAGCTGTCACTCACCATCGACAGCTCGCCCCGTCTGCTGCGAGACCCCTAGCGACAGAGTGTCCACCGCTAGCCGGGTCTCGTGCTTGCGCACGACGGAGCCTGCTGTTGCCCAGTGGGGCAACATCGAGTAGGTTGCGAGCGTTCAGCGCTTGCGACCGACTCTGAATGACCCCCTAAGTACTATGAATATGATCAATCGGAAGCTTAGGAGAAAAACTTATTATAAATATATATATAAATTGAATAATGTATGGATTTTGTTTAAATTAGGTTATTCAAGTATTCATTTTCATAGATTTAAATATAACCTCAAAAATGGTAGCAAGTGGTAAAAAGAAACCATCAGGTGCTGAATATAGGAAAAGAAAGGCAGAAAAGGAAGCTGAATTTCAGGAAAGAAGAAAGAAATTTATGAACTTGCAAGAATATTTTACATCAACAAATACTAAAGCTGTGGATGAAAATTCTAACCAAGAGGTGCCAACAACATCAGTGATAGCTTCATTGTGTGACTCACATAACAGTGCTGGAGATGTTCCAGAGGAAGATGAACCAGCTTGGAAGTCTGATATTTCCAAAGTGGTTGTTGTCAAAACTTCTGCAACACCTCCAATGAATCTATCAGACCCAATTTTATGGCCTAACAGTCTTTATAGTAAAGTTATAGATTTATTGGTTGTTCAAGGTCCACAACAAATTCAGTTTTTAAGATATCCGCATGATGAATATGTTCGTCAATCTTAAATAATAATTATATTCAGGACTTACGGTGGGTGTGCCTTCATGGAGGACGCATCCTAATCGAGATCCAGGCTGATCTGCTTTTAAGACCATTTTTCACAACCAATCAGCCTCGAAACCATGCGCTACCGTGGTGGATAAGTGCCGGCAAGTGTCCACCCCATGGACCGGTTCCCGGCTACCTTCCTGCACCGGAGTTTAGCTCCAAACATACGGAGTGTTGAGCGAGGCCGCCATTTTCTCGCAGCCTAGCACACCATTTCCTCTCCCCTCTTCTTGGATCTCTGAAGTATCACCCTCACCCCAGAGACTCGGTCTTGCAATACCCTGCGGGTAGAGAGAAGGACACAGGGACAGCAGCTGGCAGCTTCCTACACACCTGCTCTTCCTGACAGCTTTGCACTTTGATTCCAGCCCCTGTGACTGCGCGCCGCCTTGGTGGATAGGCACCAGAGGGGCTCCGACCCACGGACAGGTTCCCGGCTACCTCTCGTTTCTTACAGACGACACAACGGACGTTATCGCTGTTATCCTGTGGTTTAATATACCATCACCCCGGAGGTTAGGACTTGTAACGGCCCGCAGATGGGAGGGAGACATGAGCAGTGACCAGAGTCCCTGTATGCACCTGCCTTTCCTTCGCTGCTACATGAACTGACTATAGTCTGCATAGGGCTTTTTTGTATCCTGCCTCTAGCCGGTTCAGACCGGAGCTTGCTGGTCTTCCACATTACTGGGCTGCAAAACCCTGGGGATCGCTCTACTGTTGTACCTCACGTGGATGCGCCTCTATATTGCCTAAGACAGACACCCAAAGCCCTGGAGGCCTACTGTGGAGGTGCGGGAGATTGGTGATACTCCTCATTCCCACCTGCGACACAATACTCCTTGCAGTGTTCTGGGCTCCGCGGTTTGACCGCATCACATTTAGTGACCTATCGTGATCTTCACAACAACCTGACCTGGAGGTTCATTATACCAAGAAGCTTCCCTGCTTTTCAACATTGTGTTCACTATATCTAGTAATCACATCACCTCACTGGCTGGATCCTAAACTAAATTGGCAGTATTCCACCTCTTTTGATGACCGGAATATTTAAATCAGCAAGTTACAGTACCTTTTCCACATTAACTTTCTGGGAGCGCTACTGCTGACTTTCAAGGTTTACCTTTAATTAGTGTTATTGTATTTACACCCGTTTGTAGATCAGGTTATAATTTCTCTGATATCTGTGCTACTATTGTCATCTGTCTGACCCCTGAGATATACTGTGATTACTGGTTATACTATATATCTCTCTATATATGTTTAATTTGTTCTGCTATTTAAAATATTTAGGTGGCTAGGACGTACTATTATTTTCTGTTTTAGACGGAATATTATTTAAGCCCAATTTTATTTTTTACTTTTATTCCCTTTTTTATTTTTATGATTTATTTATGTGATTTATGTGATATTGTGTGTCTCTCTACAACCATCGGTTGCCACTGTAATTGATTTTCCAAACTGGTTATGTACAAATATTTAGATCAGCGACCAGCCAGAACCACGGGGAAAAGTCGCCCAACCGCGCCCAAAACCCCTCAGAATAAAACTGCTGTTTCCTCGGGATCTCCTAGTAACTCAGAATCCCCGCCCGCTTCTCCCTCACTCTCCTCATTGATCCCATCCATGCAGATACCCCCACTCCCATAGCTGCCCCATCTGCTACAGCAGCGGTTCAGGAAATTCTCTTAGCAATTAGACAGCAGTTTCAGGAATTTCGTAGTACCCTGACATCTGTAGTGTCCCAATTGGAATCCAACACTAAACATATAGTGACCTTAAAACAGAGAACGAGTGACAGTGAAGATGCTATAGTAGCACTTCAATCCTCATCTGATAATCAGGAGGTTACTATTAAATCCTTATTGGACAAGATTGATGATCTGGAGAACAGAAGCTGCCGCAACAATTTGCGCTTCATAGGTATACCAGAATCTGTAACGGGTCCGGCCTTAGTAGATTATCTGCAAACAGACCTCAACCGTGCTTTAGGTATCTCAGATACCCATATCACCATGACAATTGAACGAGCACATAGCCTAGGCCCCGATAGGAACTCACAGGGCAATCGCCCCAGACCGGTTATCGCCATGTACTTTAATTTAAAGACAAGGAATTGGTGTTGAATGTACTGTAAGGCCACCTCCACAATGGTAGATGGCCATAGGATCTTGGTGTTCCAAGATTTTTCGTCAGCAGTATCACAAAAACGTGAGAAATTTCCCCAATATGTAAAACACTTTTTGAGAATCGCTACCAATTTACTCTATTATTTCCTGTTAGACTTAAAGTCGCAATGAATGGAAATTTAAATTTTTTTTGATGATTCCAGCTCGGCGAGGCACTTTGGACCTCATTCAGAGTCGGTCGTTGCGGCCGCTCAGTCGTAAGGTAAAAGGGGCCGGATATGCAAATGAAGCGCTCGCAAGTTGCGTCGTTAAGATGGGATAGTTAGCTGGACGAGCGAGAGGAGGATGCGGCCGTAAGACTAAAAGTATGCCCCCTTCTCGTTCGCATTACACGTCATCTCCGGGCATATAAGGATTAATCGAGACCATCGGGAACCATCAGAGCTGTTCGTAGAGCTTAAAGTTGACCATACCCTCTCTTAAGCACTACGATCAAGTCAGTGTAAAAACCTCCCATGTCACATGTGCCATGACAATACTTAGTTAATTATGCACTCCCATAAAACGCCGTTTGCATAGTCAGGCACGCCTGTGTTCGGATCTCCACTCCCCCGTTCACAAGCACCTTCCCCAGTTACCACCCACAAACGCCTCATCCTGTCACTCAAACTAACGACCTGGCTGTATTCAAGGAGAGAGCAATTTCTGATCGTAATAGCTAGTTTGCGCACGCGCATTGCGAATTTTACGCATTGCGCAGTTTAGCGAACATCGGTTGCGTACGACCGAGCGGCCGCAACGACCGACTCTGTATGAGGTCCTTTGTCTCTACACTGCAGTTATCCGATCCGATCAGCAGTGTCTCGTTCCCCTAGATGAATGCTAGGGGTTAAGACACTGCTGATGTCATTTTCATAAGAGAGACATGCATATTTTCTCATGTTTTATTTTTTGCTAAAAGTTCTGCTTTTTTCCTTTTTTTTGTATTAATGCTTTTATCTCTGATGTCGAATGTTACGTATTTGGTTAATGTTCCTAATACCTGTATTATATATTATGCATGTGAAACTTTAATTTGGTTGGAAAAAATTTTAAATTGTAAGGATTGGAGCAGGTTTATGGCAGCGCCTGGTAATTTGTTGATCGTATGCACATCTTTTCTTTTTTGTGTGACAACTGACGGGTGTGGTCGGCATAATTTTACAATACAGATCACTGTCTCCTCCAGAGGCTGGGATGGGGGACCAGACAAATTGGTAATTATGATTGGCAGGTTGATTTCTCACAAAACAGGTATTGGTTAATGTCTGTACAGTATACCACTAATCCTCCAATGTTCATGTAGTATCATGGCTTGAATTCCCCTGTGAAACGCAGGAAAGTGTCTATCAACTTAAAATGTTTGTCTCCAGACATTGTATTCCTGCAGGAGACCCATTGGGCAATTTCTCAGAACATGTCTTTGCAGGATAACTGGATACGGGAATGCATATCCGCATCCTTTACTTCTAAGAAACGTGGTGTAGCAATTCCATTTCACAAGCGTCTGCAATATGCTATAGTCGATTCCTTGATAGATAGCGAAGGTAGATTTCTATTACTGGATGTACTATATTTAAGAGGAACATTATATACATTATTGAATCTTTATGCCCATTCTGCCCCCAATATGCATTATTTTCGTGCCATATCTAATCTATTACTGCAACGTACTATTTGTAATCTAATAGTGGGTGGAGATTTGAACAGAGTAGAAGATTTTCATCTTGATAGGTCTGGAGTAGCCTCTCCCCACTCTATCCTGGGAGATACGAGTTTCCACTTACTTCAAAATATTCACAATCTTCATGATGTTTGGAGGATTTTTAACCCCGCCGATAGAACCTACACATTTCATTCTTATGTACATCGAAGTTCTTCGAGAATGGATTATTTTCTACTCTCTGGTCAAGTGCTTTCGAGGACCAGAGAGTAGTAACTTTGGTTGATATTCATGACATACTGATATCTGACCACACTCCTATATCTGTTTGTTTCACTCACAATACCGATGTCTCTTCTAGATTTTGGTGGTACCCGTCCTCCCTGGGTCAATCTGATCATTTTATTCAACATCTTCAAACTAAATGGCAGGAGTTCACTGACGATAACTTAGAACACTGGGATGACCCGGCCCTTTTTTGGGTGACTGCTAAAGCGATACTGAGGGGCTATATTATCGCTTGTCAGGCCCAGAGACGGCGGGAATACCAACAAAAATATGGCTCATTACATCAATCGGTTGCATCAGTTTATCAACCTTATAAATCGGAGCCCTCAGATCCTACTTTGACGGATTACAGGCATAAGCGCCAACTTCTTAAAAGTTTTCTTTTCGCCAATGCTCAAAGACAGTTTAAATACACTACAAACAAGTATTATCGTTAGGTGCAACAAGGTCGGTCGTTTACTGGCAAATATGACTAGAGGGCTGAAAACCAAAAGTCACATTACAACAATTCGAGACCCCATCAATAATTCAACAGTCCATTCCACGACAGACATACACTCTTATTTTCACTCATACTATATATCTCTATATATGGCCTCTCCGACTGACCCTCTCCTACATGATTGTTTGCTAGATGAAGCGAAGTTACCTAGACTTTCCATTGCCCAATGGGAAATCCTTAATAATGACATTGAGGAGGAGGAAGTATCTATGGTGATATCTAAGCTTCCAAACAATAAATCCCCGGGACCCGATTGATACACCGGAGAATATTTAAAACTCTTAAAACCACACATAGGACCTCATTCAGAGTCGGTCGAAGAGGCTGCACGGTCGTACGGGAAAAGGGGCCAGATATTCAAATGATTCCCTCGCAAGTTGCGTCCCTAAGTTCGGATCGGTAGCTGGCCGACCAAGGGGAGGAAGCGGACGGAATTCAAAAAAATACGCCCCCTTCTCGTACACATTGCACGTCATCTCCGGGCATATAAGGATTAATCGAGACCATCGGGAACCATTGAAACTGGTCGTAGAGCTTAAGGTTGACCATACCCTCTCTTAAGCTCTACGATCATGTCAGTGTAAAAACCTCCCATGTCACATGTGCCATGATGCTACTTTGGTAATTATGCACTCCCATAAACTGTACGCACTCCCATAAAACGCTGTTCGCATAATTAGGCACGCCTGCGTTCGGATCTCCACTCCCCCGTTTTCAAGCACCTTCTCCTGTTACCACCCACAAACGCCTCATTCTGTCACTCAAACTACCAACCTGGCTGTGTTCAAGGAGAGAGAAATTTCTGATCGTAGCGGCTAGTTTGCATTGCGAACTTTCCGCATGCACAGTATAGCGAACATCGGTGGCGTACGACCGTGCGGCCGCTTCGACCGACTCTGAATGAGGTCCATAGTCCCTATTCTTGCTTCACTTTACAGAGGAATTCACAAGGATCATATTCCTTTTCCGTCTTTCAATGAATCTCACACCATTTTGCTCCCAAAACCTGACAGAGACCGGGAGCTTGTAGCCTCTTATAGATCCATAACTCTACTTAATCAGGACTTTAAGATATTATCAAAAATAATTTCAAATCGTCTTCAGCCTATTTTGCCAGATAGTTTAACTCCGCACCAGCTAGGGTTTACTCATGATAGATACACCGTCAAAGGGGTTCGCACTGCCTTGGCTGCAATAATTTCTGCCTCCAATAATACTGTTGACACTCCTAACATGCTTCTTAGCATAGATGCTGAGAAGGCTTTTGACACTGTCTCTTGGTATCACCTACTGTGGATATTTGAGATCAGAGCCTTTGGAAGTGTCTTCTCCCAGTTATTTAGATACTTATACTTATGCTCTATATACTCTACCCCCGATCACTATTTCACGAGGTACAAGATAGGGATGCCCCTTGTCCCCACTCCTCTTTAATATTGCTCTAGACCCCCTTTTGAGATTGTTACAAACCTGGCCCACTTTTCAGGGTATAAAATTAGGACCTCACGAAACAAAGATTGTAGCCCTTGCTGATGACCTACTTTTTTTTTTTGAAAACATAATTTATTAGTGAGATGAGAGACAATACGAAAGCGACCTACACAGAGGTCTAAACATAGAGACACACCATATTACAAAGATGAGTAAATGCACAGTGCATCAATAATAAACAGATGTGCAATAAAACAGTCTCATCTAATTTTTTTCAATATTGAAAAAAGAGAGAAGAAGAGGAAACAAAAAAAACCCCCAAAAAAAACCCAACGGAAGAGAAGAATAGAAGGAGGTTGGGGAAGAGGGAAGGAGATAGATCCGACTGGACTGGACGAAGCAAGCTAGCATAATAAATCAGAAACTGGGATAAGATAACAAAATAACATATCAAAAAGTGTTCACAGAAATGCTAGGGGGACCTGAAAATAAGAGGTCCAGGGTTCCCAGACCTTAATGAAATTTGTGGAGGAGCCCTTCAGTATGCTAGTGACGTATTCCATGGAGTGGACATGCCATATTTTAGCTATAATCAGACCCAAACTAGGCGTTTCAGACTTCTTCCATGCTGATGCAATAACGCATCTGGCTGCCAATACCATCTGAGTAAATAATTTATTTTGGTGGGGAGATGCCCCAGGGATGCCTATAGGGACTAGAAAATATTTAGGGCTAAAAGGGACCTGAATACTCAAGACAGAATTTTTCCAATGTACACAATTCCTTCCAAAGGGGAACTAATTTCGAACAGCTCCACCAAATATGTAGGAATGTCCCATCTGTTAAGCAGCATCACCAACACAATGAGGAAGTCCCAGGGTACATTTTGTTAAGACGAGTAGGAACATAATACCATCTAAAAAATAACTTGTACGCATTTTCTTTTATGCGAACACATATTGAGCTTTTGACCAAGTTAGAATAGATATCAGTCCAGTCATCATTGTCTAAGGTTTCCCCCAAGTCAGCTTCCCAGGCCCTTTCATGAGAGTCTCTAATGTCCGATGATGGGGACAGGAGCAAATTGTACAACGTGGAGATGAGTCCTTTAGGGGATGTCATACGAAGGGCCAGGTCCTCCAACATGGTGAGAGACCTGTGGGTAAGTTGAGACACCAATGTGGAGTGAAAGTGTCGTATTTGCAGGTATTGGAAAAAGAAGGTATGAGGGATGGAAAGGTTGGCCTGTATATCCGAAAACGTGGGGAAGAGCGAGGTCTGCGTAATATCATTTAGTAATCTAATTCCACCGTTCTTCCAATGCACCAAGGCGGAGGAAAGACAGCCTGGACGGAAAAGTGGATTGTCAAGCAGCGGAATCAGAGGACTAGGTTGTGGGGCAATATTGTGTTGGTGGTTAGCCGTATCCCAAATATCTAAAGAATGGGAAATCACAGGATGATGCAGGGCAGCCCGAGGGCGGGCCGTTTTGGGAAGCCACAACAATGAAGAAATTAAATGCAGTTTAAGTTCATTAGTTTCTATCATGACCCACACCCTCTCAGACTTGGGTCCATTCCACAATACACATTGTGCTAATCTGGTGGCAAAATAGTATAATTTAAAATTAGGGACCCCAAGGCCGCCACCAGAAGCGTGCCTCTGCATCACCCCGCGTCCCACCCAAGGTTGTTTATTGGACCAAATAAATTGTGCAGTTATGTGTTGTAGATGCTTAAAAACATAAGGAGGTATCAGGATGGGCAGAGTCTGAAATAGATATAACAACCTTGGCAATAGGTTCATTTTGATGGCATTAACACGGCCGATCCAGGAGATGTGACAACCTCCCCAGTCCTTAAGATCTTTTTGAAATTGTGCTAGCAATTGTGGAAAGTTTTCTTGGAAAAGTTGTCTATAGTGTTTGGTAATGTAGACCCCCAAGTGCTTCAATTGGCGTCGATTCCAACGAAAGTGGAAGGATTGTTCTAGGGTATCTTTAACAGCTTGTGGGATATAGAAGTCAAGAACTTCAGTTTTTTGTGCATTAATTTTAAAGCCAGAGAGAGCACCAAAATCCTCTATCTCTCGAAAAAGATGAGGTAAGGAATGAGCTGGATCGGATATAGTGCGCAAAATGTCATCTGCGTAAAGTGATATCTTATGTTCGACAGACCCAATCTTAATACCCTTTATATATGGATTGGCACATATACACGCCGCAAGAGGCTCTATAGTCAGGGCAAAAATGAGGGGGGACAATGGACAGCCTTGTCGAGTCCCGTTAGAAATCGGGAAAGGGGAAGATGAAATCCCGTTGACCAGCACAGTTGCCCGGGGGGATCTATATAGAACGGTCACACCATGGAAAAAATGATCAGAAATACCCACAGATCGGAGGGCGTGAAACATGAAGGGCCAATGGATCCGATCAAACGCCTTCTCAGCGTCCAACCCCAGCACCAAGGCTGGCGATTTTTGTTTGTGGATAGCATGGATCAGATCAATTGTCCGGCGTGTATTGTCAAGGGCCTGTCTCCCAGGTATGAAACCAACTTGGTCGGGATGAACCAAATTGGGGAGAAGAGGACCCAATCTATTTGCCAAGAGTCTGGCATAGATTTTGATATCGACATTCAGTAAAGAAATGGGTCTGTAATTAATGACTGATTCTAAATCACGATCCGGCTTTGAAATCACAACTATGCTGGCCAAGGAGGTCAATGGGTCAAAAGCAGCACCATCTAATAAATCATTAAAAAAGATTTTGAGGAAGGGTGATAGGACAGAAGCAAATTTCTTATAGTATTGGGGCGTAAATCCATCTGGACCCAGAGCTGCAGACATTTTGAGTCCTTTGATGGCCACAAGTACCTCCTTCTCCGTAATATCCGCATTCATCTCCAACAATTGCTGCTCATTAAGAGAAGGGAGCAAATTATCGGAAAAGAAGGCAGACAAGGAAGGGATGTCTCGAGGTTCTCGATGTGGTGAAACAGAGGATATATTATACAGATTTCTATAATAAGCATAAAACTCAGACATTATCTTTTCTGGGTCGTAAGTGGTCGTCCCTGACTGTCGCAGTTTAATTTTGGTAATCAGACCAGATGCCGATTACTAGCTAATACAGAATCTACCTTATCTGATTTATCATAGTATTTCTGTTGAAGCTTTCTTAATAAATTAGCCGACCTGCGAGAGAGGATAGTATGCAACCTACCTCTAAGGGTGTTAACTCTAGAAAGTACAGCAGTTGTGGGGCATTGCTTATGCTGAGAAAGAAGCTGAGAAATCTCAGTTTCTAGTAGCGAGATTTCATGCTGAGCTTTCTTGCGAAAGTGTGACGCCTTACTGATGAGTCTGCCCCTAATCGTGGCTTTATGTGCCTCTCAGATTACACCCTTGGCAATCTCATCGGTCAAATTAATCTCAAAATAGTCCGATACAGCATACTTAATGTCTTGTAGAGTAGACGGGTCTAACAACAAAGTATCATCAAGACACCAAGATCTAGATCTACAGGGGGAATCATATAAATCAAACAAAATATAAGTACCTGCATGGTCTGTCCATGAGAAAGGAGTAATGCCTGCACTAGTGACTTTAGGAGCGAGGGAGCGCGAGACTAAAATTAGATCAATGCGGGAATAAATTTGGTGGGGACCAGAATAATGCGTGTAATCTCTAGCCATGGAGTTTTTGAGACGCCAGGAATCTACAACAGACAATCTATTTAAACCATTACTAAGAGATCTAGATGTGCGCAACACTTCAGGGGAATGTTGTATTTGTGACGATGCATTTTTATTGAGGGAAGGGTCTAAGACTGCATTGAAGTCTCCACCAATTATTAAATGACCCTGAGAGAGTTGCTCTACCTGTTTGAATACAGTAGAAAAAAAAGAACTCTGGCCAGTATTGGGGGCATATAGGTTAACTAACGTGACCGTCTCCGTCTTAAGAGTCCCTATTAATATGAGATATCTACCGTCTGTGTCGGCAACTTGCTTAGAGAGAACAAAGGGAACTTTACTAGAAATGAGGATCGCCACGCCTCGTTTTTTACAGGGAGCTGACGTGAAATAAGTGTGTGGGAAACGTTTACCTCGCAGTTGGGAGTATTCCCCAGTCAGGTGTGTCTCTTGGAGCATTACGATATCCGCATTTTCACGTCTGCAGGTTCCAAGGACCAAAGTACGTCGGTTCGGTGAATTAAGACCATTAACATTTATCGATAGGATCTTCAGACCCATGATAGAGCCACGATACGGGAATCTTTAAAAGCCCAGGCACAAGGGGTGCAACTACCACAGACAGTCCAGCCGGATAAGGGAAGAAAATAAAAACAGAGAAAGAGGAAGAAAATAAAACCAACAAAAAACAGAGATAGAAAAAGAGAAAAGAAAAAAGAAAAAGATAGCATATGGAAGAAAGGCCTCGATAGGCCAAAACCCTGTAAAGAATAAACCCTAACAAAGGGGTTGGACAGATAAATCAGCATTAGTACACAACAAAAGGAGGGTATAAACATATGGTCGAGGGGATGTGGGGCGTTATAGGGCAAAAACCGGTACAAGACCAGAGGCCCTCAGATAAATTTGAACATATATATCCCACATAAGGGGATAGGGTAATAGTGGAACCGTGTTAAATCAACCCAAAACAACAAATATACCTTTATAATCAATCATTTTGAAATAGAACATTGCTAGAGAACAAAAATAATAAACTAAAATAAATAAATACAAGTCCTATATAGACATAATACGATTATCAATCGCTAGAATATATTAAAAAAAAAAAACAATAGATGGCGAATATATGTAAAGAAAATAGAAAAAGTATAAATGTGTAATATAGAATTCACGAAAAAGCAATCAGCTTATAAACAGACTATTGTGCAGAACCTAAAAGGTGGATATCTGGAGTCAGGACATAATGTCAACTCCAGCCGTGTGTGAAACAACATATCCAGTAAGACAAGAACGTCCTTTCAAGGTGGGGCAGAGTCGTCATTCCGACCACGAGGCACCTTCGTCCAGCTCGCCTGTGGAGGCCCTCGACGTTGAGACCTAGGAGACCCCGGCAAAGGGGCAGGTGGAGCTATGGTTGGTAGAATACCTAGGTCGTCAAGAAGCTTCTGACCCTGCTCCAGTGTTTTAGCCATGCGAGTTGTGTTGTCTACTAAAACCTGTAGTTGGAAGGGAAAGTTCCAGCGGTATCTCACATTGTGTTGGCGGAGTACCCTTGTGATTGGCTGCAGGTCTCTCCTCTTCTGAATGGTAGATGGAGCCAAGTCCTGAAATACAATAGTCGGAGTGTCTCTAGTAGCCATCATAAGTTTCTCCTTCGTACGGAAATAATGTAATCTAGTGACAATGTCTCTAGGTTGTTGTCCAGAAGGTGGTTTAGCTCTAAGCGCGCGATGTGCTCTGTCTAAGAGGAGATCATTATCTTGGAGATTAGGGAGAATGTGTTTAAAGAGGTCTCGCAGGAAAGTAGACAAAGCCGTAGGATTAACGGATTCAGGAACATTCCTAATCCTAAGGTTGTTCCTACGCGATCTGTTTTCTAGATCCTCTTGTTTCTCCTTGAGGTCATTGACTTCGGTTCTTAAGAGGGAGAGTTCCATGTCCACCACTCCCTGCTGGCGACAAAGCTAATTCGTCGTGGTCTCCAAAGCATCTGTTCTTGATCCCAAAGAGGTTAGTTCGGACTTGAAGTCGTCCACCGCTCTTTTGAGCTCCTGTTGAAATGTCAATTTGATCCCGTCCACTAAGGTGGTTAAAACAGCCTGAATAGACGGGTCGATATCCATCTCAGGAGAGTTGGGGGGAGAAGATCCAGCTTGCTCAATTGTCTGCGGCGTTGGTTTAGATTTGGGAGTAAACATGGAGGGAGTGGTAGTAGCTGGAGCCCTCCGTCCCTTGCCAGACATGTTATCAGGGTCACCAGAACAAATAATAGGTAGGAAACACGGATCCACTATATAATGCGAGACAGGTGAGGGCCTCAAAGGGTATATATCACTTCATCACATGACAAACAGAAGATGTCAGCAGTATAAATTACAGTTATTTGCACATATAGCAGGTGCGCTGAAGTGTACACAAAATATAGAGAGCGTCATAAAGTGTACACATCCACCTTAATATGCGAACTTGAGATATAAAGAAGGCACACTTCAATAGTATAATACGTGACTCAATAATTGAGATGGGCAGAATATGTAATAGTTAGTGAACAGCCACAGAGTTCCAGCATCAGAGAAAGTCCAGCACAAAAGCAGGTGGGGAGTACAAACAGTGGCAGTGCAGGAAATATGTTGCAGGCCCCTAGAGACTCACCACCAGCATCACTGTCCTCTGTACATCAGGAGACCATTCAGCCCCAAGGAGGAAAGCACAGGGGTGGGAAATGCCTGTCACGATCCAGCCAGCAGCAATAGCGCTTCAGAGGCCACCCAGGATGTGCCCAGCAGGCTGCCGATAAGATGGCCGCCGGATGCAGGTCAGACAGGGAGAGGGACAGCTGTTCAGTCCCGACTCCCCTCCGCGGGAGCAGTAGCAGCAGGAGTCCAGCGGCAGCAGCAGGTACGCGGCGGACTAGCAGAATGGCAGCATGTGTTGTGTAGGGCCGGCTCTTCAGCCTCCGCACGCTCTGTCACGTGGGTCCCGGGCGGCTCCAGCCACTGCACTGAGGCCACGGCTTCTGCCCGGGAGCTAGTCCCCGATCACGAGCGCCAGACCTGGGCTCCGTTAGTGTGCTTGAGGGTTTAGGTGGGTGAAGGGGGACTACCCCACTTGTTATCGCTGCTGGGGGCCCCGCTGGTCACAGAAAATCAGTGCCCAACAGCAATAAATGCCGGAGCTCTCCTGAGGCACGTCTCTTGCACTTGACCTCCAGGCCACGCCCCCGCTGATGACCTACTTTTATATGTATCGCATCCGGAGACCAAATTGCCTCCTTTACTGGACAAATTAGAAGACTACAGAGTGGTTTCTGGTTTTACCATTAACCACAACAAGTCACAAGGAATGCTTTTGGGTTCCCAAGGCCGCCCTCCTGGTGGATAAAGTGGGTTGCCAATTACATTAAATATCTTGGAATCCTTCTCCCACATAACATTCAGAACATGTATACACTTAGTATATCTAAAATAATAAAAGAAGCATTAGGGGAATTGTAAAAATGGAATCACCTAATGTTATCTTACCTATAGCGCATCCACCTTTTAAAAATGATCACGTTCCCAAAACTTCTTTACCCACTTCAGATGCTCCCAGTTTTGTTGTCCACATCGAATGAGAAATTAATTTACACTACATTTAGAAAATTAATCTGCAGAGTAAAAGACCACGGATCAGTATACTCAAGTTGCAGCAATCTGTGGCCAATTGGCGGTGTAAACCTACCAAATTTGAATCTATATATTCATGCGGGAATTCTTCAATACATTCGTGACTGGATTCATGGCACAGATTTTCACACAAATTCGGTTATAGACCAATCCTTCTTACCACATCAGCATTTGCTCTCATTCCTACACAATCATTAACATGAAATACTCTCTTCAATATCTGAAAATCCACTCTTAATGTCCTCCTGGACTGTTTGCCATTTTACCAGACGTAGGAAGGGTTTCAATAGTCATCACTCATTAATTCTCCCCGATAGCTAACCCGGAATTTCAACATGGACAGGCACTACACCCTTTTCTTTCCTGGCAATCCAAGGGCATTTCCCACGTCAGGGCATTGGTGGATACTATTGCTAAATCTCCTCACCAAGTACAGGTACTCGTGGATAAATATGCGATACCTCATTCTCATACTCTAGCTTTATATCAAGCTCAACACTATGCTAGTTCAGTTGTTAAACATCTGTCCACACAAGATTGGTCCAACCCCCTAGATGTTACACTAGCAAGGCCTTCATCTGGCAGAAAAACATTATCACTATTTTACCAATTAACACATGACCCCTTAGACCTGACAAAATGAAACACTGGTATATTTTCTTGGACACAAATTTTTCCCCATTTAACAATTGACATTCTCTTAAAGACCTTCACCTTTTCCTTGCGAACATTATCTGCGTCCATGTATAGGGAAATGTTCTATAATATATTCCAAAAAGGGTATCTTTCCCCACATCGCAGATTCCTGATAGGGATTTCCGACTCCGAAGCATGCCCTAACTGTAATAGTTCAAATGCTACGTTCATGCATTGCATGTGGGACTGCCCCCTAATAACCTTTTTTGGAGACAGGTTAAGCGGTTCGCATTGACATACCTTCTTAACTATTTACCCTTGACTGCAGAGTGGGCAGTTTTGGGGTTTGTACCTTCTACAACACAAATGTTGCAGGGAAGCAAAAATTGATTCTTATCATTTCTGCTGTTGCTCGTAAATGTATCTTACACCAGTGGATGCATAAGGAACCTCCCTCTATACATTTATTTAAATACAAGCTATTTCATGTGTTTAATATAGGCTGGTTGGAGGCTTCACTACATAAGGAGGAGCATACTGAAACATTTTTTCATATTTGGGAGGGATTTATCGATTCCTTGTCAGAAGATATAAGGACTCAATTACATAAATGCTTTCACTCCACTCAGTGGTACGAAACTAGACTATTGCTAGAAGATGCCCCAATTAATTTGCCAAGGCCTGCCTCCGCGGTCCAATCTTACAGAGTTGCCGACCACGGCTGTTGATTTTGATATAATTTATTCAACCTGTTTAATATTTAAAATGTATGCATTGCTGGTTTTTGTTTTAACTGCCATGTACTTTATTTTCTTTATTATATATTTTATGATCCTGCTGATTAGCCAATTACTGTATTTTTCATATACACTATATTGGTTATTGTACGATTTATGTATTATCTTTACTCGCTCCTTTCTGAATAAAAATAAGTTTTAAAAAAATAATAATAATTATATTCATACACTTTCCAATGGTGAATGTATTCCATATAGATGGTTAATGTATTCTGAAACAAAAGGCCATATTTTGTTTTGACTGTCTATGTTTTGATCAAAGCTCAAGATCAAGTTTAGGAATTGTAGGCTTAAATGATCGAATTCATGTATCTGCAGTCTTCACATACACAAACGTTGTTAAAATGACATGTTATCTTATCAGTCATGGATAGAAACTGAAGCAAGACTTAAATCAGGCAAAACAATTGATGGAGTAGAACAAATGTTCATTCAGAAAGAGTAAGAGCATTGGAAAAACATTTTGAATAAACTGATGAACACTTTTGCAGAAAATAACATGCCATTTTGGGATTCATCTGATAAATTGTATACAAAAAAAACAATGTAAATTACTTAGGTCTAACTAGTTCATTGGCAAAATATGATCCCGCTATGCAAGAACAAGTTGGTCATATTTTGAAAGATGCATTGGCTGCTCATTACTGTGGAAAGAATATTTCAAATTAACTTATTCATCTAATGACTGAGAAAGTTCATGCTAAAATAAACTCATCCCTGCAAAATGCTAAATATTTTTCAATAACAGCCGACTGTACACGAGACATAAGGTTTGTTTACTTAGTAAATAAAAATGCTGAAATCTGTGAATGGTTCTTGGGATTCACTCCAATAATTGACCACTGGTAAAGGACTTTCAGACGTTATACTTAAATTATTAGAAAAAAATAAAATCAACTTAAAACATTGTAGAGGGCTGGTATATAACAATGGGGCAAAAATGAGAGTGAAAAATAGTGGGGTTCAAAAGAGAATCTGGGATCATAATCCATTGGCATGATGGCAGATGCCAACCTTGTGTTGTGCGATGCAGCAAAATCTTTATTTGGAATAGTTGGAAAATTATACTCTCTTTGCGCTGCCTCTATTAATCATTGGCAGATTCTGATTGATCATATAAAATCTTTCATACAGAAACAACCTAGCAACACACGATGGGAGGCTAAAATCTCCAGTGTGAAATCTGTTCGATATCAGATTTCTGACATTTATGATGCATTCTCTTGCTGAGAAAGAGGGAAAACATGATCCTGAGATTGTACATGAAGCAATTACATTATCCTATCAACTGAAAGATTACAATTTTCTGGTTTCATTGGTCATCTGGTACAGTATATTGTTTCAAATAAATGTTATTCATAAAGCAATCCAGAATCAGAGTATAGATGTGAGCAATACCATGGAATTAACAAGGGGTTGTATCAAGTTTTTGGAGTAATATAAGGAGAGCAATTTGAAGAGCACTATTTCAAGTGCCAAAGAGAATACGTGATGTGAAATTCCATTTCGATTATAAGAGTAGAGATGATGATATTGCAACACCCAAGAAACAAATTTTAAATTTAATGTTTCATTGCTTGATGTAGCCATTAAGTCTGTTTAAGAAATATCTGAGCAACTTAATCAGCATGCAGACACATGGGGTTCCTCTACAACAGCGTTTTTCAACCACTAAAAAGTGCTGCGGCAGGCAGAGCCGCCAGTCACACATTATAGTACAGCAGAGTGCAGACCGGGCTGCCGCTGAGCTCCCCTGGCATGACCTGCCTAGATGTGGCGGCATGACATCACAGGTCATGCACGCCCCACATTGCAAGCCAGCCCGCCCACTCTGCCAGTAAGCCAGCCCGCTCTCCTGTCCGAGACCCATCCATCCGCCTGGCTGACTGCCAGCACGCTGCTACCTGCTCTGCACTGTTTGAGGGACAGGTTTTATGTGGGGGCCAGCCAATGATTTAATTTTTTTTTGTGCAGAGTAATGTGTTTGTTTTTTGTTTCTGTGGGGGCCAGCCATGGTTATTTATTTTTTTTGTGGGGAGCAATGAGTTTGTTTTTCTTGTTTCTGTGGGGGTCAGCCAATGTTATTTTGTTTCCTGTGGGGGCCAATTTATATGTGTTTTATTTCTCTGGGGCCAATGTATGGGCGCTTTATTCCTGTGGTGGCCAATGTAGTGTGTTTATTTCTCTAGGGCCAATGTAGTGTATTTTATTTCTCTGGGGTCAATGCAGTGTGTTTCTTTCCTGTGGAGGCCAATGGATGTGTTTTTTTGATGTGGGAGCCAATATATATGTTTTTTCATAGGTCGTGCACGCCGTATCGATGAATAGTGTGCCTTGGCAATTTTAAAATCTTGCGTAGTGTGCCTTGAGTTGAAAATCACTGCCCTACATGTTAACTTGAAAAGCACAGTTGTGATTTACAGCTGGCCCTAACTACTTGTGCGAATGCAGGTCTTTAGGGCGGTCTTCTATGTGACGAACTGATAAATATCCAGAAGTTTGTAAAAAAAACATCGCAATGCCAATCTCACTCAACATATTGAATTTTAGCAAAATAACAAAGCTAGAAAATCTATATCCGAATTTATGGGTATATTTGAGAATCTTATTAACTACACCAGTTTCTGTGGCTAGCGGAGAGAAAAGCTACTATGCAATAAATGTTGAGCTCATTAGCAAGCCTATCGATTGAAAATTATATAGCTTGAAACATTGATTTTCACAAGTAATAAAAACTTTCACTAGTAAAAAAGCGAGAAAGGTAGTGTTTTTAGACTGAATAGTTGTTCCAATTTTTAAAGCCAATGTTCATAATTTAGTTTATACATGCTGTTCTATTTTTGAGAATTTCAGTATGTAATGGGTCAATGCCCATAACATTAGTTACTTGGTTTAATCACGCTGTTGTACTTTTGAGAATTTATGTATGTAATGTGTTAAAGCCAATTGATATTTTTTGTAACAAAAAGTTCATCATTCTATATTGTTTGTTGATTTCATTTATATTTTAATAAATGGCATTGCAACGTGTAAATTCATGACTCCCTGGTATTTCTTTGTTTCTCTTTTGTGGAATAATTTGTTTACTTAACAAATAGGAAATATTACTTTTGTTTACTAAAAGTATTAAATATGCATACAATTGGATCGGGGAGGAGGGGCACTCCAAAATTTCTCGCACAGGGTGCTAGTAAACCTGGGGCCAGCCCTGACTGTCATTAGTGTGATTTGGTGCAGAGCATCATAGAGACACATAGGGGTCTATTTACTAACAGGAGTTAGGGGGGAAAAGAGGTATTGAAAATCCAAGTACATAACGCTTCTCCATATGTACTAATGGATTTTCTGTTCTGCTCTGCTGTCAGCGCTATTACTGAGAGTTCTTATCGCACTGCCATATGCTCTTTACGGCAGCGATAAGTGCCTCAGATATTATCAAAATAGTTTTTACACTTACCGTGTCCAGCATCTCCAGCGCTGCATCGCGTACTCTGGCTGCCAATAACTCCTTTCTTCTGTCTTCACTGGTGCACTGCCTACAGGAAGTCCCTGCTGTCTATTATTACCTAGTCAATAAAGTTGGGTTTAATTTAAAAATAAAATATAGTGCTGCTTTTTTTTCCTGCTTACCTCTCAGACGCCAGATATGTATGCATATAACTATGCAGCCGACGGTAAGGAGGGGGGCAGAAACCGCTGAAGGGTGAACTTAACATTCAACCCTTACTGTCAGCAGGTTTCTTAGTAAACATTGTGGTAGCCGGCTCCTGCTTCGCAGCGCTAGCAGGAGAAGCAGTAGCTGCAATAACTCCACTTTAAGTGGACTGATAGTAAATAGACCCCATAAGGTGGTGTCATGCCTCCCAACTGATTTACTGCTCAATTTACATGTACTACTGTATATTAATTATTTAAGAAAATAGACATAATCACATCACAACAAACCTGTCAAAACAATATATTTTACTTTTATGCTTTAACAATTTTCTATATACAGACTTCATTGCACAATTACAGACTAAACTCCCATATTCCCTCAAGCACTGGGTGCCACAATTTTTTGTATTATATGACATTTTATAAGGGACACTGTAGAACCCTTGTGCCGTTCTCAGGTGCGGGATGGAGCGCTGATACACTACTACCTGTCCTCTGATCTGCATTTTTGGTAGTAATGTTCCTTACTGTATTTTGGGTCTGTATAAAAAAAGAAATGGGAAAGCGGGTACACAATTGGGTGCTCCAAGTACATAAATGATAACTAAAACATATGAACAATCAATATTACGTTCCCTTAGAATCGTAGTTCCTCCTGGAGAGTCATTAGTCTTTTATGGCGTGTTCTGGGAGTTCAAACATATATCCTCTCCGTGACTCACTTATCAGAATGAAGGTAACAACTTAAAAAGTTATCTTTTGATGTAACAGTGGCGTACCCCAACTCACTCTAAAAGAGATCAGACTCTGCACATCAAGGTTTCTTTTTTTGTTTTTTGGAACAATAGAGTTGTTTCCCTTCAGTTCACTGTGTAATTCACATTGGATAATGTATCTCTCAATGCCAAGGAGAGGTAATCCAAAAAGTTGTTTATTTAGACAAAACACAAGTCAAACAATGAGATAAAAAACATCAATCCATTTCTCCATAAATGGCACTGAAATGTCTCATGCCAATTAAAAAAACAACAATAAAAATCATGAAAGGTCATAAAAGAAAAATCATAAAAAAAACATGTACATAAAAAAGTTGCCAGTCTTTCAGCATTGAGGGAAAAAATCTGTAGCTCCAGAAACAATGAAAGTTTCAACCGACATACCTCCAACGCTGAAAGGATAAATGGGGTCACAGAATCCTCGTTGTATTTTGGGTCTGATTTGCGTACATCTCAAGTGGCAGGGGGACTGCTCATGCACATAACAGATCCTGCGAACTCACACACAGTGCCTCCAAGTAATTTGGGGACAGGGACGGGGTGGTGCTGCCTGCATTTCCAGAAAACAGGAGCGTGTAGGATTCGTTCTCTGGGAGTTTCGAGGCCAGTGTCTGCGTCTTTTGATGCAGATTTACTGGCCTCACAAGTGGGTAAGATTTGGCCATTCTGAGTAAGATTAAGCTTAATCAGATGACCAAAACTGCAAACATCGCGATTGATGGTCACTACATTAATCCGATCCTGCATTTTTGGTCGGACCTGAGAAGCTGTCTGCAGTCATTAGCATATTATTGTGCAGCAGCTGCGTCTGATGTGCAAAAGCGTACAACTCTAAATCAGGATCTTTGTATACAAATACATCAATAGGATTCTATCTATATTTTATGGCAATCTCTAGTATTATGTCTGTATTTGTATTGTACATGTTAAATATTATTTAATGATGGAAATCATCAGACTACACTTTTTTTATTGCCATTGCTTTTAACGCTCTCTGGGGTAAATTTACTAAAGTGCAGGTTTTTAGAAGTGGAGATGTTCCCAATTGCAACCAATCAGATTCTAGCTATTTTCTTCTAGAAGGTGCTAGATAGGGATGCAATCGGGAAGCAGGCTGACATTTTACCGACAGACGGCTTCCCGACTGTCATATCCCGGCGAGGGTGAAATGCCCGGCGTCTAGATGTAGATGCCGCTCATTTCCCCGATGCCGGGAGACCGGCGCCCAGCATCCTGTTCGAAGGGATGCTGGGCGCCGCGAGCGGACCGCCTCGGTGGTGGGGAGGGTTAGGTTTAGGACTCCCGGGGGGGACTTAGGGTTAGGCACCCCCCGGGAAGTTAGGGTCAGGTTAGGGGGAGGGAGGGTTAGGCACCCCCGGGGGAGGTTAGGGTTACTCACCCCCCGAAGGACTTAGGTTTAGGCAACGGGGAAGGGGGGGTTAGGTTTAGGCACTTAGAGGGGGGATTAGGGTTAGGCACTAGGGGGGGAGGTTAGGGTTAGGCACCCCTGAGGGAGGGTTAGGGTTAGGGGGGTAGTTTAGGTTAGTTAATACTTACCTAGGGACGATCGGGATTTCCAGCGCTGTCGGGCTGCCGCTGCCGGGATCTATTCCAGTGTCGGGCTGCCGCTGCCGGTATTTCATACCAATTCTGATAGATAAATGTTAAGTACAATCTGATTGGTTGCTATGGGAAACATCTGCACTTCTAAAAACCCGTACTTTAGTAAATATACCCCTCTATCTCTCATATGATGACAATCTGCTCCTAAACTTAGGCCATACAGATTCATTTTTGCTCAAATCCCACTAAATAGCTCTGTTTGGCACGACACAGACTATGCAAATTAGCCGGGCCAAAGAGTTTTCTTCTTTCAATATGCCTCTTCTTTGCATCATTAATGCAACAAACGTATAATGCAGGGTTACATAAACTATTGTATAACGTGTACATTTGTGTACAACTAAGTCATAAATCTGGTTACAAAAGGCAAAAGACAGAGATCCAATAAGAGCAGTCACGCCATGCCTCCCGCCACATATTGATATGCTTAATCTGCAACTTTATACATACTTTGGGGGAGATTTAATAAAGCTTGGAGAGAGATAAAATTGGAGATAAATAGCACCAACCAAACAGCTTCTAACTGTCACTTACAGGCTGTGTTTGAAAAATGACAGTTAGGAGCTGATTGGTTGGTGCTATTTAACTCCAATTTTATCTCTCTCCAAGTTTTATTAAATATCCCCCTTTATACCAATTCCTGTGCAACAAAAGTATTAATCCAGTGACCCTGGTACTCTGTGCTTTTATGCGACTAAGAAGCACAATTTTAGAAAAAGTACACATCACTACCCATGGAGGAGCATCTAAGGGCCTCACTTATCAACAAGCTGTATCATTCACATCATTCAAACAGATGACAGTTGGGAGCTGGTTGGCTGGAACACCATAATACTGTGTGGATTTAGACACATCTGTAGGAGGGCCTTTGTCTTGAATGTAATCTACATCCCAAAAGATGAATCCAGCTCTGATTACACCATACAATATTTCACTGTTTACCAACACATGCTTTAGCAGAAATAAATGTACTGTTGTATTGTACACCCATTTAACTTTTCATGAACTTGCATCATCTGCGTGAGAGCTCATGCTATAATTGTGCTATAAGTATCTTCTTTTATGTTGCCCACTTCTTGTCTCCTCTAATTGTTTCATTCTTTAGTTTATTAAGTGTGTTGTTAATGGAGATTACATACATTAACCATCAAAACAGGATTGTACATGGGGCAGCTGAATTTCCTTTTGAAGCACATTACGTGGTCCTAGACAGTATTTCCATGGTAACAACAGTCCCAATCATTTAAATAGGAAAGAAGAACAGAAGGCGTCATCAGCTGAATCAGCAACACAGGCTGTACAGAGCTCCAACCCAGGACTGCGACTGTGAGTACAAACTTGTATTCTCTCTGTAGGTTTAACTTTTTATACTATACTGTTCTTGTCCTTATAAATGTTTGCTATAAGGGAATAGAACAGAGAATGTATTCCAGATTCCAGTTATTGTTACTATTACATATTTATGGTACAGTACATGGAAAATATCTGTACTACAACAGTATAATTTCACACTATGTTTAACTACATGTGATTTCACAGTATATACCAGTGAAATATAAATGCAACTCATTAGATACACTTTGGTAATACTCACATTATTTAATGGACACCTTTTAGTATCCTTTATTGGCTTGGAACTGCTGTGTGTGCAGATCTACTGTACTGTGAGCCTTGTATAGCAGCAAGGGCTCATTTTATCATTTGGATAATATATGATATATGCATCACTAATATGATGACATACCTGCTAACACTGGCAGCTAAAAAAGCCATGATTCACCCAACCACTCTTTTCTGTCAAACCATGCACCTGTTTAGCCAAAGTGCACCCACATTTTGACTGCACCCTGAATGTTTCTGGTGCCACAAAGCAGTTCTGTCTTGTGACAATGGGGTATTTGGTATTTTAGCTATAGTTTGGAGTTGATACAGATTGAGAGAACAATATATGGGCTGATTCAGAGTTGAACATAAGTCAGTTTTACAGAAGAGTTTTGTGTCTTTTCACACTGCGCATTCTCCAGAGACGAGCGCACACATCTATGGGTAACTCCTAATAATACGGAACTAAGTTGCATTTCCACTTGGAACATAACTAGGCGGTTGCAGGTCATTTGCATGTGCGCTAAGTTTAGCAAAGGCACGTTGACAGAGTTGCAAGCAATGCAGTTGTACATACAGTACAAGGACATTTTCCTATTATCAGATGAATTTTTTGCCAATAATATAAGATGGTGCAAAAAGATGCATTTATTGCCACGCGAGCAATACAATAGCAATTAATGGAACTTTGCATGCAACTCTGTTTCTGACCCATAGACTGAAATTAAAAAATTATAATTACTGCACTTCCAGACCTATCAACAAGCAGTAATTATAAGCTTTAGATAGTTTTCATACTAGCATAAATCAGCAAGTATCACATTTGTAGTTTATTATTTGGTTAAAGTGCAGGTTAAGAAAATCTAGTTTTTCTCCACCATACATAGATACAAGGAAATTGTGCACATAATCCCGGGAACAGCATTTGTAAAAAACAAACCTAGAGTAATTCCATCACAACAGTCTGGAACCAGGAGCACTGTGCTATACTACACATACTTAACAAAATTATAATTAAAATATCTTTAACTGAACAGATTTTTTTTTAATGCACTTCTAAGAAAATATTTTGCTGTACTTAATAGTAAATGATTGTTCTTACAGACAAATACATTAAAATAGAAATATGGTCCATTGGACACAGTCTAATTGTAATAAATTGCAATAAACCAAATTGAAAAAAGTTCTACACAACAATTTTGAGTAAATATAGAAAACTGTTATAAAAAGTAAACACTAATATATTAATAAAACAGTGTCTATTAAACATTATAGAATTTTATTTATCATTATTTTCTCTAAAATCAAATAGATCTCTCATATCTGTAAAAATCTATTCTACTCCTTTTATTAATGGGGATGGTCTCAGTGCCACAAAACCTCATGTAATGGAGATCAGTATTCTGGTTTTCAGAGTAATATTATCTTCCACCCCCACCTGACAGCTAGTCCAGATGCCGCACTGTGAGGAAGGGTCTCTGAGCAGATGGAAAGAATGGGAAACATTTTTAACTGAATTTCAAATGATTTGGGTATATGTGGACGCTCTATTATACTGTATATTTCTATATATACAGATTATTACATATATGATATGCATTATATATTATGACCACACTACACATGGTGCATGATATGTGTAGATATACAAATAGCAAAACCCTTTATCTCCATGTGTGTCATAAGTGTCCATAACTTCCCCACTCGTTCTTAACACAGTATATTCAATTATCTGGGATCAAGTTCTTGCAGTGGAGGTTTCTGTAATAAATGGAAAACAAGTGGGATTAGTAATATACAGGTAACAGTGTTAGAGCTGAGAGAACTAAACAGAGTGACAATATGGACATTGCTGCTGTCAGCACTCTGAGTGGAATCGGTATGAAATACAGACGGAGGAGATGCCGGCTGTCAGTACAGTGACAGCAGCATCCTGATGGTTGGAATCCCGACAGGGGAACGGTGAGTACTGTTCCCCTGTCCTATTTACCTGCTAATCTTTACCCCTTAACCCTCCCTAACCCTAACCCTCTGAGTAAGTGCCTAAACCTAACCCTCCACCCTTAGTGCCTAATCCTAACCCTCCCCCTTAGTGCCTAAACCTAACCCTCCGCCCTTAGTGCCTATTCCTAACCCTCCCCCTTAGTGCCTAACCCTAACCTCCCCCTGGTGGTACCTGAACCAAACCCCCCTATCTGGAGCCTAACCCTAACCTCCCCCCTCCTGCATGTAATAAGATATCCCATCAGTGGCAACATCAAAGATTGCACCTACCCTATGGCAGTCAGGGCAAGTGACCACGACATGCTTATGTCTGGCTAACCACCACCCTGTTATCTCCCTGAAATACCCAGCAAAATTGCATCTCTCTCTGCGTGCAATTTCAATCTGTGTCTTACAGTGGTAACCATGGGGATGTATGCGCAATGTGACTTGGACGCATGCGCAGACTAAAAACATTGACCTTTTGTATGCGGCAATGACATTACTTGCACCTCTATTTCAGGACCAAAATTGTTTAATTCATTCAGGTTTTCTATAATAGTATCTACACTATGTAAACAGGCCCTTAAAGAGCTGGCCCGGGTACTTTTCGGGGGCATGGCCTAATAGAAGTTCACCCCTATAGGTGCCCGGAATCAATAAAGCCGGGGTTCAAAAAAAAAATTACTTTAGTTGCTCTGTAAGTGATAATTCATTCTATATTTTATTCTGAATAATTCTATGTTCCAGTATTGCCTAAGACCTTCCTGCCTTCCAACCTTCATGATTTTGGACAATGTCCCGCCGTTCCACCCACAGGCCGTAGTGTCCCACGTGGAGGGGGGGGAGGTTGAGAGGCCCCCTATCACACGATGCTCTTCTTAGCAAATCAGCGGTTAATAAATGCTGTGCGCATACAAGTGTATTGTTTTATCATACCCTATAGTACATGTCCAAATTACAGATCGTCCATACAGTGTACACACTTTACTGAAGGATTCTTTGGTTGGTCATTTCTAGCATATTATCTTCATTTTCCATTTGCAATTTTATCAACATGCTAAGAGGTTAAATTATAAATTATTCATGGGTACTGAATAGCCTCCCCATATGTACACAATGATATAATCAGCAATTTCATTATGCTCTTAAATGTGACTTTGGTTTTACAATTCATGTTATACATTTATTATCGGTTTGTAAATCTCAACATTTGTCTTTACAAATATAACCAGCTAAAGCAAAAAAACTGAGCCTAAATAGTTTATTTAGGCCTACAACAGATAGTAACAGCCTAGTACTAAAACATAATCAGTACGTTAAGGGGTCATGTTGAGTCCATTTTGCTGCATAAAATATGTATTTCATTTCTGCACATACTTATCTGCGGCTATATGAACACTCAGTTAAATCTTGCACTTACTGTACAATGGTTTGCAGCTCCTTATTATTGAAGACCAGACAGGGAAAAGGATGGAGATGTGTAAGTGTGGCCAGAATACAGTGAAGGCATGTCGGCACAAATGCAACTTAAACTGCATACACATACGCACATGTACTAAGCACTGGAAAGTGATAAAGTGGAGAGTGACCAATCAGCTCCTAACTGTCATGTTATAGGCTGTTTGAAAAATGACAGTTAGGAACTGATTGGTTGGTCGTTTATCACTCTCCACTTTATGACTTTCCAGAGCTTAGTACATCTGCCCCTGCCAGCAGAGGAGAAACTGGAGGGGTTTTGACTCTGGTGCAAGTAAAAAGATGACATGGATAACGATTATGCATATGCTGGAAGAGCTGGCCTCAACATTGTGATTTTGCTAACGCATCATGTCTCCCAAATTAGTGCAAATTACATCCAATTCAACATAACCCTGATTGTACAATTTCTTGGAAACCATTGCATGTATAGCTTACTGTGTAATATATAAGTATAAACATTGTGTTTTGAAATAAAATTCAAATATGATACAGGGATACATAACATAACATCATATTAATACTATATATATATATTCTTACCAATATAAAGACCTCTGAATCACTACATACAGTATATTTATTTAAAATCCTATGAAATAGCCTAGGTATCAAGTGGTCTTTGAAAACAATACGGTTGTAATGCTTTGTGTAGAAACTGAAAAGCGATGTCTACAGTCAGCAATAGATAGCAATAGGTACCCCAGGACACTCTACTGTACCTGGGAAATGGCACCAGGTGAGATCTTGCTGCTGTATATTATGAATTAAGAAATAATACATTTATGAAATTCATGTATTGTCAATATATCACCTGAATATCATGCTTAGTCTAATCATTTTACTTTTTATATATTTCTTATTTAAAGAAATCTAATACATTAATAATTGCTGCTTTCCCATATTTGTGATTTTTTTTCAGAGAGGAAAAAATCATTTCTAATATGTCAACAGGATTTGTGTCGCCACTAGACGTCTCAGAAGAAATATTGGATAAGCGAGAACAGCACTGTAAGCTTTTAGGTAAATACCATTATTGGTCATTATGTCCTATAATTCATTAGATAAGCTGATGAGTCATCTGGAGTCACACTACAGCACAATGGATGATTCACACTGATGAAATGTAGAAACCTGATCTCTTTTGACTTTTGGTAATAGACATGCTGCCAGATGGGAAGGGAAAGAGTAGGGTTTCTCCTCCTGGGGTCAGTGTCTGATTAGGAATATTAACCCCTTCCTATAATAATTCAAAGTACATTGTGCAACGAATGCATTGGGTAATGTCACTTGTGATAATTAGCTATCATATTGGACTTGCTTGATATGTAAATAAATCTTGATTACAGGTAAATTACTTAATTATTTAAAAATTAATTTTAATTCATTTATTTATATAACATTTATGTTAAAAATCAATAGAAAATATTCTAGAATTGTCATTTAGCACCTAGATTTTACCTATTTGATTAAAGTCTTGTTGTTTAATGGTCATTCTAATTAATCAATTTTGAAACCATAAATATGTCATTTTTATTTTTCATTTTATATCGATTGAGTTAATGATCTTTAGTACCATCTGGTCCCATTGTTATTAATATGGATATAGAACCACCTCCGTTTGCCAAAGTTTTTACAGTTTACAGTAACTGTCATGCTGACTGCATGGTATATTATTTTTCTTTTATGTGCAATCACATAACCCAGAATTTTAAACAGGACATCACATGATCTGTGTAATAATCAGTGCTAGAGTTTGCACTGTGTTTTCGCAGGAAGAATGCCTAGTAACTATTTAGAGTTCTCTCAAGCATGCGCTGATGTCACATGTTACATCTTGTGTGGATTTCCTGTAGCGCTTATTTCTTCATGCAGCATACAGTATCTAACAGACAGGTTGCCACAAACACAACTTTTCACTCATCATTCTAATTTTATGGAACTCAGATATCACTAGGACTTCTTAAAAATTTAGTATTAAGTGGTGTTCAGTATGTTACGTTTTGTTTATGTGGGTGTGCCAGATGTAATGTAGCGTACAACTGGTGTATCGCAGGCAGTGTTTGACCATCAAAACTGGGAGAATGGTGCACCCGAGGCAATTCAAACTCTAGCTTTTTTGTTTTACATATTGAGCTTTGCCCAATAGTATATTTATAGCTTTGGAGAGAGATGACACCCCATCAAAACTACAATTGTTACATCCTCCGTTTTCAGGGGATTGAGGGGCTGATTCAGAGGCGCTCGCTGTTTGCAAGCGCTCCCTCTGAATCAGGGTGGGGGTTTTTTTGTTTTTTTTTCGGCCTCCAGGCCGCTCGCTAAGCCACAGCTTTTGCGGGCGGCCTGGTGATGGTCGCGAATATCACGACCATCGGGCTTGCGAGGAGACCCTGTGGTAGGGTCTCAGCACTCGCAAGCCCGAGTGGACTTCCTACTCTAATAGAGCAGGAAGTCCACTACTGACATTACAAGTGATGTCAGTAGGGCCGCCCACAAATGCCAGGCGTTCCTAGGGGAACGCCTGAATTTGTGCAGCCACCCCCCTCCCTGCCTACAAAACGGGGCGAGCTGTCAATCAACATCAACAGCCGATGCGACGGAGCTGCCATCGCAGTACGGGTCTCACGCATGCTCACGCCAGAGGCGGCGCATGCGCAGTCGGGGACCATCGACCCGCTTGAGAGCGATGTGCGCTCGCGACCGGGTCTGAATCAGGCCCTGAGTACCATCCATATTTATCAAGATTCATCTGTGCTGAACATCACAAAAGTCTGGGCATGTTGTCCACAAATAGTGAGATTTTTAAGAAGAGATCATTTAGATCAAATTTTAGAGGCTAATTAATGTACACACATTTCTTTGTTTTTCAATTCATTAATTATACATTTTGTTGATCTTTTAAACATGGTGGTAACAGCAGTTGTGGTGTTGTTTAAAGTTTCAACCAGTCTGTAAATAAGCTCAGTATCATCATAGGGTCAATAATAAATCCACATTTTCTAGCAATCCTTACTACAGTAAGCCATGTGCATGATATAAAGCTGAATACATGATTTGTATATTGCATATACTGTATGATCATTCATTGCTACTGTGCAGGCAGGTGAATAGATGTCAGAGGAGGGACAACTTGGAAAGGGGAGAATGATGAATGCACAAACAATATGAAAGTATTGTGTAAATATACAAAAACATAAAAGGTAACGACTAATATATTAATAAAACAATCCATATCAAAAACTTATTATAATTTTTTATTATTCCACAAAATGTATAAACCAAATAGGTCTTTCATTTCTGTAAAAATCTATTCTCCGTTTATCAATGGGGATGGTCTCAGTGCCACAAAACCTCATGTAATGGAGGTCAGTATTGTTGTTTTCAGAGAAATATTATATTCCATATGGCCTGGAAAGAGAAATATTTTTTAATGGGAGTTCACATAAATTGAATACATGTGCAAGCTCTATTATAATGTATATATTCTATATTATTACATACAGCGGCACCGAGGGGGGGGGGAGCGGGTACATTTTACCCGGGCCCGGGCCTGGCAGGCCGCCTGCAGCACACCACGTTTTTTTTTTTCCAACTTTTTTCTTTTTTTTTGCATTTCCCTTTAATAAATAATCGCTGGCGGCAGCGGGCGGTGGTTCGAGAAGTGGGTCAAGGGGTCACTGTCACCGCGCACTGTCTGTGTGTCAATAAATCACACAGACAGTGGTGTAACTTACTTGCGGAGCTGATGCTCTCGCGAGATGATGACGTCATCATCTCGCGAGGCTCTCATCACCAGCGGGGACACCAGTTCCAGGCTCCTCCAGGCAGAGACGGCGGGTGGGGACTGGAAGGTATAACAGAAAAGCAGGTGACCGTGGCTGCACTGTGAAGGGAAGAAGAGCCCAGGCGCGCTTGCTGCTGTGCTGTGAACCTGTGAGTCCATCAATGTGTGAGTGACTGTGAAATAACCGTCTTTGGCACTGTGGTGCTGCAACTATGTAATTCTATATCATTTACAAATACAATGCATCCACCAAGTGTTAGGTACATCATATATATATAATATATATCTATATTATATATCTATTATATATATATATCTCTCTTATCACACATATATATATATATATATATGTAATATTATATAATAGGTATATCGATCTAAACGTGTGTAAATATTTATGTGTGTGTAATATATATATATATATACAGTATATATATATATATATCTCAGCATCTGCATAAAAAGGAACGACCAGCACATCTTCATAGAAATGCAAAGTATTCTGTATTGTGCATGTTTAAGTAAAGCATATCACATATTAAAGTGCA
This sequence comes from Taudactylus pleione, assembly GCA_031769625.1. Classification (NCBI taxonomy): domain Eukaryota; kingdom Metazoa; phylum Chordata; class Amphibia; order Anura; family Myobatrachidae; genus Taudactylus; species Taudactylus pleione. The sequence goes on from JAUIMM010000053.1 coordinate 6,858,191, forward strand.
TAGTGCAAAAAAGCTTATACTTAACAGCCTTCATAGGGACCATATGGAGCCATAGTGTTAAAGCAAGGGCAGCCCGACAGCCATTTCGGTGTTTAGCAGCACCATCATCACGGGGCACAACACCAGCTAAGATGTACAAGAAAAGTAAGAGTATATAAGGGGCAAAACGCCCACCCAATGCGTGACAATAATTAAGAACAATAATCACCTGATATATAAAATCAATCAGTCTGAAAAGAGACACATGCATGTAGCGTCTCAACCACCAGAAAACCTGGAAGTGACGCGTGCGTGTCAGGGGTAAGGATAAACTGAACATAGCGTTTATCATTACCCCTGACATGCACGCGTCACTTCTAGGTTTTCTGGTGGTTGAGACGCTACATGCATGTGTCTCTTTTGAGACTGATTGATTTTATATATCAGGTGATTATTGTTCTTAATTATTGTCACGCATTGGGTGGGCGTTTTGCCCCTTATATACTCTTACTTTTCTTGTACATCTTAGTTGGTGTTGTGTCGGGCTGCCCTTGCTGTAATACTATGACTCCATATGGTCCCTGTGAAGTCTGTTAAGTATAAGCTTTTTTGAACTATGGCCTGATGCAGATCCGATCGCTCGGGGTTCGCAGCAAAACGGGGTGGCTGTCGATGTTGATCGACAGCTCGCCCCATTTTGAAGGCGGGTCGGGGGGGTGGCTGCACAAACGGAGGCGTTCTAGAAGGAACGCCTGCCATTTGTGAGCGGCCCTACAGACATCACAAGTGATGTCAGTAGTGAACTTCCTGCTCTATTAGAGCAGGAAGTTCACTGGGGCTTGCAGTGGATGAGACCCTACCACAAGGGTCTCATCGCAAGCCCAATAATAGCGACCATCGCCAGGCCGCCCGCTAAAAAAAAACCTTGATTCAGAGCATGCGCTCGCAAATAGCGATCGCCTCTGAATCAGGGCCTATGTACTTTAATATGTGACTGAAGGTACCTTTTAGGAAGCTGATATGCTTTACTTAAAAATGCACAATACAAAATACTTTGCATTTATATGAAGGTGTGCTGGTCGTTCCTTTTTATAGAGATGCTGCTGTGATTTATTTATGACTGAGCACTCACCACCTTATATTTATTGTGAGTGTGCGATACTTGTTGCTTTCTTTTATATATATATACTAGGGGTGTGCACCGGCCACTTTTCGTGTTTTGGTTTTGGATCTGGATCTTTCTTCGTGTTTTGGATCTGGATTGGTTTTGCCAAAACCACCCTTCCGTGTTTTGGGTTCTGGGTTTTGGATCTGTATTTTTTTTTTTAAAAAGCATAAAAACAGCTAAAATCACAGAATGTGTTGGTTTTTCTGCTCCTATGCTATTATTAACCTCCATAACCTTAATTTCCACTAATTTCCAGTCTATTCTGAACACCTCACAATAGTGTTTTTATGTCCAAAAGGTTGCACCGAGGTAGCTGGATGACTATGCTAAGCGACACGAGTGGGCGGCACAAACACGTGACCCATCTAGGAGTGATACTGCAGTGGCAGACAGGATGGCAGTTTGAAAAACTAGGCCCCAAACTGTACATAATGCAAAGAAAAAAAAGAGGTGCAAGATGGAATTGTCCTTGGGCCCTCCCACCCACCCTTATGTTGTATAAACAGGACATGCACACTTTAACAAAGCAATCATTTCAGCGCCAGGGTCTGCCACACGACTGTGGCTGAAATGATTGGTTCGTTTGGGCCCCCACAAAACAAGCTGGCAATTAATGTGCAATTAATTAAGATGTCGTCCTCATCCTCCTCATCCACCGATTCCTCACCCTCTTCAGTGTTGTGTACATCCTCATCCTCACAGAGTATTAACTCGTCCCCACTGGAATCCACCACCACAGGTCCCTCTGTACGTTCTTGAGGCTGGTCTCCCTGGAAGAGTTGATAATTCATTTTTATGAACATCATCTTCTCCACATTTTGTGGAAGCAACCTCCTACGCCTTTCGCTGACAAGGTTCCCGGCTGCACTAAACACTCTTTCGGAGTACACACTGGAGGGGGGGCAATTCAGGTAAAATAGAGCCAGTTTATACAGGGGCCTCCAAATTGCCTCTTTTTCCTGCCAGTACAGGTATGGACTGTCTGACATGCCTACTTGGATGCTGTCACCGATGTAATCCTCCACCATTCTGTCAATGGTGACAGTATCATATGTAGTGACAGCAGACATGTCAGAAATTGTTGCCAGGTCCTTCAGTCCGGACCAGATGTCCAAACTTGGTCCTGCCTGCCCTGCATCACCGCCAGCGGGTTCCTTAGGATAGCTAAGTTTTTTCCTGGCAGCCCCAGTTGTGGGAGAAAATGAAGAAGGAGCTGTTGACGTGTCACGTTCCGCTTCAGCTGACAGTGTGTTCACCAGCAGGTCTTTGCACCTCTGCAGGCTTGTGTCGGCCGGAAAGAGAAACACCACATAGGCTTTAAACCTAGGATCGAGCATGGTGGCCAAAATGTAGTGGTCTGATTTCAACAGATTGACCACCCTGGAATCCTGGCAAAGCGAATGAAGGGCTTCATCCACAAGTCAAACATGCCGAGCAGAATCGCTCCGTCTTAGCTCCTCCTTCACTTTCTCCAGCTGCTTCTGCAAAAGCCTGATGAGGGGAATGACCTGACTCAAGCTGGCAGTGTCTGAACTGACTTCACGTGTGGCAAGTTCGAAGGGCTGGAGAACCTTGCACAACACAGAATTCATTATCCACTGCGCTTGAGTCAGGTGCATACCCCCTCCTTTGCCTATGTCATAGGTGGATGTATAGGCTTGAATGGCCTTTTGCTGCTCCTCCATCCTCTGAAGCATATAGAGGGTTGAGTTCCACCGCGTCACAACCTCTTGCTTCAGGTGATGGCGGGGCAGGTTCAAGAGTGTTTGCTGGCGCTCCAGTCTTAGGCACGCAGTCGCTGAATGGCAAAAGTGGCCAGAAATTTTTCGGGCCACCCAAAGCGTCTCCTGCACGCCCCTATCGCTTTTCAGAAAATTCTGCACCACCAAGTTTATTGTGTGAGCAAAACATGGGACGTGCTGGAATTTGCCCAGATGTAATGCGCGCACAATATTGGTGGCGTTGTCAGATATCACAAATCCCCAGGAGAGTCTAAGTGGGGTAAGCCAGTGGGCGATGATTTCCCTCAGTTTCTCTAAGAGGTTGTCGGCGGTGTGCCTCTTACTGAAACCGGTGATACACAGCGTAGCCTGCCTTGGAACGAGCTGGCGTTTCTGAGATGCTGCTACTGGTGATGCTGCTGCTGTTGCTGCGTAAGGTGATACATCTACCCAGTGGGCTGTCACAGTCATATAGTCCTTAGTCTGCCCTGTTCCACTTGTCCACATGTCTGTGGTTAAGTGGTTAAGTGGACATTGGGTACAACGGCATTTTTCAGGACACTGAGGACACTTTTTCTGACGTTTCTGTACAGTCTCTGTGTCGCCTGCCTAGTGAAGTGGAATCTAGACGGGATTTGGAACCGGGGACACACTACCTCCATCAATTGTCTAAATCCCACTGCACTAATGGCGGATACCGGACGCACGTCTAACACCAACATAGCAGTCAAGGCCTCAGTTATACGTTTTGCTTCAGGATGACTGCTGTCGTACATCATCCTCCTCGCTAAGGACTGTTGAAGGGTCAATTGTTTAGTAAAAGTAGTGGTGTTCCTACTTCCTCTCTGGGATGATGAACGACTCCCAGCAGCAGCAACAGCAGCAGTGGCAGCAGGAGGCATAGCAATGCAGGATCCTCCGGAGGAATCCTGGATAGGAGAGTCAGTCATGCCAGTGACATGGCCTGCAGGACTACTTCCGATCCTGACTAAGGAGGAAATTGACGAGGAGGGAGTTGACGGTGTGGTTTGCAGGCGCTTGGATACAACAGGACAACGGGATTTAGGTGTCCCTGGACTGCTTATGGTCTTAGCCAAAGTTTCTGAACTTGACAGTAACTTTTTATGAACACGCTGCAGGTGCCGTATAAGGGAGGATGTTCCTAGGTGGTTAACGTCCCTACCCCTACTTACTCCACCTTTACATATGGTACATACAGTATGGCAAGACAGTTGTTGTCCGGATTTGGATAGAAATATTGGCAGACCAAAGAGGTGGAATGTTTGGTCTTCTGCCCAGGTATAAGTAAAGGGCCAGCTGGCTTGTCCGTTAAAGGGTGCTGTAACCCCCAAAGTACACTCCAAACAAAATAAAAAAATATTTTGTGTTTGTGAATTGTGTGCGCAGTAACCGCACGTGCATCAACAAAGTAGTGCCAAGCGTGCGCCTGTGTCCCATAAATAAAGGGCCGGCTGGATTGACCGCTAAAGGATGCTGTAACCCCCAAAGGGCACTCCAAACAAAATAAAAAAATATATTTTTCTGTGTGTGTGAATTGTGTGCACTGTGGCTGCACGTGCATCAACGAAGGAGCAGCGCTAAGCGTGCGCCTGTGTCCCATAAGTAAAAGGCCGGCTGGCTTGTCCGTTAAAGGGTGCTGTAACCCCCAAAGGGCACTCCAAACAAAATAAAAAAATATATTTTACTGTGTTTGTGAATTGTGTGCATTGTGGCTGCACGTGCATCAACAAAGTAGTGCCAAGCGTGCGCCTGTGTCATAAGTAAAGGGCCGGCTGGCTTGTCCGTTAAAGGGTGCTGTAACCCCCAAAGTACACTCCAAACAAAATAAAAAAATATTTTCTGTGTTTGTGAATTGTGTGTGCAGTAGCCACACGTGCATCAACAAAGTAGTGCCAAGCGTGTGCCTGTGTCCCATAAGTAAAAGGCCGTCTGGCTTGTCCGTTAAAGGGTGCTGTAACCCCCAAAGGGCACTCCAAACAAAATAAAAAAATATATTTTTTTGTGTTTGTGAATTGTGTGCGCAGTAGCCGCACGTGCATCAACAAAGTAGTGCCAAGCGTGCGCCTGTGTCATAAGTAAAGGGCCGGCTTGCTTGTCCGTTAAAGGGTGCTGTAACCCCCAAAGTACACTCCAAACAAAATAAAAAAATATTTTCTGTGTTTGTGAATTGTGTGCGCAGTAGCCGCACGTGCATCAACAAAGTAGTGCCAAGCGTGCGCCTGTGTCATAAGTAAAGGGCCAGCTGGGTCATTTCTTAAAGGGTGGTGTAACCCACAAAGTGCACTAGTCTCCAACAAAAATAAAAAATTATTTTCTGTGCTTGTGTGCGCCTTAGCCGCACGCATATATCAATATAACATAAATGGAGGACCAAACTTTCTCAGATAAAAATAAAATAGGGAAAGATCAAGAACCACTTCCTCCTAGTGCTGAAGCTGCTGCCACTAGTCATGACATAGACGATAACATGCCATCAACGTCGTCTGCCAAGGCCGATGCCCAATGTCATAGTAGAGGGCACATACAATCCCAAATGACAAAGTTCAGGAAAATGACCTTGAAAAAAACATTTAAATCATCTCAAGAGAAACGTAAACTTGCCAATATGCCATTTACGACACGGAGTGGCAAGGAATGGCTAAGGTCTTTCCCTATGTTCATGACTAGTGGTTCAGCTTCACATGACGATGGAAGCCCTCCTCCCACTAAAAAAATCAAACGAGTTAAGCTGGCAAAAGCACAGCGAAGAACTGTGCGTTCTAAGAAGATATCACAAATCCCCAAGGAGAGTCCAAGTGTGGTGGTGGTTGCGATGCCTGACCTTCCCAGCACTGGACGGGAAGAGGTGGCTCTTTCCACCATTTGCACGCCCCCTGCAAGTGCTGAAAGGAGCACCCACAGTCCACTTGCTGATATGCAAATTGAAGATGTCACTGTTGAAGTACAACAGGATGAGGATACTGGTGTAGCTGGCGCTGAGGAGGAAGTTGGCGAGGAGGATTCTGATGGTGATGTGGTTTGTTTAAATCAGGCTTCGGGGGAGACAGTTGTTGTCCGTGGGATGAAAAAGCCCATCACGGTCATACCTGTGCAGAAGACCAAACATTCCACCTCTTTGGTCTGGCAATATTTCTATCCAAATCCAGACAACAACTGTCTTGCCATATGTACCATAAGTACATAAAATGGGACACAGGCGCACGCTTGGCACTGCTCCTTCGTTGATGCACGTGCAGCCACAGTGCACACAATTCACAAACACAGTAAAATATATTTTTTTATTTTGTTTGGAGTGCCCTTTGGGGGTTACAGCACCCTTTAACGGACAAGCCAGCCGGCCTTTTACTTATGGGACACAGGCGCACGCTTGGCGCTGCTCCTTCGTTGATGCACGTGCAGCCACAGTGCACACAATTCACACACACAGAAAAATATATTTTTTTATTTTGTTTGGAGTGCCCTTTGGGGGTTACAGCACCCTTTAGCGGTCAATCCAGCCGGCCCTTTATTTATGGTACACAGGCGCACGCTTGGCACTACTTTGTTGATGCACGTGCGGCTACTGCGCACACAAATCACAAACACAGAAAATATTTTTTTATTTTGTTTGGAGTGCCCTTTGGGGGTTACAGCACCCTTTAACGGACAAGCCAGCCGGCCTTTTACTTATGGGACACAGGCGCACGCTTGGCGCTGCTCCTTCGTTGATGCACGTGCAGCCACAGTGCACACAATTCACAAACACAGTAAAATATATTTTTTTATTTTGTTTGGAGTGCCCTTTGGGGGTTACAGCACCCTTTAACGGACAAGCCAGCCGACCTTTTACTTATGGGACACAGGCGCACGCTTGGCGCTGCTCCTTCGTTGATGCACGTGCAGCCACAGTGCACACAATTCACACACACAGTAAAATATATTTTTTTATTTTGTTTGGAGTGCCCTTTGGGGGTTACAGCACCCTTTAACGGACAAGCCAGCCGGCCTTTTACTTATGGGACACAGGCGCACGCTTGGCGCTGCTCCTTCGTTGATGCACGTGCAGCCACAGTGCACACAATTCACACACACAGAAAAATATATTTTTTTATTTTGTTTGGAGTGCCCTTTGGGGGTTACAGCACCCTTTAGCGGTCAATCCAGCCGGCCCTTTATTTATGGGACACAGGCACACGCTTGGCACTACTTTGTTGATGCACTTGCGGCTACTGCGCACACAATTCACAGACACAGAAAATATTTTTTTATTTTGTTTGGAGTGTACTTTGGGGGTTACAGTACCCTTTAATGGACAAGCCAGCCGGCCCTTTACTTATGACACAGGCGCACGCTTGGCACTACTTTGTTGATGCACGTGCGGCTACTGCGCACACAATTCACAAACACAGAAAATATTTTTTTATTTTGTTTGGAGTGTACTTTGGGGGTTACAGCACCCTTTAACGGACAAGCCAGCCGGCCCTTTACTTATGACACAGGCGCACGCTTGGCACTACTTTGTTGATGCATGTGCGACTACTGCGCACACAATTCACAAACACAAAAAAATATATATTTTTATTTTGTTTGGAGTGCCCTTTGGGGGTTACAGCACCCTTTAACGGACAAGCCAGCCGGCCTTTTACTTATGGGACACAGGCGCACGCTTTGGGACACTTATGGGACACGCTTGGCGCTGCTCCTTTGTTGATGCACGTGCAGCCACAGTGCACACAATTCACAAACACAGAAAAAATATTTTTTTTTTAGCACTTGGGGGGAGCACCCCTGACGGACAGAGCACCCCCTGGACAACACTACAGCACCCCTTTAGGACTGGGACACTGCACAGGACTTTGGAGTGGACACAGCCCCTAAGGACAACTGACTGCACAACACAGTCCAGCCAGCCCCTATGGACTTTGAAGTAGTGGATACAGCCCCTATGGACAACAGCAGCGCAGCACAGCACAACACTACACTGCACTACACTACACTACAACACTACACTACACAGCCCAGCCAGCCCTAACTCCCACCCTCCCTCTTCACTGTCCACAGCCGATTGAGAAAATGGCGCCGACGCAGGTAGCTTATATGGGATCCAAAACCCGCGAGACCCGGAAGGCGGGATGATGACGTTTTGCCTCGATTTCAGATCCGAGTCAGGCGGGAAAAGTCGAGCCTGACTCGGATCGGCCTCGGATCGGGGGGGCTCGGGGGGGTTCGGATTTCAGAAATCCGAACCCGCTCACCCCTAATATATACATATATATATATATATATATATATATATAAACTGCAGTCGGACAGCACTCACAGTATAACTTGAATAACAAAGGCCTTCCAAAAGAATCCCATCACACAGAATCCACAATATGCATTACAGTAAGCAGAACTCAGGTACTGAAACAGCATTAGACACAGGAGTATTCCAAAGTATTGATGTTTACTATATCGTCATCAGGGATCACGATGTAGTAAACATTGAAACGTTGGAATACTCCTGTGTCTAATGCTGTTTCAGTACCTGAGTGCCGCCGACTGTAATGCATATATATATATATATATGTCCGGCCCTCACTGGTTTCAATGAAACTGCTAGACACACCCCCTAAGATGTGCAGCCCTGCCCCTAACATGCTGTGGCCACACCCCCTCCAGGGGCGCCCTCGGGGGTTGCTGTACCGGGGCCCAGAATTTCTCTTGATTACATATATTATACATGCCATTATGAACTTACTACACAGCATGCGTGATATGTGTAGATATTCAAATAACTAAACACATTATATAATCAAAATCTTGCAGGGGGGGTTCTCTAATAAATGTGATTAGTGATATGCAGATAACAATGCTTTAGAGCTCAGAGACCTACAAAGAGAGTCTGCCAGAAGCTGCACACAGATTGACTCTCAGGGCCTGATTCAGGAAGGATCGCTATCGCGATTACGCACGCAGTCTCGCTGCGAAGATATGCTAATGATTGCAATCGCAATGCCATACACAGCCTAACATAAGGACGCCCACTCTACCTTACACACATCTACTTAGCAAGACTGCAAAACCATCGGTAACATCGAGTACAATCGTAGCCTCACGCACACTTGCACAAGGTTTGACCTTACTCAGGAATTGCTAACCTCATCGCACGCAGTGAAAGTCAAAGTTGCATATGGTATCTCAATGGCTAATTTATGCACGCCCCTGTAACGGTGATCAAACACTGGCACCCCTGCATTTAACCGACCCATCCCCCCCCCCCCCCCCGTCACCAGCCCCAAACAGTGTTTCCTGTCAAACACTCTGCAATCTTACTGCGATCGCAATCCCGATCGCAGTGTATCCTTCGCACAATGCGATGCATACGCATGTGTAGAACACAAGATTCGGCTGATTGCGTGCTTAATCGCAGTTGCGATCGGTAATGATTCACGCCCTCAGTATGGAGACTGCTACCACATGACTAAGACTCATGGAGCTAGGCAAAAGCAAACGCAACACAGATGCAGAAAACTCAGTAGCCTAAACTAGCAGAATACTTTCATATGAAATGTTTAGGTCATTAAAGTGTGCTATGTAGAAACACCATATTAAGATAATAGTATCCCTTAAGGGTCTACAATTAGACATGATTGATAAAACTGAATATGTTCATGGAGTAAAATAGCAATGCCAGTCTCTTGCCCTACTTGCTCAGGCAACATAGACTATAGGGGTCACAGAACTGTTAAAATTTAGATTTTTTGAGGCAAAAGATGCATATTTAGTTACGTATATATTTCAGAAAAGTCAGACCCTCCAACATGACCCCTTCCACCAGGAACAAAATACTCTGCTCCTGGACTTCCTTTTTAATTTATGATTGCAGCCACCTTTGTTGAACTAGGTAATTGATGAGAATTGTTTCCAAGAGCAGAGCAATTTGTACTGTACCTGGTGGAACGGGTCATGTTGGAGGACCTGCAGATGAGTATTTACATACAGTATACTTCAGAATATCAGACTCTCCAACATGACCCCTTCCAACAGGTACAACATGCTCTGGTCCTGGACTACCGTCCTAATTTATAATTACCCTCACCTGTGTTTAAACACAACGCTCATCAAATAACTAGTTTAACACAGGTGACTGCTATCATAAGTGGGAAGTCCAGGACCAGAGCATTTTGTACCTGGATGGAAGTGATCATGTTGGAGGGTCTGCAATATGAGCAAATAAACAGCTAATCTACAGGGGACGCGCCTGGTAGACTTTACATAAAATAAATAAGGACTTTTTTGAAAAGCTATAAGTTTTTTTAAATGTAAAAAAGTGACTACTAATAGGTAGCAAGTTGGGAAGCCTTTTGTTAATCAGGGTATGACATAACCAAAAAAAAACCTGGTAATTTCTGATCAGTGCACATAATGTAAAAGATGTACTAAGCCTTGGATAGAGATAAACCGGAAAGATATAAAGTACCAACCAATCAGCTCCTGTCACTTTACAGGCTGTGTTTTAAAAATGACAGCTAGGAGCTGATTGGTTGGCACTTTATCTCTCTCCACTTTTTATCTCTTTAAGGCTAAGTACATCTACCCTATAGTGTGACATCATATGACTATTGTTATGCAAATATTCCCAGTTTTAAGGAAGGATGTGTACTTGAAAATGGTGGTGCCTGCAGGGTATGTAGTCAGGAAGTCAGCGGTCGAAATGCTGACCTCCGGCTTCCCATCTGTGAAATCCCGGCATGGGACTAATGATAGGGGTTTAAATACTGATGCCAATCATCAGCCCCACGCCGAAATCCCGACGCCGAACGTAGGTAAGCTGGGCGTCGGGACCTGTTAGAAAAGGGGGGGGTTTGGATTAGGAACTCCTGTCGGGACTTGAGGATAGGCACCCCCCCAGGGGGGTTAGGGTTAGGCTAGGGGAAGGGGGGGTTAGGGTCAGGCATCCCTGGGGGAGGATTGGGTTAGGCACCCCCCTGGGAGGGTTAGGTTTAGGGAGCTGGGAGGGGGGTTAGGTTTAGGCACCCCTGGGGGGAGATGAGTTAGGATACTTACCAGGCGCCGTCTGGATCTTCATCTGCTGGACTTCCGGCATCTGTATTTCATCCGCCAGGCTTAGGTCCGGCAGTATGTCATACCGATTCCGTCTGCTGATAGCTTTGCAACTTTTGTTTCTTCATTAATGGAGGATGGATATGAATGTGCACAAATTGCACATTTATAAAACCAAAATTTAGTTGAACAGGATGAGATATTTAAATGAGATTTAAGGAGTGGAGACAGGGGCATAACTAGGTATATGAAGGCCCCACAGCAAAAGTTTGTAAAGGCTCCTATGTATCACCTAACTGTGAAAAATGCATAGAACACAATTTACTTTGACAAGGAAGATAAGCCCCCCAAAGCTGCACACCTTGCACCTATGGTAGTTGTGCCCATGTGTGGAGAGCAGGGGTTAAAGTGCACCTCCTTTCCAACAAAAGGGCTTAGAAGGTGTCAGTAATTAGTAGCCTTCCTATGTTTTCATTTAAACTAATTTATATACCCATCAAGCACATTTAATGTGAGATATAACCAACATACATGTAATTAAAAATACAGATGTGTCCTCCGTCGTTGCTGCTGCAGTCGCATTAAACAGCCCTTCTAGTCGCGCCTGGCCCTGTGTGACTTTACTCATGCAGAGCATCTAAACCTTCTATCGGATGAGGTGTTGTCATGTGTGCAAACCACTTATCATACTAAGATAAAATAAAGACACTGAGACGTGGATTTGGCAGATAACTTGATGGCGATTTATTGGAGCAATAATAATTATTATTTATTTAAGGATGTATGGTGGCAAAGAAAGGACGGCCAGAAATCAGCCAGATCTGCTATGCCCACACACAAACAACAAAAGGCATAGCAGGCGTAGATCGCCCAGAGTGCATACACATAACCATGTAACTCATATCATCAACAAAAGGTAACGCTCACCCCCATCTTGACTTCCCACCCGTTTAGGTGGTGATACTGCCCCCCGTTAGGTTGGTACAGCCAACTACCAGTCAACGAAGGGAGCGCCCTTAAATCATAATTGCACCCGGACTGGCGACCTGCCGTTCTTTCCCGCCACAGCAAGGTTCTGCTTATAGAACCGCCGCACCGCCACCATACCAAGTACTACCCCAATAACGCCAACTCCTCAAAAAGATCCCCAATAAACAATGACAAACCCTCCTCTGTTAAATGAACTTCATCAGGTCTATACATATAACTAAATCGAAATTGAATGTTCTTATGGTAAATGACACGGCCATAATTGGCCATCACAAATTTGGCAACTGCGAAATGAAGTTTCTTCCTAGCTTCATCATTAGCAGGAAAACTCCTAACCCCACGCCAGACCTGTCGAGGTACAATGCAAGACCAAATTAATTTATACAAGGGCCAGGCCGATAGCACCCTCACCAAATCGTTGACAATATCAACTCGTAATTCTACAGTGGACCTCTAAGTCGTTGCCTCCTAAATAAGCCACCAAAATACGTGGCCTACCAAAAAGCCTTGCATACTCTAACAGTTTAGGACAAAAGGAATGCCATCTCATACCTCTGGAACCTATCCAACGGACCCTAGCTGAATATTCAAAAATTGGAGCTTGATCTGAACTCAAACCTAGCAGCCCAGAAAATATATGAGTGGCCTATAACCCAAATGTGTCAAAGCAATCCTAAAGGTGGAGGAAAGCAGTAAATAAAAAATTAGTAATTGTCATAAAACAATAAAATTTTATGGTGTATTAGTGGGATCTGATAGAACATAAGTGAGTATCTGCCAAAAAGAAAAATTTTCTATTGGTCGCCGACTTTACTATTTAAAGTGGCTGAGACAAACAGAAGACACAAAGGGGAAGAATGTGTGGGGGGGAATTGGGAAAAAACAGGTGAACTCGGCAAGAGGTAAAATAAAAACCTGCTGAGGGATGGACTATGGCCTAATTAAATGATTGAGAATAGCCGAATTGAATCCGTCAGTTCAGGTAAAAATTGTAAAATCCCTCAAGACTCCCATTACCAGCAATGGCGAGTAGCTAATCCTGAGTAGGACGGACAGGGGTAACAGACAAGACAGGACAGTACATGAGACAAGACAAAAACCAGGCAAGCATAAAATATAAATGTAACCGGAACAGACTGTGAAATGACTTTAAACAAAGGGCCTTCACGCCTAGGTCGAATGTAACCTTTATAACTATCCGATTTCCAACGTCCTAGGGCCTTAATTTCTGATGCCGAGAAACCCGCAGCTGCCGCCGAAGTTGCGGCTCCGATCAGAAACGAGTGTGTACCAAAATCTTGAGGCGGGAGGCCTAAAACTGATACACACCTCTTCAACAACCAACCAAACTGGTATTTGGTAAGCGGAGTCCTGTCCATATGCATGAGTCATGAACCAGGAACATCCGGCCGCAATAACTCATACCGCATAGCTAGTGCCACGGGGCAGATCTGTTCGTCCCTAGATGGACCCAACGAGATCCACCTACCCCTACCAGTCTGGTTGGTCTTCGACCGCCGAATCCTACAGAGAACAGACCTCTCACTGACCAGGATATCCGAGAGGAGCATGAGGGCATCAACCCATTTGGATGATGCCACCAGCTCCTATACCCTCAAGGTGCCGTGAAAAGCCTCCGAAAACACCACTTGAATCAGGACCGCCTCATACGCAGTAAGAGCCACTCCGAGAACCGCCCCTAATACTGCCGGAAGCAGATGAGCGTCCACAGGTCTCCTACGGTCAGCTACTGGCCGGGAGACCCGTGCCCAACCCTTTAAAGCCTTCACAATCAGAAAACTTTTAGTAAAGTCAGGTTGGCCCTTCAATTTACAATAAAATGCAATGCCCCCCAAAGAGTGTGTAACAGAAGCCCTGGATCTGCCAGCCAAACGGAGACTCCAAATAAAAGAAAGCATCGAACGATGCTGACTCTTACCTGCCTGTTTGCTGCTACGGGAATAATCTTCCCATTCATTCCATGCCTGCCGATATGCTCGCAACGTGGAGGGGGCTAGAGACTGTTCTGCTAAGCCCTCCATGCCGGCTCGATCACCTGCCAAACATAAGAGGGGCAAAGCACAACGTCAGCACCAGGGGCCACAGATCGGAACCTAACCCACTGGAAACGTGATAACGCATCGGCTATCTCATTCTCCACCCCAGGAACGTGTCTTGCCTTAAACATGATGTTACAGCGCAAACATGTGAGCACAGCTGCGCTAGCAAGCGCAAAACCAGCAGGGAAGCCGCATGTTGCTGATTGTATCGCATGGACCACGCCCAGGTTGTCACACCTGATAATGATGCTGCGATTGCGTAACCATTCCCCCCAGATTTCCAAGGAAACCATTATGGGAAAGAGTTTGAGAAGGAGTAAGTCCTTAGTCAAACCCTTTCCCACCCATTCTTCCAGCCAATGGCCAACGCACCAGGAGCCATCAAGGTAACATCCGAACCCCGTGGTGCCTGCTGCGTCGGTGAACAGCTGCAGCTGCAAATTGTCAGCGGCTCGAGACATCCACAACCGAACGCCATTAAAATCCCGAAGAAACGAGACCCAGACAGAGAGGTCCTGCTTAATATCTGAGGATAAACGTAGCAAATGTCTCGGTTAGTGACACCAGCCGTGGCCCTTTCCAATTTGCGTGAAAAAACTCTGCCCATTGGAATTGCTTTACAGGCCCAGGAGGGATTGCGCCTGCCGCAGGGTAATTCTACTGGAAGCCGTGCATTCCGCTATGGCATTACGCAACTTGACAGGCTTATCGAGAGGAATGCGACAAGAACCCGCCGAGGTACAGATCTCGATACCCAGGAATGACAAGCAAGGGGAAGGGCCCTCCGTTTTGTTCGCAGCAACGGGAACTCCAAATGAAAAAACAGCGCTCGTAAAGAAAACAAAAGATAACTGCATCTGCCTGAACCGGAAGGGCCGACACACAGAAAGTCATCGAGATAGTGGGCTATCCCATGACTACCGCAAAATGTAAATAAATAAATTCCGCACACCAGTGTAGGAAGGTGCTAAAACGCTCGAAAAACGCACAGGACACAGAACACCCCATAGGCAAGCATTTGTCTATGCAATATCCGTTGTCCAAGCTAAAAACCCATAAACTGGAATGACTCTGGGTGCAAAGGAAGTAGACGAAAAGCTGACTCAACATCTATCTTAGCCATCAGTGCGCCCGGACCATAACACCTAATGACGTCCAAAGCATCGTCAAAAGACTGGTACACCACCGAGGAAACCTCAACTGGTATGGCATAATTTACTGACGAGCCTGGCGGATAAGACAGATGTTGCATGAGCCTGTATTTTCCTGGAATTTTCTTGGGAACCACTCCCACCGGGGAATTCACAAGATCCCTAATGGGGGTTCTGCAAAAGGCCCTGCAATGCGCCTGACGCTAACCTCGCCAGCCACTTTTTCCCTAAGAATGTGAGGCAATTCAAAGGCAGACTTCAAATTTCTAGGCGAATATGTGTCGACATCCCTGCAAATAGGTAAACGAAAACCAAAACTGAAGCCTTTTAACGAAAATTCTGCATCCTGCAGAACCGGGTACCAACTCAACCATTTTGCTATCGCTGTGACACGGACAGGGGATGGAGCTTTACTTAGCACTTGTGCCTTTTGCTGGCTGTGCAGGCTGCTGCTGGGCACCCACCTTGAAACACTTGGCAACTGGGTGGTTGCCACCAGATCGCAAGCAGAGGTGACGAAAACGACATTTTCGTCCCTGTGTACAGGTGGAATTATTAAAGGCTAAGCATTTTCCCCCAGACGCCTGCTGTTAGCCCTGACGAACTGAACTAGCTGCTTTGCTCGCGTTGTACCCCTCATAGGCAGGACGCGAAGGCTGCGTGACCTCCAGCAATGTATATTTGTCAAAGTAGGAGCATAGCTGAGAATGGAGCTTCCCGGTGATAGCTGCGTGGGGCAGTGATTGCAATAATAAGCTGTGCACCCTGTAGAAATTCACTGTAGCACATGTATTCTGTCTATTTTGTAAGTTAAACGCTCAGAATACAGTATATAATACAGTCTCCTCTATTGACTGATAATAATGATTCAAAGGAGATAAAAGCTAGATCTTAGGTGCTATACATAAATAAAGCAGTGTCAAAGCCATTACCCCTTACTGTCAGATAACGCATCACTAAAGCATTCTATTCCCCCAATGATACCTCAATGCCCAGCATAATACTGACACTGTTTGCTGCAACTGTTTTCTACCATTAAGAGGGCATAATCAGCACTTAGACCAGCTATAAAATACATCATACGAATGTACTGAATGAAATAATTCTGGCATATACAGGACCAGCAAACACAGTAAGCAATTATATGTAGAAGTAGGGCCATCATGTCTGAGCTGAATCTTTTTATTTCATGTGCAGGCTCCTTTACAGATCATATGAGCAAGGGAATCTGGGGGAGGGCAGAAAAAGAAACCATGCACTGTCCTGGACATAGATGCACAAATTGGTCCCCTTATGTACTGGATGGTGTATTATCCAGTATTAATAATTGATCCAATAGGTGGTCCATATCAGTGCACCCCGAACAGTGCATGTTTTCTAGATCTCCTAGTTGGTGCACAACAATATTCATTACTGGCTTTTTAACTTTTTCTACTGGCTGACACATTTAAAAGATCAACAGGGACTGTAGTGCTAGTTATTTCATTTGTGACACTGAGGGGATCCTAAAAAACACGCAACTTTAGTATTATATGCTATTTCTATTGTAGTCCTCATGGTGTGGGCTGAGGGGGGGGGTTCAGGCAAAAACCCCTCCTGCATTTGCCTATGGTGCTGGCCACTGCAGCCACAAAGATGATATTGACCAGGGACATTAAGGACTGAAGGGAAGCACCCCTCCCCCGCACTGGCCATAGGGGAACCACACCTGCAGCCCATAATAACATGGGGGCACTGTGGAGCCAGGGACCAGGGTCTGGGGAGGCTC
Source organism: Taudactylus pleione (assembly GCA_031769625.1). NCBI lineage: Eukaryota > Metazoa > Chordata > Amphibia > Anura > Myobatrachidae > Taudactylus > Taudactylus pleione. The sequence continues at coordinate 6,875,077 of JAUIMM010000053.1, forward strand.
ATTACTAGGCAGGACATAGCTACACCCACCCCCAGCAGAACAAGAAATCAGAAAAGACACTGATTGAGGACAGAAAGGAAAAGTAAAAGCAATGATATGAAGTAAATGAAAAGAATGACTAAATACAATAAGGAAAAGGAGGAGAGAAGAAGGAGAAGCACTAAGAGAGTTTTATTAAGGAAAATGACAACTGACAAAATGCACTTCCCTGTCCTGGAGGAATCTGGAACAAAGAGGCTTTGGCCCACACTTTTAGCCCACTATATAATGTTCCTGTTACAAACCCGCCCCTGCTTGCCATAGGCTAACTCCCACAAGTAATTTGCATACATGCCTGCCCCCATCCTAGAGGTTTAAAACACCTCTTTTCTTATGCAATCTTTCGGTTTCTCTTTTCATGCGTCTTTTTTATCGCAAATGCATCTTATTTGCAATGCTTTGCAACTTACAGTAGATGCACAAGCAGACTTTGCTGATAAAAATGATATGCGGCATGTGTATATTCTGTGTGTGACTGCTGCTGTATCTGTATACAAAATGCTGTATTACAGTATTAGCAGCTATTTTACACATCACGTTCCCATGTGATAATTATACAGACTCGGCCACACACAGAACATACACACGCTGCATATAACATTAATCAGCAAAGTCTGCTAGTGCGTCTCATTCTCATCGCATTACAAATAAGACGCATTTGCGGCTAAAAATACACACAGTGCCGACCTAGTAACACCACTCATAACCCACGGAGAATAGACGAGAAAGGACATATCTGTATATGAATACAAAATTACATATAATAAGACAGTTCATACAGTATGTCCCCTCACTCTTGTGATTAATTTAAGACATACTGTACAGTAGTAAATGATGTGTGAATAAACCCTATAGAATCAAAATATAAGATTTAATGAAATAGTGGCCTTGTGTGGCACAGTAGTTGGCAGGAGATGGAAATTCCATTTTTACTCTTTTCTTTATACTCATTACCAACCCTCAGCACCGCAAAAGTGACTAGAGTCATTTACAGATGCCTATATATGAGGGAGGCTTACAAACAGCCACATTTGCACAAATAAATATGTATTGATGGACAGTAGTAAATAATTTCTCTGGGGTAACACTTATGCATAATACTATATAAATGTAATTTTGACTGTACTATGTAATTATATTTAAATTGCTTCCAGACAACCTTTCTGAACAACTGATGAGGAGCTGTGATATCCAAATGAAAACAAGAAAGGGAAAAACTGCATCAGATTCTCAAAATAGTGAAATGGACGTAAAACAGCCTCGGAGAAAAGATACACCAGCCCTAAACCGTCCACCATTTCTTCCAGGCAAGAATAATCGTTCCCATGCTGACTCCCTATGGACGTTTGTATTTGGGGTTTGAATTTGTAAACTACAGTATATGGTACAGTCATGGCCAGGGTGGTATCTAGGGTAGTGCAACCTGTGCCACCGCACAGGGCACCGCAGGGCAGGAGGGCGCTGTTCGAGCCTTTCAATTTTCTGTTTATAATCATTCTCATTTGTAGCTTCCTCTTATTTTATCCCCAGCATCTCCTGGCCTCCCCATCTTCCCCATGAGGCCATGCCCCTTTTTCGGGTGCGTTTTCTCCCCATTTGAAAAATAGGGGGGCGCCAATGTGCTTTCTGGCACAGGGCACCAAAAAGTCTAGTTACAGCTCTGGTCATGGCACACTGGCTACAAGGATACACAGCTCTGGTAATGAATGGGTTTAGACTGGAGTGCTCTTGATCCTGTATTTTTAAGTATCTGTAATGGGACACTTATTGGCCCAATGTCAGGGACAATGTTTCAGTTTGAATATATTTAGGTTGGTGTTCTAATTAGCATATTTAAGAGCCATAACTAGCACTTGTGCACTGTGAACCCTATCTACAAAACTGCCTTAAACAATCATGCATAAGACAAATTCCATTATACTGTACATTTAGGGGTCAATTAATTTAGGAGCAAATAGGGTCCTGCAAGCAAATTTCACGCCAAATTCACACAGCATATTACATTTGCAATTCAATTCCAAAACCACATTGTATTTTCCCACCAAATACATGTTTTTTATGTGCACACCCTCCTAAGCATCTGAAAAGGTAGGGAAAATCTTGATTTTAAGGTAAAAATGTTGGGACATAGAGGCTGATTCAGCACTGAACGCTTCTGCAACACTGAATGCAGATCCCGATTATCAGTCCCTGCTATGCCTTTGCCTGATTGACAGGCAGAGGCATTTTCGGAATGAAGACGGCAGGGTTACCGGACACAGAGGCGTATCAAATCCGTTTTCTGGGAGTGGAAAGGGCAGGATCTGTGTCCATGGCTACATTTCCTGACCTCACAAGCCGGCCAGCCTGTGTAAGCTGAGGTTTACCGAGATGGCTTGCGCCATTCACCATCAGTCGCAGTGCTGGGATCACAAATGCAGCAGTTGGTGTCAGACTCCACTTGCTGCATTTGCATATTTTCAAGGATGGAATTGCAAAGCTGCTTGTGTGTGGCTTTGCAATTCCATCCTGTGCTGAATCAGCCCTATAGTGCAGAACCTCTGGCACACCCTTTCCAATGAATAATCCTGCACTTGGAGGGGTTCAAATTGTATATTTTGGCCAATAAAGACATGTCACTTTTTATGTGAATTTCTCTAAAAAGCTAAAAAATTGGTTAAAGGATGTGGAGCATGTACGTAGAGGTTTTGTATTGATAGGAGGGGAGTTTTAGAACTTGCAGATGGCAGTTAAAAGTTTTTTATATAGCTTTTTAAAACTTGTATAAAAATACAGATAAACATTAAAACATTTTTCTGAACCTCGAAATATTGTAGATTTAAATGAGCTGAAAAACACTTGTTGCCTGTAATTTTTCCATCATTAAAAAAAACACCTTTCAAGAACCTCCAGTACTTTCCTATTGGCCAGTCACTAATAGCCTTCCATATGGTCCTATAATAGTAGTTATCACTTTTTTGGGGTCTATGATAGTTTTCCTACTTATTCATGCACGTCCACCAGGACGTTTTTGGTGGAAAAGTCACTCCACCTCGCCAAGAGTCTTTCTAATTGAATCTCGCATTTTGTGGGTGAGTGCATTGCCACAATGTATGTGAGTTTTGAGATGCAAACTTGCATCTTATTGAAATGACCCCATAAAATACATTTTGAAACATTGGTCAAGGCATAAAATGTTAATCATTTGTAATTGATGCAAGCTCTTAATGTGATCTTCATATTATGTATCTGTCATGATGTAGTAATGACAAAAAAATACTATTTAGATTTTTCAGAGATTTTATTAAAAAAGTTTGATGAAGTTGACAAACAGCAGAAGAACAAACAAATCCCAGTTGCCATTAACAAAGAGTCGGACTTGAGAAAACCTAGAAGAAAAGATACACCTGCACTGCACTCATCACCATCCCTCCCAGGTATGGTAAGAACACTGTAATGGCTAGCTACATTACTATATTGTATACAGTACTATATACAGGGGACAGTACAGTGCATCACCAGGCCCCATAGAAAAAGTTAAGTAGGAACCCAGTAATTCCATTGTAGCCTCCAGTGTTCCCATTTCTGAAAAGAGCAGAAAGGGAGGCACTTCCAGTGCCAGACTGGGGCATGAAGTGCACACCAGGGGACTACAGTGGTAAGCAGGGCCGGATTATAGGAGGGGCGAGCGGGGCGATCGTCCAGGGGCCCCCACACCTTTGGGGCCCCCACACTGAAGAGAATAATGATTGGAACCTGGCCACTCACCCTGGCCAGCTTCTGGTCCCGGCAGCATCACAGCCTCACTGCCACTGTTTCACCCGACAGTGGCTGTATGGAAGTCCCGCCCCCTTGTTGACAATGCCGCGATTCGCGGGTGCACGAGTAGGGGGCGGGGCTTAATGCAGTGAAGTGCCTGCCCCATCAGAATGGTTGCTGGGTTGCCTGCTGCAGCTGCAAGAGGTTAGTGTGCGAGCTCCCTTCCTCCATCTCTCTCCCCCCCTCTGTCCCCTCCTCCCTCTCTCTCCCTTCCTCTATTTCCCTCTTTGTCTCCCTCCCCATTCCTCTCTGTCTCACTTCCACCCCATCTCTCTCTCTCCCTCTCTCCCTCCCTCCTTGTCCCTTTCTCCCCCTCCCCCCACTCTCTCTTTACTGTATCTATATCTCTATCTTTATCTATTAATATATATATTTATATAACTCAATTTATTTGTCTATCTATATAATATATATACTGTGTAACTATATATATATATATATATATATATATATATATGTATATAAAATCTCCCCCACTCTAAATCCTGCATTTTACTTTTTTTTTTCCTATGGGGCCCCCACAACTTAGTTGCCCCGGGGCCCCCACAATCCTTAATTCGGCCCTGGTGGTAAGGGCCCATGCTTAAGGGGCATGAGGATCTATTCATTATCACTTAATTTCTAAAAAAGCAGATGAAAATGAACAAGCTCCGAAAATACAATATTTTACGAGCTTGACTGCGAGAGCAGATGGCGTTTGCCCACACACAACCGCTCCTTTTCTTTGGAAAGGAGTCCTGGGTTGCGAAGTGGGATAATTTTGGGATGCATCAGGTGCACTTGCACAGTCTGACTCGGCAGTGCTAAGCTGAACATTTGGGGAGACGATGATTTTCAGATTTCGGTTTTATTAATTAAAGCTTTTTCAAGGATACATGATGACAATATTGTCAGTAAAAGTGTGGATTGCAACGAATAAAGGAAAATTAATTATGGACACAAATGACAATAATTATTACCAAGGTTATTGAATAGTGTAAAACTGTTATAGTGAATATAACATGATAAAAGTGAATAGTTAATCTAATTCCTCTATATAGTAACATGTACGAAGAAAGGATATAATATATATTTCCACAAAAATAAACCTACAAATCCTAATAAAAGACAAAAAAATATAATATATGTCATAATAATTAAAATAAAATGTCACATACTGTAGATACAATGATATTATTATATACGCATTTAAAATTAAAATTAAGTTATTAGTATTCCAATTTTTAAGTTTAATTGGGTAACCTCAATTAAATGCAAACTAATATATTTATAAGCCATGCATTAAAATTGAATCTACAGTAAATTCCCCATGTATATTAACAATTTGAATCAACGCAGCTAAATATTAAAAACACATTTATGTGAATGAACAGTGCTAGTGTAAAGATTCTTATAGAGTACACAGAGGAAAATATTTTTTATATATTTTTATTTCCAATTGAGAATATTAAATTTAGAAAGCTGAAATGTCTTACCTCTTTATTAATGAATTACATGATAACTAATTTACTACTAGATGGAATAAATGGCAAAATATAATCTGGTGTACTAATGTACTGGAAAGGGAAAGCTGATGTCCTAAACTTTCGTATGGGAAATATCACATTGTTAAATAATTATTTCCAAGCAAGTGTCCCCTAATTTAGACCCCTCACTTGTGTTTTTTCAGAGAATCTGTATATCAATTATTCAGTAGCAGCGCTGATCATAGCAGCACAATCACATATGTGATGAGTCATCAATAGCAGTATAGTAGTACAGTAATGATTCTAGCTGGAGGCGTGCTGTTTGCATTTACTGTAGGTCTGTCAGTTATACAGCACTACTGTATGTCATTCATGAATTTAGGTCCTACCAGTGATACTAATTAATGTGGTATAGTTAAAGTAGTATTATACACTGACATGGTGGTTTAATATACTACTGTATGTCATACTTTTTAATATATAATGGATTTCTTCTGAACTCATCAATGACATTCTAATCACTGATTAACTTCTGATTTCAGAAAACTCATGTTATCTGAAATTAATAAAGCTTTTGTCTGATTTCACTAGACTTCCTTAAGGTTAACAGTTTGTATAGTACTACATTTAATTATTATCACTGCAATTAAGTACAATCCGCAATTATCTTCAAAGAGTACTGCAGCTATCTATGATAATGTAAGCTATGCATACTTCATTTTTAGTATTTAGATAAATCCTCAGAAGATCAGACACTGTCTAAAGGTGCGTACACTACATATTTTGAACGATATCCCCGATCCCGATGCATCGGAATGACATATCGTTCAAAAGCCTCTAGTGTGTGGGCTCTATATCGTCCGGTGCGCACTCCCATGGGGTCGTCAGCCGCATCATCAGGTCGGCACTACATGCAGGCCAACCTAACGATGCGCCTGATGACCCCATGCAGCGGTATACGGCAGGTGCCGACATATTGGGCGGTCGGGCACTGGATCGTCTAGTGTATACCGCCTGCCAGATATGTTGGCCCGTCTGTGGGGGGATCGCGGCTCACATTGCTCTGTACACACATAATTAAGTTTGTACCCAGCTTAAGTAATGCATATGTATCAAGCTGATTTTTACATAAAATTATGCAGAAACTGTAGTTTTTGCTAAATTTTATGTATAGTTCCTATGTACTAATAGCACAATGCAGGAGATTTCACAGAATTCAATGGGGACAGTTCCAGTGAGTTCCCCTTTGTACATAGCGCAGATATTTTAATTAAGATGAAAATATTCCCAGCGATTAGGATAGATAATAATAGAGGCTGGTCCACGATTATTAGTACATAGCTTCCTTAGTTGTTAACGATTCTACTAAGACACCAACCACTCAGCTCGCTTATTCCCTTCACACACGTCAAATTCACTCAATTCTTTTTGCTTTGCACAAAATCAGACAAGACCTTTCAGAATGGGGGTTGTGTTAGATCTGAGCCCAGATACCCCAATTCCTAATGTGCATTTCAAAGGGTGGAAAATGTTCGCAAGTCATAATACAGGTTTATGCATCCAAAAGTTTGGAACTCAAACAGTGTGGTGGGGCTATTAATGGATGTGTAAATAGCAATGGACTGCAAATATGAAAAGCACACGATAGACCAAGTGTATATTTAACACATTTACTGTATTAACATAGTAATACAAGCTACATAGTAAAATACATATTAATGAATCAGTCAGCAGGCCAGAACCTCATGTCCCCTTCTGATGTGTCAATCCTTCCACAAACAATATGAAGGCACTTCTTATTCTGCTAATCAGATGGCTTTTTAAATGGGATCTGTCTTTGAGACATATTTAAATGAATATTTACATAATGATGGTAAATGACAAGATGGTAAATGCCAACTAATACTGTAGTAATAACTTACATCAAAATCCAATAAAACCAAATAAAAAAAAAGGTCCACAAAACTATTGTGTAATTATACAAATGCTATCAAAGGTAATGACTAGTACATAAATAAAATAAGCAATACTTGAAAAATTAGTTTTTTTTTTTACTATTTCTCCAAAAAGTATGAATCTCTCATTTATGTAAAAGAGATAATACTTTTGTCAGTGGGGATGGTCTCGGTGACACAAAACGTTATGTAATGCGGTTAGTATTATGTTTTTCAAATAAATATTATATCCTGCCTCAACTGACAGCTAATCCGATGTGCCACTCTGCAATGAGAAAAGGTCTCTGAGCAGATACAGGGAAACAGAAACATTTTAATCGGATCGCAAACTATCTGAGGATATGTGCAACCTCTGCTATACTATATATATTCTATATATTATATTACATGTATTAGGGGATTAGGTGAAAGCCGGACCGGACAAGGTTCCGGAACGCCGGACTGGGACAGCTCCCTGCAGCGACCTCTGCTGCTGAGGAGCTGTCAGCTATATAATGCGCGTCCCCGACACTCCGCCCGGGGGGTGTGTCAGTGACAGGCAGGGCCGAACATTACAGTGGCTCCCTGCTGGACCAGATGCCGGGACGGAACAGCTCTGCTGTAATGTGCTGTCTGTCCAAGGGAGCCGGCTGTAATCTCTCCCTCCCCCCCGGTGACAGGCTGTCACTACACAACCCCCGGACACAGCTTCTTAGCAGCAGAGCTGGTCCGTTCCGGCATCTGGTCTGGCAGGGAGCCACTATAATGAACGCTCCCTGCCTGTCACTGACACACCCCCCGGACAGGGACTCGCATTACAGCTGACAGCTCCTCAGCAGCAGAGGTCGCTGTAGGGAGCTGTCCCTGTCCGGCGTTCTGGAATCTTGTCCGGTCCGGCTTTCACCGATACCCATGTATTAGTGTTCTGTCCTAACTAAACTGAATAACAAGACAGAGGCTAGCTGCTGACATTATGTTGTGTGAAATGTGTAGTTATTCATATAGCTAAACCCATTATCTCCATATGTATCACAGACAGTAAAATGTCCAGAACTTCCCCGCTCTTTCTTAACACAGCATATTGAATTGACTGGTATAAATAATCAAGGTCCTGCAGAGTAGGTTTCTGTAATAAATTGTACACAAATGTGATTAGTAATAGCAGTAAGATGTAGATAACAAGATACAATGCTTTAGAGCTGAGCAAACTACACGGGGAGTCTGCCAGGAGTTGCTCGGAATGATGGCAACGTGGAGGCTGCTGCTGCTAACAGCATTCTGAGCTGCCACATGGCCCAAACAGCTAGGCAAAAACAAACGCAACAGAGCTGCAAAAAAACTCAACAGACTAAATTAGCAGAATACAGAACAAGAAAAAGTTGAAAAATTGAATAAGATTTCTAGAAAGGCAGCATAACAAATACTAGCAGTTCAGTGTACAGAATAATTATACATATTATGTCCAGAAGTATAAAATCCTCTACCATATTTACCGAATTAATAGGCGAAAGGCCGGCGATGAAACGGCAGCATATTTTTGAGAAGTCAGTGTTAGGGCAGCCAATCTCAGTTCTGTAATATTATTATTTAGCTGTCATGGTCCTTGGCAGATTCTGTTGTTTAAATCTAATCCCCATCAGTGTCTTTGTAGGACCTAACATGCTGACAGAAACAAACATAGTTCACTAAGTTACAGTATTTCCTAAACCTTTATATTCTATAACCATTGGCAGTGTCAATAGCATCCAAGCCTTGGTATGGGTAGGCTTTCCTTATCATCCCTTTAATTCGGAACACAAGTTAATTACACAGGTTCTGTGGCTGATTAAAACCAAGTGAAATGGAGACTTGGGGGGAGATGTACTAAACCTTGGAGAGTGATAAAGTACCAACCAAGCAGTTCCTAAATGTCATTTTTCAAACACAACCTGTAACATGGCAGTTAGGAGCTGATTGGCTTGTACACTTTATGGGGTCAATCCTATTAGGTGTGAATTGTGAGGTGCGAGTTGCTATTTTCACTTCAAATTCGCATAGCGAATTCAATTTACAATCCAATTAGCAACTCACACTGAATCAGTCAGACTGAATTTGCAACTTTCCACTCGCACCTCCTTGAGGGTGAGAGATGGAAAGGAAAATCTTTATTTTAAGGTTAAAATATCGGGACACTGTGCTGAACACCTTGAACACCCTCCCTTATGACTAATTAGGCATTTGGAAGTTTAAAAATTAGCTTAATTAGTCCAATAATTACATGTCATTTTTTTGTTAGTTTAGGCACCCCAAATTTAATTACAATAATTTTTTAGTTGAAAAATAATTGTTTTTCTAAAAAAAATTTCCAAGGTGATAGATCGGAATTAATCTTCTGTGGGTAATCACCAGCCAAAGCTCATTATTGTGTGTCAATGCTGAGTACTCAGGAGAAAGAATCAACACAGCCACCAGTCTCATGTTTGTAGATTCCTCTGAGTATAATTAAGTGTCATACAATAATATAAAGCAAAGTGTTCTCACTTTGCAACATATCAGTATATTCACATTACAACTTAATACAGCAGTCATTGTTAGTATTCATTATATTATTACCTTATACGCGAGGAAGTGAACTGTTAAGGAGGTAAGGGAGGTGAGCATACATGGGAGCTTAGAATACATAGTCTATTCATGCTACTATCTCTCTGGCAACATCTGCACATTTCAAAGTTTCACAGCCTTGAGGGTTAGCAAAAATCATTCTCTATAATATTCTGCATTTAGAGCTTATGAATAACTTAAAGGCACACACACCATCTTAATACAAAATGGAGTCTTATGTTGATAGCCTAATATCAAATTCCTCAAAGGTGCCCTCAAAGTACCCCAAATCACCCTTTTTCCTACTTTTTATTTTTGCATTTTTCATTTAATTCATTTGAGATTAAACAAAAAAAGTTTGTTTTTTTATAATTTTATTGATTTTTTTTTTTTAAAAAGCACAAATCAGTCATTTGACACCATTTATAAACCTACAGTAACTTCCTAATGGCCACAAACAGCCTTCTATATGGTCCTGCTAACGAAATTATCAATTTTGGAGGGTCCACGATGGTCTCCCCACATTTTCATGCATTTCTCGCAAATCTCATTTGGCAGTCAATTCACACCCCTCCGCTGAGAGTAGTGCGAATATGCATTTTTAATTGGATTGGAGAATTCTCAGGAGTGCACTTCGCTGCGAAGTATGCGAGTTTCAAGAAACAAACACTGCTCGCCATTCGCACCTAATTGGATTGAGCCCTAACACTCTCTGAGGATTAGTACATCTCCTTCTTGAAGTCAGATAGCCATAGAACCTGTGTAATTCATTTGTATCCCAAATAAAAGGAAGGATATGGCAAGCCTAGGTATGGGGCAAGAAGACATAAATGATTCTAGGACAATAAGGTAGTACAGAAAAGTTTTGGAACTTCTATAAACCTAGCTCCCAGTTGTCCCCATTTTGTTTGGACAATTACGAAGCACAGACTTTGCAACATACTTGTCAACTTTCTGGCTGCCCCCCAGTGGGGTGAGGCAGCGGCATAGGAAGTGTTGGAAGCGTGGCAACATGTTTGCATCATCGTGGCCCAGCCAAGTTCGCAGGCATTGTAAAGTGTGTGATGGGGCTACGATGATACGATTCAGTGTGAGTTGGACGGTGGGTAGCGATCAGCTACGGGAGATTTGGCCACTTGGTTTTCAGGAGCCTCCCAGTCATTCCCGGAGAGTAGGCAAGTATGCTTTGCAATGTCACCCAAAAGGGGTTTATCTAAATGTTGGGAGGTACAGTATAGAAATGATTTATGTAACAGTACTAACCTCTCATCTTATCATCCTCTAGTATACAAATCTATTGAGTGCTGTGAGTTATTATATAAGGTACTATTTAAAGAATCAAAATTCAAACAACAGAGAATTCTTCAAGGAAATTCAGGGACATAGAACTATCATGATTTACAATATATTTAATTTTGTAGATCTCAAATATTCATTTAATACAGATAGTAAACAGGAAACTAATTTCATAAATAACAATTACATCATTATAAATATTGGACTAATTATTTTAATGGGAATTATTTCCAGAGAGCCTCTTGAGACATGACCCATTACAGCCATGGTAAAGCTGCTTATTAATCAGACAACTACGATAGGCCATGCTTGCATACTTTTAAAAAATAGTTTCAGGGAGATTGCAGCAGCAGTATGCACCATGCGCAGCGCGCCGCTGAGGGGGCATGGCCCGCCCCCAAAGGGTGTGTCTAGGTCCACCTATGGGCGTATATATTCCTATAAACTGAGACCCAGGCTCCCCCACTGACATTAATATATCTCTGTCCTACCACATTCACATTACTAGATGCCCTCCACACACACTCATTACTAGATCCCCTCCACACACACATGTACACACGCACACACAGGTTAGTGCACTCACCTTGGGACCGGGCACTCCTCCTTCTCCAGCCTCTCCACCGAGCTCCCAGACCCAGCCACCACCGAACAGCGCTCTCTCCACCAGACCAGAGCTTCTCTCTGCGCCGGGTCAGCACCAACAGGACTACCAAGTCACAGTCCCCGCGGCTCATAATACAGGTAGGAGAGAGGGAGGGATCCGCTGCTACGGCCACTGCCGCTGGAGATAGACACTAGTGTGTGGTCTGGGTCTCCATACGGCTGCTCACAGATGCCGGACACCTGCGCTGCTGTCCCGATCAGTGCAGCGCTGCTACTAGGCTCTGCCTGCAGCCGCTATCGCGCCCAAGCACACTCTGTGTGCGCACTGCTGTATAGTCCCAGCCACCGCTACCCACAACCCCGCGGTGGCCGGCCTTTAAGTAACATGGCGTCACGCGTCGTGACGTTTCCCCACCCCCCCGACATTTTCAGAATCGCGCATGCGCAGTCCAATGACTTCCAAAACCGTGAGTTGAAGAACAATTTGCGGGGGAGCGAGAGGCTTCATTAAAAATTGGGAGGGTAGGCAACTCTGCAATAGGCTCAGTGGTAATCAGTAATAAATGGCTAGAATAACTATAGCTGAAGGACCTATATGCAGGAAAACAATATTTTTTTTTATGCATTTTAATGAGAATATACATACATCATGTAACAGTTCCATTATTTATTATAAGTAGATCTTTCCTCTAAATAAAATAATTTATATTATTGATAAAAACATTTTCCTGAATTTAATGTATGTATTTAAAACAATTCAACAGATGTTAACCTTATACAGTAGATATTCCAGCTGGAAACTTCCTGCATAAACCTTTATCTTGAATTGATTTTCATAATTAATTAATAATCATAAGTAAATGTATGTTAAATAAATAGCTGCATCTCTCTCACTGAAACTAAAAACATGGGCAATCTCACTCCAGACAACTGTACCTATTTTACTGCAGAAAAGTTTGTGAACACGTCTCTGGATTTTCATGGTCCATTTGTTTAATTATCATTTTATTTACTATTACATATAGATGTCCTTCTTAATTAATATTTTTTTCATAAAATACTGCTCATTTCAGCAAAACATTTGATAGTTTTGTAGATTCATCACTGGTACCGTGGGGATGATTTAGCAAGGATTGAAATTGCAAAGCTGCAAGCAGGCAGTTTTGCAATCCCGGCCTTTGCTAATATGCAAATGCAGCAGGAGGTGTATGCTGTCCCTGGTTTGCCGCTGCCTGACGTGTCACGTGATCCACTGAGGAGCAGCAGCAGCAGGGAAGCAGGGAGGAAATGGAGCCGACCTACGCCGGGCACACACACAGCACAAAGGCCCAGCTCTGCACCTCCACTGTTTCAGCAGCTGTTTGTGAGTGTGACATAAATGACAGAATGTGTGTGTGTATATATATATATATAATATATATATATATATATTATATATAATATATATGTGTGTGTATAAATATATATATAAGTGTATATAAATAATATATGTGTGTATATATGCTTATATGTGTGTATATATGCTTATATGTGTGTATGTAAATATATATATATATATATACAGTATATAGATATGTTTATATATATATATATAATGTTTTTATATTTATATATATATATATATATATGCGTACCCCCAGCTGGAGCTATATATATATTTTATATATATATATATATATATATATATATATATTAGGGATGTGCAGGCTCGGTTCTATACTCGGTTCTGTTCGTTTTTTTTTACCGAATCTTATTGGGTTTCAGCTGTCACGAGTTTTGGATAACCAATAAGATTCGGTAAAAAAAAACGAACGGAACCGAGTAGAACCGAGCCTGCACATCCCTAATATATATATATATATATATATATATATATATATATATATAACTTATATATTTAAATTCCTGGAGTGCTGTGAATTACTTGCCTATCCTTAGGGGTATTTCACATGGGATTGTACACGTTATGGCAAAGGCACTCAGGTGGATGTACTTGGACTTATACGAGTGCTAAAACATTTGCTTTGTATGTGTGTGTGTGTGTATATATATATATATATATATATGTATATTATATATATATATATATATGTACGTACACTACATAACATTGATATAGATGCAGGATGGATGTGTGGGTTGAGGGGGGCCCCAGAGATATAAGTGTAAAGGGCCCCAAAATTTCTGTTGCCGGCCCTGGGTGTATGCCACCCCCTGCAGCATTTGCGATCCCAGCACTGTGACAGAGGTCACAGGCTGGGATCACAATCGGTGGTCGATAGTCGCAAGAGTGGACGGCGCGGGGCCACTGGCCAGTTGAGTAAGCCTCAGCTTACCCAGGCTGGCCGAGTTGTGAGACCAGGAAGCTGCATCAGTCGACATGGTCCCTGGCCTTGCCACTTCCGGAAAACGGGAAGTACACGCCCCCGCTTCCGGGAACGCCGGCTTAGTCAGGCAGAGGCATCGAAGGGGCTGCGTGCGACTTAGCAGGACTCATTCTGTACACTTGCAGATAATCGTGAATCTGCAATCAGCAGTGGACTTGTGTGCACTGCTGAATCAGGCCCTGCATACTTTTTGCATATGTATGTTCAATGAGGGTAAGGTGAACTCAAACAGGACAGATAATAGGGTAGTCATAGGGATCACAGATTCCAAAGCATACTTCAAGTATTTGTTTAACAAGGAGAAGGGATTTGGGTTCTATTTCGTTGTGGGGCACATTTATAATACTTGACATGGTATAGATGGTATATGGTATATGATGCCCTCATCCAGTGAAGCTAAATACCAGTGAATACAAAGTTAATCTGAGTCAGTGCAAAAACGTAAATTTTCAAAATACTAAAAGGCAGCATTTTTCCCAATGTGTAATCATTTGTAAGACTGTAGGGGCCTAATAAATAGTGCGTGCAGACATCACTGCAATCATGCCTCTAGGGAAGTCCAAAGAAAAGGGACCTATAGTTTGATAACCGTGACAAGAAAACAGGAGACTAATGGGTACTATAAGGATGTTGATTTAGGCAAAAGTGTTGACACAGTTTTCCTATTTGATGGAGAATCTGACATTTGGAACAGGCTTAACATATAAACATTTATTATACTGGTTTGGTAGAAAGAGAGATAACCATACAAGAAGTGTTTGTGTACTCCTTTTCTCATGTCCAGAAAATATAAAGGGCAATAAATCTACATAGTAAATAAATAATGTCTCCCCCTATGTTAGTGTCTAGGTAATAAATATATAGTGTAAACATACCACCTCACATTGTATATGACCCATCTCATATCAGTACTGGCTAGTAGTAGATAACTAGGGCTCAGTATAAATGATTACTTAGACCAGCCTGGTATTGAGATAAACAGGATGTAACATTCATGACTAAAATGTACCAATACATAAATATGTATTTTCCACCTTCCCTACTCCGTTATCTACCTCTGTAAAGAGAACATGTTGTCAGTCCATCTCTCCATTAATCATCTTAATGTTAGTATCTCTCTTACTTACAGTATGTAAAATGTTGGAATAGAGGAGAGATGGATATAGCTGAATCTAGACAGAGGATAGATGTTATATTGGTGCTATGGTCAGCTTCTAATGTGACTTTCTTCATGAACACCATTGTTGTTTTTTTTGCTTTGATTTTATATATTCCAGGTGTCAAACTGCTGAAAGAAGATAGGAGAACCATTGTGGAGAGTGAAGAAACCGATGGATAGAGAATAATTTGTTCAGCTTAACAGTTCTACATAACTCAATAATCTTTTTCAAGTACTATAGTTGAGAATGAAATATAGCAATGTGTAATGGAACATTTTGTAATTTTTATAACTGATTTGTATATTTTGTTTGTATGATGAAAATACATGGTTGAGTAACAATTAAAATTGTGTATGCAACTTTTTTTTAGATAGTGCATATACCTATATAGTGCCTAATTACTTCCATATTAAATTCCATATTATGAGGTTCTAGGGAAGCCAAGCGTAGGGTAATTACAGTAATGTATTTGCTATATTATGTAGCTGGATGAGGACAAAGGTAAAGGGAGAGATAAATGGAAGCATATCTCAACTAAAAGCAAAGGGCTCCATACATCAGCAATCAGTTGAGGCAATTCCCCATTTTGCAGATGATTGTATAAAAATATCTGCAATGTATGGGGTTCACAGATTGCCGATTCTGACCAAAAGTGACCAGAATTGGTAAATCAGGTTGTCCAACATGTTGGTTTTTTACTCAATCATGGCTGTAGATTACTAGTGTATGGTAACAATCAGCTGATTTGCTGACTTTTACAAGTAAACGGCAGAGCTTTTCATGATTGGCAGATCTGTGATTTACTATCTGCAAATCACTGAAAACTCTCTGCAATGTATGGGTGCAGATTGGGGAATTGTTAAATCCAGAAAAAAAACAATCATTGAATCATTTAATCGTTTTTTTTTTTTTTTTTTTTTCTCTGATTGCTGATGTTTGGGCCCCATAAGTCCTATAAAAAATGTCTGAAGCATTTTTTATTCCAGTTGCTAAAATGTAATCTGTTTTTGCACAGTAGGGTGAATGCTTCCAACTTTGGAGGTACTTTTAGTTTTTTATGAACTTGTACAAACTTTTCCCTTCTACTCCTTACGATATGTGCATATAAAGATATTTAAATTTTTCTTAAGAACTAGGAACACTGGTGCACACCAGGAATTTGACTTTGTGACTAGTGATGTGGTGTGAATGACCAGTGCTTGTGTGGGTGTTGTGTGCACAGGGAGAGTGGCTAGCACCATCGAGGGCATAGCTAATACATAAAAATATATACACCACTATACATAGTAACAAGAGGAGATTCGCACCCACAAACTGCTTAAATTAATAGAGGGTGCTTAGTAAAAACATAATGATCCAGATAAACACTGGCCAAAAGCCAGACTGGCACAACACCAAGTAGTAAATATAATTGCCAAATGATTCGCAAGCCAAAAATATTCTAAGCCATGATATTCAAATAAAGGTAAATTAATGGTATACTTATCATATACTTATACTTTTCATATCCTTATTATATGAGCAAGCGCCGCGGTCAGATCCGATGGAACCCGATGTACCGATGGTTGTATATACTTCCTGGAGATGACGTACGCTAGTGGGCGACTAAAGACAGGCTGGTGGGCATCTGAAAACACAAAGAGATCGCTCGCCAAGATGTAGTGGGCATGCTTATGCCTTGCCGTGCAAGCGGCTGCCTTGACATCACTTAGCTGAATTTCCATATGCTGGGAGCGAGCGGCCGCATCTAGCGAGCGGCTCTGAATCAGGTCCCAAGTTCTGAGTGAAACATTCCCACCACAATCAGATAGTTGGCAGACATTCTCCTACAGTATCTGTTCTTGCAGGTTTCACCACCTTCTGGTGACTTAAACTTAGTTGCTGCTTGGACAGATACTTGAATTTTGGGCCATGTTTGGAAAAGAAATAGGTACGTAATGTGCATCTTCTGGAAGTCTGAGTAGCAAATAAACAGTCTAGCTCCTCCAACCAGTTCCAACACTGGGCACTGGATCAATAGCATTAAAATGTAACATATCAGCCTATTTCCCCTAAAAATACACACACTACATATTACTGGTAGCCCTGTTACATCAATATTATATCCACTACATGAATAACCCACATATTACAGCAACCTAAACCCCCCCTCCTCACACATTCCATCAATACCCCTACATACACACATTACAGCAGTTCTTCTCCATACACACACATTACAACAATACCCTCCACACACAACACATTACAGCTATATGTGTACACTGAAGTGCCAAAAGTATTCGCATAGATGCCTAGTATCAAGTAGGACCACCTCTAGCCTGGCGAAGTACAGCAACTCAACGTGGCATTCATTCCACAAGTGATGTAATTTTTTTCATTGTACAGTATGTCGCAGTGGGGATAAACCAGTTTTATATGATTACCCTTGCTATGTACTCTGTGGCGTCACAAGGGGGGTGCGGGCCGCATCTGGGTGTCACCCGTCGAGGGGTGACACCAAGGTGTAGACTCCCCCTCAGTGACAGGTGCCAGGTGCTGCACTCTATAATAAGTGCAGCACTTGGCTCCTGACAACTGTGAGGGATCCGGCCAACACTGCACACAGGGCATTCCACACCTCCGGCACCCCCCTTTCCCCCCAGTAATGACGGGACCACGGGGGTTCAGCCACGAGGCCACGTCCCCTTCCCACGTGGCCATGCCCCAGTGCACGAGGCCATGTCCCCTTTTCGGCAGGCATACAGTATCCCTCCCCGTACCAAGTGACACCGCGGGGAGGGACACCACTATATGTACTAGTCGCGCTAACTGCTGTCCGTGTGAGTCACTTTCCCGGGGTACATTTGTGAAAGACTCCTCATGAGAATCTAATGGTGCGTACACACGGGAGAATCATCAGCGACAGCGATATCGCCGAACGATCTCCCGGACAGAGGCCCTGATTCAGACCCGCTTGCAGCTCGCAGGTCTGATGGGCGTGTTCTTTGTTTTTTGGGATTTTTTTCTCTGGCTTCTCGCTAAGCTGTGGGAGACCTCCCACAGCTTGTACGAGCGGCCAGGAGGCCGTCGCGATTATCGCGACCATCGGCCTTGCGATGAGACCCTGTAGTAGGGTCTCGGCTACCGCAAGGCCGAGTGGACTTCCTGCTCTATTAGAGCAGGAAGTCCACTACTGACATCAGTAATGATGTCAGTAGGGCCTCCCATGAACGCCAGGTGTTCCTAAGGGAACGCCTGCGTTTGTGTTGCCACCCCCCCTCCCCACCTACTAAACGGGGTGAGCTGTTACTCACCATCCACAGCCGCCCCATCTTGTAGCGAGCCCCGTAGTGACTGAGCTGCAGTTGCTGGATGGGGCTCGCGCACGTGCACGCCGGAAGCGGCGCGTGTGCAGTGGGGGACCATCGACCCGCTTGAGAGCGCTGTGCGCTTGCGAGCGGGTCTGAATCAGGCCCAGAGGCTGTGGAAGATTGATTGCAAGATACCTCTCCTGTGAGAATGCCTCTATAGGCATAAAGCAGTTTACATAATCTGAGAATGGTGTACATGCCCGCCAAGAGCCGTGGCGGGCCCCAGTAATAGGGGGCGTGGCCTAATAGCGGGAGGCGTGGCCACGCCCCCTTGCCGATAAAAAAAAAAAAAGATTTGCAGCCCGGCGCAAAGCCAGGGGGGACGTGATCAGTGTGATCGCTCTCCCCACAGGCTTAGGAGGCTGCTGTGGCTGCTGCTCAGCAGCCACGAGCAGTCCCCACTGCAGCTCAGCACACGCTCCCCCCCCTCTCGGCACCCCTGATGGTGTAATGCAAAGGGACCAAATGATGAAAAGCATCGAGGTCAGACTTCAGTCCCCATTGATAATAATTAATGGGGACTGCGGTCTGCAGCAGTAGTTAACCTTTTGTGGGAGATATCTGCGAAATCCTCCTACATTAGGCTGTTGTTACATAAAATGTTGCGGAAACCACAATTTCAACATAATATTATGAATAACCATCTTGATAAGTAGACCCAAAGAGACTATCACTGCCATACAGAACACCAGATAGCCATTGTCTATATAACAACCCAAACCCCATATAATAAATCTGTGCAGTGTCTGATTTCTGCTTTTTGACACAACCTTTTACATTTACTATATACTGCTAACTAGAGATGAGCGCTTCAGATTCTGTGGAATCCGAACCGCTCCGAACATGGGAATCCCAGTCCCACCCGAGCCCAGGCTCGGGTACTCCCGTCGACTCGGATCCCCAGTGCGAGCCGAACGTCAGCTCTTGCAAGAGGCGAGAGTTCGCCTCTACATAAGGCGCCGAGTCCTGCGACTCGGCGCCATTTCTCCTGCACGTTCCGCACTGTGCACTGCTCTGCTACTGGGCTGGCTGGCTGAGTGGGACAAGTGGCTGTATAGGAGGCAGGCTGATGTATGCTGCGCAATGCTCTGCTGATCACTGGCTGGATGAGTGGGACAAGTGGCTGTGCTGGCAAAGTGGCTGTATATGGGGCACATTGCACGCTGATGCTGCGCTATACTCTGCTGATTAAGTGCTGTGTCCAGAGACTCACAAGTGGCTGTGCTGGCAAAAGTGACTGTGTAAGGTGGCACCCTGACTGCACGGTGATGTATGCACCGCTATACTAATTAAAGTGTCGAGACTCACAAGTGGCTGTGTGTAAAAAAAAAAAAGTAAAAAAAAGTGGTGCTGTACCCCACTGTGTATACAAGCACCGTGACTCCGTGGGCCTTAGCCCTCTGTGTATAAAATAAAAGCACCGTGACTCCTTTGGCCTTAGCCCTCTGGGTATACAAGCACCGTGACATTGTGGGCCTTAGCCCTCTGTGTATAAAATATAAGCACCGTGATTCTGTGGGCCTTAGCCCTCTTTGTACAAAATAAAAGCAGAGTGACTCCGTGGGCCTTAAGGTGGCCATACACGGTGAGATTCAAAAGTTGGTCAGATCAGTTGTACGGTTTCACTTGAAAATTCTTCCCTTCAGATACAGGACGATTTGTATTTAAAATGCAACTATTTCACATAAGACCATACGATATGATCAATCACATCACATAATGTGTGTCAATTCCTACACGATCAGTTGAGATCTCTCTGCAAAACCATCTGATCTGCAATCCAACAAGACGACGTCAGGGACGCGCATCGAGGTCGCAGAAGACTCAAAATACAACTATTTTCAAATGATTGGTCTGTCCAATCTGTAGACACTGCCCAAATCGTGTGATCAATCGTCCCGTGTATGGCCAGCATAAGCCCTCTATGTCTAAAATAAAAGCACTGTGACACCGTGGGCTTTAGCCATTTGTATATACAAGCACCGTGACTTTGTGAGCCTTAGCCCTCTGTGTACAAAATAAAAGCACTGTGACTTTGTGGGCCTTAGCCCTCTGTGTATACAGGCACCATGACTCCGTGGGCCTTATCCCTCTGTGTATACAAGCACCGTGACTTTGTGGGCCTTAGCCCTCTGTGTATAAAATAAAAGCACCGTGACGCCGTGGGCCTTAGCCTTCGGTGTATACAAGCACCGTGACTCCATGGGGCTTAGCCCTCTGTGTTACACAAGCACTGTGACTTTGTGGGCCTTAGCCCTCTGTGTATAAATTAAAAGCACAGTGACTCTGTGGGCCTTAGCCCTCTGTGTATAAAATAAAAGCACTGTGACTCTGTGGGCCTTAGCACTCTGTGTATACAAGCACCGTGACTCCGTGGGCCTTAGCCCTCTATTTATAAAATAAATTAAAAGCACAATGAGTCCGTGGTCCTTAGTCCTCTGTGTATACAAGCACCGTGACTAATTGGGCCTTAGCCCACTGTATACAAGCATTGTGACTTCTTGGGCATAAGCCCACTGTGTATACAAGCTCCTGGGCCTTAGCCCTCTGTATACAAGCGCTGTGACTTCTTGGGCATAAGTCCTCTATGTATACAAGCTCCATGACTGCTTGGGCCTTAGCCCACTGTATACAAGCACTGTGACTTCTTGGGCATAAGTCCTCTATGTATACAAGCTCCGTGACTGCTTGGGCCTTAGCCCACTGTATAGAAGCATCGTGACTCCATGGGCCTTAGCCCACTGTATAGAAGCACCGTGACTCTGTGGTGTATGTGCCGCTGCGCCACTGCTCTGTCACTTAGTAAAAAGTCAGCTCACTGTAACCTTTAGCCAATAATGGTGAAAACAATATTATAAGCTGTGAGGTGGTCTAAATTGACTGTAAATGGCTGGAAATTAATGTTATTGAGGTTAATAAAACTCCAGGAACAATAAGAAGCCCAAATTATGTGATTTTAGCTTTATTTTATAACTTTTTGTAAAAAAAATCCAAATCCAAAGCCAGTCACGGCAGGTTAGGCAAATCCAAATCCAAAGCCGGATGACGAATCAGAGCCAAATCCAAATCCAGCAAAAATGGTCTGGCGCACTTTCCTACTGCTAACAGCATACTTGCTAACTCTCCATGATTGTCAGGGAGACTCCCTGAAATAGTAGCAATCTTCCTGACTCCCTAAAGAGTCTAGCAATCTCCCTGA
Organism: Taudactylus pleione; assembly: GCA_031769625.1. Classification (NCBI taxonomy): domain Eukaryota; kingdom Metazoa; phylum Chordata; class Amphibia; order Anura; family Myobatrachidae; genus Taudactylus; species Taudactylus pleione. The sequence goes on from JAUIMM010000053.1 coordinate 6,896,895, forward strand.
TTGCACCTTACCCCCATTATGTAGCTGGTATATACTTGGGGGAAAAAAAGAAATCATAGATACTGTATATACATTCAAATGATATAATCAGTGCTATTTCCCTGCATTGGCTATAAGGCACTTTTTTTTCAATCAATAGTGCCTTTTACATACAACGGCTTTCAGACATTTTTAATGTTGTTGTTTTTTTTCTAAATGTATTGGGCATGCGCAGAAGCCGCAGCAGCAGCAGAATAGAAAAAGCTGGCATGTGTGTAAGGAAACATTGTAACATATACTCCAGTGCCTTGCAGGTACGACATGGACATGGCACGGCAGCCGTCTTTGTCAGTGGATATTCCCGGCTATAACACAGCGACCGTGCCATGTCCGTGTAGTCTGAAAGGACCCATCCATTTCCATACTTAATTACATTTTACACACGGCAAAAAAACTGCCCTTTTTTTGCCGGACTGTGAAAACCGGCATGTCTGAAATAGCCCTATGGCTACATGCATTTTCATATGAGGTCTCTCATGGCCACTTATGTGGAACCCTTTGTAAAATAAAATACATGAGCAAGCTCAGATAAGTATCAGCGTGTTTTCATCAACAAATAGTTCTTACTAACTGCTTTGGGGATCGTTTACATTTGGATGTAAGTAAATGTTATGACACGTCTTTCAGATGTAGCAGTACACATCTACTTTACAGGCTATTTCACACCTGCCGGTAAAAAAAAAGGCAGTTTTTTTGCCGTGTAGTATTTTTAATCATGCATGAAAACAGATGGGTACTTTCAGAGGGCATGGTCACCATGTTACAGCAAGGAATATCCACTGACAAGGACGGCCGCCGTGCTGTGTCCGCAAGTCAGTGAGCACAAATTCCAATGTTTCCTTTCACACAGAACGTCTTTTTTTACCTTGTACCCACCCACAACTCCATCTGCTGCTGCGCATGCCTACTACTTTAAAAAAAAAACCACAGCATTAAAAAGGGCTTAAAGAAACTGATTGCCGGAAAAAAAACGTATGGTTTTGGACGTTTTTTTGCTGGCCGGTCAAAACCGGCGTGTGTGAAATAGCCCTACCGCTGCATTCAAAGATGTTGCATTCACAATATCCCTGAAAAGTTTTTTCAAAAGTAGGCAAGTATGGCTATCAGTCACACTGTCACCGTCAGTGCCCCCAAACCAATAGTAAGGAATACGATGAACACCAGCACTTGTGAGTTCGACACAGAAGTAGTTTTTGCACTGCACATGCTGCTGATACACAATGCTGTTGGCAGGGGAGCTGAGCAGTAAAGTTAGCATGGGTGCTGGCAGCTCACTCACGCCAGGTAAGTTGAGCTGCATGGTGTATTGAGATTGTACAAGGTAAAAGGGATTTTGAATAAGGAAGGCTATCACTCTTTTTTGCAATGCCATGCCATATCCTGTGGACAGCGCTTGATTGGAGCCAATGTCCTCCTCCAACAGGACAATGACCCAAAGCACACCTCCAAATTATGCAACCCCATTGAGCTGTTGTGGGAGCAAGAAGTGCCGATCAAGCCAATCCAACTTGTGGGAGGTGCTTCAGGAAGCGCGGGGTGAAATTTCTTCAGATTACCTCAACAAATTAACAGCTAGAATGCCAAAGGTCTGCAATGCTGTAATTGCTGCAAAAGGAGCATTCTTAGACAAAAGTTTGAAGGACAAAATTATTATTTCAAATAAAAATCATTATTTCTAACCTTGCCAATGTCTTGACTATGGCGCTCGCTCTGAATCAGGGCCGTCCTTCTTAATTTTTAGAGCAGCCTCCTGGCTACTTGTATAGCTGTGGGTGACCACCCACAGCTATAGCGAGCGGCCAGGAAGATGGTCGCGATGGTCAAGACCATCGCGACCATCAGGCTTGCGACGAGACCCTTGTGGTAGGGTCTCATTGCCGCAAGCCCTGGAGTGCTTTCGGCTCTATCTTTTCAGTGCTTTCTTTTCTAAATACTATATATATATATATATATATATATATAGATTATTGCATTGATCCTAAGAGAATCAAAAGCGAAGTCAGCACACCAGACAAATTTCATCAAAAAAGGTTCATTTGTATTTTTAACGTAACCATGTAAGTCGGATTGCTAAAAAATGCATGTCACAGCTGAATTACAGACTGAATACTCAACAGTGCCTGGTGACCACATGCGTTGTGAAAAGTCATAAGCCCGACGGCCGTTTTCAGAGCTTGGTACTCGTACGGATGAGATGGAACGTAAAATGGATGAGGTGATCCAATTTCAACAGGAGATGGAACATTCCTTGTCCACCATGCAAGTAGACATTTATTTACTCCAAGATCAGCAGGAGGATATCAAGAATAGAGCCCGAAGGAATAATCTGCGGATTAAGAATATCCCTGAATCCACTGAACCGGCTCAATTGGAAGACCTTCTCATTCGCTTCTTTCAACACCTGTTACCTACTACTCCAGTTGATCAGTTTGTTATGGACAGAGCTTATCGCCCATTGCGGGCAAAGCCGGCACAATCGGCTCCTCCACAAGATGTGGTGTTACGGTGCCACTACTTCAAGACGAAGGAGTGGTTGCTGGCCGCGGCTCGAGAGAGGGACAAATGTATCTTCGACTCGCATCACCTAATGGTCTTCCAAGATCTCTCCCCTATGACCTTAAAGACACTTTGATTTCCAGGATTATACTCAGGTTCTTCGGGATGGGGTTTTCCTTTCTCTCTGCTTGTTTCGTCAGAAGGGAGTCAATTGTCCGCTAAATCCAAAGAAGATGCTCTTCGACTACTGACTAAGCTCAACCTGTCCCTTCCTGGGGTTACGACTGCTTCAACATCTCAAGTGAGTCCAGCTAACAAGCAGTCCTCTGGCTCTCCCATACCTCCAAGGGCTCCAAAGCATGTTTGGTCAACAGTGCCTTCTACATCTACATCTCCCCGCAATCCACCTTGAGCTTGGTTCTCCATTCATCCTAGTTATAGCTATACCAATTTAATTTTTTGCTAACCTTTTTTGTGTTATTACAGAATTGGGTTGGTTTATTTATGATGTCTTATCTAGTATGCAATGTTTATGTGATGTATCTGCGCTTCTGCAGGTTTGGATTTTTTCTTCTGTTTCTTTAGATCTTTCTTCCTTTTGTGTGTATATATATATATATATATATATATATATACAAATTGGGATAAGTGTATTCTTTTTTGATACACAGTATATTATATGTGTTATCTTTTGGTCATGTTGGCAGTGTGACCTCAGTTTTTTATTTTGATTTATATATGTTTCTATATGTCAGATAATTTCGGTATTTGTGATCTGTATTGAGTGGGATTCTTTTTTCAGAAATATCAGTTGGTGTAAGGCCAGTGTCTTGCCCCTTCGGGTCAATATGACCCTCTCTGAGCTTTGGTGGGATTTTCTCTCCTACCTTGCCTCTTCTAGGTTCTCTTCCCTCTTGGGGTTTACGGGTCTTACATTTTTTTTATGTACTATTTTAGTCTGTTTTCTTTTTTATTCTTGTTTTCCTTGTTTTCCTTTTTTTGTCTTGTTCTTACTTTGATTTTGTTTTTCTCTTTTGTTTTTTTCTGGGGGGCCATTTCTCGTTATATTTGACAGATTTTTATTTTCATTATAAATGTAAATTTTTATTGTAACCCATAATGTTAAGGGTTTACACAGCCCACAAAAGTGGACCAAGTTATTTTTTGATTTAAAGCGACTGTCTGGTGATTTGATTTTTCTCCAGGAAATGCATTTCTGAAGTTCTTCCCACCCTGAACTCCACTCCCCAAGGTATCCTGTTGTTTTTCATGCTGTGATCATTCATAAAAAAAAAGGGGAGTGGTGGTTCTAATTGCTAGTCATTTACAATTGGTACCGGAATCGTTATACAGAGATAGGAGGGGTAGGTTTATTATTCTAGTAGGTATGTTAAATAATACCCCGGTTACTTTGGTGAATGTTTATGCCCCGAATGTAAATCAATCTTCTTTTTTTGCTGCTCTAGATTAAAAAATTTCTCATTATCGTAAGGGAGAGGTCATTTTAGCAGGGGATTTTAATACAGTCCTCCATCAAAAATATAACAGATCCCACCCATTGCCTCCTTCACTGACCTATATTGGAGAACGTAATTCTAAAGCCCTACTATCCCTGCTTAAAAACCATTTACTGCTTGACACCTGGCGGGTGCAAGACCCTTTTGCTAAAGATTATACGTTCTTCTCCCAAGTGCATAAAATATATACTAGAATTGATATGATTTTTGTTGGTCAAGCCATGACTCCTCATATTAATGGGGTTAATATACACCCCATCACATGGTCCGACCACGCCCCAGTTTCATTTACTTTGTCTTGTCTATCTCCTATTTCTCTTCCTCCTTCCTGGTGCCTAAATGATTCTCTTTTACAGAACAATGATGTTTTAGTACAGATTTCCCAATTACTTAAAGATTATTTTTCCATAAATCAGGCCCCTGACATCAAAGATATGACTTTGTGGGAAGCCCACAAAGCAGTTCTTTGTGGTCATTTTATTCAAATGGCTTCTAGAATTAAACGACAACATACTCAAGCCATCTTAGATTTAACCACACAGCTTCACCAACTGGAATTAAAACATAAATCTACTCTTATTCAAACCGACCTAGATCAGCTTATTAAAATTCGAGGAGAACTTAATGTGTTATTGTCTCATAAAACAGAATTTTGCCTCCTTCGTTTAAATCAGAGGTATTATGAAAAAGGGGATAAAGCCGACAAGCTACTGGCTCGGAAATTACGAGCTAAAGTTTCATCTAAAAATATTTTGTCAATTACAACTAGAGTGGGTGATTTAACACATGACCCCAGGAAGATAGTGAAGGAATTTGAATCCTTTTATCAAAATCTGTACAACTCTAACCACAATTCTGTTCCATCTCCTTCTTTAGATAAAGACATTGATACTTTCTTGGCAAAGTGTCATCTCCCTAAATTAAGCCGCTCTAAGGTTGCTCAATTAAGTGCAGATATTTATTTAGAAGAATTAGAGGAGACGTTAAAATCTCAAAAATTTGGTAAAGGTCCTGGGCCAGACGGCTTCTCCCTACTGTACTATAAGAAATTTAAATCTATTTTATTTTCCCATTTGTGTAGACTTTTTAATGGATTTCTTAAGGGGGAGACTCTTATCTCCTCACACTTTGGAAGCTAGAATTGTTGTTATACACAAACCTGGGAAGGATCCTAATGTTTGTTCAACATATAGGCCTATATCCCTTCTCAATAATGATATTAAGTTGTTCTCCAAAATTTTGGCGACTAGACTAGGTGAGGTACTTCCACAGCTTGTCCTCCTTGATCAGGTGGGTTTCATCCCAGGCCGACAAGCCTGGGATAATACAAGGAGAACAGTTGATCTTATCTATATTATAAATAAAATTAAGATGCCTTCTCTGCTTCTCTCATTAGATGCTGAGAAGGCATTTGATAAAATGTTATGGCCTTTTATGTTTGCTACTCTTCTGAGTTTTGGTTTAGGAGGTAACAGTCTAAGAGGTATACGGACCTTGTATTCCAATCCGACAGCGAGGGTTCGAGTAAATGGAAGCGATTCTGATCTCTTTGGAATTAGTAATGGCACCAGGCAAGGCTGTCCCCTTTTCCCTTTAATCTTTGCCTTAACTATAGAACCTCTGGCTTGTTTGATTCGGTCTTCCCCTGATATTAAAGGGATTCACGTTGGTGAGAAGGAACATAAAATGTCACTCTTCGCGGATGACGTATTACTCACACTTTCCTCCCCTCATATCTCTGTCCCTATTCTTTTTCAAACTTTATCCTCTTATTCTACCCTGGGCGGTTACCAAGTTAATTATTCTAAATTGGAGGCCCTCCCGTTACATGTATCCCCAGACACCCGTAAATTATTATAACATAATTTTCAATTGGCTTGGCTTTCCAAAAATATAAAATACCTTGAAATTTATATCACTAGTTCATATAGTTCTCTTTACAAGGAAAATTTCCCATCTCTTTTTGCTAATGTGGAATCTGATCTTAAAACTTGGAGGGGCCAGATAAATTCTTGGTTTGGCAGGATGACTGCAGATAAAATGAATGTGTTACCCAGAATTCTTTATCTTATGCAGACTATACCAGTAAGAATTCCTAGTGAGGTACTGAGTCGGGTACAGGGGGCAATAATTAAATTTATCTGGCTTGGTAAGCCGCCCAGAGAGAAATTCTCTACTCTTATCAGGAGTCCCATAGAAGGTGGACGTGGTCTTTCTGATGTTCGAAAGTATTATTTTGCTACTCATTTAGGTCAAGCACTTACATGGTTTACACCTACAAGTAATCTACCATCGGTACACATTGAAACTGCTGAATCCTCCTTGTCTTCTCTGTCCTCCATTCTCACTCCCTCTACTTCTAAACAAAGTGCTCTGGGGCTTGGTCTGACTACTAAACTCACCCAATCTATATGGCTTTTATGCATTAGGCGATTTGACCTTTCTTCTTATCCATCCCCCATGACCCCCATTTGGGATAACCTAGATTTCCTTCCTGGATTGTATACCAATTGGTCACACTCGTAGTATATGCAAAAAAAATAGAATAGACACAGCTCACCAGCGCAATCACATAAATAAAATAGTGAATGTCATTCAAAAGGTAAATGATGTTAGACTTAAATCCTTTTTTTATATGGTAGTCCTCAAAAGAATAGGATTCTTGGTCCGATCTTTTCAATGGTCAGTCGTCATGAACCCCCAAGAAAAAATAGAAAGGGGTATATATAGTGTAACACAATTTAATGATCCAATATTAAAACATAATACAAACAACCAAAATGACATGGACTGATGAATCCCCCAACAGCTGAATAGGTAACAATTACCAGATCTCAGGAAAAAACTTGCATCAAACAGTCCTTTAGGAACAGTAGATGGTATGTTCACCAACAGGTATTCAGGATCCACAGCCGGCTAGGATTCCTTTTTGTCACCAATATTCAATCAGCAGGGTCCTCAGTCCATAAACACCGACGCGTTTCCACCCCTGTCCTGGGGTCTTTTTCAAGGTGCAGCAGCAAGCAGAATGACTTAAACTGCTAAACAACATTCTATATATACCCAGACTAACCTATCACATCAGCGCTAGCACAGCTGGTTCCTATACATGAATTGACTACAAATCCCATGAACCCCTGCTGTGCTAGGCCTATCAATAAGGAGACAAACCTCCCCTACGTCAAACCAGAAGGCCTCCGTAGTCATCCCATTATTGCTGGATTTGTTCCTTTCCTAATACGTTCTGTTGTTATGGGAACCGTCTCCATAACAATCTGAGCGCTATCGCTGTATTCCATACGGAACGTCACTTCCGGGTAGTTACCCGAGTAACCGGGAACTCCTTTACAATTTCTTTGTTTTTGTTGCTATGGAAGCCATCTCCATGACGATCAGGACGCCAACGCTGTATTACATGTGGAGAATCCCTTCCGGATAGTTGACGGAGTGGCTCAGGACTCCTTTATAATAAAATCCTGTATCTTCACATCTTTAATACTTAGCTGTGAATTAACATCCAGCTAATCGTCATAATGGAGTCCTACATAAACTTGGGGCATCCGGTATTAGTTTCTATAGCGTATGACATGGAATACAGACTTTAATTCTCTGCAATAAAAAGGGAATGATATCAATCATCACAGAAATATAAAAATAAAACCATAAATAAAAACAGGACCTTAAAATCAATAATAAAGTGCCCAGTGCAAATGAGTGAGTAAAAAAACTTATAGAAACCATTTAACTTCAAAGTCAAGATTTAACCCTCCAGGCTTCAACGTATTGAATTCATATATTTTCTGCATTTCCAGCTTAGCTAATTGACTTGCCAAATCCCTTTGTCTCCAGTTGCCTTTTACCCAAGTCAACCCCACAAATCTTTTTATACCCGAGGGTGAGCAATTATGATGAACTTTAAAATGGTTGGACAATGCATGCGTCTCTAGCCCTTTCCTAATGTTCCTTAGGTGCTCACTAATCCGCACCTTAAGTGGCCTACTGGTACGACCTATATAAAATAGGCCACAATTACATTCAATCGCATAAATTACATTGCTGGTGTTACATGTTATAAATTCTCTGATCGGGTTATTTTTCCCATTTATATCAATTTCAGTTGTTTTCATGGTTCCATTTCCAGAAATATGTCTACATTCCAAACATAACCCACAGCGAAAGAAACCTTTCGATTTAATGGTTGCAACAGTTTTCTTCTTGGGTAAAGCACTTTTTACCAGAGCCGATTTAATAGTAGGTGCCTTTCTGTAAATACATTTGGGTACTACTGGTAATAGTGTACCAATCACTGGATCCTTCTGAAGGATTTTCCAATGTTTCTTAAGAGAATTTTCTATTAATTTAAATTGACTACTGTAGGAAGTGATGAAAGCCCATTCATACACTCCTGAATCTTCAACCTTTAATTTATCTTTCAAAAGATCTTCTCTTGGAATTTGGTCTACTACCTTCAGAACATCATTTATTTTCTGTTCTTGATAACCACTCAATTTGAAATTAGACACCATCTCTCTCGATTGTGCCAAATAAGTATCTGTATTGGTACAATTTCGCTTCAATCGTCTCAATTGGCTGCCTGGGATTGAGTGTATCCAATTGGAATGATGGCAGCTATCTGCTTGTATATAAGACTGCGAATCTGTAGGTTTTGAATAGTTTTTGGTGTTTAGACAATTATTATCAATAAATATCGTAACATCCAAAAAATTGACAGTATTTTCATTGGCTACAAAAGTAAATTCAATATTTAAAATATTATCATTTAAATATCTAAAAAACTCCTTTAAAAGGTCCTGACTCCCCTTCCATATAAAAAATGCATCATCGATGTATCTAAGCCAGGACACCAGGTTCGCACTATATGGGTTAGGGTTCCATATCACTTCATTCTCCCATTCCCCCATAAAAATATTTGCATAACTTGGTGCGAACCTGGTGTCCATCGCTGTCCCTACTTTTTGTATATAAAAAGCATCATCGAAGTTAAAATAATTATTATTTAAAATAAACTCCACTCCCTCAGTAATAAAATTCTGTAAACCTGGTTGTAATTCACTTTTTTGTAAGCACATAGTGATAGCTTTTAACCCATCTTGATGGTTAATGATGGTATATAACGACCGGACGTCTGCTGTAACCATCGTCATACCTTCCTCCCATTGGATTGACCCCAGTCTATTTAAAAGGTCTTTGGTATCTTTCAAATGAGACCTATTTGTGACTACCAAAGGTTGCAGGTAGAAATCTATAAACTCAGATAGGTTAGAAGTAGCTGAATTTACTCCAGAGACTATCGGTCTTCCGGGTGGAAGAAAATAAATGATGTTCTGAAGGTAGTAGACCAAATTCCAAGAGAAGATCTTTTGAAAGATAAATTAAAGGTTGAAGATTCAGGAGTGTATGAATGGGCTTTCATCACTTCCTACAGTAGTCAATTTAAATTAATTTAAATTAATAGAAAATTCTCTTAAGAAACATTGGAAAATCCTTCAAAAGGATCCAGTGATTGGTACACTATTACCAGTAGTACCCAAATGTATTTACAGATAGGCACCTACTATTAAATCGGCTCTGGTAAAAAGTGCTTTACCGAAGAAGAAAACTGTTGCAACCATTAAATCGAAAGGTTTCTTTCGCTGTGGGTTATGTTTGGAATGAAGACATATTTCTGGAAATGGAACCATGAAAACAACTGAAATTGAGATAAATGGGAAAAATAACCCGATCAGAGAATTTATAACATGTAACACCAGCAATGTAATTTATGCGATTGAATGTAATTGTGGCCTATTTTATATAGGTCGTACCAGTAGGCCACTTAAGGTGCGGATTAGTGAGCACCTAAGGAACATTAGGAAAGGGCTAGAGATGCATGCATTGTCCAACCATTTTAAAGTTCATCATAATTGCTCACCCTCGGGTATAAAAAGATTTGTGGGGTTGACTTGGGTAAAAGGCAACTGGAGACAAAGGGATTTGGCAAGTCAATTAGCTAAGCTGGAAATGCAGAAAATATATGAATTCAATACGTTGAAGCCTGGAGGGTTAAATCTCGACTTTGAAGTTAAATGGTTTCTATAAGTTTTTTTACTCACTCATTTGCACTGGGCACTTTATTATTGATTTTAAGGTCCTGTTTTTATTTATGGTTTTACTTTTATATTTCTGTGATGATTGATATCATTCCCTTTTTATTGTAGAGAATTAAAGTCTGTATTCCATGTCATACGCTATAGAAACTAATACCGGATGCCCCAAGTTTATGTAGGACTCCATTATGACGATTAGCTGGATGTTAATTCACAGCTAAGTATTAAAGATGTGAAGATACAGGATTTTATTATAAAGGAGTCCTGAGCCACTCCATCAACTATCCGGAAGGGATTCTCCGCATGTAATACAGCGTTGGCGTCCTGATCGTCATGGAGATGGCTTCCATAGCAACAAAAACAAAGAAATTGTAAAGGAGTCCCCGGTTACTCGGGTAACTACCCGGAAGTGACGTTCCGTATGGAATACAGCGATAGCGCTCAGATTGTTATGGAGACGGTTCCCATAACAACAGAACGTATTAGGAAAGGAACAAATCCAGCAATAATGGGATGACTACGGAGGCCTTCTGGTTTGACGTAGGGGAGGTTTGTCTCCTTATTGATAGGCCTAGCACAGCAGGGGTTCATGGGATTTGTAGTCAATTCATGTATAGGAACCAGCTGTGCTAGCGCTGATGTGATAGGTTAGTCTGTGTATATATAGAATGTTGTTTAGCAGTTTAAGTCATTCTGCTTGCTGCTGCACCTTGAAAAAGACCCCAGGACAGGGGTGGAAACGCGTCGGTGTTTATGGACTGAGGACCCTGCTGATTGAATATTGGTGACAAAAAGGAATCCTAGCCGGCTGTGGATCCTGAATACCTGTTGGTGAACATACCATCTACTGTTCCTAAAGGACTGTTTGATGCAAGTTTTTTCCTGAGATCTGGTAATTGTTACCTATTCAGCTGTTGGGGGATTCATCAGTCCATGTCATTTTGGTTGTTTGTATTATGTTTTAATATTGGATCATTAAATTGTGTTACACTATATATACCCCTTTCTATTTTTTCTTGGGGGTTCATGACGACTGACCATTGAAAAGATCGGACCAAGAATCCTATTCTTTTGAGGACTACCATATAAAAAAAGGATTTAAGTCTAACATCATTTACCTTTTGAATGACATTCACTATTTTATTTATGTGATTGCGCTGGTGAGCTGTGTCTATTCTATTTTTTTTGCATATTCTGTTTGGTGGAGGTGAGGAGAACTCCTTTAGACACAGAATACCTTAGCTGCTCTGATCACACTTTGCGCACTCTAGTCTCTTCACACACTGTTTCAAAACACTCGTAGTATAATCTACCATCACGTCCTAGGTTTTTGTATGATTTTATACAGGGCACTACCTTGTATTCACTGGAGGATTTGGTACAAAAATATCAAATTTCTTGCCCAATTCTCTATGAATACTTTCAAATTAGATCATTTCTTAATTCTTTCCCTAAAGATTCTATTTGTACGCCTCTTGAGAGGTTCTGTTATTACACACCTACGAGACAGGGTATTATATCTATCTTATATCGCCTACTCTGTTCTTCAGTTTCTGTAGATTCACTATCCCATGAAGTGGCATGGGAAAAGGATTTGGGCCCTCCTCCTAGTGAGGAATCTTGGCAAATTATTAGAAGTAATGTGGCAAAATCTTCTATCTCCACCCTGATAAAAGAAAACTCTTATAAAATGTATACAAGATGGTATTTGGTTTCCACTAGATTGTGTAGGATTTTCCCATCCTCTTCCCCACTGTATTGGCGGAATTGTGGTATACGGGGGGGATTTTATACATATTTGGTGGTCATGTCCCAAAATTATTCATTACTGGAATGAGATAAAATCCCTACTAAATAATGTATTTCAAACTTCGGTCCCTTTAAGCCCATGGACCGCTCTATTGGGGCTACCTGTCTCTGGACTGAATTCCGTTTCAAACAAACTAGTTCTTCAAATTTTACATGCTGCAAGATGTAGTTTGGCCAAGACTTGGAAACAACCTTTCCCACCTGCAATACATTTAGTGCATTCCAAGATTTGGTTTATTGCTAATATGGAGAAAATTACTTTTGCTCTTAGGGATCAGTCAGACAAATTTAATAAGATCTGGGACCCATGGTTTAATTATTCAACCACTACTGTACCTAGAATCTGATTCCTTGTCTCACTAAATACTATACATAATAATAATAATAATAATAATAATAATAATAATAATAATAATAATAATAATAATAATAATAATAAAAAAAGCTATGGTTATATGTGTTTAAGTTGGGTTCTAATGTGTTATTATTTTTGTTTCTGTTTTCTTCTAATTTCTTTCTCTTTTTTATTTTTTTTTGCTTTTTCTTTCTTTTATTCATTCAAATTTGATATGAAAATGTAAGGTGAATGCTTATATTGTTTGATATATTATGTTCTTGATATCTTTAACGATTTGTTGTCAATAATATTGCATTCTCCTTTTTTTTAATAAAAATTATGGTTACAAAAAAAAAATTACAGTGAAGTAAAATTCATATCAATTCACAAAAAATATTTTTTTTGTGTGTGTGTGCGTTAGCAACTTAGTTGTGCTATTATTGTTTGGTGACACTGCAGGCGAGACCGCAGTTTATCGTCCACGTATTTGTGACTCTGCAGGTGGCCTATCTGCACATCTATTAGATGTATAAAAAACCTCCTCCAGATCAAAGATGTCTTTTAGGAACTGAAGAACTTGATCTTAGATTGATCTTCCCTCATTTTTTTTTTTAAGAATCAAAACATTAAAATAAATAAATTAATCAATTCTTCCGTCCTTTCCCTGTCTTCAGTCCATAAACATATTCCAACTCCGTCGGGCCTCTGACCTAGTTAAGGAAAACATTCTTGGTTTTTAAACTTCCTAGGGGTCGTATAGTTTATTAAAATGCCATCCTGTCTACCACTGCAGTGCCACTGTGTGCCATGATGCAAGCTGAACTGCCACATGTTAGTGCACTGTTGTCGCTTAGCTTAGTTAACCAGCTAGCTGGATGCAACCTTTTGGCCTAAACTAGATGAAATCAATATTGTGAGCTGTGAGGTGGTCAAAACTGACTGTAAATAAATGTTATTGAGGTTAATAATACTCTAGATCCCAAATTATGTGATTTTAGCTGTGGTTATGAATACAGATCCAAAATAAATAAAAAAACACGGCAAGGGTGGTTTTGGCAAAACCAAATCCAGGTCCAAACCATGAGGAGATACAGATCAAAAACCAAAACACGGGGTTGGCGCACATCCCTACTAACCACCCCCCTTCGGCTGCGGCAATAAGGTATGACAACACATTTGTATTTCCACTCATTTATCTGGATATCAAATTTAAACCTTGAAATTATCATCAGATGAGTGGAGGAGAGCGCCATCTTGTGGAAATTTTTGGCATTGGCCAAAATGCAGATCGTTTCCTTTATGTATCATTTTGTATGTATTTTAATCTTATTTGTTCATTAATGAACCTCCAATGGTTAATATGTTAGGGAAGCTGTTCTGTCATACTTGTGCAGTGTTAAGAACAGTCCACTTCAGCATTAACTAATGTATTTTTCAGAATTTGGGGTTTTTATCTAATAATATAATGCTGTCAGAAGCTGTGGGTTTTGACAATGCTCGGAAAAAAGAATTTAGATGTTTAAGGTGATTAATAATTTAATCATTATTAAAAAATGGCAGAAGAGAATGCATATTTTATCATGAGTTCTTGGAATGTCATTGTATCCATGGACATTGTTCAGACAATCTCCTAAATATTTTAGGCTTGCTGTGATCATTAAGTATCTAGAGAGCATGTAGGGAAGCTGGAAACTATCCCTAATACTTTCTATGTTACAATTATGCAGTATCATTCAAAAAATTATTCTGCTTTATTTGGGGTGTTAGTTTTTTCCCATGTACAATGGATCATTGTTGGCATGGATGTCGGCAATGTGAATGAATTCTCTTTGTTTGTGTTATTGCACACAGTTTGCCCTGTAATCCAGTCAATCATGTACCCTAAGGAGGCATGCATGGTTGTAGGTTCTTACATCATTAAAGGATAGCAGTGAATACTTGAGTTAGGCATTTTATATCTGCATGTATAAGGAGTAACTGCATCACCTGTAATGGGAAAGCACCAGAGCAAACAAGATCATTTTAATGAAACTTTCTCTCGCAGCCAAATATATGTAATGACAGCCACCTGCCAAACTCTTGCTTAGATTCATGGATATTGTTAACGTTAGAGGAGTGTTCCGAGCTGCCTCTGTCTGCTGAAACCCCCGGGTACTATGACCCGGAGATTCCCAGAGGACGATCTCCAACCTGTGCTACTGTGCATATCTTATTCCTGCTTCGTTCTCTATAATGAATGTGCCCCTGCCTTGAGTGCCTCGGGTAATGGAGGCAATATATACGGTATACAAACCCCAATTTACACTGTGCCACCATTGCAGTGCATATTAAGGATCCCAATGCCACCATTGCAGTATATGAGTGTGTGTGTACTACATACCCTGTACACTCTTGGCTACATTTGGGAACTCCTTGTAACTTGTACCTGCTGCGTATTACTATTAAACCTGTGTTATCCTGCTGCCAGCTTTTACTGGATAATAAGCCATTCCCTGGTTAAGTTGTTCTGCCGTGTGGACCAATCACTATTGCACACCGCTGCCACCTACCATTGTAGTGTCTGTCAATAGTTAGCATATAGGTCAGACTTAAAAGTTAGATTTTTACCCACAGATTTGTGAAGGCCATCAACGGCTGTAGAATCTATGGCCAATGGTTTAAAACCATCAATAGAAAAGTAATGATGATTTAGCCATTTGGCTGGTTGCTACGCATGCACAGATTGTGGCAATCAGACTTGTGGCACCGATGTTTTCTTGACAACAAATGCCGACATCGATGGTAAAACACTTGCCATTGGCTGTAAACCATCAATGAATGCAAAACAATCGATGGTCGATGGCCATCCCTACCACAGATATGTTATAGATTGATATTCCAAAGGGAACTGCAGACCTGTGGGTTACTGCAATTATTTCCACGCCGCTGTTTTATCCTTTTACACTCCTATAAGGATAAGAAAAGTATACCGATACAGAGCATTTCTCACTAATAGAACGGGACATCAGAGCATATACTATCCAGTATCAATTGCTTCATATATCCTAATCGTAAGGTAACAGCATACATACAGTACGCTGCTGACTGACTACCACGTACGGGGCAAGACTATCAGTGACTGCAGGTAACATCATTGCAGACAGATCGTGGCTGCCTGCTCATTAAGCTACTGCATGCTCTACACAAAACACACAAACATGGAGAACTCTCCCGTTCAAGAACTCCCACACATACCAGCTGCAGTACGGTCTCTGTAGCATAGCCACAGATCGAAGATTCGGATAATTATTTACTACATATATATTTTTTCACTTGAGCCCGGGAACGCCTGGCAGAATTCATTATCATTATTGTGTGCAATAGATCAATGACTACTTGTTCACCTAGCCGCTGAAAGCATTTAATTGCTCCAAATGAGAGCCTTATATTAAGGGATCAAACTGAGCGTATGTTCTTTTATATGATTATATTGGGTACACAGTGGATATAAGTGTATTATCGTAATACCACAGTATTTTTGACCTAAGAATTAGCATTTTTCCACACTTATTTAATTGACATAAGTCTTCTACACCTTTCTTACTTTTATTTGTTATGCATGTACTGTATCTATTTGAAATTCATATCTGAATGCCTATGTTTTTATGCTTATACATATTTTTATATATTGAACATATATTTTTAATACATTTGTTATGAGTATGTTCATTATATTGGGTGCGACGGTATTGCAGTCTTGTTGGTTGTAATCTATATATGTTATAGACTGTATTATAATAAGTATATGTAGCTCACTAGGCCTCCACAGCTCACCTCTTTCCTATATAGATTGCCTCGGAATTTCTAAATATTTACCAAAAAGTGCCCCAAAATTAGCCAGTATCTTACAGGGCTGTTAAGCTGGGCATACACCATACAATTTTCTGTCAGATATCTGTCCAATCTGGCTGGTTGGAAGGAAAACCTGGTAATGTATGGGAGCAAATGACAGTCGATCATATGGTTTTAAAAACTGAAAGAAGGACAAAAAAATTTTTCAAATTGGTTAAATTTGTGTGTTTTAACCAATCTGTCTGAACAACCATTTTTGGCTATTTTACGGGGTTTGTGAGCAAATGGACGATTGTCATTTGCTCCCATACATTACCAGGTGTTCATTCCAACCAATTCTTATAACACAGTATTTGCGGTCCTCTGCGCTCCCTGAGGTATTTTTATGATTCACGTATTCCAGTTCTTAATCCTTAAGATTCCTTTCATCAACGACTGTCCTTCGTTCCAATAAATATGTTCAGAAGTAACAATCCCAGTGGATATGTTCTTAATGATCCTCCATATACAATGACATATAAAACATAAAATGGGTATATAGTGAAGTATTGTTTATTCAAGGTTAAAAATTATATATAGTAAAACAAAGACATACAGAGCCTCGTACCAGATGGTGTGGGGGTGCCTATATCACACACCCAAGTTCACATATAAGTTACAACAGTAACTACCCGGGTTAGAGTACTGGTGCATCAACAGATAACAAGAATGGGATGAATCCTTCCACAAATATCACCTGGACGTGTAAGGTCTGCACACAACACCGACGCGTCTCTGCTCTCCAGGAACCTTTTTCAAGGTGTGCCATACTGATTCCCTGATCCACTTATATACCCTTAGATTCCCAATGAATGGTTAGACCATAATTCTTCTCTATTAAACCTATTTCATTTTCTATTCAATAAAATAAACATTGCCAAATGTCCCATACCTCTTAAAATTTATCCCGGAGTGTCCCTGACCGGATCATATTTATATAAATCCCAAAGAACGTTGTGTAATCTGATTATCACACACTACTTCCAGTTTCGGCATCTTCTACCTCCGCTGTACCGGAAGTGACTGCACAGAGCTTGCAGTGCGTTCCACTGTCATCAAGGTGGACGCATGGTACTTCCGGGTTTCCGTGTCATCCGGCCTCCGCTGGACTGGAAGAAAGTCCCAATGCACTCCATCCCAGTTGGAGCGCAACAATACTCATTTCCGATTTCGCACTTAAAGGGCTGATACCGGGATGGAAATTGAAATGTTAATTCAAAATACTCCTATCCCTAATTATATATAGACACTGAATGGTTTTCAAACCCATTTCTAATATTTCTGAAATGTTCGGCCCATCATCCCTTTAAGGGCCTTGAAGTGCGGCCTATGTATTGTAGGCCGCAAGAACATTCTATTAAATATATAATATTCTTTGTATTACAAGTGATAAAATCTGTAATACGGTAGGTTTTACCAGTTACAGTAGATTTAAATTCTTCCGTTTTACTGGATTGTGTTTTATGGTGTCTACACATCAAATCAAACAGAGGCCGCATCTATGAAACCTTGTTGTCTTTATTCGACCTGATTTTTTTTTGTCGGAATGGCACTTTTTACCACTTTGTCTTTCAAATTCTGAGCCTTCCTATAAATAAATTGTGGTTTTAGAGGAATAATTGGTTTAAGTACAGGGTCTCTTGATAAAAGGTGCCAATGTTTCTTTATCAATCTCTCCACATCTTTATATTGTTTATTGTAAGTGGTGATAAATGGGAAGGTGACATCCTTGCTTCTTTTTTCCTCTTTCGATTTTAAAAGCTCAGTTCTCTCTACTTCCATGAAATCTACTATACGCTCATCCAAAACCTCTTCCTTATATAACCTTTAGACATAAATTTATATTTTAAGTCAGTGGCCTTGTCCTTAAAGTCTTTTATATCTGTACAATTATGACGGATCCTTCTCATTTGCCCTTTCAGGATATTTTTTATCCATAAAGGATGGTGATTGCTTTCAGTAGATAAATAGGAGTTGCTATCTGTAGATTTACAGAAGGATTTAATCTTCATATTGCCATTCTCCACATATATAGTTAAGTCTAAAAAAGTTACCTCCGCCTTACTTACGTTATAAATCAATTCAATATTAAAATCATTGATGTTTAACTCTGTGCAGAAAATTTTCAAGTCTGTTTCACTGCCCTCCCAAATAAATAAAATGTCATCTATAAAATGAAACCAAACTTTAATATTCTTTAAAAATCTATTATTTATCCACACTTTTGTGGGTTCTCTCATATAGACTGGATTCATCTCATTATATATAATAAAAAGAGAAGAAAATAAAAAGATAAAAATTAATAAGACTTCAATATATAATATAAATAAAACTTCAAAGATATCAATAGAACAACAATTAGAATGGTTAAAAAAACTTCAAAGATATCAATAGAACAACAATTAGAATAGTTAAAAAAAGGAAAACGGAATTAGTCATAAAATCAATCCAAGAACCACTTTAACTCAAAGTGTTAGGGTTATTCTAATTGTTGCACCTATTTGCTTTAAAATCTCTCTAAAGGGAGCGCATGGAGTTACTCATGAACCATATAGTGTTGGAAACCTATTTCTGACAGATCTCTTGCATCTAGCATGGGGCTAGTGCAAGTGTCAATACTAATGATGATGGTTGCAGAGATCTGAGTTAAATCAGTGGACAGCACGGCTTCCCACTTACCAATGCACGGATCTTCACATTAGCTCACAGGTTCTCAAACTTGGTCCTCAGGACCCCAAACCGTACATGTATTCCAGGTCTCCTCACATAATCACAAGTGATATAATTAGCTCCAACTGTGTAACTTTTAAAATTTGTCAGTTAGTAATGAACACACCTGTGCATCTGATAGGTGACCTGGAAAATGTGACCTGTGTGAAGTCCTAAGGACCGAGTTTGAGAACCACTGCACTAGCTGAACGGATTCCTGCTTTAGCATAAGATAGTAAATCTGGCATCCGCAGCTACCCACAAATACAGCCACTTTGCATCTGACTTAGGTGGAAGTTCTAACCTAGTTATGGGTGACATATGCATTAAGGAATAATAACAATAGTGTTCTCCTATGTACAAACTTTTAGAAGCAGACTCAATTTAATGTGAGTTTCCAGCTGGACCCTTGTGTGATGTGTTACAGAAAGTAAACCATTACTTACTTTTT
This sequence comes from Taudactylus pleione, assembly GCA_031769625.1. Classification (NCBI taxonomy): domain Eukaryota; kingdom Metazoa; phylum Chordata; class Amphibia; order Anura; family Myobatrachidae; genus Taudactylus; species Taudactylus pleione. Next base: position 6,916,230 of record JAUIMM010000053.1, read on the forward strand.
CTTTCACCAAGGGGTACGCACATATACTGTACTGTTACACATCTGTCAGTCAGACTCAGGTACTTGACACAGAGCTGCCACTTTTCTGCCATCATTAACCTGGTGGGTCACCACAAGCCCTCTCTGTTGTCAGTCCCTTCAGTCTGCTATGTGGGTAGCGTTCCTGCAGTACCCTTTCTTGCTCCATTTCTTTGGCCAAATAACATGAAGTCTTTTGCACCAATTAGTTCTGAAATGTACAGCCTATAAGGTTGAAGGGCATCCTATTTAAGTTAGCTCCTGTATACTGACCTTTGTCAGAACAACATCACTGCAGTGGCCATTACCTGGCTCCAGGATGCTCTGCAGTGCTGTTCCTCTTCAGTCACCTGTGTGTTATCACTTCCCCTGCAGTTCTGTTCTTGTTCAGTTTACCTGTGTGGTTATCACCTGCCTGCAGTTCAATTCTCCATCAATTCACCTGTGTGGCATCACCTGCCCGCAGTTCAATTCTCATTCAATTCACCTGCCCTGCAGTTCTGTTCCTGTTAAATTCATCTATGCAATACCATCAACCCTGTATTTCTGTTCCTTTTCAGTTCACCTGTGCACTATCACCAGCCCTGCAGCCCTGCAGAATTTATTCAACAACGTTCGTCTCTCACAATAACTGTTATTTATAACAAGAGCAGTAATATTACACTAATAACATTTGTCCAATTAATTCACAAACTTTATCTTGGAGATTTTATTAAACCGGAACGCTTCTGTTTTTGTACTGTGGAGGAAATAGTTTAACCTTATATTTAAATAACTCTATATATGCAATAGGAGAAATAACTATTAGTGAACTATGGCCCTGATTCAGAGCCGGACGCTCTGACAGAGCGCTCGCTCTGAATCAGAGCCGTCCTTCTGAATTTTTAGAGCAGCCTCCTGGCCGTTCGTATAGCTGTGGGTGACCACCCACAGCTATAGTGAGCGTCCAGGAAGATGGTCGCGATGGTCAAGGCCATCGTGACCATCGGGCTTGCGACGTGAACCTTGTGGTAGGGTCTCGTTGCCGCAAGCCCTGGAGTGCTTTTGGCTCTATCAGAGCCGAAAGCACTCCCACTGACATCACTTGTGATGTCAGTGGGGCCGGCCCCAGACGGAAGGAGTTCCCATGGGAACGCCTCCATCTGGGCAGCCCCGCCCCCAGCACGCCCACCAAAGGGGGCATGCTGTCACTCACCATCGACAGCACGCCCCTTTTGTAGCGAGATCCATAGCGGGTCTGTCATGCGCATGTACACTGGGCCAACATCGACCCGCTTGCGAGCACTCAGCACTCGCGAGCGGGTCTGAATCAGGCCCTATGCTCCAATAAATTATGAGTTTTAGGAGTTTTTATGTCCCTCACAGTCTGGCCAGAACCCCTTGCGTTGGTGCACATTTGCTGGTTCTGACGCTGACTCTTGGACATTGCAAGCCTGGGCTTGTCAATTCCTTTCTTTTATTACAATGTCGCTGTCCCTGAAGATTACTGACTTGTCCTAGTCTGAATATGCTCCTGCAATCCTACTCACATATCTTTGCAGCATAGGTTAAGTCCTGTGAGACTATACTAATCACGTGCAATTGAAGTAAATAAAGTGCTACAGTTCTTTGCTTAATGTTTAATTAGAGCATAGAATTAAATATCCAATTAACCTCCTATAGGCTGTATAAAGTACCGACATGCATTCGCCCCTGAAGAAAACAGTTCTGGCAAACCTACAGTGTTTCACTGTCCTCACTTAATACTGTAAACTGTTACTTCAGGTATTGATGTTGCTGAGGTAAGTGTCTGTGTTTAATTTATACTCCTTTTTCAAACACCACCAGTGCTGACAGGCTGGGATAAATTAAGCTGCCACACAGTCACGGGGAATATGTCAGCCTAGTCTATTATTCTCTTTATGACAAGGACTAGCTTTGTCTGTCAAGTGTTGTGCTGAGGTGGGATTAAGATGCAGCTGAACAGACCTGCTCCTCATTTCTCAGTCAGCACCAGGAACAGCTCTCCAGATCCCAGCTGTCAGTCACCACCAGGGGGATGGAGTTTGGGAGGCCCTGATGATGCTGCTTCTTTCTATGGACTGGGCAACTTCCTGTCAGCGTTGGTCCCTGTGCCTCCTCACACCTGCCTGCGGCTCTCCTCACAGCCCGCTTCGGTCCTGGCAGCGGCTTCTCTCCACTAGTACCAGGCTTCCTGTATCACAGACGTCTTGGATAGCGCCCGGCTCCCACCGTCGATCACCTTTGCTGTCCGGTGAGTGTGCAACTCCAGCGCTCCTCACAGTCACCTCAGGACTGCCCCTTATATCAGTTTTCTCTTGGTCCTGTACTCGAGCCGGTTCTGCTTCCTCCGGGGTCGAGTGCTTCAGTGCTGCAGCCAGTCAACGGGAGCTGGTCATTTAGTCAATGAAGTGCAGGGCTCCCCTCAATATTCAGTGGAACAGTCCCTGCCGCGTGCCCACCCTTAACAGTATAGGTCAGGTGGGAAAGGCCACAATCCAGGGGGCGGGGGACAGGTTACAGTCTATGCCACAAAGTGGGGCAGGTAGATGCCAGTCCTGGGCATAAATAAAACATATGGCACAGCCTTATGATACCATCTATTCATATATATTAAACATATACATGCTTTATAATTACATTCAGCTCTTACCTATTAAACAAGGCATCTTAACCAACAGGGATTTCAGAAGTGGTACTCCCAGAATTCGGGGTGCCACACATTCTGTACATCACCGTTGCAACAGTCACCTGCACAGACACCAGTACTCTCTGCTATCACCACCATCAGACATCTGTACTCTCCGCTTTGACTACTACAGCGCAGACCCCAATTACCTAAGCAGATATCAGAACTCCCTGCTTTACAGTACAACGCTGTTCCTACTTATCAGTGCAGACATCAGAACTCTCTACTGTACGCTGTACAGTATTCAGCATTGTCTTCAACATCCAAGATGGTCTGTGGTCAATATTCAGCCCCCTCTTAGTATCACTGTATCAATATCAGCTCTGTTTTCCCTCTCATGAGGAGAAGCTTCATATAGCCCCCCCAAGCTTCCATCACTCTACTCACACGCCTGCCAGACCTTCACAAATACAAGCATTGGTTCTTACCTGCAATGTCTCACAGAGTCATTTTGATTGAATCATCACCTTAGAAGCAGAGGGGCATCCTTCAACAGATGATCAGCTATTAGACCACTTTAGCTAATTGTGACCATATATTTCCCTGTAGGCTTGGGTTCTGACAGGGCCTGCATACAGTATGACGTGGTTTACACTGGATTATCACTCAGTTAAAATGCAGCCATGCTGCCATTTTAAGTACCGAAATCTCAGACTGGGTACACACAAGATGATTTTTTTGCACGATTTGGCCGATTCCGACACTTGGGAATGACAAATCATCCAGTGTCCACAAACAACAATGATGCCAATATGCAGTCCCGCAGGTCGTTGCTCGTATTCTCAGATCTTCCCTACATGCACTAAGATCTGGCAATCTCATTAACGATTTGGCGCAGATAGTTTATGTTTGGGCACTAATGATTGATCAAACGATATATCGTCCGACCTGTACGATGCGGCGTCACTTGACTGGCATTTCCCAGGACACTCCCCTTCTCGATTTTGTGCAGCATTATGAGAGCGAGATCTGCAGCAGCTGCACGAGGAGCAGCTTGGCACACAGCAGTATCTTATAGCCAATGCTCCAGTGTTATTGGGAATGTGTGTACACAGAGCCTGATTCAGACCTGCTCGCGAGCGCACAGCTCTCGCAAGCGGGTCGATGATACTTCACTGTGCATGCCGGAGCCGGTTCCGCCGTGCGCATGCGCGAGACCCGGCCAGCGACAGGCGCTCTGTCGCTATGGGTCTCGCTCCAAAACGGGGCGGCTATTGATTTTTATTGACAGCTCACCCTTTTTTGGAGGCGGGCAGGGGGGTTGCTGGCCAAACAGAGGCGTTCCCGAAGCAAAAGCTGTGGGTGGTCAAAAAAATGTGACCCTGATTCAGAGCAAGCACTCTGAAAGAGCGTCCAGCTCTGAATCAGGCCCACAGTGCTGCTGGTACCCTGCTGGCCACCAATGTTTATATTCCACTGACCACCAATGTTTGACCACCATTGTGTATATTCCCCCGAACACAAATATTTACCCACAAATGTGTATATTCCCCTGAACACCAATGTTTATATTCAACTAAACACCAATGTTTGCCCACCAATGCGTATATTCCCCTGAACACCAATGTTTATATTCCACTGACCCCCAAATGTGTATTATATGCTACTGACTCCAAATATGTATTATACGCGACTAACCCCCAAATGTGTATTATACGCTACTGACCCAAAATGTGTACTTTATTCACACACAGGTCACTGCTGTTTTATATACATTTTTAAAACTTTTTTACTGTGATCTCTGAAAAAAAAACAATGACTTTTGTGTGAATGAATCTTGTTTTGGCACTCTAATATTTTACTTTAACATCAAAAGGCAATTATATATATATTGTCAAAGCTGAATAATTGGCTGAGACAAGTTCAGTTTAAAATTTAATCGCGACGACGCCATTTTGTGTCTGGCCTCAAGACACCATCTTGTGAATGGCAGCAAGACTCCATTTTAGAAAAGAAAGCTTACACAAGCGCCATTTTGTCAAAAATACATAGTACACAATCCACAGTGCAAAATTGCTAAAAGTAGCAATTTTGCTACTCACAACGCAAAGTTGCTAAAAAGTAGCACGAACAGCTTTTTCACAATCTTCCCCAAACACCTACTGATGGTGTTTAGCAGACATAAAATAACTTTCCAACACATTAAAATCATCACAGACTTATATTTGAAAAGTAGCAAAGTTGCTAAAAAGTAGCACGAACAGCTTTTTCACAATCTTCCCCAAACACCTACCGACGGTGTTTAGCAGACATAAAATAACTTTGCAACACATTAAAATCACCACAAACATATTTGAGCAGTAGCAAAGTAGTGGTGTTTTCCCCTGCATTCACATTAACACATACGCGATGTAGCAAAAAGTAGCAAATTAGTGGTGTTTTCCCTGCACTTCATGTTAAACATAGGACAACGCAAAATAGCTATTTAGACGCACAGCCAGCTTTTTAGTAATCTTTCCCAAACCCATACTAGCATGCTCACACACATACACAGAAGCCTTTCCAACTTAGTGCTGGTTGCTAAGTGCCCCACAGACCCTCAAACGCACAACACAATTTAATGTCATTTCTCCCCGCATACACATTTAAAAGCAATGGTCCCGCAGCACGAAAGGAATGATTATTTGGTTTAATCGCAATGTCAGCATATGAAGAAATGAATGTTTTCTGTAACTATGGTTTAGTAAATGGCAAATGGACCGTGATTGGTGCCGTACTGATCTACTCTTTTCCCACAGCATTCCGGTGGCATCGGTGAGGAGATCAGAACATGCGGCTATGAAATATGAATGATAGAGAGAATAACTTCTTGAAATGTTGTATGCCATAGTTTAGACTAGATTTATTATGCAGCGGGAAAGTGGACACAATCAGACTGTTAAAGGCTGGTTTGAGTCTTTGCACTGACCTATGAATTGTACCGTAACGGAAGAAGCAAGAAGAGGAACCAATGAGAACCTGCCAACGTATTCTATTGTATTGCTTATCCCAGTACGGGTATATATGTGAGTGCTCTGAAACGAGATGCCAGTCTGCGGTGGTCCTGTTATGCTGTTTCGACGAAGGTTTCATTACTGATGCCGGTATCTGGTCCCAGAGCGCACGCGTATGTATTGACTGTACCTTATGACCTAAATGTTTGTACAATTTAGTTTGCGCTCATTGTTAGATCATAGTGTGGTAACATCTGTACTTTTACCTGAATAATAATCTTTAGCACGTTGGACCGCTATTCCACTGTCTTAGAGTCTTATTAATGGTATATTTAAAACACAGCACTAATTAGCGACACCTTATGGTTTTAGGAGGTATAGGCAGGTTTTGTCTTAGATGTTCTAGGCAGGTGAATCTTAGCGATTTATAGGCAGGAATGTACTAAAGGTTCAGTTGCACGATTCAACAGTTGGGGGCTCGTAGGTTTATCACGTTATCTGATACACGGTAACACTCGGTCAGTTCCCTCTCAGCAAAAGGGTGGAGGCACCTTTTGAGAGACGCATTAGTCTTTCATTACCACAGTGTTGCTGAGAGCGTACTGCCGGTTATTGTGTAGAGGAAGCGCTGATCAGAATCCAGGGACAAGGAGAGAAAAGTTATTTTCTCTCATTGATAAAAGTTTAGAGGGAGTAGCATAATAGCATTAAGGTAATAACACGTGGGTCTGGTCGCATCACTGTGTCTGCGACTAGTCGCACAATTGTGTACACGTACCTCTGGTTGTGCTGCCACGTGTTTGAACAAAGCCATTGAGGTTTACATCTTTTTTTCTATTACCAATATCTGGGTTAAACGTGTATTTTTCTGCGCAGGAAAAAAGTGTGTAACAGTGAATATTTGTTGAACAAAGTTAAGGGTATCGTATGATCCTTAAGGGCTAGGTGCAAGGGTTAGCCTAGTTGCTCGGTAAGCAGCTTTACCGTTCTATACACAGTAGCAGGTGTACATGTTGTCTTTTGTTGTATAGAGGTGCGTGAGAGTGGCCGACATATAAACTCTCATAGGCTTGGAAGTTGCCTTACTAAATCTTATCCGGGTGTGGAAGTTGCCTTTTTCAAATCTTATCCAGGTGTGGAAGTTGCCTTACTAAATCTTATCCAGGTGTGTGGGCGCCGCCGACTTAAATCGTCCGCAGGTAAGTGAAAGTATCTTGATTGTCTTTCACCGGTTTAAATTTTTATTGGAAAGCGTAGGAGTTGTCCCAGAATGGGAGCCATGCAAACAGTAGAAATGTTAGGCAATGATGTGCTGCTAATGGAGGCGCCGATCGGATCGGCCCATCATATCATGCATACCAAATACGGTACTTATGCAATAAGGTATTGTGATTTATGGTTTAATATGACGAGGAAGAGTGTCAGACCGTTTCCCAGAATTGGTAGTTTTGATAAAAATGTATTAGATAATGTCCGGGATCACATCAGTTTGATGCGATCCCGAGAGAAAAAGATTAAATATTTTGAATGTTTAAAACTGTGGCTGCACGAGGGGGAAATGTGGCTGAAGGAGGTACCCGAGACGCAAGCAGGCGTCGCGGGCACAGTCTCGGGCAATGCGCCGGTGACGCTAAATAGCACCACATACGCATCGCTTGATAGCGCGCACGCACTGCAAGGTAGCGTCGCAGAAGGTAGTACTGATGGTTCACGCGCACCACCACCACCCTATGCGGATGGGGGTGTAGGTGCAGTCAATGAAAAAAAAAAACATAAAAATGTAACAAACAAATTGTACCCTCTCTTAAGCAACCTTAAAGAAAATGTTTATGATGTGGTTGATGAGCCTATTGTAATGTCTGCCATTTCCCATGCTGTGCAAATGATAGATGCTGCATCACCACAATCACGGGTGGTGCCGCCATCTCCATCGGTAACAGCAAGGGAAGTGTTAACACACTCTGCACCCATAGAGGAAGTTGTTAATACCATACGTAGCAGCAGCAGATTAAACCCCCAGCCAGGTAACCAGGTCAAAGGTAGCAGCGCTACCGGTCTGCATCCCATTCGGACAATAACTGTTCCAAATGGAAATGCAAATGCAAACGGTATAGTGCCCACGAGGGAAGTAGTAATGCATTGTCCTTGGACAAGAGCAGAACTAAATTCCATCATAAATGATTTCCCCGATCCCAAAAAGGAATTCGCCAAATGTCAAAGATTTTTGAGAAATTTGGGTAGTTCACATGAGCCCACTAATAAAGATTGGCGTGTGGTGTTAAGGGCCTGTCTGCCACGCAATACCGATGTGACAAAATTTATCACGGATTGTGTATTGGATGGTGACGTCCCCTTAACAGATCAAGTAAACCAAGGTAACATTTCCCGCATAGTAACTCAATTGGGTATATATTTTCCAGTAGTAGTTAACTGGAACAAAATTTTCACAATTAAACAGAAAGAGAGTGAGACTGCAGAAGATTACTGCGATCGGGCTCTGCAGGCTATCACCCAGTACACTGGGATAGAGGATATTAAAGATAGCACTCACCACCGGGGAATGATAGTCACAGTACTTGTGGACGGTCTGAAAGAGAGTTTGAAAACTCGGGTACAGACCTCACAGACTGGCTGGCGGGGACTTACAATAGATACCCTCATAGAAACCGCCATTGAACATGATAAGAACATCTCCAAAAAGAGAGAAGCCCAGAGCGAGAAACTGATGGCTGTCAGTATACAAGCTCTGGAGGGAATGACGGTAACATCACAGCCAACAGACACGCTTGCACTTGCACACACACCCACTCTCACTAACCCCACTCAACAACAAACGCAACTCTATCCCACTAACCCGATGCAACCACAGGTCCCAGGCTATCCACCAACTTCTTATCCCCCACAATACCCTTACCCTCCCTATCCTTACCCATATCCACCACCTTTACCCTCTGCGCAAACCTCACAACACCACATGTCTTCACCCGAAACACGAACATGCTTTAACTGTAAACAAACAGGACACTTAAGTAGAAACTGCACAGTAAAAGGAGTAGGAATCCCACATCAGGGAAAATTTAGATATCCTCATAAAGGATATGCACAAAGGCCAGCAAATGTTCAACAGGCACCAGCTCCAATTGTAGCCGTAAATGCTTTATTGGAGAACGGTAGCCAACGCTAGGGGTCAGGTCATACCTGTAGTCTACAGATAGTCAGGTTAACGGGAAGTACTAGGGAAGAATCGGTCATGATGGTTGATGTAGCTGGTACTGAATATCCTTTGTAGACACAGGGGCGACCAGGTCAGTGATGAAATCTCCCGTTAATTTACAGGTGACCAATGAGACAGTACCAACAATGGGTGTAACAGGTAAAGTGGAACGTTATCCTTTAACAAAGTCCACAGAGGTTACTATTGGGCCGTTGCATACCAAACATTCGTTCCTTCTGGCTGCTGTGGCTCCTACTAACCTACTGGGCAGAGACTTGTTATGTAAGATGGGATGTGTTATATATTGCACCCCTGATGGGGTATATTTAGATATCCCAGAGAGAATGGTATACGAGGTGCGGGATAAGTTAGACACTCCTCAAAGGATAATGTATCACTCTACAGTTGTAAATGAAACCCCATCACAAGTAGACGAAATGTTGTCCCTAATTCCAGATTACCTTTGGAATAAGGATGGACAGGACACTGGATTAATGGCAAATGTAAGCCCTGTAATGGTAAACTTAAAAAACGGTAGGCAAGCTCCAAAAATTCCCCAGTACCCACTAAAACAGGAGGTAGAATTAGGGGTGTTTCCAATAATTGAGCGATTGTTACAACAAGGAATTTTAGTCCATACAGCTAGTATAGCCAACAGTCCCATCTTTCCAGTGAAGAAGAGTGGTGGGAGGGGCTATAGGCTGGTACAAGACCTTAGAGGTGTTAATAAGGTAGTAGAGAGCCAATTCCCCGTAGTGCCAAATCCAGCTGTCATTTTGATGCAGATCCCACCAAATGCAACCCATTTCACTGTCATTGACCTCTGTTCTGCTTTCTTCTCTGTGCCTCTCCATCCTGACTGTCAGTATCTATTCGCATTTACATACAGATGTTTACAATACACATGGACACGATTACCCCAAGGTTTCATAGACAGCCCCAGTATCTTCTCCCAGGCATTGCATGACTGTTTACAATCTTTTCAACCTGCCAATGGATCTGTTCTAATTCAATATGTGGACGATTTATTGCTATGTTCTGACTCGTTTATGTCATGTTTGAATGATACTAAACTTTTATTACTTCATCTCTCACAAACAGGACACAAGGTGGCTAAGGACAAACTACAGCTGTGCCAATCCAGAGTAAAATATTTGGGACACTGCCTAACCCAGGGGTTACGATACCTTACAACAGATAGAATACAAGCCATACAAAACATGACACTGTCGCAGAATCAACAGCAAATTTGTACCTTCTTAGGAATGTGTGGATATTGCCGAATGTGGATCCCAGGTTTTTCTATTTTGGCCTTACCTTTACAGGAATTAGTCTCTTCCTCAAATCCCGATCGTGTCATACATACAGAGGAATCAGAACAGGCTTTCCTTAATCTTAAGGATAGTCTGACAAGAGCTCCTGCATTGGGAATACCTGATTATGAAAAACCTTTTGATTTGTATTGTACGGAAGCCGATGGTTGTGCTGCAGGTGTCCTTACACAAGAACATGGTGATGCCAGTAGGCCCGTAGCATACTACAGTGCCCAATTGGACATGGTAGCAAGAGCACTCCCCACTTGTTTGAGAAGTGTAGCAGCTACCGCTCTATTGGTGAGTAAAAGTGAGGACGTAGTATTGGGCCATGATATGATTGTCTACACTCCCCATGCTGTATCTGCTCTGTTGAACTCAGCTCAAACCAGACACGTCTCCTCAGCTAGGTTCACCAAATGGGAACTAGCCCTAATCGCTCCTGCAAATGTTACTGTTAAGCGTTGCAGTATGCTGAATCCAGCAACATTCCTACCATATGTACAACATGATGTACAAAGGGTGGAAGGAGAAGAGTTGCTGGCGGGAGGTGAGTTCGGCAGACATAATGATACGCACGATTGTATGACATATCTGAATCAGACCTTTACTGCTAGACCTGACATACATGACACACCTTTAGAGAATGTGGATGTAACTTTTTATACGGATGGGAGTTGTCATAGACAAACAGACACAGGTGAGTTATGTACAGGTTATGCTGTTGTAAATGACACAGACATCATAGAAGCTAAACCTCTCGGTCCTCCTCACTCGGCCCAGGTGGCAGAGTTAGTAGCACTGTGCATGTGAACTGGCAGCAGGCAAATCTGCTAACATTTACACTGATTCGAGGTACGCGTTCGGGGTAGTGCATGATTTTGGGGCTCTATGGCGTCTGAGAAATTTTATGACAGCAGCAGGCACACCAGTTGCACACTCCCGACACATAAAACATCTCTTAGAAGCAATCCAACTGCCCAAGGCAGTGGCAGTAATTAAATGTAAAGCCCACACATGTGAGGATGACCTGGTGTCACTGGGCAACAACAGAGCCGATGAAGCAGCAAAATGGGCAGCAGGATTAAAAATGTTTTCTCCAACTGAAACAATTATGTCATTCCAAACCGTTGACATGCTAAAATTAATTGAGATGCAAAATTTGTGTTCAATTCAGGAAAAATCCATTTGGAAGTCCAAGGGGTGTGGGCAAGAGTCCTCTGGGCTCTGGAGGGACGGACATGGTAAACCAGTAGCCCCCAAGGCATATTACCCCAGCATGGCTGAGGCAGCACACGGTCTGACTCACCTGGGTAAACAGGGTATGTGCAAGTTGGTGAGGGCATACTGGTCCGCACCAGGTTTTTCTTCACAAGCAGAGAAGATAGCAATGTCCTGTCTGACCTGCTTGAGAAAGAACATAGGGAAAGCGATCCCTACCGAACCGTCCCACATTCCACCGACTGATGGACCTTTCCAGGTGATACAAATTGATTTCATCCAATTACCACCCTGCAGGAACCTTAAGTATGTATTAGTGTGCACAGATGTATTTTCTAACTGGGTTGAGGCCTACCCAGTGGCCACTAATACTGCTGCATTTACTGCCAAGAAAATAGTTCAGGAATTTGTATGCAGGTATGGTATCCCTAGAATCATCGAGAGTGATAGGGGTACCCATTTCACAGGTGATGTTATCCAAAATATGTGTAAGCTGATGGGTATTAATAGCCGACTTCACACCCCCTACCGACCGCAAGCCAGTGCCAAGGTAGAGAGGATGAACGGGACTATTAAAAATAAGCTAAGTAAAATCATGGCAGAGACTGGACTAGGATGGCCAGAAACATTACCCTTGGTCCTACATAGCATAAGGACCACTCCTAGACCTCCTCTGAATCTGTCCCCATTTGAAATATTGTTCGGTAGACAACCTCATTTGATTATAAGTCCACAGGAAGATCTAAAGGGTAACAACGAGGTAACTGTAAAGTATCTTATATCAATGAGTAGGCAGAAAAAGCAACAGCAGCAGAAACTGAAATTGTTGTCTAATGATATGCCTGAAACTAACTGTCATGATGTTGAACCAGGAGAATATGTAATGATCAGAAATTTCTTGCGTTCAGGTTGTTTGACTGACCGGTGGGAAGGTCCATACCAGGTGCTGCTGACGAGTACTACATCTTTGAAGGTGGCCGAGAGAGATACCTGGGTCCATTCGACTCACTGCAAAAAGGTCAATCAACCGGTGGAGAAACAAGTCGGAAACAAGGCTGATAGTGTGGACCTGTCACTTGCGAGCTTGTTCCGGGAGGATTGAAAAGGTCATAGTGAGATACTTGAACCGAGAGAAATTTTGCAGGACTTGTTGTTAAAATGGACAGGCCTGCTGTGTTCATTTTCATATTCTCTTTTAGAGTGTTCACCATTCTGGTCAGTCCAGGGATATCCAGTGTCTGTGATGGGGGACCGATTGAGGAAACGGGAGCTGATGGCAGTGCCGATGGAGTGGAGACAGGAGGAGTGCAATGCCAATCAGGGGAGTGTCTTTCCAATCTTAGTACTGTTATTGTTAAAAGAGCTATCATTCCGGATACTCGGGGAAGGTGTGGAGGGTTATCGTCTGAGGATTCCTGTATTTGTGAGCTTTGTGGGTCCCTAGTTGATGAGAACTGTATCCAACGGTGCCAACCAAAATATAATCCGTACTGGGGAGGGTATCCTTTAGAGGATTATCACAGCATGGTAGGCAAAGTGTTAAATCAAACCGATTGCTGGGTGTGTTCACATGTGCCACAGGGACAGCATAATGTAGGGTTGGTGCCATTTCCGCTGAATATCACGGAAATTTTAGAATTGCAAAAAGGGAAAACATTGGATGGAAAATTCCTCTCATCCAAACCACCTCATTCAAACTCTATCAATTCCAAGTAGATAGATCACTTTTGTGTTTGAACATAACCAACCCCAATAAACCCGGAGGTTGGGAAGTGACGGGGAATAATCAGACGATGACCTTCTCACAAAGAGCTGATAATGAGTCCATAAACTATGATCTGCTACGCTCAATTAAATCAAGTGGGAAATATTTTAGGTACCGGTATACATTGAGTTCCACCAAAGAAATGATTGGTAAAGTACCAGATGGTTATTGTGCTAAAATAATACAACCAGAAACTTGTATATACCAGATGGAAGAGCCTGAGATAGGATTGTTTGCAAGAGAAATGTGTTTAATGATAATGATGCATACCATTCCTTATGTTCTCCCTGATAATGTATATTTTATATGTGGAAGAAAAGCGTATAAATGGCTCTCCCCGAGTTCCGATGGTTTGTGTTACCTGGGAAGAGTAGTCCCAGAAGTTATGACCCTCACACATGTTGAAATGCTGAGTATACATAAAAACACACCGTCACCATATCTTCACACTCAATATGAACACAGAGGCAAGAGAAATATGATACCTGGTGATATGCATAAAGCCGCTCAGTTAATCAGTGAGACAACTGGCTTCCAAGTTTTAGTCGCCCTGGATCCCACCAGAATTGCGAGGGGTACATTAAATTTTAGATATATCCAAGAACTTGCTAAATTAATAGATAATATCACCGAGATGTACGATGACACATTCAGGTACACAGGGAGAGAATTGCAAGCGTACAAGAAAGAACTGGTGCAACACAGGCTAGTGTTGAATTATTTAACAGCTGTTACTGGAGGGTATTGCATAACATTGGCCACTCAATTTGGAGTAAAATGTTGCACCTATGTCACCAATGATACCAGCGACCCTAAGGAGGTGATAGACCGGAAGATGGATGAAATTCTGCAGCTAAAGTGGGAATTTCGCAAGAACCATAACGCTTCAGTGGCTGAAGTAGGGGAAAAGATAGAAGGATGGGTGTCATGGCTGAACCCAGTAAAATGGTTCTCGGGTCTAGGGGAATGGGTCCAGGAAGTGATCGCCAGCATAGGCAAATTCTTGATCCTTATACTGATTGTCATCATAGTAATTGGCATATGCGTCCGGTGTGTTCCTATTGTGTTGAAGTGTGGAAAATGTAAAAACAGAGTGAAACGAAGGAATGAAACTGTGATGGTGGTTAGAAATGATAATATGTATACCGAGGTAGATACAGAACTGCATTACAACCCTGAGCTAGGAAGTGCCATCATTTAAATGTGTAATATTTAGACATCCATAGAGGATATTATTGAAATGTTATTTATAGAACACCCAGAAAATGTAAAGTCTCAAATTCCCCTTCAAGACTGCTGTTATAAGACTGGTGCATTCCCACACCTGTCACATGATCTCCCAAGATCTGCGGTGTGCGTATAATAGTAGTTTTATGTCCCCACCCAGAGACACATTATTGATGGATTAAGAATCACCTTGTGCCATCCCATAATAACACTAAATAATATATAAATGTAAGCCTAAATTAAATCCTAATAGCAGATTGTGATAGCATGTTGTTTGCTATCAAAGGGTGGACTGTCGAAGCTGAATAATTGGCTGAGACAAGTTCAGTTTAAAATTTAATCGCGACAACGCCATTTTGCGACTGGCCTCAAGACACCATCTTGTGAATGGCAGCAAGACTCCATTTTAGAAAAGAAAGCTTACACAAGCGCCATTTTGTCAAAAATACATAGGCCCTCATTCAGAGCCGTACGCTCTGAGCAGAGCGCACGCTCTGAATGAGGGCCGGGCTCCATTTTCATGGAGCGTCCTCCTGGACGCTCGTATAGCTGTGGGTCACCACCCACAGGCTATACGAGCGTGCTTTGTGATGGCCGCGATGGTCGAGACCATCGCGACCATCGAAATTGCGAGCTGGAGCCTGCGGTTGAGGTTTTCAACCGCAAGCTCCGGAGTGATTTTGGCTCTATCAGAGCCAAAATCACTCCCACTGACATCACTAGTGATGTCAGTGGGCCGGCTTCTGACGGGAGGCGTTCCCGTCGGAACGCCCCCGTCAGGGAGGCACACCCCCGGCACGCCCACCAAAGGGGGCGTGCTGTCAATCAACATTGACAGCACGCCCCCTTTGATCGGACACAACGAGCAAAGGACTTTCCTTCGCTCGTCGCGTCTGGCGCATGCGCACGACGGAGCACCCTCCATCGTGCGCATGCTCAGTGCATAACATCGACCCACTTGCGAGCGGACAGCCGCTCGAGAGTGGGTCTGAATCAGGCCCTTAGTACACAATCCACAGTGCAAAATTGCTAAAAGTACCAATTTTGCTACTCACAACGCAAAGTTGCTAAAAAGTAGCACGAACAGCTTTTTCACAATCTTCCCCAAACACCTACCGACGGTGTTTAGCAGACATAAAATAACTTTCCAACACATTAAAATCATCACAGACTTATATTTGAAAAGTAGCAAAGTTGCTAAAAAGTAGCACAAACAGCCTTTTCACAATCTTCCCCAAACACCTACCGACGGTGTTTAGCAGACATAAAATAACTTTGCAACACATTAAAATCACCACAAACATATTTGAGCAGTAGCAAAGTAGTGGTGTTTTCCCCTGCATTCACATTAACACATACGCGATGTAGCAAAAAGTAGCAAATTAGTGGTGTTTTCCCTGCACTTCATGTTAAACATAGGACAACGCAAAATAGCTATTTAGACGCACAGCCAGCTTTTTAGTGATCTTTCCCAAACCCTTACTGGCATGCTCACACACATACACAGAAGCCTTTCCAACTTAGTGCTGGTCGCTAAGTGCCCCACAGACCCTCAAACGCACAACACAATTTAATGTCATTTCTCCCCGCATACACATTTAAAAGCAATGGTCCCGCAGCACGAAAGGAATGATTATTATTTGGTTTAATCGCAATGTCAGCATATGAAGAAATGAATGTTTTCTGTAACTATGGTTTAGTAAATGGCAAATGGACCGTGATTGGTGCCGTACTGATCTACTCTTTTCCCACAGCGTTCCGGTGGCATCGGTGAGGAGATCAGAACATGCGGCTATGAAATATGAATGATAGAGAGAATAACTTCTTGAAATGTTGTATGCCATAGTTTAGACTAGATTTATTATGCAGCGGGAAAGTGGACACAATCAGGCTGTTAAAGGCTGGTTTGAGTCTTTGCACTGACCTATGAATTGTACCGTAACGGAAGAAGCAAGAAGAGGAACCAATGAGAACCTGCCAACGTATTCTATTGTATTGCTTATCCCAGAACGGGTATATATGTGAGTGCTCTGAAACGAGATGCCAGTCTGCGGTGGTCCTGTTATGCTGTTTCGACGAAGGTTTCATTACTGATGCCGGTATCTGGTCCCAGAGCGCACGCGTATGTATTGACTGTACCTTATGACCTAAATGTTTGTACAATTTAGTTTGCGCTCATTGTTAGATCATAGCGTGGTAACATCTGTACTTTTACCTGAATAATAATCTCTAGCGCGTTGGACCGCTATTCCACTGTCTTAGAGTCTTATTAATGGTATATTTAAAACACAGCGCTAATTAGCGACACCTTATGGTTTTAGGAGGTATAGGCAGGTTTTGTCTTAGAGGTTCTAGGCAGGTGAATCTTAGAGGTTTATAGGCAGGAATGTACTAAAGGTTCAGTTGCACGATTCAACAAAATATATATATAGAAAAAAAGAGCGCACTCACCAGGCTTTCTTTTCAAATAAGCAAAGATATACTCAGCGTTTAATTCTTGCGTCAGACAGTCATAAATGGTCAACGTTTCAGTCCTCGCAGGGACCTTTCTCAAGACCAGCAACCTGCACAGCAACCACGCATAATAAAAATGAAGCCCTGTACTAACACCTGTGTGCTCATATATACCCATATCAATAAAGCACATCAGTCACATTGTCCGCGACCGGAAGTGACCTCATCAATGCCCTAATGTTATTCAACCAGCAGTAGAGCCTAATATAAACATCATACCTTATGCAATCAGCACCGGTATAATCTATCTGGGTTGGATAACGCAACACACCGCAAGAGCCATCGCGGCATAAACACAGCAGCCGCAACCGGAAATAACAATCCGGAAGTCCAATCCCGATTACTCTGGAGGCTTGGAACGCATAACCTAGCAACACAATGCTAGTTTGCGTTCCAGCAATATGAAATCATACCCAATAGAACACATCAGTCACGTGGTTGCGGCTGCTGTGTTTATGCCGCGATGGCTCTTGCGGTGTGTTGCCTTATCCAACCCAGATAGATTATACCGGTGCTGATTGCATAAGATATGAAGTTTATATTAGGTGAAACGTCTGAGTCAGTTTTGGTGGGTAGAGACACAGGGCCTGATTCAGACCCGCTCGCGAGCACTCAGCGCTCGCAAGCGGGTCGATGTTGGCCAAGTGCGCATGCGCACGACGGAGGCGGCTCCGTCGTGCGCATGTGGGAGACCCGAATAACGACAGCCAAGCCGTCATTATGGGTCTCTCACCAAAGGGGGCGTGCTGTCGATGGTGATTGACAGCATGCCCCCTTTGATGGGCCTGACGGGGCGTGGCTGCCCAGACAGAGACGGTCCCATGGGAACGCCTACCGTCTGGGGCCGGCCCCACTGACATCACTGATGTCAGTGAGAGTGCTTTTGGCTCTGATAGAGCCAAAAGCACTCCAGGGCTGGCGGCAGACGAGACCCCACCACAAGGGTCTCGTCGCAAGCCCGATGGTCGCGATGGTCTTGACCATTGCGACCATCATTTTGGCCGCTCGCTATAGCTGTGGGTGGTCACTCACAGCTATGCGAGCGGCCAGGAGGCCGCTCTTAAAATCAGAGGGACGGCCCTGATTCAGTGCATACACACCATGTTAAATGTTTTTGAGAAAAAACATGTCAGAAAGTCCCCAATTGTCCACTCCATTTTATCTTAGACAGTCCTCCTGCCATGGCACTGCCCCAACTCCGTTAAAATAGGTCAGGTATTCCTCCCTGACTTGTTTTGTCCGGGCAGTCCCCGTGTATTGAAGTGCAGGTGCTGCTACAGACGACAATTGAAGTATCTCCTCTAGCTGGTCTGGGTCTTCTGGCATAGCTTCGCCTGATATCCTTTGCTGGGTGGTCTAGCGATGGAGAAAGTTGTGCAGGACACAGGGCCTGATTCAGACCCGCTCTCAAGCGCTATGCGCTCGAAAGCGGGTAGATGGTGGCCCAGTGCACACGTGCGCACTGCGCATGCGCGAGCCCCGGAGCGAGCGCAAAAAGCACTCGCAGCGGGACTCACTAAAAAAGGGGCGGCTGTCGATGTTGATCGACAGCTCGCCCCATATTGTAGGCGTGGCGTGGGGGGTGGCTTCACAAACAGAGGCGTTCCCATGCGAACACCTGCCGTTTGTGGGCGGCCCTACTGACATCACTAGTGATGTCAGTAGGTGGACTTCCTGCTCTAATAGGGCTTGCTCTCGTTGCAAGCCCGATGGTCGTGATGGTCTTGACCATCGTGACCATCATCATGGCCGCTCGCATAAGCTGTGGGTGGTAACCCACAGCTATGCGAGCGGCCAAGAGGCCGCAACAAAAAAAAAAGCACACGCCCTGATTCAGAGCAAGCGCTCGCTTTTTGCAAGTAGCTCTGAATTAAGCCCACAGCGTGCTAAGACGACCCAGTCAATCTTGTCCATGCGCAGGTTGATGGCGGTGTGGAAGTGGTTGCTGAGGATTCCAAAGGTGTTCTCCACAATATGGCATGTCTTGGAAAGCCTGTAATTGTAGATCCGCTTATCCTTGGTCAGGCCCATTTGCGCATATGGCTTCATGATGTGGTCGTGTAGTGCGAATGCCTAGTCAGCCACAAACACAAAATTTAGGACGTGCTTGGTTTCCTCCACAGTCGGCAAGTTAAAGGTCTTGGAGGTGCCGATGCATGGCCATTCTTGCTAACATCAACAAAGATTAATTCATAATTGGCATTCACCACAACCATGAGAACGATACTGAAGTACCCCTTATAATTATATATTATATATCCAGTGTTGGCAGGTGGGATAATGCGGATATGTTTCCCATCTATGGCTCCCCCGCAGTTAGGGAAATTCCAACGCCGTTCAAATTCCTCAGCAATGGTTTCCACTCCTCCACTGTTGTAGGGAACTAGTAATAATTATAAAATTGGTTAAAACATGATCTTTATGTTTTTTTTTCCTGTTTCTCAACAGACTCCCACCACAAACCTGGACTTGGCGGATACCCCAAGCCTCAGCCTGATAGGTGAAAGTGAGGGGGAATCCTCACTGCTACCTTGCCCACCTCTCTCAAAAGACAGCGTCGCAAGCCCAAGAGCCATCCGCAAGCAACTAAGGCGGACGACCTCTTACAACAGGCTGAGGAAGTGCTGATGAAACCCCCCGGACCACTCTGACTACCTAGGCACTTATATCAGTAGCTCCGTCTGCCAAATGGACCCTGATATTCAAATTGTGTTCCAGAGGCTTCTCTACGACCTAGTGATCCAGGAGAAAAAGCGACACTCACTCCGGAAACTTACATCATGGAGCCTCAGCCCTATGCACCTGCCCCTCCCACTACAGTGATGGCTGCCACCCCATAACACTCTACTCCCCCAATTATCAAAATGTTTTATCATTTCCAATAGCTACTCTATGATATACTGTATGGTGCTTCTGTCGCAGATTGTTCTAGGTTAATAAATATACGCGTAAGGGTAGATTGATGGGGCCGGGACCACAATTTGCACTTACTGCATGTGTTTATTGACCTATTCAAATCAGCGCCAGAAGCACCATATGTCATAGAGCACCATAGTTTTTTGGGACTGATAAAACTTGTTGATAAATTAGATTTACTAGTGTATTCATGTTTATACGTATTTTACATTTAATATTTAAAGGTTTATAAAAAAAAAAAATGCAGCCATATTTGCAGCAACATTCTCAGTTTTAAGGTGTTTTTACACTTTCATTTAAAAAAAACAGTTTAATTAAAAACTTTTTTTCTTTCTCAAGAAATAAAAGTGTGATGTGTTTTCTTACCTTGCAATACTGATACTGCAGCACATTCACAGTCGCTTTGCAGGTCTCAGGGATGCTGATGTCCAAAGTTTGAAGGAAATGAGGGACCTAAACTTGAAGTCAGCCAGGGACCTTCCTGTAGCCAGGAAGATCAGGGTAGTTACCATCCTCTCCTCAGCAGGGATAGCGGTATTCTGCCTCTTGATGTAGGGAGTCAACAAAGGCAGGAACTCCTGGAAGGTGGCGTCATCCATGCACAGGAAGTTGCGGTAGTCATCCAGATTGTTCTTCATAATCTCGTTCAGAAGCGACATGTGAGAGCGAGTATCCCTCTGCAGCAGTCACTCCTCAGTGGAATCCAGCATGATCTCCTCCTATGCTGGACCCTCTCCTTCACCACCTTAGCCCCAGCATAGGCTACCAGAACTTTATACCGATAATGATCAATCACCACGTAATGCAGGATAGAAGGCAGGATAGAAGCACTTTGTTCAAGCCAGGCAAAAAAAGCACAGCACAATAGCAATGTACAGTGTTCAGTAAGTATACACCAAGCCACACTAGTCACAGAGCACTTTATGTACAATCTACTTAGTCCAGCCCATTATTTACATTTTGCAGAAATCTTTAAGATAATCGTCAGATGTTTTGGTAAACAAATGATATATTGTGAATGATCTAACAATTTCGAAATCATTAACGATGCACAATATATCGTTAGGTAGTTGGTCAGATTGCACAGTTTTATGCACAATATCGTTTGCCCGGGAGTGTCGGGGAGTTTCAGGGAAATCATTGACGACATTGCATCGTTTGCGAGTCGTCTAGTGTGTACGCACGTATTCTATACAACATATTACTTATGCCAGTAATCACCTAAGTGCTTATATTTCCTGACAGGCAATTATTATTGGTTAGAAATGTGCAAAGTTATGTCCACAGAAAGTAAGGTATTCCATCATCCTTGATGGTCTCTCTAAATTAATGGTAACAAGTAATATGATAACAAATATACAAATACATGAATTACTGTATAAGTGTATTGATTTTTTTCACTATCCTTTATTAATAAAGAAAATCAAAAGCAACGTGTGTTATGCAAATGATAATTTATTAGCTGTAAAATGTATTGGTTAATTACATGATATATAGTATAATATGTAGTAAATTGGCAAACATAATATTAGCAGCACAACTTGAACAGTAACAGTATTTTGGGTGGTGCCACATGGGTGCTTATGCTATAACTCTAGCACTATTCCAGCTTCAGATGCCCTCATAGTTAGTCTTTGCAGTTCTAATCTCATAGCTTTTAATGAATGCTTAAAATGCTCTGTATTAAAGGGTGTGCTCAAATATAGGATGGAAATTGCGTTGTGTAACAGCGCCTATCGCCACTGTAACATTTTTGTTTCTTTTGTTAATATGCAGCAAACCTCTATTTCCAGAGAGGCTGCCATGGTAATTGGTTACTCCTGCAATGTTTTTTTGTTGTTGTTGTGACATGTGCAATAGAGGCCCCCGGACGCTTTCCTACAACCGCCAACTAGCAAATGGCATTTTTACAAGTGGTGTATGCAGCGCCTCGTCACGTCATTAGGCTCAATGGAGTCTATTTACGCTGATGCCGGTGATCGAGAGGGATGGGTGCGCGGTCATTACAGACACCGTGGCCATGCTAAGAGGTATGCTGCATATGCATAGTCTGCTTTTGGTGATAATTAAGTGCCGTTTTCGGGAAATTGTCAATGGTGCGTCTCGCCTATAATGTATTTGAACATGTCTAAAGCAGTGCAGTGTTTACGAAAAACATTCAAGTGATAAAAACACTTGTATGAGATCCTCTCCACTTTACTAAAATAAATGAATCATTTGAGATAGGAGCAATTGGATGCTGAACTTTAAATGTGGAGTGAATAGCACAATTGTGATGCTTGCCATACAGACAAAAGTGATTGGACACCCCAAGGCAAGAATGGGGAACCTCAGGCCCGGGGGCCGTATAAGGCCCGCGGAATCATTTGGTCTGGCCCTCTGAGCTTTTTTCTGCTAGCCTCATTTGGCTAACAGGATGCCTAGAGTGGCACCCTGCAGCCAGAATGCTCCAGCATTCTTAGGACACTTCAGATGGTCACACTGCTGCCCTTACAGCTCCCCGGAGCATCCTCAGGATGCTCCAGGCATTGCTGTAATCACCGGTGATAGTAGCCCCGTCCCCTGTGTGACGTCACACTGAGGGGACGTGGCCTACACTGGGCCCATAAATAATAATGTATATATATATATCAAAATGGCCCTCGGCAGAAAAAAGGTTCCCCTCCTCTGCACCAAGGGAAATGGCCCCATGTATACCATTGCACACAAATTCCAAATGGCCACTTATGTGGTGGTTTTTGAAAAAAACACTTTGCAGGGAGGTCCATGCACTTGCAGTTCTATGGAAACAATGAATGTTTTTATCAGGACAACAATGCCACCTGTCATGTTTCCAGGCGACGCTGGACTGGTATACAGAAAAGTGGTAACCCAGATCGACTGAACAGCTCAGAGTCCAGATCTTGACCCCAATGAGAACCTCTGGGATGAATTGGAGTGATGGGTGCGTTCTAGGCTGACTCGACCTTCTTCAGTGTCACACTTGTTCACTGTACTTATGTGCAAAACATACCGCCTGCTGTTGTCCAGGAACTTGTGGACAGTTTGTCAAGAAGGGAGTCTGCAGTAATCACTGCACGTGGTGGACCTACAAGGTACTGACGTCAATAAAATCTCTATGATCTATTTGCTGTCAGTGTCCAATCACTTTTTAGTCTATATAGTGTAGTTTGACATAAGAAATAAGCTCATAAGAATTTTTTCTTCAACATATGCAGTGGTTGTTACAGATTGGCTATCTTGGTCAATGAAAAATCATATTAAGAGGTAAATTTACTAATGGATGATTTTAATAAATTTTGAGTGAAAAATTGATCAACATCTTTTGCTTCTGGGGCTTAATCACACAGTACTAATACTTAAAAAAAAAGTAAAAAAATTTGTCTGTTAGTAAATGCGTGATTTAACCACAGAAACGCGAGATGTTAAATGATTTTGATCTATTTAAAATCTATGAAAATCTATTCAAATCAACCTTTAGTAAATATACCCCTAGGAATCTACAGTACAGTAGTTTTCCAAATGTGTTACTAGTCTCTAATTTCCATGGAATTTCCCAGTATAAAATATTTCTCCCTGGAAGTATCCATGATTTTCAATATTGCAGCGGTAAATGTCCAATAACTGCTATTACACCTGTGGATATCCAGGATGCTATGACCATCGAGGGGATCAATAATTCGGGATTCACTGATGCATTTCGCCTCTTACCACCGGATGCTTTTTCAAAGCAATTGAGTATAGCCATAGAGAGTAACACTCTCAATTACAAATCTTCTTGAACATTGATAAAGACATAAATGTAATTGGGATGTGTTGTTTAAATCAAATATTGCTGCTACTGTTTATATTGGATATTATATGAGCTCGACAGGAAACAAAATATATTACATATATCTGATAACTATTGAGACTGTGTATTGTTTGTGTATACTTTATGTGATTAAATATATATTTTTATTCATTTACATTTAGTTCCGACCGATAATTATTTTCTGCCATTTCTCAAATAAACATATTTTTAATTAGCGCAGTAATGAACATAGTTAATAGCTGTTTTCTTCTCTTGATGAGCAACCACAGTTCATCTAAATTACTGCTGCTGTGTATTCATAATTAGATAATTTTTGAGATCCAAATTAGTTTGTGATTTATATTGGGATTATTTATACTTTTTTACTAGCGCCATTAGTTTTATATACTTTTAAAAAAATAAAAAACAACATAATTTTCAAAACTGTTCTTTCACTTCACTTTGTTTTACATTTGGTTGCATAATTGTTCACAGAGGGATTTGGCCTCTAGTGTTTCCATTCCTATATTAACCACACCATACAGCCAAATTAATTCAACCTCATCTACAGTATATCCATATGTAAAAATTCAGTTCTCCGTGATGTGACATGGCAATGTCCGGCTGCTCACATTACCGCTTATTCCGATAAACAATCTTCATTCATTTTTCGGTGCACCTCTATAAGGTGTGAGGATCAATGATACATTCAATTCCTCAGGGAATTGAATCGTCCCCATAGACTATATATGTGAAACCAAATGCCGCTCAGAATGGCAGGTCAAAAGCAGAACTCACAGATTCTACTTCCTGTGACACCTATGAGAAATGGCCTGTTCCACCTCAACACTAGATTGGGGGTCTGATTTATCATTATTCCCAATTATCCACCTAAGTATAATTGCTTATAAACACAAATTGCAGTAATAAGTAGTAATTGTATAGCCCAATTTATCAAAATTGTGCTGTTTTTCTGCAATACCTCTTGTGTTACACCTTATGGGTCCAATTCTGCAATTACCTCATGATTTTCTGGCTTTAGAAATAGGCCCCCTAAGTTATTGAAATTGTCACTAAAGTTTGCACTAAATTTATTAACAGTTTCTTACATCTCATCCCTGGACATTACATATGTAGATAACTAATTCTGCCAACCATCGAAGGTACATTAATAACAAATGCATGTACTATATTTTGAATGTTATGTTGCAAAAACCCGCTATCTAAACCTATGTGAAATAGTAATATTTACTAAAGCTCAATGTTAATTTAATTCTTCCTATAATTTCTTGGTCCAGTGCAGGGAAATATGTTGTATTTTCTTCATTCTTCCCCGCTGGTCAACTGGTCTGTACTTTGCCATGCTTTCATCTGTCTTCTTCTGGAAGCTGGGCAGGTGAGTTGTTGTACAGTAGGTGGGCCTCTTGAAATATCTCAACTGAGGCTTGAGCACTAGAACACAAAGGAGTATTATGGTAATATTGCACAGACTCAAGTAACTGTAGAAAGCATTTAATTATATACACTACAGGACAGGTACAGCATTTCCAATACATGCTCCTTAATAGAGCAATGTCACTTATGTGATATCAATCATCAAGTCAGCTAGTTCTGGTACCTACTGTATAACTGTGGGGCAGCTGTAAAATCAGCTCCTGGTGCAGGAAAAGTTTGAGACTGCAGTCTTGGAAAGCTTACACAATGTAGCCATGCATTTGTGCCCCAGCTTATACAACATGTGCTGCCACCTGTAATGTTTGCTCTTGTGGGCTTAAACTGGGTACACACCAAGACAATTTTACTCATAATCCGGCAGTCTTTATGATTTTGTGATAGATGAAACAATCTTAATAACATTCGATTTCCAGTGCACATACAGAGTGTTTCACTCGTTATGGGCCTCAAGGTTTTTCTTATAGCTTTTAAAGTAATTGACGTAATTTAGTGAAATGTAACACAGATATACCTTGGTCTATGAGAAACAGTGTTCGCCTTTAGCATCCAGGCCAGGGAATCACACATGCGCGTGACTTTGGGACTAATAGTGAGTGAAACACCCTGTACTACTTAATTATCACTGAACAATTGTATGTCCTAAAGGTCGTCAAGGGTAATGTTCCTAAATGAACTATCAAGCTGACATGTCGGATGGATCATGTACACACTACATAATGTGTATGCTAAGTGCTCATCCTTTGTGCAACAGGTCAGATCCAGTTATTTGATCTGACTTATTTTTAAATGGTAATCGGTTCTGGATACTGTGTATACACTCTGAGATTAACGGGCCGAGTAGCCGACAGTCGGCTGATCAGCCCTATTAGTGCATAGTGTATACCTGGCATAACACTATTTCTGCCCCTCTTTTCCATTACAGTTTTGTGCACAGATAATACTTATAATTAAGTGCATTTCATTGCAAGCTAGGGAAAAAAAACTCTTTTGCTTTAATGATCTGCAGGTTTTGTTGTGAATATCTCTTTATTCCTTTTCTACAAAAGTAAAATTGATTACTGACATTGGTTTAGGGACTCTTAGGGCATATTAGAATATCCCGGATATGTATTTATAATTATGTGTCAAACATGGCAAAGGCTCATGGAGGCTGGTGCCACCTAGCCGCGAGAGAAGTGGGTGGTACAGGACGGCGATTACACAATTAGTGTTGAATCACGTCATCATGGCTCCGTCCTCCGCCTCACAATGTTGGTAATCATGGCATTGTATAGCGGGGTCACGCCATCAGACCCGCCCTCTTGGCGGGAGTCAAATATGTACAGTATAAAATAGATGAATTATGTACCAATCAAAGAAAATTAACTAATAAGCTATATTCCCTAGATAGACTTGTTAGGCTATGAGGGTAAGTTGAAATCCAGGGTCCCTATGTGACAAAATGTAGATTTCTTTCACTTGGTACAGGTGTCCGACAGGTTCTCTGTCCACAGTAATAAAGCCCTGTACACCTTGCATATTACATATCAGAAGGCCATATTCTTCTTCTTTGCACAGAGCATAAATATAAATATCCTTGTCTGGGACGTTCAGATGGGATGGGTACGGGATGACCACTGGAGCTAGGTGCTCCAGTGGTCAAAATCTCGACGCCGGCATCCGGACAGGGTTAGGATACCGACACCTGTTGGCCGGTTTCTTGACTCTTCCCCTCTCCCTACCCCTAGCCCTCCCTCCCCGGTGCCTAAACCTAACCTCCCCCTGCCCGGTGCCTAAACGTAACCTCCCCCTCCCCGATGCCCAAACCTAAGCCTTCCCCCTGAGTGACTGACCCTAAACCTCCCCCAGTGCCTAACCCTAACCCCTAACTCTCCCCCTGACCCTGCTACTTACTTTTGGGATACCAGCAGCTGAGATGCGGCGCCAGGATTCTGACAGGTGTTGCGATTCCGGCACCAGCACTCTAAGCGCCTGCATCCCACACGTTGGGATACTGAACATATCCCATTCAGATATCCCCCATCTTCAAGTGTGGGCAATGCAGTAACTATTCTTTCAATTGTACATCATTAACAGTCTATATGAAGGCAGAACAGCAGTATGTCTTCTCCATTCAATCTCTCTCCCCACTACTATTACTTATTTTGGCACTTAGATATCTGTACAATCAATTTTACAAGTGTAGAGAAAGAAATAAAAAAATGTTATTCATAGTAAAACTGGCAGATTGGGCCTGTCATACAGAGAAAACAGCTTTGTGTATTTGCAGGGGTTAAAGGCAAAATTATATCTTCTTTATAGACTAATTTAAAAAAAAACAAATACTAAGACATTTCCTTTAGTTAGTTTTTTATTTAACTAGATTGATAAATGTAATATCAGACTGACTGATATAAGTTATGCTCCTTTTAGGATAACAGAACCTTGTTATATACAAGTCGGCATCATTTCCCACTTTTATGATTTTGTATGTACATGGTACTCTTACCAGGCAATTTCAGCAGATATGGAGAATCAACAGTGCAAGATGAATCGTTAACTTTGTCTATAATTTAAAAAAAAGGAAATACTAGTTAGAATAATTTACAGTGCCAAGATAGAGCCAATGAAACAAACAAATACTAACAGAAAGGTGCAATCTAAGGGCCTGATTCAGAGCCGGACGCTATTTGCGCTCGCTCGTTCAGAAAAAAGGGGTGGCTATTCAAATGAACCGTTCGCTCTTTGCGGTCTGTGCACGCCTCTAGGTCTGAACGAGCGAACAAAACTTGCGGTCCTTTTTTGGGAAACTACGCCCCCTGGCGGCTCGCATCCTACATCATGTGCGCAATTTATTAGATTAATCGAGTACATCGACCAGCGTATGAACTGCTCGCTATTCTTGTGGTTGGTTTTTCCTACCGCAATCTTGCGAGCAGTTCTGACTATAAAATAACCCAGTGACGTGGTCAATGACGCTGCTGTATTAATTATGCACACCCATAAAACGCCCGTTTTGACCTTTAAGCACGCCTGCGTTCTGATCTCCACTCCCCGTTTTCAAGCACCTTCCCCTATTACCACCCACATACGCCTCCTCCTGTCACTCAAAATAGCAGGCATTCGTTATTTAGCGAACAAACGATTTTCGGCCGCACTGACTGGTTCGCGCATGCGTATTACGATCCGTACGCATGCGCAGTTGTGCAAACATCGCTCGGAACGAACGAGCGGCCGCTTACGAGCGGCTCTGAATCAGGCCCTAAGATCACAATAGAAGGCTACAAAATGAGATAACTTCTAATGTTATGTAACTATACTGTATATAATGTGTTGTGCACAAGTCACGGTCTATGTACTAAGACTTGGAAAGAGCTAAAGTGGACAGAGATAAAGTACCAGCCAATCAGCTCCTAACTGTCATTTTTCAAACACAGTCTGTAAAGTGATAGTTAGGAGCTGATTGGTTTTTACTTTATCTCTGTTCACTTTAACTCTCTCCAAGGCTTAAAGAAACTATTTTGTAACAGTAAAGTTGTACATACAGTATTCCAGTCACTCACATAGAAGGCATAAATGAACTGGATATTGCGGTGAGCCTAATATATGGCCTAGTGATTATGGGGTCTATTCATAAAGATTTGTGGTACAGAATTGTTACTTATCACTACAGATCGCATCAGTTTGATGCATCTATAGCTTAAATAAGTAGCGATTCATGTACCTTCACCTGTTTTACAAAGCAATGCCATATATGCTGTTGGATGCGGTCCGGTCTTCTCTTGTTTTTCATTTTGTTATTTTCTTCCCTATCCACTCTGTTCTGGCAATGCGCCTAGCAAGCAGACTGGGGGTGGGGGCGTGGAGACACAGCCTGCAGACCGGAGAGGGAGAGATGCAGCATGCAGACCGGAGGAAGGGGGACACAGCATGCAGACCAAGGGGACAGCAGGGACTCAGCAGAGTGAGGTGACCCAGCGACGGGTCACCTCACAGAGCAGCGGCAGGTACAGCGTAGGCAGCAGCAGCCTGAAGTAACCCGGCACAGTGCAAGGGGGGAGTGGGGGGCATTGCAAGGGGGGAATCTCTAGTTACGAGATGGTGCATACGTTGGGTCACCTTACTGATGGGGGCAGGGGTAAGGCAGAACAAGGGGGCACTGGCTGGGCAGCGGGCAGTCAGAGGAGGCAACCCGCATATGCCAGCATATGCCATGGGCGACTGATTGGCTCCTGTCACAGAGAGGGGGCGGAGCCATAACAGAGGAGTGCTTGAAGGACAGGGAAGCATTCCACTTTCATGTCTTTAACATAGAAACTAACAGATTGCGTCGTCCACAGACGGCGTAAACTGTTCCAGCAAGCGAAACGGAAAACAAAGCTTCTGTTTCTTAGTGAATCGCACTCACCATACTAAAATATGGTGATGCGATGCTTAAAAAAGTCAGAGGCGCCGAAGGAGAAAGAATAACTTTCTCCACGGTAAGTCTCTCTATGAATAGGCGAAGGCAGTGAACAGCCCTGTTTTCAGCTAAACAAGGATTTTCACTGCTACATGAATAGACCCCTATGTCACTTGGTGGCCATGTATACAGGCCCCTTTGGTCCTTAGGTGACAGGATTTAACTCCTAGCATACTAAAGATCCATTTAGAACAGGTAGGATGGTAAAAGTTGTGATTGTTTGGGAACCATATAAGATTAGATTTTTGCCGAATACTGTATGTTTTATACTAAAAGATTAGCCATGTAATGGGCTTAATGTGTCAGCCTGTAAGTAAAATAGCATAATAACAATCAAGATTGAAAAAAAGATACAATTCCATGAAGGTAAGCCTATTTTAAATGATTTATGTGTTGATCCAGAGGAAGGTTAAAAAAAACAACAACCCAGTGAGATAGCTGAATACTTACCAACCCAATAAATGCCAATCAGATTTACATTTTTAAGAAATGCAGCAAGTCCAGTTAATTAATTAGCCATCACCACGCTCCTAGGTAAAGAATATCCTTATATTAAGAGATCCCATTTCTATGCCAAAAGCGACAGACCTTTTTTAAAATGTGCATGGCACTGTCACTTGTACGTTCACAGGTATGGAAAGCTCATTAGACTGATTTTGTATTGTTAAGAAGTGACCCTGGAATATATACTGTACCACAATCAGCTCATCTATAAGGTACATATTTTTCTCAATGAACACATTAGTCTAATCAATCATTGTAAACTAGCCACCTCATTCATGCGTCAGCACGTTTTCTGGCTCTGAACCTGCTCTATTTTCTTGCTGTCTTCTTTTTGGACAGATCTATATTTAAATTTGAATGATAGTATTTAGGTGATTGCAGTAATATTTGGCCAATAACCCAATGCACAAGATATTGCGGCAGGTTCATTGCTTTTGTTCTCCCAGTAAAAACTGCTTACATCTCCCTCTAGGCAATAAACATTTATATTTTTTGGAACAATATCTGGGGTTGTTACTCCTTTTTATTGTACTACTGCATCAGTGGAACATGAATGGCAACCTGTTCATTTCATTTTAATTCTATATAATTTAAGATGCAGATTTTCAAACACTGCATCCGCCATCGTCAGCATTTGCACCCTGGCCTGGAATAACTGAGTGACACATTATGACGAGCTACACTAGGTTTTAGCAATTACAGTACCTGTAGCAGAAATGAACATCTATATATTGTATAGGATAGAGAATCTGTATTTATTTTTTTTTGCACATAAACATGGCTCATGTCATATTAAAGACAGCATTATTTGTTCACACATGATTTAAAAATTAAAATACGGAAATATGCTTCTAATATTTAGCATAGACACCTGTTGACATGACATCAGCTGTACATATTTTGTAGTGGGAGTCTACCAGCTGCGCACACCTGGTGGCAGTCACAGTCGCCCATTTCTCCTGGCGGATTTGCAAATTCAGATTCTTAGATATCTCTTTGGGATCGCAATTTTTAATTGTAGTTTTAGTTCTCATTGTGGGTGATGCCGGAACTTTCACAGGGTCACTTGAGTGCATTTGTTTCTTTTCTTTATTTTATTTTTGTTATCACTGAGCCACTACAATGCTGCTTTGTCCATGTGCTTAGTCCTTGTCCTTCTGAAAGCTGAACTTTCCCCAAACTTCAGGGACACAAGTTCCATAACACAATTTCCCTGTAGATCGTTTTGCTCTATACATTTTTCTTTCACTTCTAACAAGATCTCCTTCCAGTCTTGTGCTGATGAGCAATCACCTCACACCATGATGCTGTGACCACCATGCAATACGTTTACCATATATAGCACTTTTACCCAATTGCTCCACCTCAGTGACATTGGGCTATATAACTGTTACCCAAACTTTGTATGAATCGCTGTCATCCTGTGTGATGACTACAGCCAGCCATTAGAGAAGAACTGAGTGATAGCTTTTTTATTGTATTCCTACCATACCGGGCAGCATACATTGCTCACAACACTGCAGGAAAATACAGGCGATAACTATTTGGCAACGTCCTGATCTGTGATATCAACAGGGGTTCTGAGAGGGAGGGGGAGCGGGTACTAATTACCTGGGCTTGTTGGAGGGGCCCGGCGGGGGCCCGCGTCCGGCAGCACTCCTCCTCCCTCTTACGTCACAGCAGCCCAGCACACGCTGCTGTGTGCTGGGCTGCACTGGGAGACTGCTCGTGGCTGCTAAAGCAACAGCCGGAGCAGTCTACTATGCCTATGGGGGGGAGCGATTACGCTGGTCGCGCCCCCCACTGGCTGTGCACCAGGCTGAGGGGCATACAGCACCCCCCTCCCCAGCATGCAGTGCCGCTTCGCGGGGCTATAAAAAAAATTTTTTTCAAAGGGGGGCGTGGCCACCCCTCCCGCAATTAGGTCACACCCCGTGTCACCTGGGCCCAGCGCAGCTGTCGGCGGCCCTGGATATCAAGTCTATATTTGCCCAGGGTCATAACCTAAATTATAAGACTTGTGAGAAATTGGATTTTTAGGAATTACTTTCCAGTGTATAGCGCAGCTCTTGGTATAATTAACTGAGGCAACTTTGCTCTCAGCCTCTGAAGTTTACAGTAAGTTAAAGTGATGATTAGCGTCTTTCCCTCAGAGATCTTCTTCTTGTTCAGACACCAAGTTTAAGGGTCATAGTTTATAAGTAGTGTGGTAGGGGTGTGATGCAGCTTCACATTTTAGATTATCGCAACAATTGTGGTCACTGGGATATTGAAAACTTTTTAATGTAGTCTTTGACAAAGCCTTTTTTCCATTTCTTGCTTGCAGATACAATGCCTGCCCAATGACCTTTAAACAGACTGGGGGTTTTATCCATGTACAGTAGTGGCTCATTTATGCAGCAATGATAACTCCTTCTTACAGTAGCTAAAGGATACTTCTTCCTAATTCATAATAGGGTTACTACGGAGAAATCACATTTCTCCTGTGGTCCCTCTATTTTCATTGATTACGGCATCTCCGTAGCCTGCACTTTGGGGGCAGTGGTGCCTGCATAGTGTATCAAGGATTGGAAACTTTGCTTTTCTTCTCTAGATAATGCCATCATGAGGTGCTGTTACCATATACCCATCATTGGAAGACCGGCAAAGTCATAGAGACTTACAATATCACAATGCAAGACACACATTTCTGGACCTCTTTGCTGACAGCTAGAAAACATCCACATACTTCAAAGAGGAGCCCTGGATGAATAAAATGTACCAGAAATACATTCCATATTCTGCGATATTCAGTGATGTTGAATGATCCCACTGACCCACCAATGATAAATATCCCATGATTTCTTACAATTGCTCAATACAGCATTTTAATTCCTTGCAAAAACTTAAGGCAATTAATCTGTGGTACAGAAATTAATGGGATGAGCAAATAACTGCTAAATGAAATAGAGAATATATAGTATTGTTTTTCCTTTGGCTGACTACTGTCATGAGATACAATTGTGTAAAATCACATTGGTTTTCTTTTTAAGTGATTCATTTCATAGACGTGCATAGACCAGTATAGCCCTAGTCTAAAGCTGGCCACACATCTAAAGATTATCTGTCCAACCAGCCAACTAGTTGATTGGTTGGAATGAAAATCTGGTAAGGAATACAATCAGCAATTTGCTCCCAAATGCCGGAAAATGGACCAAAACTGTTGTTTGAACAAATAGTTTAGATCAAACATTTAACAAACTTGTCTGAACGACCATTTTCATCTGTTTTCTGACATTTAGGAGCAAATTGCTGATCATCAGTTACTCCCATACGTTACCAGATTTTCATTCCAACCAATCAACAAGTTGGCCGGTTGGATGTAAGTTGGTCTAGTGTGTGGCCAGCTTAAGGCCGGGAACACAGTAGGCGATATATATTGGACGATATGTGGTCTTGAGGCAAATTGGAATGACATATCATTTACATTGTGTAGTAAATGCTCAATTATGCATTCATGTGTGTCGTTCATCGCATCTCCACATCTGATGTGCTGCATGTCAGATGAGAAGATGTTGTGATTGATGTGGTGCACATCGAGCAGTGTGTACGCTCACGTACACGATATATAGGTCCAATCTTTCCTCTGTAGACATCACCTGACCTGCCAGTGGTCTATACGATGATTGCATAGTGTGTACAGGAGGAAAGAATAATCTGATACAATGCTCCCACATTATATATCATGCCGTCATTCGGAAGTTTAAACAGTGTGTAAGCTCTATATCGTGTGTTCTGGGATGAAGGGAAAGTGGAACAACCATCGCGTCTTTTGTACGTCGTTCTGATGTGTACCTGGTCTAAGGATACCACAAGGTTAGGTCAGGGGTCAAGATCTGATCATGATTATCTATGTTACTGATAAAGGAAAAAGCAAAGGTAATAATAAGTATATGACCCCGTACCTAAGCCAGCTGTGAATATAGTACCAGCGGTCGTGTATTACAATAAAAACAAGGAGAACAATGCATACAACTCATTTGTGTCTGTTAAAATAAATTATATTTTTAGTGGAAAACATAATAGTACCACATAATGCCAATCAACATTCTGCATTTTGTTTATCTCTAAAAATGTTTATTTTTGTCTAGAAACAGATTAACATTGTGTGAGTCTGGCTTACATCACTATATCAGCTTTTCCTGTGTTCCAATAATTATATCCTTGATTATAACATTATTATAAATAGATTTAGTTAAAACAGCCAGAGAGAAAAACATGTAGTCAATTATATATAAGAAGTGTAGCATTCCCGACATTCAGTGGAGCCTATACATTAAATGTGCAAATGATCCTTGAAATGGAGATTGTAAAAGATCTTTGTTGTGATGCATGATAAGCATTTCTTACATCATGTCTTATGCTGGGTACACACTGGTCCACATATCAATTGAATGGGCGATATATCGTATCGTGTGTGCGTCGGCCAGTGTGTACAAACAATATGTCTGTGGACATCGTTCACAGACACATCGTGTGGTCGCTGTGCAGCACAGCTGATGGCAGATAAATCTGCAGATACATATATCTGCACATCGTGCTTTGTGTACAGGCGGTCAGCCGACCTCCCGTACACTTGCTGCACTGGCCGCCGGTGACTGACATCACAACTGGGCTGGCACACGTAATTGACACATCGGGCCGATGATTGGTAAGTGTGTATGCACTTACCAATTGTCAGATAGAACGACGGATCGGCCGATCTGTTGTCCTAATGTGTACCCAACTTGAAATGATCTGTAGACACAACCGACAACCCTCAAACCTGAAAGTGTAAAGCTTTTGACTTATAAACCCCAGTGTCTGGGTTTTGTTCATTGTCCCTGGTTAGGATCCATTACATAAAGATATTCAGCCTTCACTGAATGTAAGCATGTTCCATCTGCTTGTAAAATGCCACTTAAACATATACAAACCATTGGACTGATGATTTCTCTTATATAGCATAACACCTGCAGTAATTTTAGCTGCATTGACTCCATTGTGAAGAACAAAGCCTGAATGGCTGTAATCATAAAGGCAATTGTTTTACTAGGGTGTGTGCAAAGAACGTTTACCATACTGTAGATATGAAATATCTACCTTATATCACTGTAGTTGTTTAAGTGCTCATGCCGAGAGCGCAGCTGAAAGCATTACAGGTAAAACAGTTTTACTTTTACTGGCATGTAAGAGACATGATAATAGTTCACATAAAGCCTGCATTATTGAAAGTGTTAGTGATTTGTCTTGGACATGGCTTTGTGTAATAATCATTGGTACAGTAAGAATATCTGAAGCCCCTGGCTATTCTCAAAACTTGAAATCACTTACCCATCTATAATTTTAGAAACATTTTCCAACGCATAATTGTATATTCATATGTATATAGTCCTATTTGTTTTGTTTCTGTATGACCTGATTATTTCCCTGTTGTTCACACTAAAGGTCGGTACACACTAGACGATGTCTAGTGTGTACCTGACTTCGTTAGCGAACAACAAATTAACTATAGTGACCATGTAGACCAATAGAAGCTGCTAGTTCTCTGCTTACAGTTGTTGCAGTCACCCACCCCATTTTGCGGCCAACTAATAGACCAATTCATTAGTGGGGCCCTGTATTGGGTGAATCTAGTCTTACTATAATCCACCAGTGGTGATAATGTATTCTGCAGTAGTGTATTATCTCTATCTGTGCACAGTTGGCCAAATTATGTGTATATATGTATTAGTAGATGGAGCAGTTTTCTTTTCAACAAGCTGAGTGATGTGGAGCAAATGTGAGGGTAAGTGGGAGGAGCTATTGTGGGGTGACTGCACATACTATTATAACATGACCAAACATAATAATATTCTTAGTGCTAATCAGGGCCGGTGCAAGGTTTCCGAGCACCCAAGGCAACATTTCACCTACCACCCCTGCTCCCTACAATTCATAACATGCCACACAGCAGGGTCCCAAATTCATAATATACTATATGGAATATTACACTCAGCAGAGCGCCAAAATCATAATGTACCTCATAACACTGCCGCCAATTCATAATATGCCACACAGCTGTGCCATAAATTCATTATATGCAACTCAGCCATGAATTACACCATCCATTTTTTTTGTTGGCTCATTGGCGCCCTCCAGTGGCTGGCACCCTTAGGCAGCTGCCTAAGGTTGCCTAAGGCAGCCTAATGCCTAATGGTAGAACCGGCCCTGGTGCTAATTCAATTTTTAATACAGTTCATTATAATAATATATCCCTCTAGAAATAATTCTAATACAATCCCCCACCTAACCTATATATCTTTCCAGTTTCAGGTACTTGTAAATGCTGAGCCTATGCTAACAGTTTAGACAATCAATGACCCTGGTGACCTGGAGTGGTATAACAGCCCCCCTGCTCTGACACCAGTGCACATTGCTACAATCCTACCTGAACTGTTATCACAAATCTCTATTCACTGTGACGCTGGAGCAGTATAACAGCCCCTCCCACACACACACTCCCCACCAAACCACCAACGTAAATCTCTAAACACAGCGGCAGTAATTTTCCGACATCAGGTAAATTATGCGGATGACTAGAATTATTGCAGGTACAGCTGAAAATTGCTTGTTACAAATACCTTAGAGGAAATATGTTTTTATTTATTTAAAAACAAATGTACTGAAAATCCTATATAATGGCCACTGAATTTGTGACTAAATTTAATAGAAAGTATCAAGGAAATGTAATAAACTTGTATAAAGGTAAGTCCGTGTGGCCAATTTTCAGTGCTGGAGTATTTGAAATAGTTTAAGATGTCTTAAGGTGTTTAAAATAGGCTTTATGAATATAGCGTACAGCATTTTTACAAAAATTCACATAGATGCAATTCAAATTCGGTGCAAGTCAAGATGAAGCACTATAATTGTCATAGCGGCAATGCCAAGTAAGAGTAGGGTCTATTCACGAACAAGGAATAAAAGCTGAGGATATTTAGCAAACATACAGCTCCTAAATGTATTAATGGCAAGCTATGCAAACTGGAAAGGCCAGAGATGAACATGACTTTTACCTCATGAAGTTGCAAATTTTGCTAAAATAGGACTAATGTAAAATTTAGTTGGAGAAATTACAGCTGAAAATTATAGCACAACATAGTTGCTACAGTATTTTTGTCATTTGTTATTTATGGTTAGCTATACTCATTTCTTCGTAAATCCTGTTATTCAATTATCATTAAGGGCCGTATTCAATTAGTAGCGAAAAGTCAGTTTCGCCAATACTTTTTCGCCGGTTTCAACTTATCCCTATATTCAATTGTAGTGTTTTCGCCGACGCGAAAACGAATGCAGTGTAATAGGCGAAAAAGTTTCCCGGCGGAAAAAAGTGCAATATTATGGTTTGTGGGTACAAGTTAAAAAAAAACAGCCAGCACCCATGGGACAGCCTCCCTAAGGATAACTGCGTCAAATAAAAAAAAAAACACGTCTGGACACCCCAAAAAAGTACTTTCGTTTTGGGGGCGAAAAAAACAAAGTTGGGTGACAAACTTCTAAACTAGCGAAAAAGACTCCAGGGGGGTCCCAAGTATGCCCCAGGTGTTTTTTTGATTGCAGGTGGTTGCAGCAGGTGGATTTTTAAAGTTTTTTAAAACCTCACATTTGCAACTTTAAAATATGCTAGTACCCATTTTCATGTACACCAAATTTGCTGGGACTAGTTATTGTCACAAAAAAAACCCTCCAAAATGTTCTTCACCACTTTAAAAGACACCTATTGAGACTATTTAAAGTAGCCAAATACCATCTGTTGGGCTATTCCAGGGTACCCATAGTGATCCCCCATGTCAGTCCATCTTTTGGGGGGTGTCGGGCAGATTTCCCCAAAACTGACAGAACTTTTCGCTTCTAATTGAATACGGGCCTATGTGTCAAACATATAAAGGAATTAGATTGAAATTTACTAGGATTATATATGAAATTAACACTTGTGGTTAATTATTTGCAGTCAATATTGTCCTCATTTTTTGTAATGTAAATATATATTTGCATATAAATCAGCTTTTAATTTTATTTATTTATATATAATTTAGTCCATAAGAAAATATCACAACTATCCCTTTTTGTAGTAGTTTAAATAACTGTTTTTAAAGACTAAAATGAGTGAGACAATAGGAAACAGCTAACACAATAAACACTTATTAATATACCTGTATCAGGGAATTCAACCTTATTTTATGACGGTTCATTAACTTTACTATATAGTGGTTCTTCAGCTAGTAGAGCATACTGAGAGTTGTATATCAACAACAGCTGGAGAGCTAAATATTGCCTATGTAGCATTCTTTGTGGCTTTGCCAGCTACCACATTTTACAAATAGGCCCCATTGAAGGTCAGATAACACCTACAGCAGTACTACATGCAGCAATGCCAATGAGTTTTGTCATTCATTGCTAGCTCTCCAAAGCACGTGCAACTCCCTTTGGTTACTATTATTGTGCACTATGGGCTATCATATTTGAAAGCATTTGAATGAACACAGATCCCATTCTTAAGAGAAAAAAAAGTGTGATACAGTAAATTGTGATAATTATTTGAGGAAAAATATATAAAAATAATAAAAAAACAGGTTTAGTCCGTTATGTCCATTTAATTAACAGTTTTGCTTCTTTCCTTAGTTTCAACAGTGCATTGGCAAAAGTATAAATGTGAGATGCAGGAAAGAGCATTTCCCAGCATGCTGTGCCGTAGGAACCAATATTTATGGAAGACCTAGAAATGATAACCTGTAAATGTAGCCTTTACCATTTTCCACATTAAATGAGACATTACGGGAGATACTATATATTATTATTATTTTTTTTTACTAAACACATATTATGAAAATAATAATAAAATATAAGCCATTGGTGATAAAATTAATTCTAACATATCTGTCAAACATACAGTAAATAAACACACTCAACTAGACAGTGTTTAACCCTGTGAAGCAAGTGTCAAGCCATGATGTGCAGTTCTGTTTAAGTGCAGGGTGATAATCCCTTGTTTTGGC
The DNA here is from genome assembly GCA_031769625.1 of Taudactylus pleione. NCBI lineage: Eukaryota > Metazoa > Chordata > Amphibia > Anura > Myobatrachidae > Taudactylus > Taudactylus pleione. Next base: position 6,955,286 of record JAUIMM010000053.1, read on the forward strand.
TTAAACAAACACATGCGAAAACACACTTTTGACTTTTGGGACACATGAAATTAACTTTCCAAAATGATTGTGGTACAGTAGTGCAGGTTTCAAGATAAATTCCATGTGACTGTTCATTGAGTTCAATGAAGGCTTCCTAAACCCCTGACATAACGAGCAATGCATTAAAGTTCCCCTACTAATGTTGCCTGTTGTGTAAAAAGCCGTCTGTTTTGTTTTTTTTGTGATAAAAAATAAAAAGGAGAACTTTAAAAAAAAATACACAAAAAAAAACGTCTTTAACTGTAAAGGAACCAGTGGATGTCTTGCTTATAAAGCTAATGCCTTTTATTCCCAAGAGACTTGTCTTTGTGGAAGTAGGAACAAAATGAAGAAGCTCAGCTAAAATGATGACATTTATTGGCATTCTCTTTTACTCTTCTTTATCTGGAAAATAAAAAGAAAAAAAGGAGTCATTTGTGATATTTTAGTCCCACCGATCGTCCATCTGTTGAGAAAGCTGCTGGGATCAGAAATCAAGGAATGTGTAAGAGAAAGTGTTATAAAGCTGCACCTTTGTAAATAGACTACCATATGTAATACTGCATATGAGGACTTCAGTTATTAAGGACCATGAGAAGAGTTAGAACCTATGTTTAGCAGGGAACGTCTGCATCAGAGTATCTGACTGTATATTATATTAATTACAGTCTTGTAGGTGTGGGTTTGCCTTATTGGGTGGACAGGTGGATCATAGCAGGCATGAGGTCTGTTACAACAAGCTCGGAAAGCCCTCCATTAACCACAACAAAGAGATTATAAACCGTAAATACATTTGAAAATGTTATTGAATGGACCAAGTTAGACCAAATACCCCAACAATCGCCTTATATATGAGAACTTTAATGATAGCCAAGAAGGGGGGTGCGGGACGCACCCGGGTGTCACCCGCCGAGGGGTGACACCAAGGTGCAGACTCCCCCTCTTGTGACAGGAGCCGGGTGCTGCACTGTAGAATTACGTGCAGCACTCGACACCTGTCACAGTGAGGGAGCCAGCACTACAAGCACACTGGTCCCTGGGGCAGCCCGCACCTCCTGGACCCCCCTGGAGACACTAAAACCTGGGTTCAAGTGCGTGGTCCCGCCCCCACATGCAAAACCACGCCCACTTGTCCCAGTGCCCACAGCCATTCTCCACACACCTTCTCCTGCCCTTGCCCACAGTCAGTTAGTGAGTATATTATAATTTAGATTGTCTTAGAATAAGAGGAGTGGTTTACCTAAATTATTTATTTTTGGTATATGTGGACTGTGACCAGTGAAGACTCCCACCGGTGTCCTCCGACATTCAGTGTAATGCTGATGTGTCTCTGGTGCCTATTCATCAAACCTAAAAATGCTCTGGAGGTAATTAGGTGTAGAACTCGCATGGAGTTCTACCTAATTACCGGAGAAATTCATCATTCCTCCTTTCCATAACTATCTATTTAGAAAAGCTGTCATTTTTGTGATGACAGCTTTTCGGTAAATAGTTTTCCCTGTCTACACTAACTTACTGCAGCTGTAATCCGTGCTGCGCATGCGCTGTTACATCTGTAAAACAGCGCATGTGCAGCACTACCTAGAGCTACGGTAATTTTGTGCCTCCCTCTGCTCACCTCCCCCCGTCCCCGCACTTACCTGGCTTCTGCAGCACCTCCGGCTCCGGTGGCTGTTCTCCCAGCAGCACACTGTACAGTTTAGAAAAAAAAAAATTCTTGTTCTAAACTCTATTGTGTTCTGCTGGGAGAACACGTCTCAGAGCAGCCACCAGAGCCTGAGGAGGGACCAGAGCGACGGAGGAAGACGCCGGTGGAACTGCCCACGCTGACACAGGTAAATTTTACCTGTTATTTGCCCCCTCACAGTGGCAAATAGTAACACCATCAAATTCCGAAAATACATAATTTTCGGAATTTGATGAATACCATAATTTCCACGTCCCCATACTAATGTATGGGAAGTGTGAAAATTAACGCAGGGGGACTTAGCAAGGAGATATCAGTGATATCTCCTGATGGCGAGTGCTCCCGTTGCCTGCTCCTTCCCTATGGGGAAGTCCCAGGTCACAAAAATGGATCCTTTCGGATCCCTTCGCCCCTGTCCTGTCCCTTCTGTCTGATGATGGGGCTCCTGTGCTCATGCTTGACCTGTAGGCATGCGCACTAGTTTCGCTGCTCTGAAAGGAGAAGTGAAAAGGTTCACTGCTCCGAAAAGGAGCAGTGAAAAAACTCGTGGAGACAGCTGATTCTCGAGTAAGAACTTTAATGATTGGGTTCCATTCGGACCCTGATAATTAACATGTTGAATAGAGCCCTTAAAGGTCTATTTATCATTGGTGGCAGTGTGACCTAGAAAAGTATCATTCCATATTGCAAAGATAAAGAATGTTTTTTGGGGTAATTGAGCAAAAAACCCTTGCCGAGAAAACAAAGAGGTTGTCATTAAAGCAATCACTATTGCTATCACTTTACTGCTGAGTAGGACACTGTGTATGCAAAATGTGATGGCTGAGACAAGAGGATCATGGAGGCTGTGGGGAGGGCTTAGAAGACTCTCCACTAATGCCATCTGAATATGGTATTAAGCAGGGTTATTTCCTAGAAAAATAGGTTCAGGCGTTATGGGAGGAGCTACTGGGGGTGGAGCTATAGAAAAACAATTATATATTTCATTATATATACTTATATATCTATTATTTATACATATATATAGTATTTAGAAAAGAAGGCACTCAAAAGAGCCTTTGAATTAAAACTTATCTTATGAAAAATACATTGCGGCCCATCATAGTTAATGAGAGGTTCAGGAACTGAGTTCCTGCAGAAAAATAGCACTGGTATTAAGTAACATGGCTGAGAAAGTTGATCTTAAGCTGCCCACATGAGACTCCATTTTGTAACAAGATGGTGTATGCCTTTAAAAGTTATTCATAAGTTTATATACTTTGAAATAGTTAGAGACAGATTTTAGTAGCTTCATATACTCATGAGATTGGAATGTACCAGAGAAAATTGCATTTTGCCAATTAAGAATGCTATACTCTTTAGAATGTTCTTTTACTCCTTAGACCACAGATAAGAAATAACAAGGTATTATTGTATGATAAACAAGCACTCAATAATGAGCTGTCTAGAATTAATGAGTGTTTATACTTTGAATAATCACGTTATACTGTGAGATCATTATGTTTGTAGAAATCTTATAAAACTGTATGACATATATAGTCAGAGAATCTTAGAACATGGAACTGGTGCTCTAGTGTTCTTTCTCTCCAGTTGATTAATTGAGGAGCGCTCACACAGGGGTTCTGACACACATATAGAGCTCTGGCCAGTGACTGACGACTGAGGATTCTAGTTTAGATCCATCAATGGCCAAGCTCTGTAGAGATATTTTGGTAAACTGACTCCGACTGCAGCTCACATTGCAAATATGTAATGTTCAGTAGCTATTAAATTATATTTATTCAACTGAGTAAGCATCAAATCTACAGATGTGTCCTCATATACCTAGCCCTGGTGCAAGTAAGTTGCGGTGAGCAGTGTAGCGTCTTTTTCGCTCAAATGTGTGTCTTAGTCACAAACCGAGTCTTCAAAACCTTTTCATGAGATGGCCCTGATTAATTTGATATGCGACACTTGTATATCTGTGAGTCTGATTATGTATACAAAGCAGTGCTCGAAGTGGTAATTTAGAGGTGGGGGTATGGAGATTGAATCTCCCCCCCCCTATGGGCCCCTGCTTCCATATCACTCCATTGTACTTCTAACCCCCCCCCCACACACACACTTCTCCCTGCCTGCTCCCCTCTCTCACACCCTGCCCTTACTGATTCCCTCTCTCTTTCACCCCCTACAATAGCTAGCCTGCCTCTGTCTGCCCCTCTCTCTATTCCCTCTCTCACACCCTCCCCTCTCTCTAATTCTCTCTTACCTGCGCTGCTGGAGTGGAGCCACCGGGATCCTCGGGTCTTCCCTCCAGTTTATCTGGCTCCGCTGCGAGCCAATGAGAAGCTGCCATTTGGCAGCTTCTCATTGGCTGGCGGCTGCGAGCCCTGCAATTGGCTGGCAGCTGTGAGCCTCGTGATTGGCTGGCAGCCGTCCAGTACGTGGTGCTTACAGTGCAGCCTGGACCAGGTACTTTGTCCCGGCTACATGTCAGCGCCTCCACTGCCCCGATTGAGATGTGTCCCCTGCGGGACACATCTTAACACATTGCCGCTGCTGTTCCAGCGCTGGGATCCCATACTGGATCCCAGCGCTGGTGCATTCTTTTCTACATCTAAAATTAAGTGGGGCCGGGAAGTGGCGGTATGTCATACCGCCGTATACCGCCCCACTTCGACCACTGATACAAAGCTTGGTGTAACAAAAAAATGCGCCTACAGCATTGTAGCACTTTGTGTACAGATTCGGCAGGATTTGTAATAGCCTGCAGATTGTAGGCATCTAGGAGTCATGTGCAAGACTACATGATGTTTCAAAATAGCAGCCTTCAAAGGCATAACCATAGGCGATTCCCGTGTGGGACTGGCTGATGTTTTAAAGTAGCCACCATTTAAAATGCAAAATCAACAGGTTTTGCCTTTTAAATGACGGCTACTTTAAAACAACAGCCAGTCTCACACGGGATTCGCCAATGCCTGCAGTCCGCAGGCTGTTACATATACCCCTCAGACTCAGTCACACACAGATATAAAAGTGTCACATATGAAATTAATCAGTGCAGACTCAGGAAGAGGTTTTGTCACATCACTTTGTGACTAAGATGCACATTTAAGTGAAAAAGACGCTCGCTGCAAGCTGAGCTGCACGGGACCTGGGGCACTGCGAAGGGCTGTTTGCGCAATTGCGGCAATAGTGTATGAGGACACATATGTAGAAATGGGCTCCGGGTGGCTTCCTAACAGTGGATGCATGCAAATATATGTCTGTTACATAGGTGGTACACATGTGGTAAACCTGATCCAATTTGACACTGTTGATCTACTTTTATAACTGGTGCTAAGTGGTGGGAATATATATGTAATATATGTGTATATATACACAATGCCGTAACTAGGGTCATGCAAGTGGTGCCGTCGCACAGAGTGCAGGGCTCTGTGGACGGCACTGTTGCTGCCCAACAGCCCCTGCATCTGGCGAGCAAGGCATATGGAATGGCACCCTGCAGTCAGTATTTCCCTTTGGATGCTCCTGGCAGTACTGTACTTCTTGGTGAAAGTGGCCTGGTTACATCATGATCCTGACGACATGCGTTATATATCTACATCTGGTGTCAAGCAATGGGGAAGGGGGCGCTCATAACACTCTTGCACAGGGTGATAGTAGATCTGGAGCCGGCGTTGTTGACACTGAGGCTGCTCCAGGAGGGAGCAGCCAGGCCAACATAGCGGGGGGGGGACATAAGGGGGTGGAGCGGGAGCGGGACCACGCGATCTTGACCCCGTCCCGATACACAGTGCTGAGATTAAAGGCATTGTGAAGCAGGGGACAGGGACACGATGATGCGATTCAGTGCAAATCACGTCGTCTTCCCGCTGCGTGTGTGTGTGTGGGGGGGTCAGGGGGTAGGTGGCCGGCCAGGAGACTTGCCTGCTTTTCCGGGCAGCCGGAAGTGCCACCTGATTTTCGGGAACCTCCTGGCCGAAACGGGCAAGTAGTCAAGTCTGCCCTGTTTATAAATAACATGAAGCAATGGTAGTCTCTTTTTACTTCAAAAAAGCCATTGAAAGGGGTTATAACCACTTGATAAATAGAACCCTCTAACTACTGACAAAGAGGTGCACATTCTAATGCAATAAATACAGCAATGCATCATGTCATAACATTTCTGTATAGTATTCTCTAGTTGTTAGGATGAAAAACAGACTAAGGAGTATCTTCATTATGGTAATTATCGTGGTCCTGGGGGACCCGATAATTAACATTCTAACTAGCGGCGATCGCCAGAGCAATGACGCGGAGATAGCTGATCCGAAAATCAGCTGTGTTCCCGAATGTTTTCTCTGCTCCATTCGGATCAGAGACGCCCAGTCTGACTCGCAGGTGCACAAAACCCCGACATCCAGGGGGAAGGAGCTGGACAGGGGCGGAATAATCCGAAAGGATCCCTCTTCGCAACCCGGTGTGAGCTGTGTGCGGGAGTAAAGGATGACGAATGCAGTCAAATTTTGTATTTTCGGAGTTTGATCAATTTAGGTCACAGCGGGCCACATCGGGAGAGAAGGGTAAGCACGAGATATCTGTGATATCTCCTGCGTTACCTGGATGATGAATGGCCCAATACCTGTTCATTTTCACCTGCTTTTGTAGAAATTAAGTGATAATGAATAGACCCCTAATAGGCCAGACAATGGAGAACAGTAATCTGTCTGTTACCGAGAACTACATATATCTCCAAGCCATCTTATTTTCTCCTCACCTTTACCTCCAAGCATCATTTTTATGAAATGTTAATTGGATACAGTTCAGAACAGTACTTGCCTACTTTTGAAAAAGCATTTCAGGGAGACTGTGAAAGCAGCACCTATGGGTGTGGTGGTAAAGTGGGCGTGTACTGCTACATCTGAGAAGCGTGTCATAAAATTGATTTACATCCACATGTAAATGGGCCCCAAAGAAGTTAGTAAGATCTACTTGTTGATGAAAACACACTGATACTTTTCAGAACATGCATGTAGCCATAAGGATCATTGTGCCAATGCAGGGAAATTATACTAATGATCACATTTGAATGTATATATCTCTGTTTATTTTTATATAACAGCTACATAATGAGGGTAAGGTAAAATTGGGGTGATTGCGAAACTCTTCAGGGAGACAGGGAGATTACTACTATTTCAGGGAGTCTCACTGACAATCAGGGAGAGTTAGCAAGTATGGTGTAGATGCTGATTGAAAGCATGTTTAAAATAAATGTCCCTAATTCTGGGATAACAAGAAATGTTATAGTATATATGTGACTGTGTACTAGGTATAATATTTACAAAGATTCGAGTTTGGTCGAGTTTTATTTTTTTTAATATCTCAATTTGCATCGCCAAATCTCGGGTGATTTTCCAGTTTTTCATATCGCAAATTTACTAAGAAGTGAGTTTAGCTGAAAGTGAATTTTCCAATTGTGATGCAGATCGAGATATCTCCCCCAAGTTGCAAGTTTAGATGAGATTACTCACCCGAGATTGCAGTGTTGTCTCTCTGCAAATCTCTCCCCAGCTAGCAGCCCGCACATATCAGTGCGATATGTGAAGGCCGTTTGTGTGTTAGACCTGTAAAAGAAGGGTCAATTTTTATTAAAAATGATGTAGGGTCCCTCCCCCAAAAGCATAACCAGCCCTGACTGGTCAGCCAGTCCTGGTTCCAAATTTTACGGGGAAAAAAACGAGTAGGGTTCCACCGTAATTTAGGAACCAGCACCTGGCTGCAGGGCCAGTGCTGGTTTTAAATATAGGGGGGGGGATTGCATAGGGGTCCCCCCTATATTTAAAACCAGCACCGGACTCAAATCGACCGGGGTGTAATGCTACAGCCATTACCAGGTCTCCATGGCCAAAGATTTCTCACCCCAAGCCGGCCAGGCCAAGCCGGGGATCTCAGGGGAGGTGGGGATGTGCTGCTTATCAAACCTGACGATATCGCATGCGGCGCCATGCAGTGTAAAGAAGGAAGGAAAGATTGATCGTTCCGTCGTTCATTACATCGCTTTGATGTGTACACAGGATGTAAAATTTACTGAAAGCTTTATAATGCAAACATATTACTACTCTGGCCTATTAAACAGTCCGAAAAATATGGCAAACACAAAACAAATAGAAGTGCAAAAGAAAAAATAAACACAAATATTTGAATCAATGCTAGTTGATATATAGTTTTCTATAATTACAAAATAGTGGCATAATGTATTTTTGTAGAAGTTGCATTGTATGTCTCTTTTCTCAATGAAGTCTACTGTCACAATTAATGCAAAAAATATGGTAAAGAATAATTGTGGCAAGTGTTTGTTAATTTACACACTTGGTCAGCCTTTTTTTTTTTTGCTTGCTTGTTTGTTTCATACAATAGTTATAGGACATATTTTAATAAAACTGTTCCATAAGTCTAGTGTAATTTTCCATGCTGATGGAGATGATTATGATGATGGGGACATCATCACGCCAGGATTAAAGTGGGCCAGTTTGGGGAGGAACTGCGTTCCATTAGTTTAATTTGGAGGGGGAACGAGTTCTGCCTCTTTCGGAGCCCTGCTGCACACAGTTCTTGCTGACTGCCTGACATTCCAGTAACACCTCCCCTGAGAGGAGTCACACGCAGAATGCTCACCCGACTGTGTGGCATGTGTGCTACCCAGTTCAATAAATATTGTGGGTGGCGCTGGCGCAACAGTCAGTTGCCCAGCCTGCCTCCCCCTCCTGTGGCATGCCGGGAATGTGATGCGGTGACATAATGAGGCGATGTCTGTCTCATTTAACGGCAGCACAAAGAGGAGCAGCAGAGGGAGAAGAACTTGAGTGGACGCTGGAGCCGATTAACTTTGAGTAACAGGTACCAGCTCCAAGTCTTAGCAATGTTACTGTCATTATGATGATACATTTTTATTAGACTCATTCACTAATGGCGCCACAGGGTAAGATAAAAATGACAAAGAGGAGTAGATGCAGGTACAAGGTCAAGTTCACAAAAAGACAAGGCATATACTGGTGGGTTCAGGGAGCTAATGTTTGATAATTGAGCATAAAAACTATATCAAAGCTTTACTCTGAGATCAGTTAAACAGCAAGACTCCTTCCAACTGTTTTCTAATTGGTTTGCTATATTTTGCAACATCCCAAAATCTGCTTCCTCATTGTGCCTCAGTATTTTGCCAAAGGCCTGGCAACATATATTGGTGAAGGAAACTAATATATTGGTGAAGGGATGGGGGAATTGGTAAGTGGTTGACGAAGGGAGGCCCCAGACACAGTCTAATGGGCCCCAAGTTTTCAGTTGCTGGCCCTACATGTTGGGAGGTATGCTTGCTGTGAGATACCTTTGTGCACAACTTGGCAATACACAGTAGTTATGCCTGAAAATAAGCCATTCTGTAGCTGACATTTGCTGGTCCCTGTATAACCTTGAGCCATAACAAGTGATTTCCAGCCATTAAATTGCCCTGTTATCTACCTTCATCGGAAACCTCTGCCCCTATCTTTATAGCATGTGTTAACTTGCTTTAACATTACCTTAGATGTTAAAAGTAAAAATAAAAGCGCACACCATTTTTATATCAAATAACACCCAATCAAAGTACAGTAATCTGTGCATAAAGAACACATATAAGACAGGTTTGCCGACTTTCTGGCTGCAGGGGGCGTGGTGGTGGAAATGGTGGCCGATACGGGGGTGTGGCATCACGGCCCCGCCCCCTGCTCTACAATAGATATGTACAGCGTTGTTAAGCAGAGGGCTGGGCTACGATGATGCGATTTGAGCGAATCACATCATAGCCCCCGGGTGTGGCGGTGGGCCGGGATACTTGCCCTTTCTTATATATAATAAGATATTGCTAGAAACATATTGTACAATAAATCTACCGATATATTTGTGGCTTTACGCTAAAAGCATTAAAAGGGGCCAAGACTCAGTTTTTTATTTGCTAATTTTTCTTTCTAATATCCAAATAAAATAATTCCAAAATTGTACCAAAACGCCATAATATTACTTTGATAGATTTAAAAATAAAAAGTTATTTGTGCAGAATGTGACTTACAGAGAAAATGTGAAAATTGTTCTGGTCATAGAGGCTGAAGAGGTTAAACATTATCATGAATAAGGAAATGTATAATATATAAAGACTATCCAAAAATAGAAGATATCATATTAATTATATACATGTAGACTTTCCAAGCTATAAAATGCATTAGCTAAGTGTTGTCAGCTTGTTGCCATATCTCAAAACACTTTCATTATTAAAACTGCGGGTTGTAAGAAGATGTTCCAGTAGGTAAACCCTCAAAGCTCTACTGTTTAAAATCTACTGATAAAATGGTTATGGTCTAGGCCAGGGGTAGCCAGACTTTTGGACTTGGTGATCTAGTCTAAAAGCCAAAAATGGTTTGCGATCTACTAATTAGGGACATTTGCTTGCTCCTAAAAAAGTGGGCATGGTGCGCATAAAAAAGGGACTTGGACTCGCAGCAAGTAAATGGGGTAAGGGGCAGGGACGTAACTTACTATGGGCGACCGGTGCCGCCACACTCTGTGTGTGGCACCATCTCCGCCCAATAAACCTTGCTATTGGCTAGCAGGGTGCCTGGAAGTTAACGACACCCTGTAGCCAGGATTGCTGCTGCAGCACCCATGGAGCATCCTGTCGGCCGATCGAGCACCCAGCGCTGCACTTACCAGAGCTGCCAGTCACAGCTGCTCTATGCAACGTAATGACGTCATGCACTGTGCGCTCAGTGGGCAGAGCAGACACAGGGAGCAATTGTGCCCTGTTACGGCTCTGGCGATTTGGAATGGTTTGACGGTATGCAGGGAATAGGTGCCAGGCACCAAGCCAGGTAATGGGTGCCAGCCACCCAGCTAGGGCAGACAGTGAATGGGTGCTGACCACCCAGCCAGTGCAGAAAGGGAATGGATGCACACTGACCAACCAGTACAAATGTCCTCTAAAATTGCATTATGGGCACTAAGGGGGTATTCAATTAGGTGGGAGAATAGCGATAAACCTGCAACTGCTGGGTTTTTCCTGCAGGTGCCGGATTTTTGCTATTCAATTAGGTGCAGGGTTTTTTCTGCAGGTGTCGGATATTTCCTATTCAATTAGGTGCAGGGTTTTTCAGTTTTTGAGCGCTGTGAGGTATTTTTTTTTTAACACTTCCAGAGCACGACCAATTTTTCCTAGCATAAATATTTTTAGGAAAAATTATCGGGAAATGCTCTGGGACCCCAGAAGTTACCAATTAGCTTAATTAGTCATTAATTACTCACCTTCCGCAGCGCTGCCTCCTCCTCCGGTTCTCCTCTCAAGCGTCTCAGACAGCTTCCAGGGACTCAGGGACTGGCCAGACACAGGACAGGTATGTACTACCCCTTCACCACCCTCCCCGCACACTATATTACCCTGCTACCCTGCACCGCCCTCCCTGCATACTCTACACATACCTTCTCTGGCCGGCTTCATTCTTCTGCAGGGGAGTGCATGAGCCAGTCCAGCCATTGGAGGATGCAGCAGCCGGGCACAGATAGCAGCAGACCTCCGAAGCAGAGGAGTACTTTTTTTTTTTCTTTTCTTTTTTAACGCACTGCAAGGTTTTCAAAGCTTTTCATTGGATACCACGGGTATCAGGAGCGTGCATACCCAAGGTAATCCAAAATTGGGTTTGCGGTCCACGTGATTTTTTGCGGTCAAAACCTCCAGGCCAATTGGATATGCCCCTAAGAGGCAAAATGGCATCAAGAGAGGTGTGGCAGCGGGCACACACCACCGTGAACAGCAATGTGGGTCAGGAAGGAGGCTGGGAGCCAAGGACACTTGTACACATACTGTACATGCAATTACCCTCTGGAACTCGGGGCCTGATTCAGACCCGGTCGCAAGCGCAACCAGTTCGATGGTGGCCCACAGCGCATGCGCACGACGGAGCCGGCTCCGTCGTGCCATGCTTGAGACCCGGCTAGTGACGGGCACTCCGTCGCTCCGGGTTTCGCACCAAAGGAGGCGAGCTGTCGATGTTGAGTGACAGCTCGCTCCGTTTGGGGGGTGGGCCGGGGGGGTGGCTGCCCAAACGGAGGCGTTCCCATGAGAACGCCTGCAGTTTGGGGGCGGCCCCACTGGCATCACAAGTGATGTCAGTGGAGAGCTTCCGGCTCTGTTAGAGCCGAAAGCTCTCTGGGGCTTGCAATGAACGAGACCCTACAACAAGGGTCTCGTCGCAAGCCCGATGGTCGCAATGGTCTTGACCATCGCGACCATCATCATGGCTGATCATGGTCACCCACAGTTATGAGAGCGGCCAAGAGGCCGCTCCAAAGAAAAACAAGCCCGGCCCTGATTCAGAGCGAGCGGCTCTGAATCAGACCCTCGGTGCGCTGGTGTCTCCGTCTCTCTCACCTAGTCACAGTAATGCAGCAGATACTGGAAGCTGCTGCTTCACTGCACAGCAAACCAGTAAGAATAAGCCTGATTCTTATTGGCTATTGCTGTCACACGTGATAGCCGACAGGGACAGCTGTGTCTTCAGCCAGCAAGCCGCGCAGCAAGCCAATAAGACTTTGAAGGGATAATGAGTAGTAAGGACCTAATACATACCGAACCAAAGAATTAGCATACTTTTTGTTCTTTTTAAAAAAGTATATATCCACCCATACAGTATGCGCTGCTCGAGATGAGTTCTGGTCAGCAACAGTACAGTAGTATATGAGTTTGGTTTACTCCAGGTACAGTACACGTCATAGGCATTTAAGACCCACTTTCACCCATGTTGTAAACCATTTAGTTTATGTGCAATTTAAGCATTTGATTTTAGGGCCTGATTAAGCAGCGTACACAATTGCAATTACGTATGCAGATCGATCGATAGCAACTGCGCATAGGTATGCACCGCACTGCGCTTGCTCTGAAATCACACTGTGATTACAGATGAACAGGGGAATTCATTGCAGAGTGAGTGATAGGCTGTGAGCGTTTGGGGGTGGCGACGGGGAGTGGTTAGAAAAACCCAGGCGTGTCTGTTCGTTTGAACGCCATTTCATGGGCGTGCATGAATTAGCCACTGCGATTGCATACGCAGCTTGAGTACTCGCTGCGTGCGACGAGTTTCTGCGGCTGGTCAAAGCTGGTGTAAATGCTGCGTGATGGCCGATGTCCATCGATGGTGCCGATGTATATGCAGGAGTGGGGAGGCTGGACAGATATGAGAAAGCAGAAGTGGGCATCTTTATACTGACTGAGCTATGGCAGCCATTAGTATATTTCCGTCTCCTCCTTGGCGGTGGCCATTTTTGGATGGCCGTTTTCAGCAGATTCCATGCGGACTAGCCGTCCGCATGGACTCTGCTGAAAACGGCCATCCAAAAATGGCCGCCGCCAAAGAAGAGACAGATGCTAGAGGTCCTACTGGACCTCTAGTGTCTGTTAGCAGAGCGCAATGCACACAGCGTTCCCGGAAGTGCCGGGAACGCTGGCGCTGCAGGGAGAGGATGCCGAGAGCTGCATCTTCTCCCTTCAAACCCCCCTGGAAACGAGCATAAACCCCATGGCAACGAGCATGTAACTCCTGGCAACGAGCATGGAACCCCTGGTAACAAGCATGAAATCCCCTGACAACAAGCATGAAACCCCTGGCAACGAGCATAAACCCCATGGCAACTAGCATAAACCCCATGGCAACGAGCATAAACCCCATGGCAACGAGCATGTAACTCCTGGCAACGAGCATGAAACCCCATGGCAACAAGCATGTAACCCCTGGTAACAAGCATAAATACCCTGACAATAAGCATGAAACCCCCTGGCAACAAGCATGAAACCCCATGGCAACGAGCATGTAACCCCTGGCAACGAGCATAAACCCCCTGGCAACGAGCAGGTAATTTTAAAGTAATTAGAAGCATTACTGTAGGGCATAAAATGGTGTTGGGCAAATATGTAAGTGGCACTTTGGTAATAGGCATTGCAGTGTGTGGCATAATGTGTAATGGGCATTATGATGTGTGGAATAATGTAAGTCACTATACCAGGGATGTCTGAGTAGTGCACTGCCTTATGGAGGAGCAAGGACAAAATCCAGGTACAGGAAGGGAGGAGGAGCAAAATTGCTGCCTTGCACCGGGTGACAGATATCCTAGTTTCGGCCCTGCCTTAGTCATCAATTTACCTACAAAAACCTCTCTAATACAGCAGAAACAACTTCCCATATTACCTGTAAAAAAAAAAAAAGAGCCTAAACACAAAAGCATAATTTATGCCCAAGCAACAAAGAAGGCACCAATCAGTATCAGCAGAGCATTTACAAACAGCCAGTCATAAGCGGTTCTCTGTTGCTGGCAACCATGATCATCATCCGGCATTTGTGCTTGCACCAGAACACTCATAAATAATACAGCTTTCCCACACTTTTCCATGCTTCATTGTCAGTCTGCATGTGTTCACTGTGAAAATGCATCCTTACTATTGCACTTGACTCTATCCCATCCTGTCCAGCCCATCCTGGCTTAGACAGGAGCAAGCATGGTCGAAACTAGGGGTGGGCGAGGGCCTAGTGGGTGGTACTGTCGAAGCCCCGTGGAACCATCATTTGGCTTGCAGCCAGGGTACATGGAACAGAATTCTGCAGCTCAGAGAACCCCAGCAGAGCATAGCATCCTTACGACGCTCCAGTTGCTCAGCTCCTATCTAGTCTCGGTGGCCCTGCAAATGTTCTGGGGGCAGGGCTGGCACTAGGCGGAATATGGTGCACTGTTCTGGGCATATGCAGTGTAAATTCCTAGATTATATGATATGCCAACTGTTGCGGTACTCAATCAAAATTAATTAAAAAGAATGAGTATGGTAAATAGTCATGTTTCAAACATTGCTGAATGGGGAAAAATGTGTGCAGTACTGCAGGATAGAAAATTAATCAAGATGGCATTGCATTTAGCCATGGGATTGAAGAAAATGTGGGAGAACATACAACTAATTTTAAGTTAAAGATGTAGGGTATAGAAGAAGGGGTGGAAAAAGAATTATTATTATTTATATAAGGAAATTTATCTCACTGATAGCTTTTATGTCATAATTGACAGGAAAAATCCCCAACACCTTCAGGGGACCCTAGGTTCAAATCTGTGGAACATACACTCTAGAACCAGATGGAATTGCTTCACTTTCAGATAAATCATGCACTGAATATACATACAATATCAACATTGATGTAATTAAAATAGGTTAGGTAACTCTGGGACATATGTACTAAACTGACATTCATACTTAAACTAATGTAAGCATGTGAATATAAGCTATTCTCCAATGTCTACCCTTGAAGTGTCCAAGTTGAACCAGCAACCCCAAGCTTTAACACCAATTAATGACACCACCATTGATGAGTACAGATTATACTCCTCCCTATGGTGATGGCCCGTGGCAAGAACCTCTCCCCAAAAGGCATGCAACATTTCACCCATTTTCAAATCCCAAAAGCTTCAGGTAATGAGACATTTGCAGGTACTCCTGACAAAAATATCAGCTGGCCTAACAAAGACATAAAAAAAGGTGAACCAAGACCTTAAGGCCCCCATACACCTACGCGATTTCTGGACGATTAGACGTTTTTCGACTTGCATACGATCACTCTTGCAGAAATCATGTATTTTTTAACTGTGATATGATACGATACGCGCTCCCGCTGCACCTTCAATTGGATCTTATGATCATATGTGCAGCACATATGTTCCATCGTATCGTGTGCAGATCGTGCCGTTTATTTTGTTCATGCGATCCATCGTGCAGCAATTCGAGTCATTTCAATGACTGTTTCCCTTATGAGCCTGTGAGACACAGGATCGATCTTACGACAGATCCTGTACTAAGAAAAACAACAAACATGCTGCCGTGACTGCCAGGGAGCTCCGGGGAATCGTAGGGAAATCATATGATGAATCTGATCTTATGCTGGTCGTGCATGTGTATGGGCCCTATTAGGCTGGGTAGACACCTAAAGATTTTCTGTCCAGCCAGCCAACTAGTTGATTGGTTGGTAATGAAAATCTGGTAAGGTATGAAAGCAAATGACTTTCAGCAATTTGCTCCCAAACGCCGGAAAATGGACAAAAACTGTTGTTTGAACAAATTGTTTAGATCAAACATTTAACAAACTTGTCTGATCGACCATTTTCATCTGTTTTCTGGCATTTAGGAGCAAATTGCTGATCATCATTTACTCCTATACGTTATCAGATTTTCATTCCAACCAATCAACTAGTTCTATGGTTGGACAGAAAATCTTTAGGTGTGTACCCAGCTTAAATCTTGGTAAGTATCTTTTCAAAGTGCAGCAACACAGTATCTAGGACAGGGGTAGCCAACCTCGGTCTTCGAGAGCTACTAACAGTGCACGTTTTCTATACCACCAAGCTGGTGCACAGGTGTATTTATTACTCACTAACACATTTGAAAAGATCTACAGGTGGAGCTAATTATTTCACTTGTGATTCTGTGAGACCTGGAAAGCATGCACTCTTGGTAGCGCTCGAGGACCAGGGTTGGCTACCCCTGGTCTAGGAGGATGCTCTTCTCAGTCTGAGGGAACAAGAAAAGGACAGGTCAGGATAAAGTTACAGCATGCAGGCTTTTGTTATGAACTTTTGAGAGGAATCAAAGCTGATGAACATACAGTAGGATGCTTAGACAGTACTATGAGTGGTTTCCATCAGTAATTCTACCACTAAAAGAGAGAATGGCAAGAGCTAAAGAAGTGAACTTATCAACCAAACGTTCTGCTATGTGGGGAAAGGTGGTAACAGTAATATGAGAATTAACATGGTAACATAAGAACCAAGAAAGCGACACTTCCACTGGAGAGTGCTCAGAACAAACATTGAAACCAAATAATTGATTAAGTGGGCCACATAGTTCACACCCTGGAAAACCAGTGTTTACAACAATGTATTTAAGTAGAACCAGTAGTTCCAAACATGTAATGGCAAATTAACCATTGTAATACTATAGAATGATATGAATGAGTACCTGTTACGCTATTTCCCCAAGGATAGTCTAAAGCAGTCATTGGAAAGCACAAGGAATGATAAAACTCAATTAACTACCCAATTGATGTCCAGAACTCAGGCAACCCACCAGGAATGCCTTCTCACAACCTGACGCTGAACATTGCAGTCACTATGTTGCTGCCGGAACTCAATGCCCCACAAATTTGCAGTGGCAGATTAAATCCCCACATCATAGAGATCACCATACTAGATTAGGCACCTGTTTCCTATCCACATACAGGGGAAAATTGGAATTACTAATAAATCACTCTCATTTTTATGACCCCCACCTATCTCAGGCCTACACCTTGTTTTATATATGCAATTGAGTGTGGAAGGACCTTTGATAGCCATGATAATGACAATTATATTGCATGTTATGAAAGCTGACATTCATATTTATTGAATGGTATGAAGGCACTAGACTGTGAACTCGGCAGGCCGATTCAGAAAAATCAACCACCAAACCACCATATCTATCCATTTTGGCTATTGACAAGTACAGTATGACCATCATGCACAGAGATCCAGGTGTCCTACAAATGAAGTGGGTGGCCCCCTATAATTAAGTATCCAACTCGCTATGAGTAGCAGTGGTGGATACAAGTTCACCTGAACAATTTAGACAGCTGACCTGAAAGTTTCTGAGCAGTGAAACTTAGCACTGGCGAGTCTAGTTCTCCTGCATAAACTGGGCTTCACGCAGGCGCACTAGACTCGGCGGAAGGAGCCGGACAGGAGTGGAGGGAACCGAAAGGACTCCTCTTCGCAACCCGGTACTCCTTCCCATAGCAAAGGAGCGGGGGTGCAGGAGCAAACACCATCTAAATATCTAAAGATACTAGTGTATGGGGACTGTGGGACAGATCGGGGCTGAAAGATAAGCAGGAGATATCAGGTAAAAATGTTAATTTTCACTTGTTTTTGTAGAAATGAAGTGATAATGACCTCTGAATAGCACTGTGGGCTAACTCTTTTTGGGTGTCATGGTGTTTACCCATAGTCTTGTCAAGGATGGGGCTGTAAAAGTGGACCAAAGCCTCACCTGGTGGAATGCTGCTATGCTGGAATAAAAGTGTTATGCCCCCCTGGTTTTTTTGTGATCTAAATGTGGAAATATGATTCATGTCATGTCATTTGTGGGATTTGTTGCAAAACCTCTATTGGCTGAAAACTTAACAAGCTGTCTGGGCTGTTACATACTTGTGCAGGAAGCTTCTGCTATTACTACTTCTGCTATTAATCAGGCTGAAGAGCTAAACTCAGGGGCATATTTATAATGGGTGCAGGGTGTGCAGTGCACATGGGCCCTTGGGTCCAGGGGGGGGGCCGCACCACACACCCTGTACCCATAGTATACTTACCTCTCCAGAGTCCCTCGTCGGCTCCGATGTCTGCACTGTAAAAATGGCTGGAAACTGTCGTTTGCGCATGCGCAGTACAGGGAACATGGCCGCCGTGGCCATTTTCCTGTTGACCTGCACATGTGCTATAGACTCTGGGCACACTCTAGTGTCCGGCACCTATAAGAGCAGCGATGGCTGCGCAGCCGCTGGACTGAGAGGATGGGGCCCGTGATGGAGACTGCACACGGGCCCCCTCCTCTCTAGAAACGCCCCTGGCTAAACTACTTAATGCACAGCCACAGCTAATTCCACAGCAGCATCTGAACTTTTCTTTGGGTAGTTCTGGTGTCCTCCCCAAAAGATTAGCTCTGTTGCTCATTCTCCTCAGGGTGGACGCCTGGTGCTTCCCTTATGAAAACTCTAACCAGTACGTGACTCTGTGGTAACTGAATGAATTGCTTAGGACAGGGTACCAAGAAGTAAGTCCTTCATATGAAGTATCTGTCCTCCCTGAGTTTGACTTAGGAAATCTCCATTACGGTTAGACAGGTGTAATGCCCAAGTCACACTCCCTACCTGCCACTGTCCCTGGAGCAGGTCCCAACGTTTGTTGATATTATAATATTATTGATACATGGTTTTTTGCAAGTTAGTTAACTTCGTATATGCTTCAGGTTTCTAGTTGCACATACTTTGACAGCTTGGAAAATAGTGACAGATTTCATTTGTATTTGTCGTAAATATTGCCCTGGCAAGAACAGCCTCATGAAAGAACAAAGTATACTATTACAATTACTCTAGTTATATGTCAGGTGCCATGATAAAACAGGTGCCTGTAATAAAGTTGTTGTGTGGTCTTAAATCTGTGCACATAGTGGAAGATCTTGTTCTGTAGCAAGAGTTGCCGACAGTTTGGCGGCTACCGATGGCGGAAAGTCCCTCTCTTCCACCTCGGCTGCCGTCCATGGAAGAGTGATAGTCGGGGGGCGATATAGATGGGGCAATGATGCAACTGGCGCTGAATCGCTTCTTCATAGCCACAGAAATCTCATCATTATACAACGGGGCCGCAATGACGGGATCACGTAGCCACACCCCTGCACCAACCACCATTGCTGCCGACGCCACTCTGCAACGCCGATCTGGCAGCCAGAATGTTGGCAAGTATGTATAGCAAAATACACAAATAGATGGACTTTTCCACTGGCCTTCTCAGTTGGGCTAGATCACAGGTTCTCAAGCTCGGTCCTCAGGACCCCAAACAGTGCATGTTTTCCAGGTCTCCTCACAGAATTACAAGTGAAATAATTAGCTCCACCTGTTGATCTTTTAAACTGTGTCAGTGAGTAATGAATACTAGTAAGGAATGAGTTTGGGAAATACTGGTCTAGATTATCTAAATCTACTGATATTGTGAAAGACTTCCACTAAGCCTAGTGAGGAGGGGGAAGGAGCTGTCTAGCTCAGTATGAAGGAATGCAATATCTTCCTCTGAATACAGGATGGAATGCCTATGTTTCTCAGCAGACACTTATGACCTACTGTACAGCTGGTGATACAAAATCAGACATTGGAGACAGTCATATTTTAGAGATTTTGGTCCCGGGGAAACACAAAGAACTTTTTGTTTTATTTAATTGTATCTGCAAGGAAAAATTAGTTATTAAAAGATACATAATACTGTGTAAGAACAATAATACTGATTGGTGGGAAAACAAATAATTAGTAACGTTCTTGAAAATTCAGCTATGAGAAATTGAAGAACAATAATTATATTTGGCACTTGCAATTTGATTTACATGTCCTGAGGTTCCTGTATTGATGTGGATATCAGAATTTAAATTATTTTAGTTGGAGAATCTATAAAAATGTAAATCTACAAAAACGATTTATTAAACAGCCACCAATGAAGAGTAGGTCAGTTATATAAGGAATGGTAATAAAATAGATTTTAATTCTTGAACTACAGTAAATACTGCGTAGTGAGTCTAGTGACATAGTGTAAATGAGATACACTGTTCAAATTATATACGTTCAGCATCCCCGCTTAGAATAACAGCGCCGGAATCCCAACACCTCTCAGAGGGCCTGATTCACTACGGATTGCAACTGCAATCGTTGCTGTGATTACGCACACAGTCTGATTGCGACTATATGCTAAACCATTGTGGTCACTATGCCATCGCAGCATTACACAGGGACATCCACCTTACCTTACACACATCCGTAATGTTTAGCATGACTGTGAAACCATCAGTAACATCGAGTACAATCGGAACCTCACGTACACTTGCACAAGCTCTGACCTTACTCAGAAATTGCTAACCTCAGCGCACGCTGTGAGCACTCAAGCTGCGTATAGCATCACAGTGGCTAATTTATGCACGCCCCTGTAACGGTGTTCGAACGCACTGGAGTGGCTGCGTTTCGCCGACCACCCCGTCACCTTACAGAAACGGTACTTTCTGTCAATCACTCTGCAATAGGTCTGCGTAGTCTCTGCAATTGCAGTCCCAATCGCAGTGGCCAGTTCGCGCACATGTACAGCGATGCATACAATGCGCAGAATGCAACAATAGGCCGATTGCATGCGTAATCACAGTAGTGATCCGTAGTGAATCAGGCCCAGAATACAAGTGCCGGCATACCGACCGCCGGCATCCCGAAGGTAAATAGCGGGGTTGGGGGGAGGTTTAGGGTTAAGCACTAGGGGAGGGTTAGGGTTAGGCACTAGGGAAGGAGGGTTAGGTTTAGGGATGCGGGAAGGGGGAGGTTAGGTTTAGACACTAGGGGAGGGGGGGGTTAGGGTATGAAGAGGGCATGTGTCTCGGTATCCTAACCCTGTCGGGATGTTTGCGTCAGGATTTTAACCGCAGAGCGTCGGCATCTCGTACCCATCCCGTTCAAATGTAGGACTTATTTATTATTTATTAAACTAACTAACTTATTTACTAGGAGGAATTCAGGGACATCAGATATAATCTCCGATCCTCATAGCAAAATTTGGGGGGCTGTTGATATTGGCCCATCTGCTCTGCATGCACCTGTTTTTCTATTGGTAACATAATTGGAGGCGAGTATATGAGCAGTGAAGATCGGTGGCGTCACGCTGGGGGCTTGCACAGCACTCCGGAATTGCTGGTCAGCCCCCAGAACAGTGGATCACTACTGCAGTGCTGCTTGGTGACACATCTGAGGTGACACCAAAATAGCAGAGCAGCTCTGCTATTTTGGTGTCACCCCCGTATCCCGGTGTGGTTTGCACCCCTATAGTGACGCCTCTGGTGAAGCTCCATTATAGCTTTCAATTCTGGGCCACTATAGCTCAGCAACCCTAATAAGTGGGCACCATAGCAGTCGCATAGACTGCTCCACAGTAGTTACACCACTGGCTGCATTAAGTGTAATTACAGTAAAATGCCTTAACATGGCTCAAGCTAGATTTCACATGGAATAACAATATCTCTTCCTGTAACCATAATCGTGTGCGCACGCGTGTGCGTGCGTGTGTGTTGTTGTTAGTGTTGCTGTGCTATAATATACAAACAACATATAAAAAAACACACAAATACAAAGTTAGTCTTTAAGAAAACCAAGATCTGGTTAAAAGATCAAAAAAATTAGGGAAACATCAGGATTGCCGACAATCTGGCTGCCTCTCCAGGGAGGCAGCCAGATCGATATAGCAGGGGGCGTGATGCGAATTTGGGGGCGGGATGGGAGGCTTGACTGCGCGATCGCATCATTTCTGCCACGCCCCTGCTACACAATGCTGAGATCACAGGCATTGTGCAGCCTTGAGAGCTCTTCAGACAGGCAAATCTGCATATGCACTTGCAGTGGCTAATTTATGCACGCCCATGTACTGGCGTTTAAACGTACAGGCACATCTGGGGGGCGTGGCCTAACAAGCAAACTGAGCAGACGTACTTTGGAAGAGCTCCTGCTTATATTAGCTTTCTTAAGCATATTATTTGCCTCAATTGGGCACCCAACGCCCCAGCACAGTCTCTTCCCATTGTTGAAGCCCTCTATTTACGGGGGTTGGGTTCGTGGATTCGGGGGGTGCATTCACTGTGCCCTTGCAGATTGCAGCCTACCCTCAGTATTGAAGCCGGGGACTCGCCTGGCGGCGGCTCCTGCCCCCGTCACTCACAACAGCGCCTGGGTCTCTCCTCCCCACCACCAAGTATAACCTGCTCCCCTGCTGCCTTGTCGGTGAAGGCCGCCGTCTACCTTTGGCCGCTGCTGCCTTCTCTGGAGACGGATGCCGCCACTTCCCCTGTGAGGAATGGAGCGGACTTTGCCTTCCGTCCGCTGTGAACGAGGACACGCATTGGAACTGCCACTCGGCCCACCCTGTAAGAAGACCCCTCTGACACCTGCGGTGTATTGAGTGATGGTACCTCTGGGAACCTCGACAGACTCTCTCCTATCAGCACGCATGAGTGTGTAGTGCAGGTCTGCTTCTGAGAGGTGAAGCTGACTGCCATTTGTAATGTTACATGACAGCCTGTTTCCTGATCATACCTACATTACTGGTGTGTGACTGGGTAATATATCTTGTGGCGTATTCAACCCAAGGCTGATAACCCTTGATATTCTCACTGAATCTTATATGAACTGAACCTATGTCTCCTTAAGCAAACTATCACTGTGCCCTTCGGTGGTGTAAGCCCCCCTCTAACCCAGGTCCCCTACCATTGCTACATCATTAATCCAATTTACCTCTGATACTACCTGTTTGATATCAACATGAATAGATCAAACACAAATGCCAGAAAGCGTGCTGGTACAGATATTACTCAACATTTTTCTAAAGGGGACAAAACCCCAGTGATCACCGACCCTCCTTCCCCTGCCTTTCCCAGGCGGAGGGCGACGTCACACCCTCTCCAGCTCCTTCTACCAAAGAAGACATTATGGCGCTTAGATCCCTCATCACAGATCTCAAGGATTCTTTGGAAACTAAGTTGGACAAAGTGGTCTTGTCTATTAAATCTGATTTGGCTTCCTTACCCACCAGAACCTCTAAATTGGAATCCCGCCAAGATGCCCTTCAAAAACTCCAAAACGAGACTCACAGAGATCTTATCATTCAAGACCTTACCGATCTCTGTACTAAAAATGAGGATCTAGAGAATCGAGAATGGAGGAATATTCTACGTATCCGCAACATTCCAGAAATGATACTCCAAACTGACCTAGAGCCTTACCTCCATAAACTATTCTCTCATATCCTTCCAGATTCAGATCTTACTCAAATAACATTGGAAAGAGCGCAACGAGCCCTCAGGCCTAAACCTCGTGACAGTGAACCTCCAAGAGATTTAATCATTCGCTTTTTGAGCTTTAAAGATAAGGAAAACATTTTGGTCCCAACACGTGACAAGTCGTATGTTAAACTTCAATTTTTGCAGGACTTAGCACCTATTACAATTATGAAACGCCGAGAACTTCGAGATCTGACGACTGCTCTTCGCAACCGTGGTCTCCATCACCGATGGGGTTTTCCCTTTAAATTGCTAGTTAATTTTAATGGTATAACAGTGATTATTCGGGCCCTAAAGAAGGTAAAGATTTCCTCTCCCACCTAGAGGATGATGGCTCCCGCCACGCTGACAGACTCCTAATAAGTAGAGATGAGCGGTTCGGATTCTGTGGAATCCGAACCGCTCCGAACATTGGGGATCCGAGTCCACCCGAACCCTGTTCGGGTGTTCACCGCCTGACTCGGATCCCCGTTCGGGGCCGAACGGCGGCCGCCTGATGTCGGATTCTCACTAGAGAATCCGACATCAGGTCTCCTCGCGTGTAGGGCAGAGCGCAGTGATAGCGCTCTGCCCTACACAGACACAGACACACAGCCGCCAGCGGCAGCTGTGTGTTTGTTACAGCAGCCAATGAGAGTCACACAGACTCTCATTGGCTGCTGCACGGAGGGAGCCGGCTGGAGCTCACACATGAGCTCCGTCTTCCGGCTCCCTCCTCAGCGTGTGACAGAGCGGACGGCGCGGGAGCGGGGATACAGGTAAGTTTTATTTTTTTTATTTTTTTACTTGTCAAAGGTCCGGGGGCGCTACTGGGGGGGGGGGTCTGCACTACTGGGGGGGTCTGCTACTGGGGGGGGGCTATACTACTGGGGGGGCCATACTACAGAGGGGCCTGCTACTGGGGGGGCTATACTACTGGGGGGGGTCTGCACTACTGGGGGGGGGTCTGCTACTGGGGGAGGCAATACTACTGGGGGGGCCATACTACAGAGGGGCCTGCTACTGGGGGGGGCTATACTACTGGGGGGGGGTCTGCTACTGGGGGGGCCATACTACTGGGGGGGATCTGCACTATTGGGGGGCCATACTACAGAGGGGCCTGCTACTGGGGGGGGCTATACTACTGGGGGGGTCTGCACTACTGGGGGGGGTCTGCTACTGGGCAGGGCTATACTACTGGGGGGGCCATACTACAGAGGGGCCTGCTACTGGGGGGGCTATACTACTGGGGGGGGGTCTGCACTACTGGGGGGGGTCTGCTACTGGGGGAGGCAATACTACTGGGGGGGCCATACTACAGAGGGGCCTGCTACTGGGGGGGGCTATACTACTGGGGGGGGGTCTGCTACTGGGGGGGCCATACTACTGGGGGGGATCTGCACTATTGGGGGGCCATACTACAGAGGGGCCTGCTACTGGGGGGGGGCTATACTACTGGGGGGGTCTGCACTACTGGGGGGGTCTGCTACTGGGCAGGGCTATACTACTGGGGGGGCCATACTACAGAGGGGCCTGCTACTGGGGGGGGCTATACTACTGGGGGGGGTCTGCTACTGGGGGGGCCATACTACTGAGGGGCCTGCTACTGGGGGGGCCATACTACTGGGGGGGCCTACTACAGGGGGGCCATACTACAGGGGGGGCCCATACTACAGGGGGGGCTACTACTGGAGCAGCCTACTACTGGGGGGGCCTGCTACTGGGGCAGCCTACTACTGGGGGAGCCATACTACTGGGGGGGCATACTACTGGGTGGCATGCTAATGGGGGGCATACTACTGGGGGGGCCTGCTAATGGGGGACATACTACTGGGGGGGCCTGCTAATGGGGGGCATACTACTGGGGAGCATTCAACTGGGGGCACTGCATAGTGGACCGTACTACTAAGGGGACTGCATAGGGGGCACCACTGCTGGGGGACATTGTGTAAGGGACACTGCTACTGTGGGCATTGTGTAAAAGGGTCACTACTGTGGGCATTGTGTAAAAGGGGCACTACTGTGTGTCGTAACATAAATAAGAGACACTACTTTATGGTGTAATGTGAATCAGGCCCTATGTGCGGTGTAATGCTAATAAGATTGTGCACTGTGACTCCTAGGGCCGTAGCCCACTTTGTAAACAAGTACTGTGACTCTGCTGGCCGTACCCCACTGGGTGGGTGCACTACTTTTCATTTCTGCCACTGCTGTGTGGCAATGTGTCATAGATATGCTTTATACTGTGGTGTCTGTGTCGTTGTGCCGCTGCTTTGTCGCTTAGTAACCAGTCAGCTCACTGCAACCTTTGGCCAATAATGTTGAAAACAATATTATAAGCTGTGATATGGTCTAAATTGACTGGAAATTAATGTTATTGAGGTTAATAATACTCTAGGAAGAAAAAAAAGACCAATTTATGTGATTTTAGCTTTTTTTGTCAATTTTTGTAAAAAAATCCAAATCCAAATCCAAATCCAAAGCCAGTCACCGCAGTTTGGCAAATCCAAATCCAAATCCAAAGCCAGACGACGAATTAGAACCAAATCCAAATCCAAATCCGGCAAAAATGGTCCGGCGCACATCCCTACTAATAAGTCGTAATGCTTCTGTTTTCTAGTGATCTTACAGTTAGATATACTTGACATTTCCAGGTTTCAAAATTTATGTTCCCATTGTGGATATTGTTTACCAGGGTTTACATGCAAATGATAATGTTTGCTCAAATTTCCAAATATGTAGTTTAGCTGATTTCTCACTTCAATTTAGCCACCTGACACGTCTTCTAATATTTATATATTGTGTTTGCGTAGTATGTCAAATTTGTAATGCTATATTTCTAATGGATTGGATTTCCTCGGTGGCCCCTAAAATGTTTTATTTCCGCGCACTATGATTCCACAGGAGTTTTTCTTTAACTATCTCCATAATGTTTGTGAATCATTTCTGGTGCATTCCCCTTTTTTTATTTTTTTATTATTTGGGACCTCCTACAAAATTCATAAGATTATTTTCATGCTATTTGTTATGTCGAATGTTTTAATGTTTATATGTTCATCCTATATTCCAAAATACTTCCCCCTCCCCCCCTTTTTTTTCTTTTCCCATTTGCAAAAACACTACTGGAGGATCATATCTCCTTGACTCCTCCCATCTCCACTCTCCCCTCTCTTCTACATATTATCCTATAGGCAGCAGATTTCACTTTTTCTGCTTCCTTCCCAGACTTATCAGTCCTGATTTCCGCGTGGGTTTTTTCTCTGCTGGTCAAGAGGAACTCCCACCTGGACCTCGCCCCCTTACCTTCCCTTTAATAACCCTACTTCCTACCCATTGCCCCCTTGCGAGCCGGGGTCATTACTCTTTCTATTTCTCATATATATATTTTTTTCTTTAGCTCTCCTAATTATGTCTCTAATAATTACCTCTATGAATACTAAATGTCTTAACACCCCTTAGAAACGCTGTCTGCTTTTCCGTTCTCTCCGAACACTTAAAGCAGGGATTGTTCTATTACAGGAAACTCATTTCAAAGCCTCATCTCACCCATCGCTACATTCTAAACGATTTCCAACTGCCTTTTATTCCTCTAGTCAAACTAAACATAATGGAGTATCGATACTAATTAGCAACAAAATCCCCTTCATTCAGAACTCTGTCCATACAGACTCCGACGGACGATATATTATCTTAACAGGTAGGCTGGGTCATTTGGAGTCCACAATAGCAAATGTATATGCCCCTAACTCTGGCCAAATCTCATTCTTTAACTCTTTCTTTTCCAAACTGAACAAATACAGAATGGATTGCCTCATTGTGGGTGGAGACTTCAATGCTGTTCTTAATAATGAACTCGACAAATCCCCTGTCTCTGCCACCTCACGAATATGTTCACTGACTCGCTCTCTAAACAAACATCTTATACAATCGCGCCTTTTTGACACTTGGCGCACTCTAAACTCCACAAACCGAGACTATACCTTTTTTTCGGTGCCTCACCAATCCTACTCAAAGGTTGACCTAATTCTTTGTTGTACATCAGCATCCAAACACCTGTTCGACTCATCTATATCCCGCAACTCTTGGTCGGACCACTCTATTGTGACCTCTTCATTTAATTTTTTCGATATGCCACCATCCCGCCCTCCATAGCACTTAAACGAAACCCTATTGCAAATCCAAAAATTTCAAGAGAAGAATAAGCATGCCATAACAGATTATTTCCTCCTAAATACTACAAACTCCACATATTCCCCGCTAGAATGGGAAGCTCATAAACCTGTCATCCGTGGGCAAATAATTAGCTATGCCTATTTTAGAAATAAGAAATGTAGAGTCCAGTTGACCTCACTTGCCGTGGAGGTTCATCGCCTGGAAACCGCTCATAAACACAGTCCCTCTCGCTCCCTGTATGCTCAACTGATTTCAGCCAGAGCATCTCTCAATGCACTTCTAGCTGAAAAAACTGAACAGTCTCTTCGTTGGCTCAATCAAAAATGTTAAGACAAAAGCAACAAGGCAGATACATTACTGGCCAACAGACAAAGCTAGAAAGGCTAGGACAGCCGTCCCTGTGTTGAAAGATGATCATGGTATCTCTCAATACAATCCCACCACCATCAACTCGCTGTATAAAACTTATTACGAGCGCCTTTATAATCTTACTACATCATCCTCCTCGCCCGCTACGAATGACTCTGCGACCTCAAATTATTTAGCCTCTTGTAACCTCCCGCGTATAGATTCTACGACTTCTTCTGACTTAAATGAACCTATCTCTGAAGAAGAGATTATTTTAGCCCTTAAAACACAAAAGTCCTCTAAGGCTCCAGGTCCGGATGGACTCCCAATGTCCTATTACAAGACTTTTCAATCTTCTCTGATTCCCCATTTAACTAAGGTCTTTAACCAAATTTGTGAGGGAGCCCCATTTCACTCAAACACAACTTAAGCCACTATTACAGTAATACCAAAGCCCAACAAAGACCCCCCTCATAGTCTCTAAATATCGCCCCGTCTCACTGCTCAACACTGACTTGAAACTTTTTGCTTAAATCCCACTTCTACCCGCTCTGATACACCCTGATCAGGTGGGCTTTGTCCCATCCAGACAAGCATTAGACAACACCAGACGCACTATTGATTTAATCCATTACATTAATATTCATAAACTTCCCTCTCTGGTGCTTGCTTTGGACGCGGAGAAAGCCTTTGACAGGGTCTAATGGCCGTTTATGTTTCAAACACTACACCACTTCGGATTTCGTGAGAAATTTCTCCAGGCTATTCATGCTCTATATCACAACCCCTCCGCTTCAGTCTCAGCTGGAGGCTTACTTTCCGAACCCTTCCCCATTACTAACGGGACTAGACAGGGGTGCCCCCTGTCGCCCCTTATATTTGCACTTATTTTCGAGCCCCTGGCTAGTCGCATACGGGCTAACCCTGATATAGCTGGAGTTAGGATCCAACAATCTCACTATACTCTTTCTTTATTCGCTGACGATGTACTCCTTACATTGACCCGCCCAAATATGTCCCACCCCAACTTATTTCATGAACTTTCTCTCTATGGAATCTATCGGGTTATAAAATTAACCACGCTATATCTGAAGCTCTCCCTCTTCATTTAACAGAAGGCATGAGATCACTGTTGCAGGCAATTTTAATTTCAAATGGAGGAGAGACCCCCTGAAATATCTTAGGGTTCTCATAATGAAGCGATACGATTCCCTCTACAAGTCCAATTATCTTCCCCTTATTAGATTAATTCACAGAGACCTACAACAATGGAATACATATTCCTCTCTTGGATAGGCCGAATAAACGCGGTAAAAATGAATATTCTTCCCAAATTTTTATATCTATTGCAGACCCTTCCAGTATCTATCCCTATCTCTACTCTTAACTCCCTCCAGTCCACACTTTGTAAATTCATTTGGAACAACAAAAAATCCAGAATTCGCCGAAAAATACTCGCTAAACACTCATCAATGGGGGGTTTGGGGTTGCCCATTCTACACCAATATTACAATGCCACTCGACTTAGCCAGATGATTGCTTGGCACTCCTCTGGTCACGCAAAATGATGGGTGGACTTAGAAAACGAGCTGATAGGCTCTCATTCGGTTTCTGATTTACCATGGCTCCCCTGCAAACACAGACCCAACTCAGTGCTTCTGGCTCCAACTGTCTTGCTAACTCTCAACAATTGGGATTCTCTCAACAAAAAATTCACTCTCTCCTCTCAACTTTCACCTCTGACTACTATATGGCGCAACCCTGCATTCCCCCCAGGCCTTTCCCAAGAGATGGCCCGCCCCTGGCAAACTGCTCGCATTACTAGACTCCATCATATAGTAGGGTCATTTTCTCCTACATCATTTGCAGAAATCCATGAAAATCACGGAATTCCTAACTCCCTCCATTATCAGTATTTACAAATTGGACATTTCGCCACATCATCCTTTAGCGCCCTCACTTCACCTAGCCTTACATCTTTGGAGAGATTCTGTATCTACAGACCCAGCGAAAGTATGATTATTTCACAAATCTATCACTCAATTTTAGCACAGCAGTCTCCTCCACTTGAGGCGCATGAGCAGGCTTGGGAATCTGATTTAGGCTTGACCCTTGATGAAGATACCTGGTTTAATATACGCTTGGCAGTTTCTAAGTGTTCCATTAGCGTAGCCATAAAAGAGAACTCTTACAAAATATATACAAGATGGTATATGGTTCCGGAACGCCTTACTCAAATTTATCCTTCCGCCTCCAATCTGTGCTGGAGAGGATGTGGCCATCAAGGATCATTTATACATATATGGTGGTCCTGGCCCTTAATTATCCCTTTTTTTTACATGGTACGCTCCTTAATATCCCAAAATGTTAACCTCCCGACTTCTCTCTCTCCTATCAATTTATTACTTTGTGCTCCAATTGATGATGCCCCTAATCCTTCTAACAAACTGGCCTTCATATCTCCTGCGCAGCCAAATACCAAATAGCTCGCAACTGGAAGTCACCAGATATCCCCACTCATCAGGAACTTATAAATAGAAATTTGGTATATAGCAAAAATGGAATATATTACTAGTTTACAGAACAACACGGTTAAAAAATTCCACTCTATTTGGAATCATTGGTTCTTCTATCACAATACCCCCCTCCCAGGTCTAGGGTTCTCTGTTTCCCCATATTACATTATTCTTTTATTTATTTTTATTTTCTCTTTCTCTTTACCCCGAGTCGTACTCCCCCTCCCCCCCTTTTCCACCGCTCCCTTCTCATCCCAGCCCTTACCCAACCCAATCTGATGTTTTGATCTATTCTGTACACAATTCGTGTATTAGTTTAATCGTTTTTACGAAGTTTCTACAAGGGTTATTATTGCATCATTATTATATGTGAATTTTTATTTTATTTAATCTTTTTTAATATAATGTACAATGCTTTGACGCCCGTTTTCTACCTGTACTGTCTTGGTATTCTCCAATATTGTATATAGGAATCAATTTTCCCGCACGAAGATTATTAGGTAGAAAATATTAAATTGAGGATGCCACATATCATATTTACAATATTTAGGATTATATATTTATTTGTATGATGGTACCACCCACTGACTAGAGTATGTAGACAAAAAATTTTTGTGAAAAAAGATAATCAGTTTCATCAGGTGCACTCACATTCTCAGAATGACATTTACATATAAAAAACAATCTTTATTAGGTATGCCTTAAAATGACCAAAATCTTTTGGTCCATATGTATTAAGACTACTCTAATCCTACTCTATTATATGAAGGATAATACTGAAAATCCCTGAATATATGATCTATATAGGGCATAATGTGCAAATAGATAGCCTGGACTGAATGATAACAGCCAGGTTGGAAGTAGCTATTTCTATGACTGCCAGTCTCTTTGACACTTTTGTATCTAGGAAAACCCTGCAGTGAATGTATCAAATTTGAAGAAGAGATACATAGATTTTTTGAAGCACACACAGTGACTAAACTAAAAACTTACACATTAAGACAGCACACAGCCTTGGTTTTAAACAACTCTTTATTCACTTATGAAATTTTATTTCTTTATCACTCTTTATTTCTTTTGATTTTTAGATTATATTTCACTAGATGACCTTATTTAAGGGCATACAATTCTTATACTATAATATATCCTTCATATAATAGAGTAGGATTAGAGTACTCTTAATACATATAGACCAAAAGATTTTGGTCCTTTTAAGGCATACCTAATAAAGATAGTTTTTTTATATGTAAATGTCATTCTGAGGATGTGAGTGCAACTGATGAAACTGATTCTTTTTTCACAAAAAATTTCTATTCCCCAATAATGCAATTTTGTCAATTTACTGTTTATTCAATTCTTATCTAATAAACGAATACAAAAAAAACAAAAAGGTTCATTCACATCTGCGTTTCTCAGACCACCTGTCACTGTGTGTGTTTGTGATCGCAGTGAGGCTTATACACATGCGCGATGGCAAACAATCACTCAATCAGCGTGGAAATCCCATTAGCATCCATCTCTGAATCAGGCCCACAGTGCTGACTGCAACACTTGCACTAAAATACACATGCCATAACATGGAAAGACCAGAACAAACTGGTGGGCATAATTAATGGACTTGACTCATACAGTATGCCAATATGGAATGGTCACAGGATGTAACAGCAGTGGCGTAACTAGGGTATTTGGAGCCCAGGTCAAATTGAAAAATTGAGCCCCCCCTCTATGGGCGAGCGCCTTAAGCGTGCTTGCACCAAAAATTGGGCATGGTCACATGCCACAAGGGGCATGGTCACTGAAAAATTGGCCGTGTCAAAATGACCAACACCCCTTTCTCGTTACTGTGGGAACATTCCTTTCCATTCCATATGCTCCTTAATGCCCCCAGTAGTAGTGCCCCTCTTGCAATGCCCACAGTAGTAATGCCCCTTATGCAATGTCCCCAGTAGCAGTGCACCATGTAGTAGTGCCCTTTATACAGTGCCCCAGTAGTGTATCCTTACATTGTGCCCCCCTATGCAGTGCCCCTTACAGTCCCCCCTATGCAAGCCCCCATTAGTGCCCCTTATACAGTACCTCCAGTAGTGGTCCCCAATCATGAAAGCGAAATGGCTCCTTTCAGATGGCCTGGGCACGGCACGGTTGCGTGTTACAGCCGGGAATATCCACTGAGAATGACGGCTTCTGTGCCGTGCCCGTGCCATCCCTGAAAGCCAGTGGTGTATAAGAAACAATGTCTCCTTTCACACTCGCCAGTAGGGTTATCTCAGTTTCCTGCTGCTGCGCATGCCCAGCATGCCCAACAACAACATTACAAATGGCTCAAAGCCGCTGTATGTGAAAGGCACTGAGTGCCTGAAAAAAACGCCCGGCTTCTGCCTAGATTTTGCCGGCCGGGCAAAACCGGCAAGTGTGAAATAGACCTAACTGTGTAGTGCGGACCGCACTCACAGTTAGCTGAGCACTCACAACTGGGTCGATGTTTGCCCACTGGGCATGCGCACGACAGAGCCGGCTCCGTAGTGTGCATGCGCGAGACCTGGCTAGCGACGGGTGCAACATCGCTCCGGGTCTCGCACCAAAGTGGGCGAGCTGTCGATGGTGATTGACAGCTCTCCCCGTTTGGTAGGCGTGGTCGGGGGGGTGGCTTCACAAACGGAGGCGTTCCCAAGCGAACGCCTGCCGTTTGTGGACGGCCCCACTGACCTCACCAGTGATGTCAGTGAGAGAGCTTCCGGCTCTATTAGAGCCAGAAGCTCTCTGGGGCTTGCAGCCATGAGACCCTACCACAAGGGACTTGTCGCAAGCCCGATGGTCGCGATGGTCTTGACCATCACGACCATCAAATTGGCCGCTCGCAGTAGCTGTGGGTGGTCACCCACAGCTATGCGAGTGGCCAGGAGGCCGAACAAAAAGAAAACAAAAACGCCCTGATTCAGAGCGAGTGCTCATTCAGAGTGTCCGTCTCTGAATCAGGCCCTCACTGCGGTCCGCACTATACTGACTGACTAGGGCGGACTTCTGGGACCTGTACCGTGGCTGGCAGCACCCTCTCCCGCTGCTGGTCCCACGGCACGAGCCCTGACGGCCCTGCCCTAGTTACGCCACTGTGTAACAGTGATTCCCAAAGTGGACCTTACCACCACTGGGGGCTGCTGAATTGCCTAGGAGTGGGCTGGCTGGGGGGGGGGGGAGCTGGATGGATAAGCAGGAGATGGCAAAAGTGACTTTTCTATTTTTCATGGTATGGTCTATGCAACCTATTCTGCAGGGGGTGTCTTGCATTACAGATTGTAGTACCCCATTTCCCTCCACACTACAGGCAATGCTTTGTGGTCACAATTCAGAAGTACAGAGATGGGAACTTACATGTCATCATCAGTTCCCCTCTATTACGTGGATCAGTAGGATAGCCAAGAGCGGGAAAATTGGGGTCCGTATACCTATGTGTGCTGAGGGCGGCAGTAAGAAGGAGAAAGAGACTACACATGGGGAGATGTGTGTGACATCATCACAGCTGAGCTGAGAACTACGTCATTCACAGACATATCGCTGGTACACACTGGCCGACGGGCACCAGATATATTGGCCTATCAATTGATCGGCCAATATATCGGCCAGTGTGTACCCAGCTTATGTAAAAGCAATATTATCAGATCTTTTGGAGTCCACTTAATTTTTATCAATTGATATATATATAATATAGAGACACCTTTGTTTTATTGTGTTGGTTATTTGAATATTACAGAATATATTCTTGTAGGAGCATCATCATTGTATAAGGGGATTATAATTTATACATTTATTTTTATATTTAATTAATTTGCACTGAAAAGTACATTGGTTGGGATAAATATAGTGGTTGTTGTTGTTTAAAATCTGCAGTCAATTAATATACAGAAGCTATTTTAATTATGCTAGCTTTCATAACATCAATATTATAGATTATACGGTATATATGAAAGGACAAGGGAATCAGTATGTTTTACCGCCGGCCACATAGGTTCAAATCCCAACATCGGCAGCCCGACAAGGGTGAAAATCCAGTTTGTTAATTAAGGTAAGTATCGCTAACTTTTCTCCTCCCCTAACCCTAACCTTCCCTAAGGGGTGCCTAACCCTAACCTCCCCCCCAAGTGCCTAACCCCCATCTAAGTGCCTAAACCTAACCCTCCCTTCCCCGCAGCCTAACCCTAAGTCTCCCGGGGGGGTGCCTAACCAGAACCTCCACCCAGGGGGGCCTAACCCTAACCCATCCTTCCGCTAGCCTAACCCTAGCCCTCCCGGGGGGGCTGCCTAACCATAAGTCCCCCCCGGGAGCCCCTAACCTATGCCTCACCCCCCCCCCCCACGGCTGTCCACGCCCGGCACCTGGCTCACCTTCGATCGGGATGTCGGGTGTCTGGCTCCCGGCGTAGGTAAAATGACAGGCCTCGGGATTTCGATGCCTGTCATTAGACCCTTGCCGGGATTACAGTCGGGATGCTGACGGTCGGCATTCAGACTGTCGGCATTCCGACTGCATACCAGGACAAGAATAGTTGAAGAATTATTGGACTAGTGAGCTCTTATACTGTACATAGACAGACTAACAAAATATTGGACAGCAGAGCATTGCAAAGAAAACTGCAGCTCTTGTCTGGCTATATCTCTGAAGATGCAAAATAACAGCTGCCCAAGCTGACTAAGAGAGCAAAGTGGCTACAGAATTTTGCACAAATTAAATGTTGCTATGGAACAGGCCATCCCGCAGATGATATAATCTTAAAGTAATGATTTTCCTTCACAGTTCCACATTATGGCCACTCCACATTCTGGGTCTCATGTAGAGTTGAACGTGCATGTGTCCAAAACTACACATTAATTGCATGCAGCATAAGCTAAATGTGAATTAGCCAAATAAAATATACCTACAGTATTACCCGGGATTTAGCGTCTTACCCCTCACCTCTGACTCCGATTTGGAACCATCCTCTGTTTATTACGGGGTGTGACGTCATGATTGCGGCTATGTGGCATAATCGTGGTATTGATCGTTTCACACATATTAAAGGTCCGTTTGCACCATCATCGTTCTCAGATCTTCAGGATCAATACGGCCTGCCCTCCTCGTGTCATTTCCAGTACCTCCAGATCCTTAGCTTTATCCGATCTCAAATTAGGTCTCCTTCACTTCGTACCTCTACCCCGTTTGAAAGATTATGTCTTTATGCAGTTAACCGGAAGGGTAATATCTCTGTCATTTATCACTCAGTTTTACTTCCTGACCCCCCATCTCGAGAACCCCACGAATTAGCTTGGGAAAATTATTTATCTTTGTCTATGGAAGATGAGCAGTGGGAGGAGATCAGAATGCGTACTGCCAAAGCCTCTATTAATGTATCGGTTAGAGAGACTTGTTACAAAGTTTACTCTCGCTGGTACTTGGTTCCAACTAAGTTGCACTTTAGTGTCGTATATCAAATGAATCAGTCTGCTGGTGCTTCCTAGGCACATCACATTGCCACTTTGATGCATATCCGGTGAAACAAGATGCCCAATACTAGTAGAGTAGCAAGTGACCCGGTTCACTCACACCAGGCAAGTCGCGCTTGTCATATGGCATATTGAGGACACATCTGTACATCCTTGCAATATATTCAAATATCGCATTGCAAATATGTGCGCTATTGTCACATCCCATCCGCATCTGAAATGAGGCTTGTGATAAATATGTCCCGTAGCCACTTAAATGAGTTTACAAATCCCAGATGATAGTGATGATGGCTTTAAGATTGGGGGACTCATCCATGATTGGTAGCTAGCAAACACGTTATTGGCACAGATTGGTCATCCCTTTGTCGCCCAGGCACAGAATATGCTTCAGACAGTTATCTAGAGTTAGTTGTAAAATTATAACTTATTAAACTAGTGTTGCATGTGCAAGGTCAGGGTGTGTTACTGATGCATTAGGTTTTAGTATTTACAACAAAGCAAAAAGGGAAATGTGGTTGTTAATCATAAGGGTTAGGAGTTTGAAGCAAGGGCCTATCTCATTTGTATGGTCGTTTGATGTCATCTGGCCATAATACAGGAGCATAGGTAGCCCCCGCACATCTCAAACATAGTTTGCCTTTAGACATATGAGCAAAAATATGTCTGCTTTGCGTGCACTTTGCTGTTATTTACACCCACTTTTCAACTCATCAGCCGAACAGTGACATAGCAAATGCTATTTATGATAAATATCGGGGACATTATTAGCCTAATTCACTTGTTCAACTAGTTTGCATTTTGAAATAGAAAAAGGAAAATTACATGCCTGTTATTATAACATTGAAACACTTTGTTCCCCATCTTTAGGGAATTTGTACTAGTAGTATGTGCTAATTGAGCTCTGATCTTCTATGTAATAAATGATGAGCGGGTCAGGTTCTCAGAGAACTGACAACAACCAAATGTAGGGGTTCCGAATCAACCCAAGTCCGAGTTTGGAATCACTTTGCGGTACCGAGTCAAACTGAGTCCTTGATCAGATCTTCCTAGGGTTTGGAATTCGGATTTAAAAACCGAACTCGGGTTTTGGATTGCATGCTAACGGGTCAAAATTATGTCATTTTAGCTGTTTTATTATGTTCATTTATAAAAACCAAAACAGAAATACAGATCCAAAAGCAAAATAAAAACACGTGATGGTGGTTTTGCGAAACCAAAACCAAAACACGAAGATGAATACGAATCCATAACCAAAACCCAGGGGTCAGCGCACATCTCTAGTAATAATACCAGTGACGTAACTAGGAGGGGTCGAGCAGGGCATGTGCCCTGGGCGCAATGTATCCTGAAGCTGCAAGTTGCTGTTATACAAGAAACGTAAGTCTGTGAGTCCCGGGCCAGCATCTCCTCTCTGCTTTTGTTCACATCTTCTCCCTTTCACTCTTATTCACATTTTAAAATACAGTCATAGCTGGGAACTGAACCTGTCACTTCATGATTTGCAGTCAGACAGCTTACCAATGAGTCATCTACTGTTACAAGGGAAAGCTGTGAATTCTCACTATATCAAGCTACTTTACTTCTCCTTTATTTAAAATACAGTCATAGTTGGGAATCAAACATGTCACTTGATGCTTTGTATAAAGCTACTACACATTCTTATTAATCTAAAATAATCAGGGCCGGATTATAGGCAGGGCGACAGGGGCGGTCCTCCTGGGGCCCCCACACATAGGAGGCCCCCACACACTGTCCCCGGCCCCCGGCCACAAGTAGAGATGATCCTTTTTTTTCTTCTTTTAACGGAACCGCAGCCCGCAATGAAGCTCCACCGCTCCCTGCATTTGACCCCGCCCCCTTTTAAATGACCTGCTGTTTTCTGCTGCCGGCTCTGAAACCAGGTAAGCAGTAATGTATGTGTGTGTGTGTGTGTGTATGTATACATGTGTATATGTATAAATATGCATATATATATATATATATATATATATGTGTATGTGTATACTATATATATATATATATGTGTGTGTATATATATGTATACAAAACCAGCATATGGCAACATTCCTTGCAAGAAAGGACGAGCCTGGTTCATTATTTCTCGCATGGTATGCTGAGATATATATATATATATATATATATACACACCAGGCAGGTAGCCCTGTGAATGTGTGTGTCATATATACATCATACAACTTTTAGTTATAGGGCCCCCACATGTTTGTTGCCCTGGGGCCCCCAGGGACCTTAATCCGGCCCTCTAAATAGTCATAGTTAGAAATCGAACTTAGCACCTTATGCTTTGCAGTCAGTTACTTTACCAATTGTGCCACTTGCTACCACCGGGTAAGCCTGTGAATTCCAACCATATCAAGCTACTACACATTTTTGTTAATGTAAAATACAGTCAGGTAGCAACGCAAATTTTTGACGCGCGTGCACACAGTTGGGGGCAGGACGCCATTTTTCATTTTGTTCTCACAGTGTCATTTGTACAGAAGAAATCTGAAGAAGCAAATATTTTATTCTTCAGTAGTATCATCACTTGGATATAGCTGCAGGGTACAGCTACTGCTGTGTGAATACAAGTAATAACAATGGAGAGCTAGTACAAGCCCTACATTTTAGTGGAGAACAACATAGAAGTAAGTTACACATAAAGCATACAGTATAATACTATGCTGTACTATGTGACTCACCATTTTTAACCTGCTGCTTGCCATCACTTTCTCCAGTCTTTTCCTGCTTGCTCTGACTTTGTCCTGAGGAATCATCTCGTCTGTTTACATTTGGTAATCGAGTCCCATTAACATTTCCCTGACTAGATTCTGTGAGTTTTCCGTCGCTGGAATTTGTTTCTTTATTTGCTTCATGTTTTGATTGTACGGATTTTTCATTTTCATTTTTCTCTTCTCGCTCATCACTCTTTTTATCATCCTTCTCTTGGAGCACATCTTCTTCTGCGTCTCTCTTCGCTCTTTCCTCTGCATCTGTATAGGAGGAACAAAAGTTGGAATCATTTGTCTTTAAAATGGAATGGACGTGAAAGCAGTAGGACAAGTATAGTAAGTACGTGTTTCTGCAATTATGACATATGAGGACACATCCACAGATAGGCCTTATAAGGCCTGCTGTATTTCCC
The DNA here is from genome assembly GCA_031769625.1 of Taudactylus pleione. Taxonomy (NCBI): domain Eukaryota; kingdom Metazoa; phylum Chordata; class Amphibia; order Anura; family Myobatrachidae; genus Taudactylus; species Taudactylus pleione. The sequence goes on from JAUIMM010000053.1 coordinate 6,994,291, forward strand.
CTGTATACTGTCCTGGGCTGGAAAAATTACCCAACATTATGACAATGCTTATGATGGACGGAGTTCTTATTGATCCCACCTGCTTACATCATTATTATTACATGGAGTTGAAGGGCCAAATGTAATAGGGTGAGAGTATAGAAAATGTGAGAGCTCTTGTACTATTTAAACTTGGCCAACTCGCATGTTTTTCAGACTCAAAAAAACTCTCACGATTTAAACTCTCATCCAGATATTTTCCCATTTTGAAGATAAAACCCCACCAATGTCAGATTTTAGTGCTAAACCCTCACATTTTCTAAACTCTCACCCTATTACATTTGGCCCAAGGCCTCTATTTCCATTACATGCATGAACTACTGTATGGAAGAAGACTTGCATTTAGCGCTCCATGGCTATGAATGACTAAGTAATCCTTTTTTATGTTGGCTTACTAGGTGCAGTGCAACACTGCTAGACTAGCCTACAGTATATAGCGTGTGAGGACAGGGATCTCAAAATAATGTTTTTTGTTTTTTTTTAAATCATGGTACAGTATATAATCAAAAGTCACTTTTGTAAACAGCTGTACTACTGTATCTTTATACTATTACAGTATATACTACAGTATATCCTTATTGGTTTTAAGAAGATATATTTGTATAGCTTGCATATGAACTCATTATTTCCAAAATATATACAGATGCGCCCAATTACAAATTTTGCTGATCGCGCCACAAACGTGCGCACACATCACACCATGCCATTCCCCTGTGCCTGCATATGATACGGTACACTATGGCACGCACTGCGATCGCACCATGCGAATGCAGTGCACATATATCCGCTCATGGGTGCACATCTCGCGCAATGTGTGGCGTGATTTGGGGTTATTTACCCCTTTGCTGCTGAGGGGTTTCTCACCTTTTTTCACATTTGTGCTCATCACAGTCCAACATCAATATCACTGATTTATTTATGCGGTACCCACACAAATGATACCTTATTTATTTCAGAAAACTTTGTTGTTTTAGAAAATACTATTAGGGGTAAATTTACTAAAGTGAGAGTTTTTAGAAGTCGAGATGTTGCCCATAGCAAGCAATCAGATTCTAGCTATTATCTTCTAGACGGTGCTAGTTAAATGTTAAGTAGAATCTGATTGGTTGCTATGGGCAACATCTCCACTTCTAAAAACTCTCACTTTAGTAACTGCACCCCTTTACCCAATCTACACATCAAAAGTTTTTGTTTAGCCAAATAGCCAATAAAGTGGTTTGTTTTTATTGAAAAGTGAGAAAAAGCAAATATGATTATTTTTTTCCCCATCTTATAAACACCACAAAGAAATACTTTGTAGTTCTAGTTTTGGCAATAATCCATCGAAAATAGTAAAAAACAGGATTTTATGTATAGGTTTTGACAGAAAAAAAAATCTGCCCTTTATTTTTTGCTGTCTCGATTTAAACGCTTACAACAGTATATGTAAGAAGAATATAGTAGTCCAACAAGGCCTACCATTTTATAAAATAGACAACCTACGCATTAAATGAGGAACCAACTTTTTTATTTGACACAAGATGGCGAGATATGACTTTTAGAAATGATTCCCCCCACACATTCCCTTCTGTGGAAAATGTTCTGTTTTGTGTAATATTTCTGTTACTGTCTTGTGATCAGCAGACAATAACTACTAAGGGGGCACATCGTTTCATAGAGGAGACTGCCCTCTTTCAAGACAGAGTGCCCACATGTGTGCTCGGGCCAGCAAGGAGGAGATAGGGCACATTGTGGTGATCCCCAGACATTAGCTGCTAAAGGGGCCACATAATTTGAAAGAGGGGACTCCTCTCTTTCATATGTGGGTGACCCCACATTTACAGATGTAATTATGGGCATGATAGGGCACATAGTGCCCTCCTGCCCATATACGGCAAATGTTTGTTTACCATAGCATAGGGTAATATTGTCTGACGATCACAGGTGATCAACAAACAATAACTACTAGTGGGCCACATAATTTGAAATTGGGGACTTCCTGCTTTCAAATATGGATGCCCACTCCGTTGCAGATGTCATTATGGGGGGGGGGGTGACAGGCACGTAGTGCTCTCTCCCCATATATGGAGTAACATTGACCCTCTTCTTTCTAAAATGGGTGCCCCTTAATAATTTGTAGTCAGGTTAGGGGAGATCTTCGCCCATGCCTGGACTACATTATTTTTCTGTTGGAGCACGGGGTTAATGTCTAGTGTGATCACAAGGCATTAACTTTTATTTGGGCATACCATTTCAAAGAGGAGATTACCCTCTTTCAAATGAAGATACCTACATATTTCTTGGTGGTTGGGTTGAGGGTTTACAGGGACTATTTTTTTTTGCCCCTCCGCAGCAGTGGTTAAATGTCTTGATAAAATATATATATCTCAAACATGAGATTAGTTTGATATTTATAGGGTACCTGTGCTTACATTCTGTGCTGACTCTTAGTCATACTTGCTGACATTGGAGATTTCCTCCCTTGGAGAAGCCCGGGGAGGAGAAGCAGGTGGGAGGTGTTGGGGGCGGTGCTGGATTGGTTGCATCATTAAGCCCTGCCCCCTTGCGGCAATTTGCCACAAATGGCACATATTTAAAGAAGGGGTGGGGCCAAATTAACACAATTCTCATATCGTCATTAGGTCATGCCCGCTGCTCGCGGCCGCCTCGGTCCGCAAGAAAATTCTCCTTATTCTGCCCACTTCACTATATAGTGGGCAGAATGTGAGAGAAGTGCCTACCCTTCCGGTGGTCCAGGGGCTTACCTGAAAAATCGTGAGCCTCCCGCGACTTCCGGGAGGGTAAGCATGTATGCTCTTAGTCAAACCCATCTATGGCTGCTTTTCCACATAGAAGTGGTAGCCTGCTTTACTACCTTATGCTGAATATACATCCATCTTCATGTGGGAAGCCTGACCACCCATTTTGTGCTTTGTGCAAAAGATCCATCTTAAATAGGCAACCCATATCTGTCCACACCCCACAAAAGAGCATGGAAGCCTGCTTACATGCCCGCAACACTCAGCTCTGTGCGATCGCAATGCAGCCACCCAGTTGCTGATGTCTGTCCACATTTGGACTTTCGTCCACCTTATGCTCTATATGTCTAGGTGGGTTAATGCCCATTTTAATTTTATTTTTATATCTTAGTCATCAGTGTTTTTCCTTTATATCAGTGTTTCCCAAACTGTGCGCCGATGCACCCTGGGGTGCCTCAGGACACTTGCAAGGGTGCCTCAGGATGGTGGTCCAGCACCAAATCAAATTATATATGGTCAATGTAATGTAAATATGTGTATAAACAGAAGTGCAAACCTGTCCACCACCACATTACTGACCCTAAGGATAACAGATAAGGACAATTTACTTAACTTTACTAGTTTACTAAATTTTTTCTGAATTTCTCGATAAACTTTTGGCTTAGGGGTGCCATGAAAACAATGCTGATACTCTGGGGCGCCATGATTCAAAAAAGTTTGGGTACCACTGCCTTATATACTATATAAAGATGAGTGAAATTGCAGCACAATTTCAAACATGTTTCTTGGTGGAAGAGGCAGTTTTTAGAGGAAATAAACAAACTTCAAAGTATCACCGTGCGTCTCCATTCCGTACTGTGGGGCTGATGCAGACTCCGTTTTCGATGGATCATGTGTTTTTCGCACTGTGCATGTTCTGTAGCTGAGCAAAAGAAACTTTTAGCAACTACGGGCAAAATTGTCATCAGAAGGATACAGACGACTACACTTGTTAAAGGCCTGTAGTGCCAAAGGAGCCCTGCGCTACTTATGCTGTCTGGCACTTCACTGATATTTTACTCCTTCGTTTACCACTTGATGATCAATTGTAATATCAGTTTGTCTCAAATTCTGAAGCCATAGTGGCCATGTTATTTACATAGGGCTCGGTGCATTTTTGGTCTACTGAAAAATGGCTGCTGTTTGTACAACTCTGTCAGTTATAGGGCGGGATGTTCTTAAGGAAAAATACGGTTTCGGGGTTTTTACCGCATTTCCATGTGTACTAAGCCCCGCCCACCCTTTTTTCGGCACGAAGGGTAACGCCAGTAAAACCTGGCATTACCCCATAGAAGCCTATGGGCTTCTTACCGGACCCCGCACCCGACTCTTCGCCGCCGCCCCGCCACCGCCCAGCGCTGGCCCCCACTCACCTGCTGTCCATGTTCGCCGGCCCGTGCTCCTCCTGGGTCCTCTGTCTCCTCCTTCTTCTAATCTTCTTCTGGGTGCAGGGAGGAGAAGGAGGAGCCCGGGGCTTTCTGCACATGTGACCAGCAGGAAGCTCCTTGTGCTCGGAGGGGACGGGGTCCCACGGAGAACCCGTCACCAGGCGTCGGCTGCTTCGCAAACAGCAGCTCTTATTGCAAGAGCTGTACTTTGCGATACTAATCGCAAATGTTAGTATATATGCGAATAGTAAGGTAGTAAGGTTGCGGTAACTGGCGGAATGGTCACCGCAACCTTAGTACATCCCGCCCATAGAGAGAACTACGTATTTAAAGCCAAGCAAATACAAAGTAATTGGAGTAAACCGTTTGAAGTTATAATCGTCATCCACTGGTATTGGACTTCGCCTATCTTTATGTTTCACAATATTTGATGCATTAATACCTGTAGTTATAATGCAGTGGGTTCTTTTGTAAATGAAGCAAACATGTTATCATTTAATTCTTATAACATTTTTGCATGAAGTGTTTTAGTTTTTAAATACAACTTTTAATATATTCTAAATGATTCATCAATGTGTAAAGTATACATTGACATATACTGTAGTAAATAAAACACATTTATTCCCTTTAGTATCACTCGCCTTTGGATGCTTGCGCCTTCCACTTCTCTCTGTTCTGTAGCACAACGTCATACCAGGTGTTTTTAAAACACTTGAAGTCCACAGTGAGGATTGAGCAATTCAAGGAGGCACTTCCTTCTGATCCAGTGCTCTTCACACTCGATCTTTTAACTTCTGAGGGGGTTATGCTGTTCAAACTGAGAAAATGAACCAATGTAACAAGTTAGAGAACAGTGCAACTTGTATAGCTTAATGACACGATTTGCGCTGAATTGCATCATCGCAGCCCTGCCCCCACCACTTTACAATTCCTTTAAAATCAGGGTAGTATAGCAGGAGGTGAGGCCACATTGATGTAATCGCGCCACCACACCCCGGCACCGCCCACCTATGCCGATGTCACTGCCCCGCAGTTACGAGTCAGCCGGCATTGTCTGCCAGGAAGGGGCAGCCAGAAAGTCAGCAAGCATGAATTGATTTGATGAGTAGCCGAGTTTTATGAAAGTAATGAAGTTGCAGGAGATTTCTGTCTATCAGTTTTATAAAGTTGTAAGGGATTTCAATAAGTTTGCAGGTTCCTAATTTACTAAGTCAAGTGAAAATAGAACAGAGTTGACCACAGACAGTTAAACATGGAACAAGAAAAAACTCCCTGATGTACGTTATATGTTTTAGCTGAGCTGTGTTTTATATCTTTCTCATTTTCACAGCTATGCATTTATGTTGTTTTATTGATTTTCTTTATAGATAATAAATGTATTACTGAAATGTGAACTTTGCTGTATTCGGAATACGCCTAACAATATAGCAAACCTAGTGCTGGGTTACAGCTATGTATAAATAAAACTTATGACAAAATAGATTTGCTAACTTTCATGGGCTGTGCGCTCGCTTGGAGAAGTCGATTTAAGAAGGATCTATTGTACTAGTTCTTTTATTGACATCTCAGGATGGCGATAACAGAATATAATTGTAGAAAAAAGTTTATTCTCTGAATTAAGCATTTTTCTTTTTCAGATGTGCTATCTTTTTTTTTCTAATTGGCGGAACTGAAAGCCTAGATGTGGACTTTCCGTTCCTCTGTGATTGCACAAGACAGACCGCTGGCACACGCAAGCAAATATTAGCAGTGGCTAGCCCCCAGGGAAGCTGTACAATGACCCTTACAGTTATATAGGTATATCTGCATTTTGTTGTCACACCTTTTCATATTTTTCATAAATAGGTGGATAACTCACATTTCTTGAACGTCCGTTCTAGGGAATGGTTGGGGTATTAGTGACGGGGGTAGTTTCCCTTTAATGCTGCTTACCCCTGTTGCTTATTTAATAGATGATTACAGATATGGCAGATGTATGAAGCATCTGTCATGTTACAGGCTGTGTTTGAAAAATGACAGTTGGGAGCTGATTGGTTGGTCATTTATCACTCTGCACTTCCCAGAGCTTAATACATCTGCCCCATAGTGAGTTTATGTGAGTTGGAAAAACCCTGCACTGTCTATAGGGCACAGGGGGTCATTCAGACCCACTCGCGAGCGGCAGTACACTCGCAAGTGGGTCGAAGTTCCCCACTGCGCATGCGCACGACGGAGGGAGCTTCGTCGTGCGCATGCGCGAGACCCGGCAAGCGAAGGACTTTCCATCGCTCCAGGTCTCGCACCAAAGGGGGCGTGCTGTCGATGTTGATTGACAGCACGCCCCCTTTGGTGTGCGTGTCGGGGGCGTGCCTGCCAGACGGAGGCGTTCCTATGGGAACGCCTACCGTCTGAAGCCGGCCCCACTGACATCAATAGTGATGTCAGTGGGAGTGATTTTGGCTCTGATAGAGCCAAAATCACTCCTGGCCTTGCGGTTGAGAAACCCGACCACAGGGTTTCACTCGCAAGTCAGATGGTCGCGATGGTCAAGACCATCGCGACCATCTTGTTGGACGCTCGCATATGCTGTGGGTGGTGACCCACAGCTATACGAGCGTCCAGGAGGACGCTCCATTTTAATGGAGGTGGGCCCTGATTCAGAGCGAGCGCTCTGGTCAGAGCGTCCGGCTCTGAATCAGGGCCACTGTTTTGTTTGTCTCTATCTGAAGTAGCTATGTTACCTGTAATACACCAAGACAGATAGCGCAATCTTCTAGAGTGCTGTATTTGCAATAACATTTTCATCATAGTAGCAAGAAAATGAAACATACCTAGATCTCCTAAATCCTGTGAGCCCAGACCGTGAGGCCTCATCAACGAGTGGAATTACAATCTTCTCTGTCATGTCTGTCAACACGGTAAACGTAGGCTCCACAATGAAGTCAATAAAGCCTAAGCAATAAAATGTTAGCACACAATTGTTAGTGTTAATTCTAAATATTTATTAGCAAATATATATAAAAGAAATTTTACATTAGATTATTTTCTTTAAGGTGTGGTAATAGTGTGGTTCTTCAAACTAGATTATCCCTGTTATCTGAAGATCGGAGCCAGGTTGTGCTGTGTAGCTCACAATACACTAGAACACAGTCGTCAACTAGTTAATTGAGAGTGGGGTTGTTTAAAAATGGACAACCCTTTTAACCTGTGACTCACCCACAAAATAGTAAAACTTCAAAGTAGTGTGTATTGTTGATGTATTTGTGTATAGTCTCCACTAGATGGAGCCAATGTATAAAAAATGTCTAAAAGGAACACAAGCATCCTTTCTGGAAAGTAACTTCCATTGCATGACACCAAAGAAGTGGCTACAATACTGCACTACGGCACAGTGCTGCACTACGCACAACTGGTCCTCAACATCATGGGACGGCCTAACCTGAGACCATTACTTACAATGGAAGAGTCTGAACAGATCCAGTCATTTGCTAGGCTGAAAAATCAGATGACATGGGACCCCCTGGCCCCTGCAATAATTGGGTAAATAGGGAAGCAGTGATTGGACAATCAGATTTTCATGTAAATAACCTAGTATTAATTTTTGGCTCACACTCTGTGATTTTGGTGTGATTGGCTTAAAATGACCAAACTGTCAAACAAAATAACAGTTTATGCGGCCAGTGTGTTTTGATTTATAACTTGTGCACCAATGTCACTATACTAAACACACATATTTGATCACAATATAAGCAGGCATTATTCTCAGTATTCTAATGTACTTATCACAAGTTAAATAAACATAATAAAAAAACTACACATTCTCACCTATTTGGGATTGAGCAACCATTGTTGAATTGCGATCGCACAGTGGAGAAAATGGAAGACCGAGCTCTGCTTCTTTGTCACCCTGGAAAATAAAATATTATGTATTATTGAATGGATTGTATACAATTCTATACAAACCAACCACTCAAAAACTCACTTCTGTCATTTATAGTATTGCATATATTTAGAGTCTGGATCTGACTCCCATGCCATTTACAAATCAGCAAAGTACCTCAAAACGTAATAGAGCGGCTTTTTTGCTACTGCGCATGCGTCTAAGTTGCACTGCGATTGTGTCAGTACAGAGTCGCAGGTGCGATTTCTAATGCCTGCATGGAGATGATCCATCTTATGGTCATGTTATAGGGGTGTCAAGGGCATGTCAGTGAGAGTAGTTGCAAAGACAGGTGCTCAAAAGCTCACATACTTGGACAGAGGATCTGCATCTGCCATAGGGCTGGTGCAAGTTTCCATGGTGCGACCGAAAATTGGTATTAGCCTAAAGATTGCACAAATGTACAAGGGAAGGACTTTGTAGCACCATTTGCATATAATCACAGATGGGTGACCGCCAATAGACGCAGCTGCGGGTGCTTCTGCATCCACCTCTGAATTAGCCCCATAGTAGTCTGTCCTGAATGACAGAGATATCTCCTGTGTTAGGCTCAGGGGCGTCAAGACATTTACGGGCCAGGGTACTAAGGGGACGTGGCCAAATCCGCTAGTCGTGGCCGTGGCCAAATCCACTCCAAAAAATATCAATGTAATATACTATGGGTGCTTATTACCCACTTCACTCCCCCCCCCCCCCCAGGTGTCAAACTAGCATGGAAATGCAGTGTGCAGTCTAGCCTACAAAGAAAGTTATAGAGATGATGTTCTGACATTGCAGAATTCCCCACTAATTTGACACAATCACACATCCGTAGGTGTGCAGCACATCTTTGGGAACTTCAGGAGAGCCAGATGTAACTCCTTGTGAGCGACAGGAAAATACTGCTGTAAGTGGTGTGTTGAGTAGCATGGTATTTATTTGTAATGTAAATTTGACATTGTATTTGATGAATTTGTGATGCTTGTCTACCACTATCCATTTTATATACATTTAACTGAAAGGTTACAAATAAGAGGTGCACATAGACAAACTTTATGTTATACCTGCATGTACAATTCTATTGTCTCTTTAAATGCAAATGTAAATGTTTTATCAGCATTTATGCTTTTTTAAATGCTTTTTTTATTTCTCTTTATGATAGCATAGTATGGGTGCCACCGTGCCACAACATCTCACCGTGTACAGAGAGAGGGTGTTATGGATATGAGTCCCACAGCAGCTTGGGTGCTGGGACGGGCGCTCTGTTTTGTGCAGGGGAATGCCATAGGAAAGTCATTTTGACAGGGTCAATCAGCATCTTACCTAGGGTCCTATGAAGTTTTAATACATACGTACTAAGCTCTGGAAAGTGATAAACTACCAGCCACTCAGCTCCTAACTGTCATGTTACAGGCTGTGTTTGAAAAGTGACCGTTGGGAGCTGACTGGTTGGTAGTTATTCACTTTCCAATTTATCACTTTCCAGATCTTAGTACATCTGCCCCATAGTATTTCTCATAACATGTAATCCTCCACTGTATGGTACCTGAACATACAATATCAAGAATTTCAATTATGCATATGTACATACTGTACTGTATACAGTACATACTGTATATTAAGATGAGAACCAAGTGTTAAAAAGCCAGAAGAGCAGTCAGACAAAGTGGAGGGACAAAATAAAGTAGAACCAGAAACAAGACAGGCAGATAATGTAGCATACTGGCATAATTTAATTAACTCCTATCCTGGAGAAGCCCGGAGGGGAGATGTAGCTGACAGCTTTGGGGAGCAGAGCTTGGCTCTCCACGCCATTAGACCCTGATTCACATAATTTTAGCCCCGCCCCAACGTACAGACCCACAAATTCCTTGTATAATCTCCTCATCCGGTCCACTTCACTAGGAAGTGGGCAGGATGCGGGAGATCTGCCTACTCTTTCGGGGTAGCAGGGGACTACCTGAAAAATCGGGAGCCTTCAGCAACTTCTGGGACATCAAACAAGTATGTACTGTATGTCTGACATCAAAACCATTAGAAAAGAACCTGGGATTTGAACACTATGAATCTTTTCATAGTAAATTGCATAAAATCGATGTGCTCAAAAAAGCAATCTGCAAGCATACTGTATATGCGCCTATGCAGATGTGTGTGATTCTTGCACATAAACCCAGCTGCGCAATGAGAGGAGGGAAGAGGCATTCTAACACAGATCGAGTACTGTCTGTTGTATGCCTAATGTAAACCTGCTGCCTATAATTATATACTACTAACTACTTGCCATAGGTGCAATTTTGCATATGCAAGTAACTATTAGTGGAGGCAATTTAGAGTACAAACACAGCCACAGTGATCGCAAAATACGCGCTGTAGCACATTTTTATGCGCTACAGGCAGTTGCGGACCGAATTTTAAAAACTGCAGGACGCGCTGTGTTTGGCTGTGCTGTGTGCAGCAGCCAATCACCGCCAGTGGCGTATCCTCAACCAATAGCCCCCAGAGTCTCCTCAAACAGTCCCTGCCACGCGGCGTCTCCTATCCCAATCTCTGGCTATAACAGGTAACTCTGAGCTGTCAGTCAGACACCGGCTGGCCCACCATACCCCATCCTGCCAAGCCTCATCCACTGCTCGGGAGTAGCAGTGAGGCAGCATCTCCTCTATGCATTCCCCCTGTTCCCAGGTTGGACTCAGGACCTGATTCAGTGAGGATCACTGATGCAATAGCGGCAGTCAGCGCGTACGCAGTTCTGCTGCGAAATTTATGCAAATGACAGCAATCGCAATGCCGCTGCGGCACAACCTAAAGACGCCCACTTCCCTTTCACTCACATCCATAATACCTTGCAAGTCTGCGAACACATCGGCACCATGGAGTACCACTGGAGCCTCATGCACAATTAAGGCAGGTCAGACCTTACCCAGAAATTGTTAAACTTCCTGTAAGCATCTAGAGCTCATGCTGCGTATGCCGACGCTTTGGCTAATTTATGCACGCCCCTGTAACGGCATTGAAACGCACTGGCACGGCTGCGTTTCTCCGACCAACCACCTGTCACCACCCACAAATGGCACTTCCTATCAATCACTCTGCGATGGGTCTGAGTAGTCACTGCGATCGCAGTCCTGACCGCAGTGGCTGGTTCGCGCACACACTGCGATACATACGCATGCGCAGAAGACAACAGTCGACCGGGTGCATGCGTTTTTGCACTTGCGATCCTTACTGAATCAGGTCCTCAGAGTGACGTCTGCATGGGGTCACTCATTGTTGAAGAGCCGGGAGCGGAGCACAGCACAGTAACTACAGGGAGCCCAGCTCATACACACCTATAGCAGCATTACAGAGTGATGGCTCAGCAGGTATGTGTCCTGCCAGTCTAAAGGTGCGTATCCACTTGCCGATAGAGAAACGACAGTATGATTACACATTGTAATCGTACAGTCGTTCCTCATCCTGTTTAGTGCCTACACTGAACGATATGTGGTTCACTGCGGACACCCTCCCTAATCCCCGAACATGGTCAATCTGTCGTTATCGGCAGATTGACCTGCATGTTCAGGCGATGATTGATGTCGAAAACGACCAGCGGGAGCACGCATAGCTGGTCATTTTCGATATTAAACTACACGATTACTAAACGATTAAGGAGCGATTTAACGATTACGATGTCAATCACTCACTTTAATCATCAAGTGGGTACGCACCTTTACTTTGTTCTGATTAAACACATCATCAGCCTGGTGTGGAGGAATCTGCAGGAAGAATGACTTATGGGCCTGATTCAGAGCCGCTCGTAAGCGGCCGCTCGTTCGCTCCGAGCGATGTTTGCCCAACTGCACATGCGTACGGATCGTTATACGCATGCACGAACCAGTCAGTGCGGTCGAAATTCATGTGCTCGCAAAATAGCGAATGTGTCTTTAGCATGCGGCTTGATAGTACAGTGCTAGAATATGTTGGTGTTTAAAATCATAATACCTCATCAAACGCCACATAAGTAAAGTTATATAATTTGTCAGAAGTGTGAAAACAAAAAGTAAAATGTAACAACATAGTATAATCAGTGATTGCAAAACACGCCCTATACTACCCGCAATACTGCCCTAACTGCTATCTACTCTTACCCCCTCCTTGCCCACCAGTACTGTGCAAGCTGCTTTCTACACTTGCCCCCTCCCTACCCCCAGCACTGTCTGCCCCTAGCCCCCTCCTTGCCCCCTAGCACTGTCACAACTGCTGTCTGCATTTACCCCTCTCTACCCATGGCATTGCCTGCCCTTACTCCCCTCTACCTCCAGCTCTACCCCAACTTTTCCCTGGCTATACCTTCAGCTATACCCCAACTGATTTTTGCCCTTAACCCCTTCTACCCCAACTGCAACCTGCTCCCAGCACTGTCCCAACTGTTGCATGCCCTCACCCCCATAATATGTGATGGGACCCAGAAACTGTGAAGTAGGACCCCCATTTTTTAAAGTAAGGGATCCCCGGGACCCACAATTTTTTTCGCTCAGTGCGATCACTGTGCCAACTGCATGAGCCCCTGTGTTTTTTTTAATTTGAGCAGATCATGAGACATTTGTTGTCAGTTTTCCAGTATTGGGCATACTTGCCGACAATCAGTTCCCTCCTTCCGGGAGGGAGCTGATTGTCAGCTAACAGCAGGGGGCGTGCCTGGCAATGATGTAACTTTTGGGGGCGGAGCCAGGGGTGGAGCTGCGTGATCGCGTCATCGTAGCCCCGCCCCCTCTTCACAATGCCATTATTTTTGGCATTGTGAACCAGGGGGCGGGGCAACGATGACGCGATTCAACGCGAATCGCGTCACCGCCCCCCCCCGCTGCGGGGGCTTTTTCGTTTATTCTTGGGGGTGATCAGGAGGGTTGCCGGCTGCCGGGAGGCTTGCCTGCCTTTCCGGGGGGCCGGGAGCGGCACCCGAAAATCGGGAGGCTCCCGGCCAAATCGGGAGGGTAGGCAAGCCTGGTATTGGGTCACCAGGACAAGACAGCAAATATGCCAGAAAAGGTATCTGACACAGGAGACATGCACATATATAAACTTAGACATAAAGGGCCTGATTCACAGATGGACCCAATGCCGATATTTACGCAGACTGAGAGATTGTTTACCATTGCGCATGTGTGTAAGCCACACTGCGCGCAAACAGTGCTTGAATTGCGATTATGCTTATACAGAGGATTCACTTGCAAAGTAAGCGACAGGTTATCAGTGTTTGGAGGAAGTAACAGATGGGTGGTTAGAAAAACGCAGGCGTGTTGGACGGTTCACATGCCGTTTACAATGCCTACATAAATTAGCCACTGCGTCCTTGCTGGAGGCATGTTAGACTAACTCAGAAGGCTAGTAGCAGCCTGATCTGCATTTGCTGTTTCTGATTTTGTGTGTGAGTGGCGGATGTGAGATGCTTTCAGTGGGGGCATCTCTAAGCACTGGGCGGTGAGTGAGGCATTAGTATATTTTCGCAGTTGCAATCACTGAGAGATGCCAGTTGCGATTGCATTACCTTACATCTCCTGAATCAGGTCCAGAGATGACCAGCTTGAGTTTTATGTAGGCAAAGGAGTGCCTTTATAGAAGAAAGGGAATGACAATATGCCGACACCTCCCAACCATCCTGATTTGTCAGGACAGTTCCGATTTGATGGGACTGTTCCACTGTCCCACAATTGGCACGTCTGTCCCAATTTGAGGGAGGTATTTTCTTTGCTGCATGTAGGGGAGGCTCTGCCCCCAAAATGCCACAGCCAATTATGCTGCGGCTTGGGGGACTGGGAGCGAGATCACGGGACCCGTTCTGCACAGGCACAGAATGGCTCCTGCGCATGCGCAGACCCTAAACCACCCTAAACCAGAGCTTGTGGGCTGCGTCCATGCACCAAAGACGCTGGAGAAGAGCACATTTCGGAGGTCAGACCTCCTGAAGGAACTGTGGCGAGTCCTCGCGCCCGCTGGCTCCATACACTGATACGGAGACAGTGCAGAGTGCTACTGATCTTCTTTCCACAGTAATAAAATAGTGTTTTTCTGTGAATAATTGCAGTGTATTGTTCCAAGCATGGATCCTTTCTGCACTATTCTAAGCACTGAATACATCACTGTCATTTGGAACATTGCTTGTAAAAAAATGTTTTAGTCTGGCTGTAGAGTGGGAATACTATATAAATAAATGATGCCCTTAGTATAAACAAAACCATCAAAACAAATCTGCAATTTAAATTAAAACAATACCTTCATCTAAAGTATTTCATTTAAATCTTGAATATACAACCTTTATAGAGTATTCATCTGGTAATCTGTTGACTTCTTGTATTTTACATTATATTATGTTATCTTTATTTACCTTCTGTAATGATTGACTGTATACATATTACTATTCACTATATAACGTCAGCATGCACTGCCTGTACCAATGTAGTGTACCCTTCTTAGAGAGCACCCAAGGGACTAAGTAAAATATGTGCATGTCAACTGAATGTTCAGACAGCAACTAAGCATAAATCCTTCTTCTTTTCTACAGCAAATGTAAGTGGAAAGTAATATCCTTACTGAGGAACTTTCTGTGCTTTCAGCTTTTACTTATCACAGGGGATGCCAGGCCATTGTATAGTCTATCCAACAGAATACAGTATGAGTTTAATGCAGGATGTAATACCCAAAGGTACCCAGTAACACAGTTTGCCAGTACAGAGCAAAGGTAACTGATGAGGCAAACAGGGAAAAGTTGGCCTTATATAGCAAATGCAATTTTTTTTATACAAGTAGATGGTGGGTCTGGTCAGCAAACGATGTAGAGTACTGGAATACAAGCAAAATGTTTGCCCAGGCAACAATCAAGGCCACAGTGCATGGGTCACAAAGAAGAGTGTTGGGTCAGGCAGCAGACAATGAACTGGTAAGATCACAAAATGAAATCAGAATACAGGCTGAGCAGGAACACTGGAACGTTAAGGTGTAAACACTTCAACTGGTTCGGTACTAGTGCTAAGGACTGCTATTTAAAGTAGCTGGTACCAATGAGATTCCAGCCCGGGACAGCCCCCAGATTACATATAAATCATGTGACAGCAAGAATAAAAACAAAATATTGCAGATAAACAGAAAGCATAACAAAACACAGTTACCTGCTGTTCCTAATAACAGCACTGCATCTGGATATATCGTGCAAGTTCCCTCTCTATGCCGACTAATATAAAACCCAACCCTACACCTATGGTGGTGACATTAGGCTCTGCCCCTGATTCAGCAAGGAACAAAGAGATGCAGACGCACACACCCGGCCGCTGCGAGAATATGCTAATCAATGCATAAGCAGACGCCCAGCACTACATACCGGTAATACCACTTTACTTGCATCCTCTAAACCTGGCAAGACAGCGGAAACATCAGTAACCTCGAGAACCATCGGACCCATACGCACAATAGTGGTTGACCTGACCCTCCCGCAGACATAGCAAGACTTCCTGTGTGCTACTAGATCTCAGGCTGCGTCCGCCGCCAGGGCTTAATTATGCACGGCCCTGAAACGCCATCAGGCGATGGGGGGTGGTCAGGCGAACGCAGGTGTTATAACGCGTGTAATAAGGGCATGCATAATTAAGGCAGTGTGGCGGCATAATCAGCCATACTGTAAACTGTACACAGCATATTTGCCGACTTAGCATTCATCTCTTCCGGGAGCAGCCCGGTCATCTCTGCTTCCGGGGGCGGGGCCAGGTTTCAGCTGTCATTGCTGGAAAGTCCACGATTTGTGGGTCCGTGAGGAGGGGGCTGGGCTAAATGATGCAATTCACATTGTTTAGCTCTGCCCTCTGCATACGGACCCTCAAATTTGTCCTAAAATCTCCCCATCCTGCCCACTTCACTAGGAAGTGGGCAAGATGCGGGAGATATGCCTACTCTTTCTGGGGTGCGGGGGGTTACCCGAACTATTGGGGGCCTCCCACGACTCCCGGGAGATTAGGCAAGTATGGTACACAAGAAGCGGCCAACATCCTGCGGCAGGTCAGGTCAACCACTATTATGCTAATAGGTCCGATGTTTCTTGATGTTACCGATGTTTACGATATCTTAATATGGGGCTGGGCGTCTGCATCTTGTGCTGCGGTCTCCGTTGTATGCATTGATCAGCATATTCTTGCAGCGGACGGGTGCGTGCGTCTGAAAACGTGCGTTCCTTGCTGAATCAGGCCCTCTGTCAGTCCTATGATCTTAAATCTCAATTTACCATTCACCCCCAGGGTTGTGTTTACTGTATGCTGCTGGGAGCATCTACAATATTTGCCACGCCTAACACCTAAAACAGCTTAAAAATGGTTAAACCTGTTCTCCTTACTTAATTTTGGCTCAAATTATCTCTTTGTTGTATCTGAAGTTCGAGAAGTTATCACAATTTAACTTTAAGTCCGATTTGACAAATCAGTTTGAAAACCACTCTGAAACAAATGTGCCCATCACTTGTGGTGGCATAATAGAAATAACTGGTTTCCTCTAACAATACTTGCTTATGATAATTATTTTTCTTATCATATACTGTAGTATTAACAATGGGTAGATGTGCTTAGTACATAGTACTGTACCTAGAGATATGTAAGCACATACCATTGCTCCATAGTAGAACTTTATCGGTTGTGTGTCCCAGGAATGGGAGAGTAATCTTTTTATGAGATTTTTTTTTTTGTATTGTCACAGCTGTCATTTCATATATAAATTATTATTACCAAGCAGTCACCCATCTCTGAAACTACACAACCCACAATGCCATGATACACTTTTACTTGCGATCGCTTGGTTCTGGAGCATGCACATAGACATACATACAACTCTGTATCAGCTCCATAGGGAAGGTACATTCCCTCTGAGCCAGATGATTGGGATTTACTCTGTATATTGAATACTGTAGTCTTAGTAGAGTATGGCCCTCATTCAGAGCCACTCGCTAGCGGCAGTACGCTCGTTCCGAGCGATGTTCGCACATCTGCGCATGCGTACGGATCGTTATACGCATGCGCGAACCAGTCAGTGCGGCCGAAATTCATGTGCTCGCATTATAGTGAATGCCTGCTATTTTGAGTGACAGAATGAGGCGTATGTGGGTGGTAACAGGGGAAGGTGCTTGAAAACGGGGAGTGGAGATCCGAACGCAGGCGTGCTTAAAGGTCAAAACGGGCGTTTTATGGGTGTGCATAATTAATACAGCAGCGTCATTGACCACGTCACTGGGTTATTTTATAGCCAGAACTGCTCGCAAGATTGTGGTAGCAAAAACCAACCACAAGAATAGCGAGCAGTTCATACGCTGGTCGATGTACTCGATTAATCTAATAAATAGCGGACATGACGTATGGTGCGAGCGGCCAGGGGGCGTTTTTAACAAATAAACGAGCGTATGTTTTGCTCGCTCGTTCAGACTTAGAGGTGTGAACAGACTGCAATTTGCGAACGGTTCATTTGAATAGCCACCCCTTGTTTTTGAACGAACGACCGCAAATAGCGAACGGCTCTGAATCAGGCCCTATGTCTTTTCTATTTGTGGACATTTTGTGCTGTTCTGCACTTTTTCTTTCTGGCATCTCCGCACATAGGGCCTGATTCAGAGCCACTCGTAAGTGGCAGCTCGTTCGCTCCGAGCGATGTTTGCCCAACTGCGCATGCGTAGGGATCGTAATACGCATGCGCGAACCAGTCAGTGCGGCCGAAATTCATGTTTTCGCAAAATAGCGAATGCCTGCTATTTTGAGTGACAGAATGAGGCGTATGTGGGTGGTAACAGGGGAAGGTGCTTGAAAACGGGGAGTGGAAATCCGATCGCAGGCGTGCTTAAAGGTCAAAACGGGCGTTTTAAGGGAGTGCATAATTAATCCAGCAGCGTCATTGACCACGTCACTTGGTTTTTTTTAACTCAGAACTGCTCACAAAATAGTGGTTGAAAAAAACAGCCCCAAGAATAGCGAGCAGTTCATACGCTGGTCGATGTACTCGATTAATCTAATAAATAGCGGACATGACGTATGGTGCGAGCGGCCAGGGGGCGTATTTTTCAAATTTACGTTCGCATGTTTTGCTCGCTCGTTCAGACTTAGAGGCGTGAACAGTCCGCAAAGTGCGAACGGTTCATTTGAATAGCCACCCCTTTTTAGAAAACGAACGACCGCAAATAGCGAACGGCTCTGAATGAGGGCCATAAACAGCAGATGGCTCTCTTACCCTTTACTCTGGGGTAAAATAAGGAGCAGCACAATGCAGGAATCAAAATAATTCCAGGAGAAAACATCTAAATGTCCCTCTGCTGGCAATTAGATGCTTGCTTTTATAAAGGAATAAGTAACTGTAGAATGACAGGATTAAAAATAATAATAAAATAATAATAATACACACAGACATCATTATACAAAAAGGTGAGCCTTGCTGTCTCCCAACGAGCAAGTGAGCAGACCAACCTGTCAAAGCCCTCCAATCTCAACTACCTTACAGGCGAGACATCCTAAGGTCTTGCTTCAAGCAAGAACATACACTTTTTCTTTTTTCCGGAAGGAGGCAGCCAGGACGGCACTGTGGGGGGTGGGGCTCGGCGTAGGGGGGCATGTCTGGGTGCATGATGATGAAATTGCATCATTGTAGCCCCGTCGCCCACTATGCAATGCAAGATCACCGGCAGAGCCACGATGACGCGATTCAACTAAGTGACTTGTCCACTTTTCCGGGAGCCTCCCGGCCATTCCAGGAGGATAGACAAGTATGCTCAAGTATATATCAGGCACTGACAGGAAGCAATGTGATCAAGTATTGTCCTGCAAACTAAACCATTCTGGTTTTACATAGTCGCTCTCCTCGTAACACATATTGGACCTTATTTAGAGTTAGGGCAAATCCAGTTAAAGGGTGCAATTTTTAACCAGAAGAAATCATACTGCAATACACCACAAAATCCTTTCCTTGTCATACAGCTGGGGGACACTGCTAGCTGACTCTAGGTTAAGTGGGTTGGACTAAAGAATTAAGCACTAGAAGACTAGTCTGATTGGCTCCACCCCTCTACATACTCTTCCTGATTCCCTGAAGCCTCAATTATTTTCTAACAAAGCCGCTTGTAGGAAGCAAAGTTGCACCACAATAAAAAAAACATAAACCAAATCAATAACAGCAAAAGACTAGAAAGTGACGGATCGCAGTGTACCCCAGATGGATGACAAGGAAAGGATTTTACGGTGAGTACATAAAAAATCAAATTTCCTTATCATCCGATCTGGGTGACACTGCTAGCTGACGCTGGGATTTCCCAAAGTAAGCCTAACAGGGGGGAACCTCGACCGGCAAGGCCGCACACAATACACGGTGGCCAAAACCAACCTCGGCATAACCAAGAGTATGAAAATGATAAAACCTGGTGAACGTATGCACAAAAGACCAGGTTGCTGCCTTGCACAACAGTTCTATCGAAGCACCATAACGAACCCGCCTAATAAGCCTTGACCACCCATGTTGAATGGGCCTTGAGTGAAGTTGGACTGGCACATCTGAGGACAGATATGCCTGACAAATAGCTGCTAGCACCCATCTGGCAATAGAATGCTTGGGGGCTGACCAACCACGTTTTGGAGCATCCACCTGCACTAAAAGAGAATCATTACGGTGGAAGACTGAGGTACACTGAATATAAATCCGTAAAGCCCTCATCACATCTAAGCAATGGAGCAAGGAATCAGGAAACGAAGAAGATGGACCCAGAAAAGAATAAAGAACAATGGCCCTGATTCAGACCCACTCGCAAGCGGCTGTCCGCTCGCAAGTGGGTCGATGTTGTGCACTGCGCATGCGCACGACGGCGGGAGCTCCGTCGTGCGCATGCGCCAGATGCGAAGAGCGAAGGACTTTCCTTCGCACGTTGTGTCTGATCAAAGGGGGCGTGCTGTCGATGTTGATTGACAGCACGCCCCCTTTGGTGGGCGTGCCGGGGGCGTGCCTCCCTGACGGGGGCGTTCCCAAGGGAACGCCTACCGTCAGAAGCCGGCCCACGGACATCACTAGTGATGTCAGTGGGAGTGATTTTTGCTCTGATAGAGCCAAAATCACTCCGGGCCTTGCGGTTGAAAACCTCAACCGCAGGCTCCGGCTCGCAGTGGCGATGGTCGCGATGGTCAAACTGCACGCTCGTATAGGCTGTGGGTGGTGACCCACAGCTATACGAGCATCCAGGAGGACGCTCCATAATAATGGAGGGCGGCCCTCATTCAGAGCGTGCGCTCTGCTCAGAGCGTACGGCTCTGAATGAGGGCCAATGTCCTGATTCATATGAAACCTGGACATTACCTTAGGCAAGAAAGATGGCTTAGTCCGTGATACCATCCTATCTGTATGAAAATAATGAAGGAGCGGAGAAATATAGTGCCTCACTCCACAGGCACTAGAAAACAGCTAAGGCTTCAAGGATGCAGGGGGGTTATGTAGGGTGGTGGAGCCAATTAGATTAGTCTTCTAGTGTCTACTCCTCTGTTACAAGCCACTTAACCCAGCATCAGCTAGCAGTGTCACTCACATCGGATGATAAGGGAGAACAATTTTATTTATTAAATGCAAAAAAAAAGATGGCCTGTTTTGCCTGTAGCACAGCAAATACTGGGTTTTGTCTGTACACTGTGACTTAGACTTGAGCCAAGATGCGCTCCGTCTCCAACTGTAAATCTGTCTGCTCATTTAAAGGGATGTAGTCAAAAGGGCGACAATGTTAATTATGATGTCCACATTATCAATATGCCAACGGGCAGCTTGTCGACATTCTCAGAATTTCGACAAGTGAAATGGCGACATCAGAATGTCAACATTAGGGTTAGGATGTGGTCTGGAGGAATAGGGTAGAGCTGCAGCAACCATCGGGAGCAGGTAAGTCACCACTTGACTATCAGGGACGATATATGCTAACATTCTAACATGCCGTCATTTCATCACTGTCTACATAATAAATGTTGACATGATGATTGTCGACATTATGACTGTCAACATTTCTTACCCAATCCTATTTAAAATGTACTCTTATGCAGCATAGCTAGATTTACTCTTAACTTTAAGGAGCCTACTTATGAATTATTAATATTTAAGAACCAGCAGAGGTCCTTCATTAGGCAGTACATAAACCCTGCTACTTTGTGATACCCAGTTGGGTAAAGGGCAAGAAGTTCCTTAACAATTGTAAGCTACTAGGAGCAGGGTCCTCCTCCCTACTGTCTCACAGCCCTCTTCCTTAGCACTTCAATGACAGCCTTCAGCTTCCCAGCTGTATTCTGTACTGAGAATTGTGGTGCTAATTGTTACTTGTGCTCTGTTTATGTTTTGGTTACCGTATTGTAATGTTCTGTGTACCCTGTACTGTCCTACTAATGACTTATGTATGGCTCTGGGGACCACCTGTAGATAAAATTTAATAATAATAATAACAATTGTGATAGATTCAATGTTTTGCAAGGTAATTGTCTCCAGAAACTGAGTGGAGGTGCCTATTAAATCCATATATATATGCTTACCTCTGCGGACAAATAGGACGTCAGCTGTTCTGCCCAAAAACAGTAGTTCGGACAAACTAGTTCAATTATACCTATTTAACTAAGTTGTCTGAACTACCATTTTGCCTGTTTTCCAGTGTTTGGAAACAATTGGTCAATTGTCTTCGTTAAAACCAGCCGAGTTGGACAGATAATCTTTTAGTCTGTACCTAGTATTAAAGTGGTTACACACAAGAACGATGGGTCAGCCGTCCAGGCGATTGGACGTCCTATCTGACAATTGGTGAATTCACACTTTCCAATTCTTGCCCTGATGTGTCGTGCCTGACATCACAAATGCGCGGGCATTTACATGTGCTTCCCTGTTGTGATGTCAGTCACCAGCAACCTCTGCAGTTAGTGTACAGGTAGTCGACTGCCCGTACACACAGCACGATGAGCCAATATATTTGCACAGCCATCGCGATATGTCTGTAAACAACATCGTACACAGACATATCGTCTATACATACTGGCCAATGCACACGATATATCGGCCAGTGTACACCCAGCATAAGTCAAGATGTTAGACTATCCTCAATTCCTGTCCTACATCACAGTTACATTGACATGCAAAAGGGTCACGTAAGGTTGTCCATGAGCAAAATAGTCTTTATTTATTTATTGTCATGCCAAAGCAGACTCTTACCAGGAATTGGACTTGTTTGAAAGTAAAGAATCTTTTTTCACATAAATTAAATAGGAACGGTAAAAAAAGGAAAAAAATTAATTGTTGTATCAGTAAACAAGCCATACCTCAATTTTTCTGGAGAAACCAGATAATACATATCAATGTCTACATGGTAAAAAATAAAGTCCATCATTGTGATATATCTTTAACGGTACATAAGCAAACACAGCGCTCGGACGTCCCTGTTTTCATTGACTTATTTCACTAAAATCGTCACTGCTTGGCTCCTTCTTATCATACATACATTAATGTTTCATTCACCTAAACCTTCCTTGACAGATGGTCTATACAATTGTGAAAAGTGCATCAAAATCCGTCCAGTAGGTGGGGCGTGGCCTAACTGGCAGACAGGACAGACGTGGCTTTGTGCAGCTCCTGCCTTCATAGGGAAGAGCCTACTTCCTGATGGATTGACCTGACCCTCTGTGGATACCCCTAAGTACCTACACCGCCCTGGTTCCACTCCCTGGGCTGCGGAGTGTATTTGAGCCCCAGCCACGACTGAAGCCTACTTCTCCCCCTAAAGCCGCATTCTCAAGTTTGAGACCTCCGCGGACCACCGGCTGTGCTCCCGTCATAGCCGCTGTCACTGACTCCGGCTGCATCTTGGGATGTGCCGCTGCCTCCCCCCTTTTGGAGACTCCTCTGCTGCCGTTTGTGGCCCCCTGTACGCCGCTCTATAAGGCGCTAAACTCCCGTCGCGGCAGCCACCGCTGACCTCTGCTGTGTCCTGCAGGTGCCGCTGTCTCCCCCGTGGGGGCTCTCCTGCTGGAAACCCACTGCCTCCTTTAGACCCCTGGAAGCGGTTTTGCAAAGTGACACAAGCTGCGCAGGTCCGCCATTTTGGCCCTCTTTACACAGCCTCCAGCTCCCACTACAACCTACAATCTACAAAACCCCTGTCTTTCCACACTCACCTTAGGTGTGGGTGGCTTTCTCCGGGAAAAACGTTTGCCTCGGTGACCACTCTGAGGATACTACTGCTACTTCTGTAATCTTCTCTACATAGCCCTCTATAGTTATATCTGCCAAGAGGTTAACTTGTACTGGAACCAGCAATTATCATTTTTCATCAATATGTACTATGCTTCAGTGATCCTGGTGCTCCCCCTTGTGGTCATAGCTTTGTATTGCAGGACATAAAAGCACTTGATTTCTATTTCTCATTTTTATTTCCAACATTTTTGGGTTAAAATCCTGTATTGGTTGCTCACGACCGCAACGAATATCCCCACCATGCTACCATGAAACTAGGTTTCGCTCGACCATGATGGCTGCATAAATTTTGGCCTCTGGGGGTTGGTGCTTGACTACCTCATTTCTCTATGATATTGTAACTCTATTACGTATACACTCAGCCCATCATTTACCTACATTTGCTAATTTCTACATGCCATGGGCAAGACTGGGAAATCTGCTCATAAGAAAGACGCTCCTCATCCTAGAACAGAGTCATCTCAACCAGACCTACGTCCTTACCTTCTGTCGACTCCTTCTAAGCAAGATTCTCTCCCTGAGTCTTTAGATTCTTCTTCAGATCCATCAAACTCTCCTAGCCTTTTATCAATGGAAACCTCAGCTCCTCATCCCTCTACGAAGTCAGGCATACAAGAACTCCTGGCATACGTAAAACTCACAACAAAAAGTGATATCCAAAATACCCTTCAACAGGAACTGGAATCTGTCAAACAAGACCCCTCCTTACTTTCGGATCACCTCACATCTCTAGAAGATAGTTGGGACCACACAGATGCTACTATGTCCAAGTTGACAAATATAATATCTCAACAGTCTATGGAACTACTCTTCCTTAAAGCTAGGATCCAAGACTCGGATAACCGTGGCCGAAGAAACAACATATGTGTAAGGGGTCTATCCGAAGATGTCCTCCCTTCCAATTCAATTGACGCTCTAACAAAAATTTTCAACAAAATACTTGGCAATGATCCAAATGACAAATTACAATTCGACCGGGCCCATAGAGCTCTACGACCCCGTGGCTCCTCCTCCAATCACCCAAGAGATGTAGTTTGCCGACTACACTATTTTTCTCAAAAAGAGGAAATAATGCGGAAGTTAGGCAACTGGGTGGAGTAGATTTTAATGGCGATGTCATTCATATTTATCAAGATTTGCCCTGGCACACTCTGCAACAACGCCAAGCTCTGCGCCCGTTAACTGATGAATTACGTAAACGCCAACTAAAATACAGATGGGCTTAACTTTCTCAGGCAAAACACACTCACTCTACACTTCTTCAGATCTACCCTCCTTTTGCTCTTCTCTGGGCCTCCCAAAAATGGACACTTTTGACTGGAAAGAACCGTTAGCACAATGGGACTTGCCCTCAACTTCGGCCTGTCCTTCCTCTTGGCAGACGGTCCAAAATCCTCGACGTCGACTCAGGTCTTCTCCAACTCATTCAGAAAGAGATGTTACTTGATTGTCTGTCTCTTTTTTCCTTCTAGGATGTTGTTCATTATATTTCAATATTATATACTTAACATTACTACTGTTGCATTTTCCCATAGAGTAAAGATTGGTAGTCTGTGGTTTGATGTCTTTAGCTAGATTTTCAATTTTGCTAGATGTTTGAGGTTTAAGTTGATGCCCCCACACCTGCGATGTATAATACTACTGAGACTCGGAACATAACTTCCGTTCCGTGATCTCAGTCGCGGGTTTTTCATTGTTGCTTATCTCATATATCTTGTTTATGTTTGTACTTATCCATTTCTCTTCTCCCTTTTCCCTCCTTTTTTCTCCTCCTTTCCCTTCCAGGGTCCGTGAATGCTACCATTCCTCCGTCCTCCCAGATGTCTCTACCTACTAAACTTCTAGTCTCCTCCGTGAATGCCCGTGGACTAAATACTCCCGAAAAACGTTCTAAACTTTTACGCTCATTATGGGCTAGCCGGGTAGATGTAGCAATGGTCCAAGAGACCCATTTTAAAATACCCGCACGGCCCCAGTCTATGTAACAAGCACTATCCAACTGCTTACTATAGTAATAATCCCGAGGGGAAATCCAAAGTTTTCTCACAGAAACTCCCCATCTCTGATGTAACCATACATAGACTGATCTCAGGTAGGCTCCTTTTACTTACATGCCATATTTATAACAAGATTTTCCATTCGTTAATATATATTCCCCTAACCAAGGTCAACATAACTTCCATCGTTCTACTTTGGATTTGCTTGACCCCTTAATTATAGGTATCACTCTTTTGGGTAGGGATATCAATTGGACGTTGGTCCCCCTACTAGATACATCTAATAGTGCACTTAGATACCCTCCCACTAAATATAAACAGGTCAAGACATTGTTCCACAACTACCAGCTGGCAGACTCTTGGAGGACTTTATATCTCACAGGCCACAACTATTCCTTTTATTCCCATCCACACAACACTTATTCTCGCTTGGACTATATATTCCTCAGTCATAGACATTTACACATGCTCTCTGAAGCCAAAATCAGACCAATAACATGGTCGGACCACGCCCCAGTTTATCTGACTTTGACTCTCCCACATCTTTCCTCTAAACAATGGACATGGAGACTTAATAAGTCCCTTCTGCAAGATGCATACTATAAAGCCGAACTTGATACAGCCCTATCTGATTACATTGCCCATAATGTTACCCCAGAAATGTCACCAATTTCAGTTTGGGAGGCGCACAAATGTGTCATCCGAGGCAAACTCATTCAATAAGGTTCATACAGTATATGAAAAAAACAGAAATCTGCACAGATTGCATCCCTTTTACATCAGATTAAGTTGCTAGAGGCATCCCATAAACTGACCATGTCCAAAGATGACTACCATAAGCTTTTGGAAACCTGCAATGCTCTTAGTAGAATGCTTTCGGCTAACATACAATCGTCCTTTAAAAAGTGTAGAAGTCGTTTTTATCAATGGGCGAACAAACCAGGAAGACTTTTGGCTAGAGAGCTGCGAGCCCAGTGAGCATCTGGTTTTATACACACAATTAAGGATAGTCGGGGAATAACCCATGTTGAGACCTCCAAGCAGGCTTCTTGTTTTCAACACTATTATTCTAACCTCTATAACCTGCCTGACCTTAACCCTGCCTCATCTGGTCCCCTCACCTCACAAGTGGTTCTAGATTACCTCTCTTCTATTTCCTTCCCTACTATCTCCCCCTTAGATAAACTTTCTTTGGAAGCTCCATTTTCTATGCAAGAAATAGAGCTGGCTGTAGCCTCTTCCCTGGTGGGTAAAAGCCTGACAGCCTAACCATAGTCTACTACAAAACTTTTCAAGACAAACTAGCCCCTATGATGTTGAATGCTATTAACAAATTCTCAGCGGAATTCAGATTCTCTAGGCAGTTTTTGGAAGCACATATTTCAGTCATCCCCAAAATAGGTAAAGACCCCTCTCTATGCCCAAGCTACAGACCCATTTCGTTATTGAATGTGGACCTTAAATTATATGCCGAATTAATAACCAATAGGCTAAACCCTCTCCTTCCTCAGTTTATCCACAACGATCAAGTTGGACTTGTCAAGGGTCGTGAGGCACGCGATAACACCACGAAAGTCCTCAGCCTGTTACATTTTGCTACTTCTCAGATGAAGACCCCGATTATTTTACTCTCAACGGATGCAGAAAAAGCATTTGATAGAATCAACTGGTATTTTATGAGGTCTGTGCTTGCCCATATGGGATTGGGTCTTCTTGCCCTTCATAGGATTTTAACCCTATATTCTTTTCCTTCGGCGAGGGTGAGAGTCAATGGTGAATTATCTGAGTCCTTTGCCATAAACAATGGCACATGACAAGGTTGCCCTTTGTCGCTGTTGATTTACATCCTTTGCATGGAGGCATTGGCGAGATCTATTCGAGCCAACCCTCACATTTCTGGGATTATGGCAGGTGACCAGGAACATAAACTAGCCCTATTCGCAGATGACCTACTAGCTATCATATCCAATCCACTGACATCTTTGCCTCACTTAATGTGTGAATTTGATCATTTTGGACAATTGTCCAACTTCAAGATTAATTTCTCAAAATCTTAAGCTTTAAACTTGTCCGCTCATGCCTCCGTAGTCTTAGGTTTACAGTCAACGTTCCCTTTTCCTTGGCATTCCACACATATCACCTATTTAGCAGTTAAACTTACTAATAACTTATTGCAACTTTTTGCCACTCATTTTTCCCCCTCCTCTCCTCCATTCGAATGGATTATTCCCATTGGCACTTGAAACATCTTTCTTGGTTGGGGAAAATCAATGTGGTGAAAATGAATAGGCTTCCTAAGTTGCTTTACCTCTTCCAATCTCTACCCATTCAGATTCCAGATTCCTGGTTTCGTTCGCTAAATTTTTTAATCCAGCAATTTATTTGGTCCAGGAAAAAAACCTCAGATCAGATGTGATATTTTAGTATGACCAAAACAATTTGGAGGTCTACAACTTCCAGATATCAAATCATATTATCATGCTACTCATCTTAATAGAATCCTTGAATGGACTAGATATAGAGAGGTCAAGCAATGGATCACTCTCGAAAGTAGCTTCATGAATGTCCCCCCTGAAATCTTACCTTGGCTTTCTTCTCTTCCTAAATTAGATTTTCCTCATCCAACAATTTTTCCCTCTCTCTCAATTTGGAAGTCCTTAAGACATCTATCCCACATTTCTTCACGCTTTGGCCCATTACTTAATTTCTGACTAACCCTGACTTTTTCTCTGGTTTTAATCTTACACATTTCCCTAATTGGGTGCGAGAAGGCCTTTTTAGAACTGGCCAGCTGGTGACTATATCAGGTGTTAAATCATTTACTGAGCTCCAGGAAAATTGGTCAATCCCACACTCTGACTTCTGGAAGTACCTACAGGTTCGTCACTTTCTGATTTCAGCAAATAGACTTTAATAGAAACCTCACTCCCTTTGAGAGACTTTGTATCTCCCCAACCTCTCCCTCCCACACAATTTCTGCCGTATACCAGATTCTTCTACCGAACCCTTCCTCTCCCATCCCCCATTGGACTAAAAAATGGGAACTAGGTCTGGGTATTTTCCTCACAGAGCAGGAGTGGCAAACTATATTTCTCAAAACTCATTGTAGCTCTGTTTGCACAAGTATCAAGGAGACTCAGTATAAGATTTTAATGAGATGGTACAGACACCCTACTTTACTTCATGCCATGTTCCCAACGAAACCTAACACTTGTTGGAGATGTCTCAGGGCCCCAGGAACACTATGGCATATATGGTGGGATTGCCCTCAGTTATCTAAATTTTGGTTAGAGGTTATCTCCATTATACAACACATTTTAGGAACCCCTGTCCCCACAGATCAGGCATTCTGGCTACTTAACCACTCAGATACCTCGCTGGGATCCTACAAAAAGTCCTTGTTATGCCATTTAAGTAATCCTGCTAGAGCAGTCATTCCGACTTATTGGAATTCCTGCAACCCCCCCCACCTGTAAAGACTGGTTCCAAAGAACTGACCACTATATGTCCATGGAGGACCCTTTGATCTTTTCTACCAATGTGCCTTCTACTTTTGCTAATACTTGGTTTCTGTGGCTAGAGTATAAAACTTCTGTGGAATTTAAAAATTATATGTCTTCAAAGGTTTCTACCACGTAATATAATATGACTTCTTTATTTTTGCTAAAGTCTATATACTTATACAAGATGACCCTTTATTGTCCCCCCCATCTGATACTCCTTCTGTTCATTTCTTTTCTTCTATTCTGTTTTTCAATGTTTTTTTTATATACTTTTGTAAAATTGGATTCCAATATATATATATACATTTGAATACGGATTTGCTGATGTTTTCTATGCATTTTAATATCTGTACGTTTTCTCTTTGGAACCCTTAAAAAAAACAAATTGCACAATAAAAAAAAAACGTCCAGTGGTTCTCGAGATTAGCCCGAACAAACGGACAGACGCCTACCAGGGACTTTATTTTATGCTATGTATAAATTTATTAATATTTTTTCTCTAAAGGCTTTTTATGGGACAGATCAAGTTCAAACATAAATGGGTAGTTTAGAAGTACATGAATAATGTAAGATACAAACAGTGCCATAAATTACAAGTGATAGAAAATATGGTGGTGACTAGCAATCCAGAAATACAAAATCACAGACGTTATAATAATGTGATTGAGGTGGGGTAAGGGTGGCAGGCCGCAAAGATAAGCTTTGAAGAATAAAAGAGTAATTGGTAGGAGTAGGAATATTAAAGCAGGTTGTTGAGGGGTAAAGTTGAAGATAAAATATTAAAAAGAATAAATATTAAAAGAAAGGGATAAAGAGCAAAGGCGAAGGTACTCCAGACATCAGGCAAGTATTGAGGGGAAACATCTATGGATCCCACATCTTATAGAAACTTAGAAAGGTAGGGTGAGTTGCATGAATGACTTTAAATCTTTCATACAGATACGATGGGTGTAGAGATGCAGCCACCATCATCAACACAGAAACCAGCACCAGGCCTATGGATGCATCTCCTTAAAGGAGTATCTTAAGGATAAAATCATAGTCAGGGACGCCAGCTCCTGTAATTAACTTAAACATTAATGACCATGAATGCTTCTCCAAGTGCAAGTGGGCGTAAGCATAACACATTATATCAAATTCTAAATAGGACACAAGTTATACACATGCAAGGTGTGTCAAGTTTTACGGTGCTAATGGACATCCATTAACTGATGGACTTACACCCATTAATATTGTATTAATTGTCGAGCCCATTTGTCACAAGGCACTATGTAGTAAAACTAAATAAGCTAGAGGTGACAACTGTGGTCTAAAAATGAGAGTATATAAATGCACCTGTCTGAAGAATTCTTCTAGCAGTGACATGGTCCACCGGTGATGGAGGTCCCAGTTTTTGGCTGGATGGCTTATGTCTGCTGTGTGCAGCAACAGGGATAAGGCTTTTGGCTTGTCAATCCTAAAAATGTAAATAAGTGTATAAGTTAATTTCTAATAAGCAGAAAAAAAAGACAAATAGTTTTTGATAAAATATCTTAAAGCACATCTACACAATATACAGAAGGAACTATCCACTTTGCACACAGTGTTCCTGCATAGGGTCCTCTATCTCCGGCCACTGTTAAAAAAAGATGTACCAATTTTATTTTGTTTACTGGGACCACTAGGCCTGCTTAATGCCAACAAGACCCCTTTAAAATCCACACTGGATTTTCGAATGGACTGGGTAGAGATAATATTAGAAAAAGAAACCAAAATATAAAAAAATTTCAATACGTGGGAGTCATTTATATCTACATTATCTCTAGATATGCGTTGCCAAATTCATAATAGTGTGAAGGATACCACTTGGCTTACACTTCGGAACATTGAAAATAACCCTCCAATGGATATCACTTCTATTGGTCCCTGAACAAATTGAAAGTGAGAGGAGCCTTGTCTCTTCGAGGCGGAGGGGAGGGGGGCGAGAGATATTTTTTTTTTGTTTGTTTGTTAATATTTGATATAGATTTTATATGACTACATTGAAAATATCATAGAAATGTATTATGTACTGAATGTTATCATACACAATGTACTATTGTCTTTGAAATCTTTGGTTGTGAAAATGTGCAGCGTTTCAATAAAAAAAATGAATTAAAAAAAAAAAAATCCACTCTGGAAACTGTCCTGCCCTCTTTCCTGCAGCAATAAATGATAAGTGTAACAAAAAATAAAAAGGTGACCAATTGCAGTAAGCTCCAATGAAGAGCGCATATTGGCCAGAAGGATATGCACTTTACACCCTCCATTGTTTGATCTGTGTTAATTACCTGTACATCAAATATATGGCGTCCTGTATAATAAAAGTAAGGGCCTTGTCTAAGGTTAGGCGAGCTGTCCTTCTGACTGCATAGAAAGATACCATTCCAAGAGAAAAAACTCTTCAACTAATTAATCTATGCTGCATTGTAATGTATGATTTTGTTGTGTTGTTTTCCATGTTCTTAGGCAATGAGTTGACGACCTATTCTACTTCACATCACATCAGTTTGTCGTGTTGTAAACTTTTATTCTGCACAATCACTTTGCACATACCTATTTCTCAATCATTTTGCACATCCCTATTTTATTTTGCTCAATCACTTTTCACATCCCTATTTTATTCTGCTCAATCATTTTGCACATCCCTATATTATTCTGCTCAATCACTTTCCACATCCCTATTTTATTCTGCTCAATCACTTTACACATCCCTATTTTATTCAGCTCAATCACTTTTACATATCCCTATTTTATTCTGCTCAATCATTTTCCGCATCCCTATTTTATTCTGCTCAATCACTTTTCGCATCCCTATTTTATTCTGCTCGATCACTTTACGCATCCCTATTTTATTCTGCTCAATCACTTTCTGCATCCATAAAGTATTTTATTCTGCTCAATCACATTGGACATCCCTATTTTATTCTGCTCAATCACTAGGCACATCCTCATTGTATCTGCTCAATCACTTTGCACATCCCTATTTTGTTATGCTCAATCACTTTGCATATCCCTATTTTATTCTGCTCAATCACTTTACACATCACTATTTTATTCTGCCCAATCACTTTACACATCACTATTTTAACCTGCTCAATCACTTTACACATCCCTATTTTTTTCTGCTCAATCACTTTGCACATCCCTATTTCATTCTACTCAATCACTTTGCACATCCCTATTTTATTCTACTCAGTCACTTTACACATCCCTATTTTATTCTGCTCAATCACTTTACACATCCCTATTTTATTCTACTCAACCACTTTAAACATCCCTACTTTATTATGCTCAATCACTTTACACATCCCTATTCATCTGCTCAATCACTTTACACATCCCTATTTTATTCTACTCAATCACTTTACACATCCCTATTTTATTCTACTCAATCACTTTACACATCCCTACTTTATTATGCTCAATCACTTTACACATCCCTGTTTATCTGCTCAATCACTTTACACATCCCTATTTTATTCTACTCAATCACTTTACACATCCCTATTTTATTCTACTCAATCACTTTACACATCCCTGTTTATCTGCTCAATCACTTTACACATCCCTACTTTAAGGCCATTTTTTTGCATTTATTTCTCCATTCCTCACTTTGGTCATATCCTCCCCCTTTAATGTGTTCCCACTCCAACAAACTTATTTTGTTACCATTTGTTGTCTAATATTTATTTATGGGTCACATTTTAGTAATTACCATGCTTTAATCTCATCCCTTGCTTTCAATCAACTACCTGTACTTTAAAATCTCCCATTGACTGTTCATGCACCCATTTTACAATCATCTTAAAATACACTGAATGTTCTGCTCCTTGCCACTGTTATACTGCTTTTATACCTAAATTTCGCGTCTGACCCGGAGGTTGGAACAGGGTTCCAAACTGGATCAGACACAGAATTTAGCCGGCGCCGACCCAGGAAATTCCAGAGTCGGTACCATTCACACCGTAGCTGGGTCTGCAGTTACCCGGCTCTTCCGGCGTGGAAGTGGACGCTTGTAGATGACGTAATCTCCAAGCGCCACTGAAACTGGACAATCGACCAGGATGCAGCGCACTCCAGGTCATCGTGACCCGGATCGCGCCGTTTACAGTGCAGGGTTTCACAGGTTATTCACTGTTAAACCCTGCAAGTTACCTGGGTTGGATTGCCGGGTCACTCGACCCGGAAATCCAACCCTGTCCCCTTTTACACCAAGGAGCTACCTGGGTTAACCCTGCAATAACTCAGGTTTTAGTTCTGGTATAAAAGAGTGATCACCTGCTCAGTTTTGAGCAATCTTTATTTTATAGTCTCCATCAATTAATCATCCCAGTGTACCCTAAATTTGTATAAAGACACAAATGATCCATCCAGAGATACTACATCCCTGAATAACAATACATACATATACAATATATGAATAATAATACATCCCTCCAATGTACTCTAAAGCATCTACTTCAATTTGTATGGTTGTATATTCCTTAATGTGGGCTAACAGCTCCACCGCTATTTATATCATGATCAATATATCAATCTGCGCTGCATGTTTCTTTTCCACATGGATGAACCTCTACTGCCTTATTTCCTCCCATGGTTATTTTGTTTACATCCACTTATATATGGTTGTCTGGTTCTAACAAGACCTTGTTATAGGAAAACTTGGCGTCCCCACCTCCATCCCAGGAAAATTTGACTTTCTCATTTAGGGCCTGAGCCAGAGACAGCGCATTTCTGCCGCAGTCACATGTGCGTCTTTAGGCTATTGCCACTACAAAAGTCCTTCCCTGGTGTACACCCATGCATCCGAATGTGCAAGGACTGAGACACCGACTGTCAGCGTCCCCTATTACCTCCCAGTCACCGACCATTAACGCCCTTAACATTTCTGCTACCATGAGTCCAAATCTATACTGTGATTCTGTATGTTCAAAATCGAGGCCCATGCGCTGCTGCAACTCAGATGCATACTCAGACAAAAAAAACAATTGCGTGAGCGTGAATACCAGCATAGCGTCAGGCCCCAAGCATACTAATATCTCAGAGTGGCTATCTTCCAGGATGTCCCTATTCTGGTAATTATAGCCAAAATTAGTGTACATTATCATCAGCCTCAACTTGGACCTGAATCAAATGGAGATGTACAGTAGCCCAGTTTTACATCAGTATGTATTTGAATGCAAACACAAGCGTCATATTCAACAAAGATGAACTGTGAGCTCCTCCTGTGTACAGAGTACAGATAAAAAAAAGCCTAACTAACTACATCAGTAAATCCTTTGTATTTTCGCATGACTTAATTGTTTTACTAATTGGGATAATTAGAGATTAAATTGTATTCAATTTGCCTTAATTGCTTTTAATATACAAATTAAATCTGAGTGCCTAGCCCAATTTATATGTGAACAACATATTAGAGTTTTTTTAAACCAGCGATCTGACTGCATGGCATCATTAAATAAGTCTGCATGTGCTTTATTTTTTGAATACCTGTCTGGTGGTAGCCAACATAATCAGTTCTATTATGGGCTTGGCCTTTTCTCCCTTATGGATATATTTTTTGTAAATAAATAAATCATTGTTTATTCACATCAGGATACAAGATGCTTGAATTAGAGGAGACTTGGGTGGAGAATTAATACCATTTAAATGCTCAATTAAGCCAGTTTAGCCTTTATTGGCCAGAAATTGCAGCCTGTATAGGTCCAAAAATACTAATGATCCCAGTCAACACCTGATGTGAGCTATCATATATTGATGAGGACGGTGGTAAATGTGGACCATATCATCATACAAAAATGTTAGTTGTGTTTTGTCAGACGTGTATGCATATAATGGTAAAATCTGACTTTATTCTTGGGCCAAGTAATCTGATCAGACTGTGTACTCTTCACCTTAGAACTGGATACTTGGAGATGTTTTTTTCAGCATTCATAGGTCTAAAATGACACATATAAGATACTACTTTCGTAATCCAAAAATAATACAACATGGAGTCTCATATCACCATTTTATTCAATGTCCTGTATCATACAATTTCTATTTTTGATTACACACTATGAGGCCAGTTCAATTAGCAGATAGGCTATATAGTAGTTTCTGCGCACATATCCAGTAATAATTACAGTAATGACCACATCTAAATAGTGATGAGCGGTTCAGATTCTGAGGAATCCGAACCGCTCCGAACAGGTGGAATCCGAGTCCACCCGAACGCAAGTTCGGGTGTTCCCGCCTGACTCGGATTCCACCTCGAGGCCGAACATCACCCGGCCAGCGTCGGATTCTCACGAGAGCCGGGTGACGTTCGGCCTCTATAAAAGGCGCGGCGCCCGGCTGTCGGCGCCATTTCGCGTGACTGTATCAGACGGAACAGTCACGCTTAGTTAGTTAGTGATAGAGAGGGGAAAAGTGAGACTAGAGTTAGATTACAGTTAGAGAGAGTAGTTCTTGCCACTGTGTGCTCCGTGACTGGGCTTAGCCCACTGTGTGTGTATTATACAAGCTCCGTGACTGGACTTAGCCAACTGTGTGTATTATACAAGCTCCGTGACTGGACTTAGCCCACTGTGTGTTTTTATATCATACAAGCTCCGTGACTGGACTTAGCCCACTGTGTGTATTATACAGGCTCCGTGACTGGGCTTAGCCCACTGTGTGTATTATACAAGATCCGTGACTCTGGACTTAGCCCACTGTGTGTATTATACAAACTCCGTGACTGGACTTAGCCCACTGTGTGTATTTATAATATTATACAAGCTCCGTGACTGGGCTTAGCCCACTGTATACAAGCCCAGTGACTCTGTGGGCCTTAGCCCTCTATGTATACAAGCACCGTGACTTTGTGGTGTCTGTGCCACTGCGCCGCTGCTCTGACGCTTGGTAACCAGTCAGCTCACTGCAACCCTTGGCCAATAATGGTGAAAACAATAATTTAAGCTGTGAGGTAGTCTAAATTGACTGTAAATGACTGGAAATTAATGTTATTGAGGTAAATAACACTCTAGGAAGAAAAAAAAGCCCAATTTATGTCATTTTAGATTTTTTTGCGAATTATGGCAAAAAATGCAAATCCAAATCCAAAGCCAGTCAGTTTGGCAAATCCAAATCCAAAGCCGGACGACGAATTAGAACCAAATCCAAATCCGGCAAAAATGGTCCGGTGCACATCCCTACATCTAAATATCACATAGGAACATAACACACTATGGGGAAGATGTATCTGTTTGAAAGAAAAATGACAGAAGCTGATTGGTTGGTACTTTATCTCTCTCCACTTTATCTCATCTCCAAGATTTGATAAATCCCCCCTATGCTACTACGAGACCTCACAGCCAATTGAATCAGCTTCTATATAAGTATGAGCAGGCACCAAGACTGTATTATACAAGAAGTGTGCACTTACAGTAGTTTAAGTTGAGTATAATTATTAGAATATGATCTCAATCTTTAATTCTTCACATTTACTGATGACATCAGAGAACACAATATTGTAGCTTTCATAATATAGGTTTAAAGTGTAAAATATTAACAAACTACAATTATTTGCTGTAATCTTTCACCACAGGACATCATAACAAGGTTACTCACCCTTCCGGCTGTTGCAACGCATTCTTCATTGCTTTGATTTGTTGGAAGTGACAGGACATATCTGTGGCCAACACCATCTCAATCACCAAGGCCCGGAATTCCCTTCAGGGTTGTCATAAGGCAGAAAGTAAAAGAGCGTGTAAGACTTTATTTTTTCTTGTGCATTTGCTAATTGTTTGTGACATTTCTACTGCAAACCATATGTGTCACAAAACCCTGGCAGATATCTTTATTCTGAGGGAGGTAAACTTATACTTTCTACTTATTCAGAAGATTAGTTTAATTTAAATGAATTTAAGACATTGAAAAAAATATATGTCTTGTATCTTTATGTTTTTTCTTTAGAATTTAATAAAATAAAATATAGGGCAATACATGGTAATTTCCTCTTCAATAACTTCTTACCTTGGCAGAATGTGACAGGTTTCACATTGTATTTAACTGTGTTATGAATCTAAGTGCAAAGCATTGTTCTTAGCTATTAGCAATGTCCCATTTACACAGTTGTGTCATTCAGTAATCTTAACCTTTACTGACTGGGTTTGTGATGACCACATTTGAAAATTGGGTGATTTTTAGGATAATCTGAGAATTATTTGCACAAAACACTCTTGGTAAAGCCCCACATAACTGAATATTATAAAAAATAATAAATATGCAATATTATTTACCCAATATGTTGGCAAGTGACCCAATATTTTGCTATAAAGGATCCTAATTTTGAGCAAATTAATTTACCTAATGTGTTTCCTTTTAAAAATGAATGAAAATATTGAAATTAAAAGTTGTCGATTTTATCTTGAAAAGGAACAATTATGTATGTCATAACTAAACTCCAATAAAATATTTCTTCATCTATTAATTGTCAATGTGATTTTGTGGGTTAGGACATGCCTTGTGAATTGCAGTGTTGGAAAAATCTTTTCTAAGTAGAAAACTTTCTTGTTAGATTATATAAACATAATCAGGCACATCCTTAATACCAACAAGAACAGAAAGCTTACTCAATTATTGTTCTGTTTTTGACTTAATTTGTAATTGAAACTCAGCACAATTTAAATGTAAATGCATTGAATTTGGTATTCCCTATTTACATAATGGAGATAGAAAACTTCTTAAATTATGAGAAATTTTGTATATATACCTTACATAATAGATGCCCATTGGGATTTAACAAAGTATTTATATTCATGTCACTATTAAAATAAGTTTTATATAAATGAAAGCTTTTATTATTTTCATTTATCATAATATGCCTCTTCCTGTAGTACTGTATCTTCAAGACGCTATAATAATTGGGTAATTAGTCAACCTCTCATTTGTTTTCATGATTTATGTATTACATGTCTTGATTTCCAATTTTGTATACTTTTTTTAACTACTATACTATTATTAAATCATGTATTCCTATTTTTAATCTTACATTATCTATGTTCCCATATTTAGATTATGTAAAATTGGCAGTGTGTACTATTTATTTGTAGATTTATTTACAGGTCTTAAACCCTATTGCATATATTATATATTATTATTATTATTATTGTGCTATTAATCAATATTTACTTTGGAATTACTAAAGTAATTTTATTATTATTTATATTGTCATGACTTCCAATGGGGAGTTCATTAGACTATACCCTAATAACTATCCCATACAGGGCCATAGAGAGCTGATCCACACCCCAGTACTTTTTCAAGGGGTGTGGCCTAATTGCAAGAGGTGTGGCCAGAACCCCCTTAGGGAAAAAATTGAAAAAAAGTATTTGCAGCATGCTGAACATGGGGGGTGCTGTAAACCCCTCAGCCACGTGCAAATCCAGAGGGTGGCAAATCCAGTGTGCAAATCCAGGGGCAAATCCAGTGTGATTGATCTCCTCCAACCCCGCGCAGGCAGAGGAGACTGAGCAGCAGCAGCCTCCCTAGCCCCACTGCAGCCAAGCACACAGCAGCGTGTAGGTGTGGAACTGTTTCAGGAAGTAGCAGAACAGACCAATTTTGTGCTTAGTGTCTCCTTTATTTCATTAAGAGGTATCCAGCACACAGCTATGGGAAGTGGGGATTCCCCTCAGGGAAGTCTGTAGATGGATCCGCAGTCTATCAGTGTGTCTGTCTGACTTGTCAGTGTATCTGTCTGACCTCTGAGCTTGTCTTCTATCACTGTCGGTGTGACTGTCCCTCAGCCCTGCTTGTGTCTCGGTCTGCTCTGCAAGTGTGTCTGTCTTTCTGACCTGTGAGCTTGTCTTCTAGCACTGTCAATGTGACTTTCCTTCAATCCTGATTGTGTCTCTACCTCTACTGTCGATTCTCTGACAGTGTTTGTCCTTCAGTCCTGCTTGTGTTTCTTTCTGCTCTCTCAGTGAGTCTGTGTCTCAGTCATATCTGTGTGTCCTTCAGTCTAGTCAACAGCTACTGCACAAACTAGATTGCGTTGATGATATAGAGTGGCAGTCCACAACCAAACATTGATATGTGTAATATTGGCTGTAATTGTACATTATATGTGCTGTGAAGGTCTGATTGACACTTAAGGGGCATGTGGGGGAAGTCTGTTTGGCACTTATGGGGCACATGGTCGGTCTGATGGGCATGTGGGGGTGGTCTTATTGACGCTTAATGGGCATGTGGAGGTGTTCTAATGGCATGTGGATGAGGTCTGTTTGGCCCTTTAGGGGCATGTGGAGGATCTGATGGGCATAAGGAAGAGATCTAGTTGGCTCTTAATGGGCAGGTGCTGGTTATGAGGGAGGTCTGACTGGTATTTAAGGGGCATGAAGGGGGTCTTTTGTTATAAGGGAGGTCTGATTCTCACTTCAGGGTATGTGAGAGGTCTGATGGCATCGGGAGATCTGAATGGTACTTAAGGGACATGTGGTGGTGATTACAGTTGGGTGCTTTAGGGGATGCCCAACCTCTTTCTTCTCCCTGTATCCTACCAATTATCATTTCCCAGAGAGAGAGAGTGTGGGTAAATAAGGGAATGGTGAGAAAAAAGGGGGAGAGAGAAGATAGGGTGTGACAAAAACAAAAGGAGAGAGAAAGAGAAGAATGAGGGGGAGAGGGAAAAGAGTGTGGGTTGAGAAGAAAGAAGATTGAGAAAATTCACCATCTTCAGTAAGCCCCGGTCCGTGCACTGACAGACTTTACATTGGAAGCGTTTTCTTCTGCTAATCACACACCACTTTCATTGGCAGAAAGTGCATCCAATGGGAAGCAACTTCTGCTGATTGTACACCAGCGTTACCTGGCTTCTAAATGCTGCAGTCGCTGTACTCCATAGAAGCCGGGTTTTGTGCGCATGTATGCTGTTCTCTTTCCTGACAGATTAATTGTGCATGCTCGCTCTTGCCGCCATCATGACAAGATCTGCAACCCAGGCAGGCCCCCTGACTAAAGAAAGTAGGAGCCGCTACTGCTGTTAATTACCCATGCGGCACAACATGAACTGCTACGATGGTTCCCATAGGTGCCCCAGACATTTGTAATTGTCTGAAATTATTAAATAATTATCTTTGTGTTTTGAATGAATATATATTTGTATCTGTGGAGCAGCATGGTGTTCAGTGAACTGGTACATACTTTGTAATTATGCCACATGTTTAAAACAAGCTTGATCCATCTTTACATGCAATTTTAAATACTATATAATCTGTAAGTGTAAAGCAGACATGTAAAACTCATGGCCCTGTAGTGCGGCCTGACCACACATCTTGGATTTCTAGGCTTGTTAATCACGGATGGGCAGCACCCAGGAAACCCTTTCTGCCACTCTTATTCAGCCTGCTCCACGACCAGCCTCATCTGAATGTTCCTTCTGCCTGTGGGTGCCAGCCGTGGAGATAACAAAGGTGCTTGAGCCTAGTTCCTCTTCAGACAGCTGAAGGAAAGCTTTCAGTCTTGGCTGGCAGCATATAAAGGCATGAGGAACTTTGGCATATTAGGGAGCTCTGGTATAAGGGGCAATGAGTTGCTGTCCTGAGCATGATGGAGTTCTGGCAAATAATTTGGCATTAGGGGCCTCTGGGCAGAGGGAAGGCTCTGGTCAGACATAATTGCTTGAGGAGGATCTGGGCAGACATAAGGGCATCAGGGGGCTCTGGACAGACATATAGGAATGAGGGGGCTATGGGCAGATATAAGGGCATGAGGGGGTTAGGGTACTATCACAAGCCACCGCTGCACCTTGTTTGACAACAGTGCTCCAGGCATCCTCTCAGGCCCGTTGCTAAGAGACCAGGATGCCGGGCTGCTACTTCATGAGGTTCTCCTACCTGGCTGCACCATCATATCTGCCCTGTCCTGATTGGATCCTTCTCCTTTTTCACCTCTGCTGATTCTCTGCTCGGATGCCGGCTATAGCGTTTAGCATGTGTCTTCCGGTTCCGTGTGTGGAGATCATTCTCGCAGTGTGTTCCAGCACCTCCTGTCCAGCGTGTATCTTTACAGCCTCAGCAGTACTGTGGCATCTGAGTGGACTTTTTGTTACCAGCCTCACAGCAGCCTCAGCCGCACTGCAGCGTCTGAGCGGACTTTTAGTTACCAACTTCACAGCAGTCTCAGCCGCACTGCTGCGTCTGAGTGGACTTTTAGTTACCAACATCACAGCAGTCTCAGCCGCACTGCTGCATCTGAGTGGACTTTTCTTACTTCATCCCGGACACATCACGGCCGTTAGGCCACAGCTGAGCAAAAGACTTTCACGACTGCCTCAGCCACAAGGCCGCATCCCAGCCAAGTATACATCAGCCCTCAAGGCTGCAACTTCGCCACAAGGCGCATCCCAGCCATGTACACATCAGCCCACAAGGCTGCAACTCGGCCACAAGGCCGCATCCCAGCCAAGTACACAACAGCCCTCAAGGCTGCAACTCGGCCACAAGGCCACACCTCAACAAAGTATATATCAACCTCAAGGCTATAATTATCATTTTCTCACATCTCAAACCTTGTACACATCAGCACTCAAGGCTACCACTGGGCCAATTCCGCATCTCCTACCTTGTTGTTTTCTGACCTTTCTGACTACTGCAGGCCTTTTGGCTACTTTCTTATCCAGTCTTCTTCAAGCTCCTTTGTGTTCCTCTTTTCTGATTACTTTAACCATTCACACACAGTGAATCTACCCAGTGATTCATAACAGGTATATAATTGGACATGAGCAGCTCTGATGCATATACATGGGTATGAGGAGGTTCTGGGCTGGAATATATGGGTATGAGGGAAATTTGGGCTGTCATATAAGAAGCAAGAGGCAACTCTGAGGCATATAAAGGGGCATGAGGAGGCTCTGGTCTGCCATATAAAGGGGCATGAGAAAGGGGCATGAGGAGGCTCTGGTCTGCCATATAAAGGGGTATGAGGAGGCTCTGGTCTGTCATATAAAGGGGCATGAGAAAGGGGCATGAGGAGGCTCTGGTCTGCCATATAAAGGGGCATGAGGAGGCTCTGGTCTGTCATATAAAGGGGCATGAGAAAGGGGCATGAGGAGGCTCTGGTCTGCCATATAAAGGGGTATGAGGAGGCTCTGGTCTGTTATATAAAGGGGCATTAAAAAGCTCTGGTCTGCCATCTAAAGGGGCATGAGGAGGCTCTGGTCTGCCATTTAAAGGGTCATCAAGAGGCTGTGGACTGTTATATAAAGGGATATGAGGAGGCTCTTGGCTGGCATATAAAAGGGGCTTGAAGAGGCTCTGGGCTGGCATATAAAGGGGCATGAGGGGGCTCTTTATTAGAGTGGTAAGAAAATATCTTGAAATCAAACAAAATGGCTGTAACCCTATTGCGGTTTTAGCCAATCCCCTAGCCACACATCCCTGTCCTGGAATATGGCCAATCAAAAGAAGTAATCATCATCATCACTGTGCAACTTACACCAGGGAATGCATGGCCAACCTTTCCAAATGATTATGTTTGTGACTTTTTGCCAGACATTTTATTTATTCATTTAATTGCAATCCGCGACTACACCATGCCCTTAATGTACATTGGCCTAGGTGTACACAGTCGCATGTCTGTCTAACGAAAAAAAAAGATGTGCATTGCGAAAAGATGCCACAAATCACATTTATGTCTCACTCAGATAAGGCCCTTTATTTGCTTGCAGATAAGAGGCATTATTAGCACAGAGGCCCTGATTCAGAGCCGGACGCTCTGCCAGAATCAGGGCCTGCCTTCTTGTTTTTTAGAGCGGCCTCCCGGCCGCTCGCATATAGTGAGCGGCCAGGAAGATGGTCGCGATGGTCAAGACCATCGCGACCATCGGGCTTGCGACGAGACCCTTGTGGTAGGGTCTCGTTGCCGCAAGCCCCAGAGAGATTTCAGCTCTCACAGAGCCGAAATCTCTCCCATTGACATCACTCGTGATGTCAGTGGGGCCGCCCCCAAACGGAGGCGTTCACATGGGAAAGCCTCCATTTGGGCAGCCACTCCCCCGGCCTGCCCACCAAAGGGGGCGTGCTGTCACTCAACATCGACAGCACGCCCCCTTTGGTACGAGACCCGGAGCGACGGTTTGCCCGTCGCTATCCGGGTCTCGCGCATGCGCAAGACGAAGCCGGCTCCATCGTGCGCATGCGCACTGGGCCACCATCGACCCGCTTGTGAGCGCATAGCGCTCGCGAGCGGGTCTGAATCAGGCCCAGAGTCCCTGCCATACAAGTTCTAATGTGTTCAACAAAAGGTGTTCTTGGGTCATAGAATCTCAGCGCTTACACTGCCTATCCCATGCAGGCAAATAGAGGGGATAAGTGCGGAAATGCACATTTGAACTATAGTATTTACAGGATGTGAAGTTTTAATAACAGACATATGTTTAATGTATGCAGGTAGAAGCCCAGCCACCCCACAGAATCATATAACACAGCAAAACATGCCTGCACCAAAGGATTCTGAGTAAATACATGCATACTTACAAAAGAAAGCAGATTATATATTGCTTACACATCTCACCTCCAGTCATCCTTAGAAAGGTTATAGAGTATATTCATTTCCTCATCATCCTGAAGGAGGCGATATGCTGCACTTACATGGTGATTTTCAAGTACAGATCGGTCATTGTATAGAACTGCTGAATCTGACCTGAAACAGGAAAAAGAGTAAACATCACACTACTGTTATTTTTAGTACTATGAACCTTCATTTATAAAGGGACAGCATTCTATACTGTCCCTTCCAATTCGGACCAAACACAGGGCCTGATTCAGAGGCGGACGCAAGGCCGATGATTGCTGAGATGAACGATTTATTTTGTAC
Source organism: Taudactylus pleione (assembly GCA_031769625.1). Classification (NCBI taxonomy): domain Eukaryota; kingdom Metazoa; phylum Chordata; class Amphibia; order Anura; family Myobatrachidae; genus Taudactylus; species Taudactylus pleione. The sequence continues at coordinate 7,037,998 of JAUIMM010000053.1, forward strand.
TGCGCATGCGTCAGTTGCACTGCGCACGCATCAAGTTTGATTACCGACAGCGGTCACAGCGAGGACCATTTGTGGTAGGTAATAAGGTGATGGCGAGTTAAACGCAGGCGTGTCGCAACCAATGTGTGTCTCAGCCTGTGACTGCGCCTGTGTACGCACTTGCAAAGGCTCCGGCGGCTTACTTCCTATGGCTGCTGAGAGGATAGATTCTGTGACTGATTTGTGACCGATGGTGTGGCTGTACAAATCCTAGTAGCTGCGGCATTAGCATATTTTCGCAGAACCGAAATGCGTACAGAATCGCAGTTGTGGTGGGATTTCTGCTCCTCTAAATCAGGCACACAGTTATAAAGACCAGATATTAGGAAAACAGCAGGAAAACAGGTAAGTGGACGCTACTGTACTTGCAAGCTTACAATCTATAGAAATCTACACAAAAGTGCTATCTTGGGACATGAGATTAAATGCAAGAGATTGGATATTGGCCCAGCCAGATGGCAATGGTAACAGTTCTTAGTGGGACTATATGATCCAGTCACCACAGCAATGCTGGTTTGGGAGTCTGAATATAATACAGTATAAATGCATGTTCTGCATGAGCTGTGAAGAGAGGAGGTAACTAGGAGTGTAAGAAGGAGGTTCAGTATGACAAACATGCCTAAAGAATTGAGTAACAGAAGATACACATGAAGTGCACCCAATGGGATACATTTTGTTGAATATTAAGTCAGTCCATACAATGTATGCCTTCACTGTGTCTGTGTAGGTGACAGGTGATCTTTCTATGCTAGATGTACAATGTTGTCAGCAAATCAAGCTATCAGGTTTTTCCTATTCTCAGGATAAGCCTGTTTATCTAAAGCAGGATGGTTCTATCTAGGACTACTGCTCTTTTATACTTTGTTAAGAGTGATATATTTACACTACACAATACTTAGTTTATGCCAGTGGTTCTCAAACTTTTTTGAACAGCGGCACCTTAGAGTATCAGCATTGTTTTCACGGCACCCCTAAGCCAAAAATTTGTTATTGAGAAATTCAGAATTTTTTTTTGTAAATTGTGGTTACCCATCATCCTTAGGGTCAGTTATGTGGTGGTGGACGGGTCTGTGCTTCTGTTTGTCCACATATTTACATTACATTGACCATAAAGAATTTGATTTTGTTCTGGACCACCATCCTGAGGCACCCCTGCAAGTGTCCTGAGGCACCCCAGGGTGCCACGGCGCACAGTTTGGGAACCACTGCTTTATGCCTTTGGATACATTTACTTTTTACATTAAAAATAATTTAGATCTATCCACAGATTCTTGCACTTAGCATTTATTGGAACTGAGTCCATCATTATAATGGGGTCCTGAGGCATGGCACATTCAAGGGGTAGTGGTTTCTGAGTATGGTGCTCCACAATATAGTATGGTGGTCAAAGTGATAAGAACTACTGTATGATACATTGCTTTAGGTTGGTTATCTTAGGTGGCACCCCTTGTCCCCTGCCCCCAGATTAGTAGAACTGCAGTAGGAGAGCAAGGGGCTTTCTTGCAATATTCTTAATGGCAGTTTCCCTATTCTGCATGCATGGAAATTCTGACATCATAGCACATCACTGGTTATTTGAGTTTTTACTCTCCAAACCAATCCGTAATAAATCCGGTGGCTTGCTGGACAAACCCACCAACATTCCCGTTCCTTAATAAATAACATGTGGTGTTTTTTTTCACCCGTTGTTTGTCTGTAATTTGATAGAAATACAAGTCTTGGATAGAATATAGTAAGAGCCACAGCCTCAAACTGTAATCTGTAATCAGAGCAAATAACCCACCTCTAGCATAGATCATCAGTGTAAAAATATTGCTTTTATACAGCAATGTCAGTGTCATAGACATTTCAAAGTCCCAGTTATGTATTAAGTTTGCATTATTCTTGAATTATGAGCAAAGGACTTCAGATTTAGTTTTGTCTGGTGAAATGGTAATGACAATAGGCATTTTTCCTTTGAATGGTTGGTTTCATCCGGACTGGAAATTGTTTAATTACATTTAAGGAATGCAGGCAACCTAGTACAATTCAGGACACACTGTGCAAAAGTGTTATGCTGGAATCATACAGTCATTTTTATTGAAAACATATTTATCTTCACACAGCCCTTCACTACTTGGGAGTCCAGCTTTAAGCGATTGGCATATGTAGGTATACTACAGGATATTTACATATAAGAAGTAATTCTTAAATTGTACAGTATAAGCTTAACATGGGGACAATAATTAAATAGGAGATGGCAAAAACTACCTCTTAAATACACTAGAAGAATAAATCTCATTAAGATGGTACTATTCCCTAAAATACTATACCCATTTCAAGTCTACTATACTCTACTACTTACGAAAAGGGATGAGAGATTGCTAAATAAAGAATTTAGGAAATTTATATGGAATAATAAACAACTCCGTATAGCTCTAGTTAAACTTCAGCAAAAAGTATCTGAAGGGGGTTTAAATCTCCCGAACATTAAGAGATATAACATTGCTAGCATTCTTAGATACATTAGGGATTGGATGCATAATGGTGCATACACACGGTCAGATTTGAACGATGAATGATTTGAACGATTTTACCAACGATTTCATGAACGATGAACGATTTCTGACAGTATTAAAATGAATGAAATCATTAAAATCTGACTGCAAACACATCAAATTTCAGATATCGTTATCAGACATGCGGGCACGAGCATCATTCATCGATGCATGCCACACATGTCAAATATATGAACGATTGAACGATATTTGCAATCGATATCGTTCATATCTTTAACAAAATCTGACCGTGTATGCAAAACTATGCAAATACCAAACTATAACAATCATTTTTGCTAGACGGGTCACTTATCTCATTTTTACATGCTATAAGATCTGATCTCACGATAGATATCCAAAATAATCCTTTATTAATGACAGTATGGGAAACTTGGAAAAATATTAGGAAACAATTAGGATTAATCAACATTATTTTTGAAGTTTGTGAACAATCGCTCATTGCAAAGGGGAGGAGCAGCTGAGCGTTTTCTGAGATGGAAACTAAATGGAATAATAAATATAGGGGATTTAATTAACACCAGAATGGGGAAATTGATGTATATTGAGGAATTTATGAGGAAATATACTGTAATCTTACTATTAAAGGATACATTTGCATTATTCCAGGCCCTTCATTATGCTCAAGAAATGATACAGGAATTATCGCAAAATGATATCAATAATTACTAGGATAAAATACTTAATAAACAGCTAATAGTTAGACAGGCTATTACAGTACATTATAATCTACTGAGAAAATTGTTAGACACCTCCATAATAGAGAGAGGAATTGAAAAATGGCAAGATACCTTCCCTGATATTTCAGTAGAGAATTAAGATCATTAGAATATTGTAATAAAACTATAACATCTGTGTCATATAGAGAAATGATTTTGAATATATACCATAGAGGACTGATGTGAATGTCCAAATATTCTCTGTAAAGCGCTACGGAATATGTGTGCGCTATATAAATAACTGGTAATAAATAAATAAATAATAAATATACGAGTATAACCCCACAAAGGAGATTTAAGATGAGACTTGCTGAATCAAATGAATGCCCTAAATGTAAGGAATTTAATGCTTCACTATATCACTGTTTATGGGAATGTTCCGAGATAAAACACTTTTGGGGACAGGTACAAAATTTTACATATACACACTTAGTAGAATATGTTCCTTGTACAGCAAAATGGGCAATTCTGGGGATATTAGATTCTGATCTAAGATATACTAAAAGAAGCAATACTTACAATAGTATTAGCAGTGGTAAAAAAAATTTATATAATACCCCTTTTCCACCAATATTCCGGGTCTGACCCAGAGTTGGAACAGAGGGCCTAATTCATACCCGCTCATGAGCGCTCGCAAGCGGGTCGATGTTGGCCCAGTGCGCATGCGCAAGACGGAGGCGGCTCCATCGTGCGCATGCGCGAGACCCGGAGAGCGGCGGGCAAGCCGTCGCTATGGGTCTCGCTACAAAGGGGGCGTGCTGTCGATGGTGAGTGACAGCACGCCCCCTTTGGTGGGCGTGCCGGTGGCATGCCTGCCCAGACAGAGGCATTCCCATGGGAACGCCTACCTTCTGGGGCCGGCCCCACTGACATCACAAGTGATGTTAGTGGGAGTGCCTTCGGCTCTGATAGAGCCGAAAGCACTCCAGGGCTTGCGGCAACAAGACCCTACCACAAGGGTCTCGTCGCAAGCCCGATGGTCGCGATGGTCTTGACCATCGCTCTATAGTGGGAGTGCCTTCGGCTCTGATAGAGCCGAAAGCACTCCAGGGCTTGCGGCAACGAGACCCTACCACAAGGGTCTCGTCGCAAGCCCGATGGTCGCAATGGTCTTGACCACCGCTCTAAAAATGAAGAAGGATGGCCCTGATTCAGAGCGAGCGCTCTGTCAGAGCGTCCGGCTCTGAATCAGGGCCAGAGTTCCTATCCGGTTCAGACCCGGAATTTAGCCGGCACCGACTCGGGATATTCCCGAGTCAGCGCCGCTCACACCGGAGTCGGGTCTGCATAGACCCGGCTTTCCCCCAGTGAAAGTGGACGCTTGGAGATGACGTCATCTCCAAGCGCCACTGAAGCCGGACCAATCGGCCGGCTTCCAGCGCACTCCTGGTCATCGTGACCCGGAGTGCGCTGTTCTCACAGCAGGATTTCACGGGCTACTACCGTGTTAAACCCTGCTATTTACCTGGGTTGGATTGCAGGGTCACTCAACCCGGCGATCCAACCCTCTCCCCTTTTACACCAAGGAGCTGCCTGGGTTAACCCTGCAATAACCCGGGTTTTAGCTCCAGTGTAAAAGGGGTATTACAAATATGGATCGAACCCAATCCACCATAAATATCTTTATTTTTAAGTATATTATTTTTTGTATTTAGAATGGAAAGGATAGAAACTGCTATACACAGGGAAAATATATTGAGAGGAAGGATTTATTCATTCTTTACCTGAATCTATAAAAATACAACTGCATAAGTGTTTTGAGAACACGGAATGGTATGAAACAAGCATCACCTTGGGAGATCCACCAATAAATTTGAAATAGAGATTAGGATTACCAATGTAGATAAAAAGAAATTATTATATCAGAATTAGGAAGAAATCATACCTCAAATGACATAAGAGGAAGAAAGGAAATGAAGATGAATTTAGATATTGCCAAATTGTGTAAGTTGATTTTGTATGTTGATGTTTTATATAAATATGATCCTACAAATCCTTTACAGTTATTAAGAAAATGTATTTGTGAAAAATCTGACTATGTTACATTATGTTTTTTAAATGAGGAGGAAACTTAATAAAGAGAATTAAAAAAAAAGTAGTTCTTACAATAGTGGGTTTTGGGATCCACATCTGGGGTGTAAGGAGGGGATTCTAAAATCCATTCCAGGTACATTATCCTTGTGCTGCGAGTGCAGCTTGAACTGATGTAAAAATAGCCCACCGTAAGTATACTGTTTTTATTAGTGAGACTTGCTATTTCCAACACTGACCACAATGTCAGCAGTCTCTGCGTGAACACATATTATAGTGCTTGATTTTTCTATAATGGGCTTTTACACTATAATGAAGTTTGGAAGCCAAGGGATAAGTGGAGTAGTGGGTCTGCCAACCAGTCAAGTGGCTGCCTCTGACTGCTGAGCATACTGACAACATTGTAGGCAATTAGGCAAGTAGGTGTATAACTAATAAAAATAGAAGCAATGTTTGAAGGACTTGGTAAGATTAATAACAGGTGAAAAGAACCTTTAAGGAGAGACAAGCCGGCACACTTGGTAGAAGTATACCCGTGTATAAATATCATTATTTCATCTTTTAATAGAATACTGTATATTAAATATATTTTGATGACAGGTTTAGATCAAATGTATTTTGTCTGAAAGGGTGAGAACATATGCACTTCGACTGTTGTTACTGTGCTATATTGTAGCTATTTATATTTCTAAGCATTTTAAATCCAGAGCCACCAAATTACTGTTATTACTGCTGTATTATCAGCATGGAAGTTTCTAATGAAAATACAAATCAATCAAAGGGAAGGAGTGATGCAAATCTATCTAAAAGGATTAAATTATAGATCCAGATTAAATGCAATGCTTTATAAATCAATCAAATTAATCATTGCCAGCCCCCTTACTTTTAGAGTAGTACTGATGAAATCGGTATGAATTACCGCTGGACCTAAGCCCGGCAGATGAAATACCGACGCTGGAAGGCCGGCACATGAAGATCCCGACAGAGGTAAGTAAGACCCATAACCCTCCCCTCCACCCCCGTAACCCTCCCTTAGGGGTGCCTAACCCTAACCTCCCCCCCTAGTGCCTAACCCTAACCTCCCACCAGGGGCACCTAAACCTAACCCTCCCTCCCCGCACCCTAAACCTAACACTTCCGGGGGGGTGCCTAAACATAACCTTCCCTCAGGGGTGCCTGATGCTAACCCCCCTTCCCCTAGCCTGGCCCTAACCCTCCTGGGGGGGTGCCTAACCCTAAAACCTCCTGGGAGCCCCTAAACGTAACCCCTCCACACCCCCGCGAGGCTATCACCTCCCGATGCCCGGCTTACTTGCGTTCGGTATGCCGGGCGTTGGGATTTCGGTGTGGGGCTAATGATAGGCGTCATATTTAGACGGCTATCATAAGTCCCATGCTGGGATTTCACTGTCAGGAAGCCGGCGGTCAGCATTTCGACCGCCGGCTTCCTGACTACATCCCGTACTGATGTGTGTATGAGTGCCTGTATGAAATAAATGCTTGTCTTAGAATAACAATGATCAGTACAGTAGTACCAAACTAAAAAGAAAAAAAAAATATTTTTTACATGGACTTTAAAGATATTGTTGCACCTTTGATTCCTTAAGCTGGGTACACACCTTACAACAATGCGACCCAGCAATGCAGTGAACGATGTAACGATACATCACGTGTGCCGTACACACTACACAATCCACCAAACAACGGCGCGATGTTTCATTACATGCTACATGTAACTACACTACGTCATCATTGAATCATCCCATTGGATGTGTAGCACATTCAATGAGCGATGGCCGGGAACTACGGATCGAGAGCACTCACTATACTATGTGTAGGATATATCGCTCCAATCCACGTTGGGACAATATACAGTATCAGACGACATATCATGTGGTGTGTAACCAGCTTAAGACAGATATTTACTTATTCTACCCTATCCTCCTCTCCATTTGGGAAGTGGTGGCCATGGCATAAATACGTCATGGATGGCAAAAGTGCGCAATTTGTACATAAACCCTCCCTATCTGATCTGCTCCAATTTAGTTTACATTAAGTAACATTTTCTTGATCTGTGGTTAATTGTATGTGTCTTGTGTCTTGTCTTCATTGTGCTGTGTGGTGTGTTTGGCCTAGGGTCAGGAACATGGAAACCAAATGTACATGTTAATGACCCTACCATAGGAATATTCAAATAAAACATAACTTTTATTAGCATAATTTAGCAATAAAACACATTGTATTCATGAATCTCAAATCAGCAAAATATTTCACAATATAGTGAAAAAAGTGTAGAAAAAAGTTTTTAGAACGAGGTCTGTGCACTTATTCAGTGTGTATTGTAATTCATGGTAAGTATTTAATATTATTCTTGTAACAGATTACAATAATTGCATGAGGATTACTCCAGTTTGTAACCTCATCTCTCCATCTTTTATCTGCATTCATTTACAGTAGACTACCTAATTCCACATTCCCTCAATCAGTTAAATGATGCTTCATTGTACATTTATTTAAGCTGAATATCCCTTGTCTGCCTTTTACTTTCTTTCCTTGCTTCATACTTGTTTAAACCACCCTAGCATTGGATCACCTAGCTTCACATGGTATCTTAGCACTCCAAAACACTACCCCATTTCTAATTTAATTGTATTTTTTGTACCACAGGTTAATGCTTATGTACACTTCTCATCCAAACAGGACATAATAATTATTCCAGTTAAGCAGATAAGCATTCAATTTAATTTGTCATGATAGGCAGTCACTTATGTGTTTAATCAAAAATCTCCTCTCTTACGGCTTGTCTTCATTGACCATCTGTTATTCCTATTCACATAACTTCACACAGTGTAAGCCACAAAGATTCTTATTTAAATATACGTAGATCACATTGTTCATTCTTTCTCATTGTCATAATCTTATATAAAGCAGGTATGTCATTATAGTCATTATTGTCTCATAGGGAGATTATTGGGCAATGCTGTATACAAATATTGATTGCATCTATGTATAGCTTCAAAACTATTTACTTTATCTATCATTGTATCTTTTCCAATTCCATTCATATTTTCTAATCTCATTAATTTCTACCATTTATTAAATCCATAGTGCATGTTTCTAGTCTGTTATGTTCTTCTAATGTTATCTCATTTAATTATATTAGTTGAAGCATTGTGTTATAGTTGTACTTCAACTTACACCACTGCCTATGTATTAATAATCACAGAACCTCCACAATTGTGAAGGTTTCATATCGCGACAGATATTTTCATTATTAATAAAAATATCACCACTACATACAAAGGGGAACTCGCGGGCATTTAATTTAAGTCGTTCACGTTTGTGAAAGACTTCTCCTGTGGAAGCTGTCACTGCGCATGCGCACAGTGTTAGCTTCCGCCACCGGCCAGTGGCTGCGGGAGAGAGATCGAAAGATCTCTCTCCTATTTGTAAGTCTGCATAGGCTTAAAGCAGTTTACACCATCCGAAGATGGAGTAAACTACCGGGTCCAAAATCTGAAAAACTTAACTTTTGAAGTTTGGTACATAGGGCTGAGATCGTAGTCCCATTTATAATAAAGGGGACTGTGATCTACAGTGCTAATTAGCACTCTGCCAGAGATTTCTGTGAAATCTCCTGCATTGTGCTATTAGTACATAGCAATAGTTCATAAAATTATGCAGAGACTGCAGTTTCCACATAATTCTATGAAAAAAATTCTTGATACGTAGGCCCCTATGTATTTCCATTTCATGGTAATACTGAAGTCATCACTCATTCACTGGATTTTTTCAAACATTTCATTCCCAAGTTTTATTTAAGCCATCCCCAATACATTCCTTTAA